>CM048826.1:38734970-39334970 GCA_026586065.1 Dioscorea zingiberensis
ATGATCCATCTATTTACATTGGCAATTATAATCTTTGTGGGCCTCCATTACTTGTGAATTGTTCGGAGGAGAAATTAGAACCACAAACTCCATCAAGTGATGGCCAAGAAAAAGATGTGTGGCTTTATCTTGGCATTGGCTCCGGTTTTGTTACCGGTTTGTGGTCAGTTTTTGTTATTATGTTGTTTAAGAAAACATGGAGGGTTGCATACTTCCGATGTTTAGACGACATTTATGATCGTGTATATGTGCTGGTTGTCGTGAACTTCACTAGATTCAAGAGGAAGTTTCAAAAGCAAGAGAATTGAATGCGTCTAGCTTCTGCAATCCAAATTAAGGTATGACACTAAATTACCTCTTATTTTCTACTGGTTCATTGTATTTAATTTTTTTCAGTTTTACCTCTTCATTATGTCTCATTAGTAGCAGTTTTCCATTAATTGACTATGTCAACATGATATTGCTAAAGAATCTTTAGACTATTAATGAACATTTGCATCAAGAGATCAAGAACTACATATATGACTTTCAATTTTTGCTTAGTGGGATAAGACTTGTGGTCTTAACAAATTGGAAAGGATCAAATGAAGTCATTAAAACTATCTTATGGTTTTTTGCATTGGTCTTATTCATTTCATTGGCTTACAATTGATTACCATGACATGTGTTGCTTGTGTCCAAATTAAATAAGTTTTATTATTTCAGGAAGGAGAAGTATCATCTTGTTTATTTTACATGAAAGAGATCCAGATTCTGCTGAGTTTGTGGTTGAGCTTTATATCAACATATGTCCAACAACTTCAGGCCTTTGATGTACAAATATTCGTGCCTCTGTTGGAAACAGTAAAAATTTTATTTTTGTGGTGTGTTTTCTTTTAATTTAATACGATTTACTATGACTGTTAATTTAGTGGTTATGAGTGGGTGTGATTCTAGTTTATTTGGTTGTTAATCTAATCTAGTTGCTCTTTCTCTAGATGTCTTAGATACATCTTTTTTTTTTGCATTATTGGTATTTTCTTTTTGTGTCAAAGAAGACTAATGAAGATGATATACTTCATCAAACTGTAATCAAGAAAAATTAAAAGTTTTAAGTCTAATTATTCATGATCCATGAAAAAAATTGGCAGAAGTTATAATAGTATAGTTCTGATTAATTCCTTGAAATGTATGTACATGTTTTCAACTAGCATACTCTTATAAGTTATGTTTTTCATCATATTACACGCACACATGTTTCAAGCTTATCCATCCTATTATAATTTATAAATTACTGCCAATTTCAATTGTATATAAAATGAGCACTCTTTTATTTTATAAAATACAACTGTTTTATCCACTTTTATCAAAATAAGAATAATGAAAAAATATATATTAAAAAAATACTGTTACATGCCTGTTGGTGGTCAGAACAATGGCTTCATGTACAGGATGTGGTTTTGAGTATTACTTCCCCTATCTTTGAATGGAAGGTTAGCATTTCCATTTGCCAATAAAGATGGTGTGACATTCAGCTGCCAATATTCAGATTGCCACCCTAATAAATAGTCAGGTAATTAATTGTGGTAGTGATACTGATGCCGATGTTGCTGCTCTTCTTGTACAGATAGATGGTGGTTGACTGCTACTAATTAACCTGTTTATCTGTTTTTCAAGTAAATGCATCCATGGAGAGGAATGCCTTGCAGTTGCAGAGAGGGCACCATCGAAGGGACAGTGCTCTTGATCTGAAGTCACTTGTGTGTATATATTGAAGTCCAACAATTAATGGAGATGAGCACAGAGAGAGGAGTACTCCAAGCAAATGTTGCAGTCCAGGGAATCTTTTAACAGGATTGAAAATGCTCTCTCGTAATTTGGATGTGAATGTCCTGGAGTGAAAGAATGCGGAAGTCCCACTTCATCTATTTCTTCAAAGTCAAAATGAGGAAGTGAGGTAACTCCCGCCTTCCGGCCTTGCAACTTTGAGACCTCCACTGCCAGAAACCAAACAAATACACTCTTATTTATGGTGGCTTGTTTTATCATTGTGGTCGCTCATTTTCAATCTAGTGATTTGTCTGTGGAGTTTCCCAAGTAATTATAATGAATAGTTTCTAGTATTTGTTGATGAGAAATTTCCACATTGTTGTTGAGTGCTGTGCTGTGCTGCTAGAGATACAGAATGCAGCAATATGGGTATGTTTAGTTTACTCACAACAGTGAGATGCACATGTTACCTTTCATGTCCTGAATCTGTGTCCTCCTTAATTATGGTTGCCCAGCTTGCAATCTTTCTACTGAAACTTTTGGCTCATATTAATTTTCTGGATTTCTAATCTTGCTCAGGCTGTATGTATGGGCTAAGTTAATTACATTTATTTGGAGCTCTCTGGCTATCTAAAATTTCAGATATATGCAGGATTTGTTTTTAACATATGCAAAAACATTGAATTTTCTAAATTTAACTAAAAATGTACTTATGTGAGAGATGTCACAAATCCCTCTATGTTAAAAACACACTCTTATTTATGGTGGCTTGTTTTATCATTATGGTTGCTTATTTTCAATCTAGTGATTTGTCTATGGATTTTCTGAAGTAATTATAATGAATAGTTTGTAGTATTTGTTTTAGAGGCATTCCACATTGTTGTGGAGTGTTGTGCTATTAGAGATACAGAATCCAGCATGGATACGTTTAGTTTACTCACAACAGTGAGATGCACATGTTACCTTTCATGTCCTGAATCTGGGCCCTCCTGATGGTTGCCCAGCTTGCAATCTTTCTACTGAAACTTTTGGCTCATATTTTATTGATTTCTAATCTTGCTCGGGCTGTATGTATGGGCTAAGTTAATTACATTTATTTGGAGCTCTCTGGCTATCTAAAATTTCAGATATATGCAGGATTTGTTTTTAACATATGCAAAAACATTGAATTTTCTAAATTTAACTAAAAATGTACTTATGTGAGAGATGTCACAAATCCCTCTATGGTTAATCTATACAATAATTTGTTCATTAGTCGTCCAATTATTTTGAACATGAGTACTTTATTTAATTTAACAAATATGAGAGTGCTCAATCTCTCAAATAATCATATATATGTCCTGAGATCTCCTTAAAAAGTGTTGGAATAAAGGCTACTTTTCTATGTATTGGATGTTTTTAGTTTGATGGAACTTTGTTGATGCCTCATGGAAAAAGAGAACTATTGTAGCAGGTATTGGATATGTAATAGTTACTAACAATGGTCAATTGTGCATTGCAGGGGCCAGAGCTCTATGATGAGCAATCAGCAGCAGGGGAAGCAAGTCTTCAACTGGAGCACAATGGAGGTCACAAAAGATTGTCAAAGGATGTAGAGCAAGATAGGCAACTAGGAGATGAAGTAAATTCCAATGAAGGATAATGCATGTGCAGACAAGCTAGCAAAGATGGCGGGGAATGCAAGATTGTATGAGACGCATGAAGGGATGCAGTGAATGCAAAAATGGCTCTAGGTGGTGCTACAAAGCTCCAACTATGTGCAGGGTTCGGGAAAAAGTCAGACCATTAGGTCTATTGTACGCAATCATACCTTGTTTTTGCAAGAGGTTGTTTCAACGACTCAAACCCGTGATCAACAGGCCACATGGCGACAACTTTGCCATTGAGCCAAGCTCCCTCATACCAAAAAAAAAATTTAACTTAACATGCAATGGAGCCACTAGATCATGATTGTGTTATGCTGAAAAATCATTTACAATAAACTAAGTAGTTAATTTTTAATTATCATTCACTTGAAGCATTACACCGCAGCTTTGTAGGATAATTTTTTATTAGCAAATGATGGATGTCGGTATCCCTCTTTAACACATACTCTTCCTAATGTTATAAAAGAAACTTCAATTTTCTGAAAAGATTAGAAGACCATGGACTTTGATTCATGATCTATGTTATTCAAATACATGGGAGAAAAAAAAAAAAAAAACATGATATTGGAATAAATTTGATAACTTGTTGAAAACATTAATTGAAACTAGTTTGATTATTTTTTAAAGCTAAAAAACCATTTCCAATTCAAAACCTCAAAATAAAAGCTTTTACTAAACACTGATTGTAGAATATAATACTCCATTGTAATAATCAAGCATGTACATCCTTTAAATACAAACTTGAGAAGAGTCAAAAAATTGCTGGAATCCATCCATTCTTTGTAAAACACAAGGAACCAATTAAAACAGAGCTGAAGGCATACAGGACATGAAATGATCTGAGAAACCAAGGAAATACAAAGTAATTGGCCTTGAAATGACCAAAGATGGGACCATCCATCATCTCTATAAAATCCAATGACTCATTCTAGCTCCAATGAAAACCAAGAACACCAATCAATCAATCAATAAATCAATGGCTATGAATGGGGTGGTGGTGCTGGACTTTTGGGTGAGTCCCTTTGCAATGAGAGTGAAGATAGCACTGGAAGAGAAGGGAGTGAAGTATGAGAGCAGGCATGAAGATGATTTACTGGGGAACAAGAGTGAGTTGCTGGTAAAGTCTAACCCTGTTTACAAGAAGGTGCCTGTGCTGGTGCATGGAGGGAAGACAGTGTGTGAGTCTCTAAATATACTTAGCTACGTGGATGATGCATGGCCTCAGCCACCTTTGCTACCTCTCACTCCTTATGAACGTTCTGTTGCCAGGTTCTGGGCTGACTATGTTGACAAGAAGGTGGGTTTTCATATATATTTTTAATCAACAAAAATAATTAAAAAAAAAAAAAGCAAGCAAGTAAAAACTCTGATTATGGATGGATGGTGTGCAGCTATTTGAAGCAGGAGGCAAGATATGGCAGGGAAAGGGAGAAGCAAAAGAGGCTGGAAAGAAAGAATTCTATGAGGCATTGAAGCACCTGGAAGGAGCACTGGGAGAGAAAGACTACTTTGGGGGTGATGAGTTTGGGTTCCTGGACATTGCTATAATCCCCCTGACTTCCTGGTTCTATGCATATGAACAGTTTGGGGAGTTCAAGGTAGAGGAAGAGTCCCCTAAATTGAGTACCTGGATGAAGAGATGCATGCAGAGGAACAGCGTCGCCAAGGTGCTTCCAGATCCAACCAAGGTCTTTGAGTTTGTGTGCATGCTCAGAAACATGTTT
The DNA here is from genome assembly GCA_026586065.1 of Dioscorea zingiberensis. Lineage (NCBI taxonomy): Eukaryota > Viridiplantae > Streptophyta > Magnoliopsida > Dioscoreales > Dioscoreaceae > Dioscorea > Dioscorea zingiberensis. Next base: position 38,740,090 of record CM048826.1, read on the forward strand.
GGGAGTGAGTAAGTGAGTGTGAGTGAGTGTGAGTGATATCTTCTGTTCTCATCTTTGTGTAGTTGCTAGGAAGAATAAGAAGAGAAATAAGAAAATCTGTCAGTTTATGTACTGAAGATGCATTGCATGTGATTTGATAACAGAAGAGTGTCAATTTTTATAGCACAAGATCAAGGTACATAAACAAAAAGATGAGATGTTTGGAGAAGGGTGAAAAAACCAAACTCTCACTTAGCAGGAGGATGTTGTTGTGCTCTATAAATCTAATAATACTCCAGCTGCAAAAACAGGGAAAGGGGAAAAGGGAAAAAGAGTCATTTGTGACAAAACAAGAAGGGTGGTGAGTGGGAGGGGTTACTACAAGCACAACTGCAAGCTTTGGCCATCTTTGTCTTCTATAATTTCAGGCTGATGTAGTGCTTTCTCAGCTTTACATCTTTTGTAAGGCACAAAACCTCCACCAGTTTGCCCATTGCTTGGTTTGGGACTGATTGTGGGAGAGGAATTCAAGGAAAGGTTCAATCTCTGAGATGGAATTGATTCCGGGGTCTCGGTTGGCCTGGTGAGTTGTGAGTCTACTACTTCACTAGCTGAGCTTGAGTCGGATTCAGTGCAAGCTTCGGCATGATGAACAAATGGGAGTGGAGCTCCTCCATACAATGGCCACCAAATTGGCCAAGGAAGAGTGGAAGACTCAGGCGGTCGATTTGCAGCAGGATTTACAGGAAGCGGAGAAAGAAAGAACATGGGGGGCATACCGACATGCCATGGATGATTATTCCATGCAGTTTGCAGGGTTGGCTGTTCTGGGTTTTCCAAAATTTGGCATGTGCTGCTTTGGTGGCTTTCATTATCATCTGTGAGGACTGTGCTGTTGTTGCATTTGATTGCGTTGCCAGTAACTGCACTGGAAGAAGTTGGTTTTTGCATCTCCGCAACAAAAACCTTCTGTCCAAAGAGCTTAAGACTTGTTCCTTGAATTTGTTCTGATGTGCTTTCTTTAGAAGGGTAGGTATCCTCAAGTCCGGAATCTAATTCCTGGAAGCAATAAGTAGATTTTGGGTAAATACTTGTGTGATCAAATCAAGTTTAGCATACAAAAAGAACAAATTGACATTCAGGCAACACCATACCATGGCAGATGTAACCTCTGTATTCAACTTAGTGAAATCAGAGACTTTGGATGGAGATCCATCCTTGCTGTACTGGCATTCATTTTCCTCTTCATTCAATGGTTCATCACTTGGATTTGTTCCAGAAACAGGTGAATGCTGAGATGTACAACCATGGGGAGAATCTGAACCTGATGATCCTGTTGCATCCAACTGGTATGTTATAGACAATACTGATGTTGGAGACTGATTTGTTTGCTCAGAAACAGATACAGATGGAGCCGAGGAAAGACACCAGTCTACCAGTGTTGCAACTTGGATTCCTCTCCTGGATGGATTGACTGATTTCCGCGGGTAAGGATGGATTGGCTTTCTTTTTGGCCGAGGAGGAGGAATCTCGATACCAATTCCCGTAGCTCCTTTATTGCCGGCAGACTCACGACCCATCTGCACCATTATGAATAACAAGTGAGATAATAGATCGGAAAATGTCCATTCACAGAGAAATACTAATATCCCCAGGTAACATATCCATGAATTGTGCACTCACTTGAAAATCCAAGTAAGACCACCCATGAACTATTACGGTAGGGAGAGAGATTCGGAAAAGAGCAGTTGACCTTAGTGAAGAACTTCTGAGCATGGCTCCGAATCTGGACAGCAGTCTTTGTGCCAATGTGCTCTGCAAACATATTCCTTGTCAAATAAAGAAGAGAATTTGCAAGCTTGGTAACAATACATCAACATAGTTCATCTTGAAACCTTCTATGCGACGCCAAGCACGACCATACAGCTTCAAAGCTTCCAAAAACTTGTCATGCTCTTCTTCTGTCCACTTCTCTCTTTGTTTGGTCATCGTGTAAGGCTTTCTTATCTGATCAAAAGAAAAATATACCTACATGAGACATGAGGCAGAAAAGCTAAAACCAATCAAACATATACTAAAAAACTGTTAGAAAAAATTAACCTTGACACCAGACATGTCTGAACCCTGAAGGTCATTTGCAGATGAATTCCAGTTAACCATTACTCTCGTCTGATTACTCAAAGAACACCTTTTTTCCTGAAATCACCGCAACATACTTCAGATCTTCAATCTTTCTACTTTAGTTAAACATGACAATCAACACTCAATCAAATACACTGAACAAAACTGTAAGTAGACATCCAAACATTGTCAAGATATTTCAACATGGTTTCATACACAGATGGCACTATCTTAACACAAATCTAAAAACAAGATGATCAAAAATGGCTTCAATTGATGTATAAATTAAAAAAGGAATAAGAAAATTTTATAAAACCTAAAGGCCAAATCTTGCTTCAGTAACCCTTGTTATTATCTTCTATAATTTTGCAACATTTTTCCAACCAGTTAAATTAGTTTGGGATCAAATCAGACAAAAATCAGGTCTTTGCTATTCATAATAAAGCGATAACTAAGATGATCTACTGAATACTAACATCAAACAAAACACTATCTCCAGATTATCAGAGCTCCAAAAGGCAATAAATTAACAGAAAAGAAGTACCTTCACTCCCAAAGCTCTCGGAACCAATGATCCCAGCTCCAATCGATCCCCAAATCCAAAACCCCAACCCAGAACCCCAAAAAGGCCTCAGATCGCACCAATCACTCAAACCCACAACAATCCTCCAACCAAAAACAACTCCTCAAATAAACCAACCAACAAAAAGAAACACCGATCAAACTTCCATTCCTACGAAAACCCGCAAATCAAAGCAACAACTCAAGACAAACTCAAAGAACCCCCTTCCAATCTCTCATCCCAAGCCAAACCAACACCAATCAAACCTCCATTCCTCCAGACCAAGAGCAACCCAAACCCCGAAGTTCCCCGTCGATCAAACCACCGAGTTCTGGATCATCCTCCAAGGAGAGAACTAGAAGAGGAGAGAAGCGAGAAAGAGAAAAGAAGGAGATGAAGATGGCGGTGATTTTCTATTATTTTTTGCTCGGAAATTTCTAGAAACCGCTTGCATCTTGTGGCTGACGGTTCACGAACCGCATGACACGTGGCGCTCTTGTCGTCACCCGGTTCCGCTTTTCAATTCCAGCTCTATCCTTTCTTTGGGACTCGCCGCAATGCTCGGATAACTTTCCACCTTTTTCCTTTTTTTAATTTCCGAAAAAAAAAATTATATAAATATTAGATAAAATTAAATTGAATTAAATGAATGTTTGCTAAAAAGAAGAATTAATATCTGGGAAAATATCTGAAAAAATGGCTAAGAGGCAAGAGTTATGGATGGGAAAAGGGTAAGGAGGAGGGGCTTTTGGCCACGTCGGAGATGTTGACACGTGTTGAGGTTCTAGAGGGAGAGAGGAGGAAATTAGGAAAAAGACATATTAAAAAAAGGGATTAGAAAAAGGGGGAAAAAGGAGAGCCACATGGTTGGGTTCGAGCGTTGGCGTTGGGCCACGTGGAGGAGCTGGTGGATTGCGATTTGATAGGGAGATATGGGGTCCGGTGAGGAGCACGTGGCGGGATTGTAGTGGTTGGAGGAAGGGTCGGTGATGAGGGGGTTTGGAGACGTTGGATTTGGGGATGTAGGGTGGGGATGGTGCCAAGTGGGGGGATTTGTGTGGTTGGGTGGGGATCAAAATCTGGTTTAGGGATTAATTAAAGTGGACCAACGTGGCTGGCTGGATTTGGTTGGGGCATTAATTAAGGAGAGGTGATTTGAATGGAGGATTGCTTTTGGTTTTTTTTAATTAAAGAAAAGCGCTTTCTGAGTTTTTTTTTTAAATATTTATATAATATGCCAACTCCTCTGTATAATAATATTTTGAGTTTTTACAAATATATCCATGAAAATATGTATAATAAGATTTGTATTGTGGGCATGCATTGATGAAGTTTTTTTGGGGGTATATCTGCAAAAGGATCCTGTAATTTAAACTATTTGACAGAGAATAAAAGCATGGTTCAACTCAAACTGTCAGTGTATGAAATACTTTAAAAAGTTAGAAAGAATCTGAATAAACATTGGTAAGTGAAATTAAAAGTTTTTTAGTCCACCACCGAATTTTTCTCTTTATCACCGAAGTCACAGATTCGAGTATTGAAAACAGCCTCTTAGAAAAATACAGAATAAAATCATATACAATAAATCCAAATGATCCAACTCTTTCGCAGACCCCATGCATAACAGAAAATTTATAACACCAAACTGACCTTTTAGTCAAATACGAAATATTCGTTGAAGAAAATATTGGGAATTCATTACTAAAGGATAATCTAACATTTGAGCTCATAAATTTACTTGGTTCTTTCTTTTCAAGTTTCAACTGAAGGCACCTGCAAACTGAACCAAAAAGATTTCATTTTTTTTTTAATTAGTTGATATATTATATAAATTAATTTAAATATTTAATTAAAAAAATGCACCTGAGCGTATCAATCACTGCAATGTTAAACTACACAGAGGCATTTCAATTATGTCTACTCTGAATTCAAGAGGAAATTGCCTCACAAGCAGCATAGTAACTGATTTTTAACATGAGATTCATAAACCTCACACACAAATAATACTGTTCTAATGCATAAGACTCTCTACACCGATGATTATATTGTGGAGCCTCAGGGATAAAAAGGGAGAAGCTCATACATAATCTGTTTGAACAGTCAAATTTTGTATTCCCAAATCGTGATACAATCCGTGCACATATTGGAGAATGCGGTGATCATCAGCTTCCGGCTTTATCTGTAACACGAAAAAAGAATCGAACCAGTTATTTTAATGTGCATAACATTACCTGCTAATAGACAAGAAAATGCGAGGGAGCAATCTATAACATGGGCAGAGGAAGAGAACAATGGATTATGGTAGTAACTTTTCATCCTTAAAATGGGGATTTCAGCTTTGGTCTAAACGTATAAATCCCGTGAGAAAGAAAGCAATTTAGATCGAACTGAAGTTCAGAAAACTTTTAATTGATGAAGAATGTTTATCAAGCTATCAAACTAAGGAAACTCATTTGGTTTAGTTGCCCAATGGTTTATCATTAACAGTTTAAACGATACCTGTATTGACAATGAACCAATGGCATGACCAGGTACCAGTTCCCAAAAACGAACTTGTGAGACCTCAGCCACATCCTCAAGGGCGGTTATCTAACCAAAATAGGTAAAGAAAAATGAGGTACACACTATGAGCACAATAACAAATGAGTAATGTCACCAAATGCGTGCCTGTCTCAAGCATTTGCTGAATGCAGAAGGGTGTACGTTGCCTGGAGCCATTTGAAGCAAGATGCTTCCAGTTGCTCGGAAAAGTGGCAGGACAACCATGAAAACAGCAACTGAAACCAGCCCCAAGCACAATACCTCCGCATTCTCAACACTTCAAAAAATTGTGGAATGCAATTAGAACCACTTTAAAGAGAGATCTAAAGTGAAGGAATTTATGTTAGGGAAAAAAAGAGTTACCCTAAAGTTAAAAACCATGATGCCAGAACCAAGCCTGCACTGATAAGCAAATTATAATGACCAACTCAGAATATATTCATTTGCATCCAAGTTACCATTAAAGAAAGAAACACTTAAATAGAAAACAGTCTGAAGACCATAAATGTTTATTCTGCAGAGAAATTATATACCTCCGTATAGAATCTGCAAGAACATGTAGGCAGATGGAGTGATTATTCATATCCTCAGCATTCCTGTAAACTAACAAAATTGAAAAAAATAAACTATCAGAAAAGAAGAGATGTATCCTCCTCTTACAGACTCCCAAGAATATCACCACTCAAATTAATGTAACTAACATAATGTATTGTTATTCAATGCTAAGGATCAGATACTACATATCCATGTAAACTCACCAAGATTAACACGAGCATAGCTCCTAAAGAACCAGACACCGATCAAATTCACCAAAAGATTGGTCACAGCTGAAACAATCAGGTAATGCCTGAAAATAGCAGCAGTTAGTAAGCATGTCTTATGCATTTCAGATCTGCCAAAAATGGTTACAATCACTGCACATGATATTATAAAAATGAATAATCAGTTTCAAAACTTACTTGTGTTCAGATTCATCCTGTATGAATGCATGGAGTGCTTCCACTGCCAAGGAGAATGACATAAACAAAAGAAAAATCTGTCTACATAGACAATTAAACAAAATGGCTATATGTTAGTAGTGATGGGAGCTTTAAAGATGAAAAGACAGAACAATATCACTTCCGATATAGCAAAACACAATAAACACATAAAGTATATGCAAATTGTAAGCCAATGAGCCAACATTTGGGACCATTCTCTTAGTTTCAATAAGCGCTTAGAACTTCTAGAGAATTAGCACAAAGAAGCACACTATAACCATCATGAAATAACTTTAATTTTTAAAACAAATATCAAGCAATACTTATTTAGCATATTATTTGGGCAAGTAAATTTTCTGCTAGAAGATGTTTATGTGGAAGATCTCCACTTCTTTGTCATCAAATGACTCACTAGATTAACTAGAATTTTCTTCAAACTCCAAATTTTTCGTTCACCCATCTCCCTTATTTACTATAGCTTCCCTTACAGATGGAATGAGAAGAAAATGTTTCTAAAGATATGGATTGGATGCTTAATCCACAGAAAATACAATCTAATTTGAACAGACAACATGAAGTCACAGTGACTTGAGGACATTAGGAGGAGAAAATAATGTTCCAATTCTGTCAATTGGATTTTTGCAGAACACTAAGGTCCAACTTGGACATTAGGGCCACATATGGTAAGCTCATTGACAGACTACTATAGTTCCATAATTAAATAAGTCCTAAGAATAATGCTAGTCAAGTAGATACCATGGTATACTTGAAGTCACTACATGTTATAAAGATTGGACAAAAATAAAGCTAATGGAATCATACAACATCAAAGAGAGATATTAAAGATTTACAATACATGCAGTGCAGCCATAGAAAACAAGCACATAGCTTGATTATCATCACCAAGAAGTAGCAAGTACTTACAGCATTCGTGAATGCAGCTAATACTTCTAATCTTTTGTATCTGGACAAATGAGAAGAAAGAATAATTAGAAGGTGAAAGGAAAAGGAAGTAAAAAAAACCATGTAATAGTGAGGACAACCACCTTTCAATGTCAACCTTTCATAAAAGTGAGGTATTCTTTACCATTAATTACAGAATTCACATGGTATAACTACAAAATGTAGCCAAGAATGATTCCTCAACACTTCATATGAGCTCATAATGAAAAGAAGTACAATGCATGCTTGTGCAAAAGATTTATCGATCCAGCTCCGATGCTTTCTATTAGTTAAAATTATTTTGAACACCGATGCTATTTAATAAACTGTGCCAAACTAGTTCTACATCAAACCTTGCATAAACCATCCAATGCTATTGACTCCTTTTTTTAAAAAAAAGTAAAAAAAATAATAATATCTTGTTGAAGTGTTCCACTAAACAAACAAGTAAGAAGAAACTCACCCATATGTATATATTCCATCAGGCTTCTTTCTAGCAGCCACCATAGCAAATAAGGAAAATGTCAAAAGCCCACAACCAAATGTCAAATGGAAGGCATCTGACACTAAACCTGAAAAAATAGCTATCATATTAGTCACTCTAACCAAAAAATGTACACGAACAAGATTGGCGAAGAATGTCACAACCTCATAGTGGACAATACATATCCAAACTTTTCGGTGTGCCACATGAATAGTGACAGCCAATTCTTACAATCATCAAAAATATGTGAATCCGATAAATGCATGATGTCTTAACTTCTCCGAAAAGCAATGGCACTAAAAAGCAAGTGACCGTAGATTTGGACAAAAAATATAACCTAACCACTGAAATATTACAGTTCCATTCCACCAATAATGAACCTACAGCTGATGAAACCAAAGCAACAGAATTGATTCAAGTAAGAAAAAATCATTAATGGACTATAACATGATGCACTACTCTATAATAACAAAATTGTTACTTCTGCTACTTTAAGATCACCTGCGAAGGGAGGCCTCAAGTATGTGCATGAAATTTCATGAGATGCGCCTTCAATTAATTACTCCATAATTTATGAAAGTGAAAAAGTTATGAACTTATTGGAATTCCATCAAAACTAAATGAATCAAAACAAAGCAAAAGAAAGAGAAAGATTCAGACCTACACGCCCGGTGAGAAGACCAATCATTAGCTCAGTAGTGGAATAAGCCACATTAAGCGATATCAGCAAAGCCAACCGCTTCATCGGCCGATTCCCCGACCTAACAGCCCTCACCACACCCAACATCAAACCAAGAAGCCCCAACTTCTTCCCACCATTCCCATCCTCTTCAATGGAAACTTTCCCAAATCCAAACCCAACTCCATCACTCTCAGATGGCAAGATACTGATCGACGAATCAGAACGAGAAAGATACGGCCGAAGAGAATCACTCCTCTGGAGCGAATTCGGAGTATGAGGATCGGATTGGCGAAATGACGGCTGGCGAGAGAAGGCCAGCCTCCGATCGCTGCTGCTGAAGCTGTAGTTCCGAGCCCACGGGTGCTTGGGGTCGCCATCGGTGGTTTGGTAGCTAAAGGACGAGCTCTTTGGGGGAGGGAACCTGGGCAATGCCTCGGCGGCACGGGATTCCATGGGAGGAGCGATCTGGTTCTCCATGTCGGAAGATCGAAACCCTAATTTAGGGAGCGTGAGAGAAGATGGATCGAGGAGGCATGGATGATAGCGACGGCGACGAACGTTCCAAGTTTTTTCGCTTTCTTAGGTGGCTCGAGGGTGAATTTTTAATAAACCCCCTAGGTTTTCTCGTATTTCTTTTCTTAAACTCAAGAACAATTGAAAACACACTTTCAATTTCAGTTAAATAATCCAATAATTAATAGTGAATGAATAAGAAACTTCTTTTCAATCAAGCAAGTAAAAGGACTGTACAATTCTCTATATAATTTATTGATAAATTAATAATAAGATATGTACCATAAATCATGGTATTTACAAATTCATCTTTTATTAATTACATTATTTAATTTGCAAAAACCTGTGTAGTGATAACCACTTTAAGAACACAGTACATGAGATGTGGTACATGGTTGTCATTCCAACAGGTTCAAAGCCAATGACAAGATGCAGTAGTACATGGCTATATAACTGTGCAGTAGTACATGGCTATATAACTGTGGATTAGTATCCAAAAGAACAACCAATTGGTAGGTAGGTTTTCTTCAAACAGTTTGAGGCAAGAGAATTATTTCATAGAACGAAAACAAAAATGTCATGATTTTGATGAAATGTACAATTTCAGTATCGCGGGTAATGTCGAGGATTGTATCACCAGCATCACAAGTTTGCTAGGCAGACATCCCAACATTGATCAAGCAGCAAGTGCAAACCACTTCACCAGCCAAAATGTCGGTACTGATCAGTAGCAAATAGTCTCATGAACATTCATCTTAGGATGGCCGAAAGTTTACAAGTGCATTTGGTTATCGACATCAAAACCATTGGGGTCGGACGGGCTTGCACCTGGTCTGTCAAACAGCGGAGTAAAGACTTGCTCAGGATAATTTTGTTAAAAGAATCAGATATTGAACTATAGAAATATAAATGTTTTTAGTTGTCGTCATGGTACAGACAACATAAACCATGCAAGGATGGTTGGCACAGGTGAGAAACAAAGCTAGTGAACGAAGAGAAAATGTACATGGGAGAAAAATGCAGAAAGAGGTGACAATTGTAAGTATTTGAAAGGTTTTTAACTTTCTATTTAAAAGACTAAAAGATAACATAACTAAATTTAAGAATCAAGTATCAGATTTCTCACCAATATCAAAACCACAGCTTTCTGGAACAAGAAATTAACAAAAAAAAATATTGATTGGAAGAAGGTTTTCCTGTAGAGAGAATCATTCCCACTAAAGAAGTACAAAATGAGCTATGAAGTACCTCTTATTTATTGTACAGTAATGGAACGTTACATTCCCATCTTTGATATCTTCATTGTACTGAAAATACAGAAGTCAGGATCATGTGATGTCCGAAGAAATTAGTTAGCCATATCAATAGTGGCTCAATTAAAAATTTATGTTGACTAATCAGTTCTTTTGCTAATTGAATAACATAAAGATGAAAAGAAAAAAAGAGTTTCATTCATATTGTGTACCATTTTTAGTGCAACTGTAATTGATGAAAATGCTATAGAATCAAATGGTATATCCTCTGGAGCAAAAAGTGCACATTCCAGTGACTCTGGACCCGGTGAGAAATGGGGTTTCCTCAATTTGGCTCTGAAAATGATGTAAGTCTGTACTGCATATGATGTTGGCACAGATGAAACGTATATCACACAATATCATGCTAAAAAGATGCACAAAAATTTAGTCACAGAAGAAAAATCTTCCTCACTTGGCCAATAAGTGGAATGTCTAGCTGAGCAAATGGTGAAATCACCTCCACCTCAGCACATGCTTCTTCTAAGGTTTCTCTCATTGCCCCTTCCACAGCTGACTCCCCAATTTCCATGTACCCAGCAGGAAGAGTCCTGTAAACATTTCACAGTAGGCAGCTTTATAGTTAGATCATTGGGGAAATTGGGAGAGCGTGTATGTATCACATGATATCATCTTAATGATCATCCAAGGTTTACCATAACAATAAGAGGTAAAAAAAGATCAAAAAGCATTGAACAGCCTTCAGAGGATTACCAATCAGCTTGGTGTGAATTGTCAAACAACAAACTGCAAATAAGACATAAGGAGAGAGCTAAAACAACTCAAGCAGAAAAGTTGTGGGTTGAGATTCCAAAGTATATGATACAAGATTCAGGCTCAATTGAGAACCTAGGAATGACCCTCTAAATTACTCTATCTAGTCTTGGAAATATACAAAGACAAATCAAAGAGATTATTTGATATGACAAGGGGTTCTCATATCTTCATGTAAGTTGTGATTATTAGTCAGCTAAATTGGAACTTAAATTATGATATATGTCTACAGCGAGAAAAAGAAAAGAAGCCATTTATTATGTGTCCTGCATTACATTTTGTTTCATAAACAGCATTGACTAAAATAGTGAAGGATGTCAAGGAAAGATCCTACCAGAAAGCAAATTCATCAACCACTTGATTAAAATGATAAGCATTCCTAAAGATGTGACCAATATTTAAAACTAAACAAGAAACCAATCTCTTACCTCCCGGGATACAAAAGAAGAAATCAGTGTTTTAAAATCTAAATATTCATTTGAATTTCAAATGTAATTTTGAAAAGAAAAAAGGTTAAGATATGCACCAGAGGCCATAAGATGGCTCAATCTTCCTTTTGCAAAGCAAAATCTTGTTGTCATGCTCCACAAGGCAACCAACAACCTGAAAATATTCAAACAGTACATTAACAATTGAAGGAGAATAGTTCAAATATTTAGGAGAAATAAAAAACCAGCGATTGATAATGTAAGTAAATGAAATGAACGTATGAGACAAATGTTATGAAAATTGACTAATAAACAAAATCATTAGAAACACATCACATATTAAACAAACATAATCAATAACTAATATTAAAAAATTATTAACTATCAATGAATACTCAGTAATTGGTATAGTATAAATAAATTAAAAATTATTTATTTTAATTATTATTATTTGAGTCAAAGGTGAGCAAATTTATTAGTTTAAAAGTTCCCTCCAAACCAAATTCAAACTTTAAAAACCCTAACTCAACTTATTCTAACTTATCACAACTCCAACCAAAACAGCTAATTGTATGACTAGTGGCACAACCTTCATCAATCATCAAATGTCACCAAAACCCTCAGTATACCTCACATGATTTCAATTGATAATCATAAGATTTCCAGTGTGGCAAAGCACTTGCAGCTGATAGCCAGAGGAGCTACAAATTACGCTAGGATTTTTAGAAAATATTTTTCTTTCTAAAATAGACCCAGATATTTAATTACTAAAAATTATTGGGCAACCTGCAGACCATGAATTATCCCATGTCCAATCTTGTTTCTCTATTAACTAAGACCCTAAATATGGAGTTTGTGAAAGGATGGTTAATAGTTTATTAAATATGAAACATCATCATGGCTAGTTTAATCGGGATTCATGCCTATGGCTTTGCTGTCTGACCCTACCTTCTTTCAATTATAACCACACCTATTTTTCGCATTCACCTGTTATTCCTTGGGTTATAAATGAAGCATATGAAGTTAGGAACACCCAATAGAGTTAAATAGGCTACTGATGAGTCACCAAAGGACAAAAAGTATTCATGCTTCTTTTTTGCTTGTCCACAATAAAATAAAATATCATTTGCATGTTAGGAATATAAATCAACATCAAAAATCCAAAAAGTGCATACATATTAAATTTAGGAATACCATCTTTGGGTTTTCATAGTGAATTCTCCCACACACTGAACAAACTGATCTCAACTTCTCCTCTCCATTCGGTATCACCTGCTTTGTTGCTCCTCCACAAGATTGACAAAATCTAATCCTGGGCTTATGTACCTATGGAATATTAATAATTTATCCATTAGAATTCAAACCAAAATGTATGGATTCTCACAAAACAAGATCACCCCTAGAAAACATACAACACATGAATTCTAGGCCCAGCTTTTTCCTATTTGACAGTATTAAATAAAAAATAAATAAACAAGAATATTAGGAAATTTCATAAATTATAAACGCAAGACAATCCTTTATTTAGTTGTGCTACAACTCCAGTGTATCGATATGAACAAAAATTTAATTAGGAAAATTAATAGAGATACAACAGCTTGGATTAACCAGAATAGCTCGTCAACCCACAAAATGTGCTAAAATTCCACACATTATTAAATCATAAAAAACAATATAATTAGGAAATCGAACAGAAGTATCGATCCACAGTGCACAATAGGATTAAGAGAAAACATAGAAATATAGATTAAATCAAGCGAAATAGACATCATCTGCTAATAATCCTCACCGCAGGCATCGCTAGGGTTGCCCCATCCGCCTCCAAGGGGCTGGACTCCAAACCACCGGACGACATCCGAAACGCCCTAAAACGGCCTCCAGATCCGCAATGGACCGCAAGAAGGCGAGGCGACGAAGGTGACCCTCTGGGAACGGAGAAGGAGACGATCTTGGGGAGATTGGAGAGGCCACGAAGCTTGCAATGGTGAAGCGGAGAGAACCCTAGCCCCAAGAGGAGGGGATTAAGGGATCTGAGCATGGTTTTGGGGGGGATTAATCGAAGGATGGCATCGAGGGTTTTGGGAGGTTGAGGTTGCGTTTCGGACACATCGCCAGATCTCGATTGGTGGTTCTCCGTGAGAACTCGACTACTTCGAGACCGAGTGATGCCGGAGATGGGCCCATGAAAGACACTTCTATGTTTCTAAAATATTTATTTTTTATTTTTCAAAAATTAACACTGCCATCAAAAGATTCATAGTCTAACGGTATAACTTTAAGTCCCGTGCATTGGATAATTTTTTTTGAACAAGCCCTCAAATTCAAATCGAGTTTACTCTTCATAGACTGTACATGCAGTCCATGACCATATTCCTGACTGTTTTATACGGGGTCTTTATATCCTATTATGTCAAAAAAAAAAATAATAATACCGCCTGAACAAATTGCTCCCCTTTAAAAAAAAAGTAAATAAATAAATAAACCTTTTCATTAACTAAAAAGAAAAAATAGCACATTTTCTAGCAAATTTTTTTATCAGATTGAAGATACAGCATGACCAAGAAAATATTTTCAGATTATTATCCACTTTACAATCAAGAGAAGAACAAAATAACTAAATAAATAAAACTTTTCATTAACTAAAAAGAAAATATGGCTCATTTTCTAGCTAAAAATTTTATCAGATTGAAGATGACAAACATGGCCAACAAAATAGTTTCAACAGCTATAATATTTTCAGATTATCAAGAGAAGAACAACAACACATGCTGTTCCACGAATATTCAGAAACTGAAAGCTCATACACAAAGAAACAGCTTCTTCTTCCATCTCCTGTGAATGATGACTACTTCCAGGAAAACAAGGAAGATGCTTACAAAATCTTATATCATGTATGTATGTGAAGCACTCATTTTAACCACAAATTATCAATACCTTCATCTACCACGGTACGTTGCATTTTAACTGCTGCTCTCTTTTTTTTTGCAGAAAAAAAGGATAATATGTTCCCGAGTCTGCAAAACAGCATTTCAACTCTGTTGCAGGCACAGAGGATTGAAGGGAAGAGGAAGAAGATGATTGAAGAAGAAGGAAAGAGAGAGATTGAAGCAAAGGAGGCGGCGGCCAGAGGAAGAAGACACAGGATTTGGGATAATTTCTCACTGCCATTCTCCTGGCTTTCATTGTATTAATAGAAATTCTTGTAACAAACTCTGAGAACATGCACGCCTTCTTAGGCGACTTGCCTGCGTTCTCAGACCACTACTCGAGAGCATCCCTCCTAATACTAGCATAACCATCATTACAACTTAATAACAACCACCTTCTTTCCTAATCATTCATCTAATCATTCAGCATCTTTGATTCCAATAAAGCCCCTGTATCTTCTTGGCGCCATCTCAAATCCATTAGCGGCTCTGGTGATGCCTGCATCAAACTCTTTTGCTCCATTCTTCAATCGTATTTCAAATGCCTAAACTGGGGTCGAGGCCAGTCAGTATTATTCAATTATTTTTATGTTTATGGACAAAGGGCCTTCTTCCACTGACCCTGGATTCCTTGAACTGCTTCTCAATTACTTCTCATTCGAAGGTCCAATCAGTCTCTATGATCACAGGATCATGTATGATCTGCTCTGTAAGGGAAAACGTAAACAAGTCATAGATAGGCTCAATATGCGTTTTTTTCTTAGTAGCTATCATCAGATTAGCTTCCAGGATGACAACTTGAACTGCAGATCTCCACCATCTCCTCCAAGAAGATTACAAATCTAGACATGAAAACGAGAACCATTTGAGTCAAAGAACAATAAAAGATATGTTACCAGGACAGATAAATAACTACATGCCAACGAATTGTTTCTTGTAGAGAATTCCATAAAAGAGTTTTACTTGAAAGTTTCAGCAAATCATTATTTTGGTTGGAAGAAAGAATTTTGACTACCAGAAGAATGCATACTACTATTACAAATCTAAGAAATCACATATTTGCATGAGCTCCAAGAACACAAATGCATTTTGTGCAGGTGTGTGCTTCTTTTTATGCATTTTGTGTTATTCAAGTATTAAACACATGCAGGAAGAAATGTATCCAACTAAATATCTGTAATATGTCTCACATTTTATTTATCTTGGTAGAGATGCTCATCAGCTAAAATGTAAACCATTAAAAAAAATATTTTCACTAGCAGAAAAGCATCACTCTGCATAAAAATAATTACATAACTCTCATTCAATGGCTTTTGTGGCATTTTCTTCTGGAAAAGTGATTTTTATTGATGAGATGCAAATTTCATGTGGCTTTTTAGTGAAGTCCAAGTATTTCCACATTAAAAATCTTCATGACCACTAGACCAAAAAATTTCAGCATAAATGAATCCAAATAACTCAGTCAGATGATTTTGAACATGTTAGAGAGCTAAATGTAATATATTCCTCTAAGAAAGAAGCATACCTTTTTTCCTATCTCAGCAAAAGAGAGCCAAAGATTTGATAATCTGAAGGCATCAGTGTCCCAAGTAAATCAAGGATATACAAGGCATCAGCATTCGAGCAAATCAAGCTCTATTTTTGAATTTGCAATTGTCTGTACTTTAGGTTACCACGCTCCAATATGGATAAAGTGATACAATCTACCACTATTCCTTTGTTTATCATTTCCTTAACGAGGGCTTCGGCCTTACCTACCTCTCCCTGATGACAGTACCCATTTGCCAGACAAGTATAAGTAAAGGCATCAGGTGTGAGGCCCTTTCCCATCATCTCATTGAAGAGATTGAGAGCATCTTGAAGACAACCCATCTTGCAAAGTCCATCAATCAATTGTGTGTAGCAAACAACATCAGGTTCAAGCTCTGATGCTCTCATGTCATTCAACAATTTTGAAAAATTTGCTTTGAATGTCATTTTTCTCCTTTCGCTGTTCGGAGATGACAAAAATTGCTGCTGGACTTGCTTCAAATAAACATCCAGCATTACTGTGCATGTAACAACATCGGGTTTAATTCCTCTTTGTTGCATTTCAATAAATAAATCAAGGGCTTCTTGGATGTGATCTATCCTGCAATATCCATTCATTAATGTAGTATACAAAACAACATCAGGTGTCAGCCCTCGATTAACCAAATCATCAAACCAAAATTGAGCATTTCTCATGTCTCCTTTCTGACAATAGGCTGAAATAAGTCTGTTATATGAAACCTCATCTGGAGCGACGTTCATCACTAACATCAAATTGAACACTGTGGAAGCTCCATCCACACAATTCTCCTTACAAAGTTCACCAACGAGTTTAGAGCATGTGATCTCATCCACCAAATATCCTTGCTTACATAACCGAACAAAAAGCTCATAAGCATCTTTAGCACAACCCAATTCCAGAAACCCGCAAACCATTGCACTGAAAAGAATTACTTCTTGAGCAATCCCCCTCTCTTCTAAACCACTAAATAATGCTTTGGCCTCCTTCAAGTACTTTCCTTTGCATAGATTCTCAATGGCCACACTGTAGGTGACTGCATTGGGCTCCAAGCCCCTCTCAATCATATAATCCATAAGCTCATATGCCTCCTTGACAAATCCATGCCTACAAAAGCCACCAGCAAGCACATTATAGGTAACAAGATCAGGCTCCACATTGAGTTTCAACATATTAGAGAACACCTTCTGAGCATTATACATTTGACCATTACGGCAATACCCACATATTAAAATTGTATAATGAATCTTATCAGGAACCATCCCCTGGCCCTTCATTTCTTCAGACAGCTCAATCGCATCCCCCATGTTCCCTAGCTTGCAATGAGCATTTAGTGCAATACTATACACGACCTTGTCAAGGTAAAGCCCCGAGTCCTTAAACCTCTGAAAATACTCTAGAGCCTCTGAATCCATTCCCATTTTGCAGAAACACTGGAGGAGAAAGCCCACAACAAAATAATTCGTACTGATACCCTTCGAGACCATCTCATCATAAAGTTCCAATGCTCTTAATAGGTTGCTTACAGCACAGTATCCTCGAATAAGGCATTCATAGCTATAAGCATCTGGAGGAACATCTTGCTTCACCATATCATCCAAAAGCTTCTCAGCTTCCTGAAATCGAGACTCTTTGCACAAGCCACTGATGACTTTACCGTATACAATGCTATCAACAGGGACACCCTCTCGGATTATTTCCTTAAGCACCACCAAGCCCATTTCAGATTTCCCATTGGCACACAGTCCTTCTATGAATGTTGTGTATGTGATCACATCGGGCATGACCTCATTCTCCTTCATCTCCCCCAACAAATTGAGTGCCGCATCAAACTCTCCACCTCGGCAGAGCGCTTTGATGAGAATGGTGAACCTATAAGCGTCAGGGCTCATACCAAAACTCTTCATTTGCTCATAAAAAGCCATTACTAGTTCCAAATCACTACTTTCCACCATGAAATTGAATAAAAAGTTGCAAGATTTAGGGGAAGGAAAAAACCCACGCAAGGACAGCTCCACGACAGCGTTGAAAGCCTCCCTCGGTTTCTTACATACGGCGAATGCGCGAATCAGCGCGTCCAGAGCGAACAGTAGC
The DNA here is from genome assembly GCA_026586065.1 of Dioscorea zingiberensis. Taxonomy (NCBI): domain Eukaryota; kingdom Viridiplantae; phylum Streptophyta; class Magnoliopsida; order Dioscoreales; family Dioscoreaceae; genus Dioscorea; species Dioscorea zingiberensis. Next base: position 38,757,958 of record CM048826.1, read on the forward strand.
TTGCTCGAACGGTTCAAGAACCGGGAGAGAGTATCAAAGAGGTCGGGTAACGCGAAATCCAAACCGTAATTCGATGAAACAAGGCCTATGAACACAGGTACAAGCTTATGGTGGTGGCCGGAGGCGAACAGAATGCAGACGATGGCAGCGTAGGAGGCGAGGTCGCGGTGGAGGCCGCGAGAGTGGCTGTCGTTGAAGATGGAGAAGTCTGTGCTGGGTTTGACGCTGTGGAGAACCTCGACGACCTTCAAGCTTTGCGGCGATGAGGATTTCGCTTCGGAAGGGAGGTCCCGGACCAGCGCGACGGAGGAGAAGGAGAAGGGGGAGGACTGGGAGAGATTGGAGATGATTCTAGGGTTTCTGACAAACAGTTTGGAGAGTTTCAAAGCCCGTGAGGCCATTGAAGGGAGCTTGAGGTTTCATCGCTATGGATCCATCGGAGAAGAAGCTCCCTAAAACCCTAGCCAAATCCCTCTCGCGGGTTGATTGTAACGGGTCGGATCTTTTCGAATCCGAATCCGATTGAACAAGGAAGTGTATTTCCTCGGGAAGTAGACTTCCAACATTTCTGTCCGATTGTTCAATTTTACGGTTTTACCCCTTCACATTATTCACTAACAAATAATTAATTTCCATATATGGGCTCATTAATTTATTTTGAACACATATAATAACAAATACAAAATAAATTGAATGAAAAAAATGTTGCATATTCAACTAGTATTATTAAGAAGAAAAAACCAGAAAAAATCGATCTCAAACCTAAAATTGAATCGTAAAAAGTAACTATTAAAATTTAGTATTTGAATTAATAAAAATTGGTTTTGATTTTGATTATTTTTAGGGTTAAAGCCATTTTTAGTCTCTGAAAACAGAGCTAATATTCATTTCCATCCCAAAAATTTTAAAGTTGTTCAATACGGTCCACATCAGCATATACTGTCACTTATCACTCAAAATAATGACTTAAACATAATAATAAAAAGATTATTTGCACTTCATTGGTATTCCACGTGATCGCCACATCAACAATAAAGACCAAAAATGGACCCAAAATGTCAAAATATGCCATACATAGGGACCATATTAAACAAATTTTGAATTTTGGGATGGAAATGAACATTGGTCCCGTTTTCAGGGACCAAAAATGGCTTTTACCCTTATTTTTACAGATACATATACAACTCACAAAAAAACATGGAGATTTTATTTAAAAATATTAATAATAAATATATTGCAAATAATAAAATATAAAAGATCTTTATTATAATAAGAGACGATTGTAAAATAAATTAGAAGAATAATAAAAAAAAAATACAATAAAAACTAGAGGTTTATAACATTGGGTTGAATCTCCAACTCACATGTGACACCATCTCAAGTAGAGCTGGATTCTGGGCCATGTCAGCCCGGATTCAGGGCCATGCCGCCCCGGGCTCGGCCCAGGCCCGGCACAGCCCAGCACGATCCAGGCCGTGCCCGGCACGACCCGGAATAAACAGCAACCGGGCCATGCCAGGCATGACCCGGCTTCGTGCCCGTGCCTGGCTAAAGCGCCATGGCCCGCGGGCCAGCACAACATGAGCATGAAATATTTCATGCTCGGGCTGTGTCAGCACAGCCCAGATCGTGCCAACACGAAATACTGACACATGGCATCATTAGGCCTTGCTTGGGAGGGGTGAAGAAAGGTTTCATAAAGTAAGGTAAAGTAAGGTAAGGTAAGGTAAGGTAAGGTTTTAAAACCCTATCTTGTTTGGATGGAAGTAAGGTAAAAGGAGGTTTTTAAACCTTGTGGTGCTTGGTTTGAAGGTAATGGAAGGTAAGGTTATATGCTAACATTACCAAAATACCCTTTGAATAGATAACTTAATTTTTATAGGAGTTTGATTTTATTGTATGTTATATATTGATATTTAATTAATATTTAATGTTATATGATAATATATTAAATTATTTAATATTATATATTAATATTTAATGTTATATTATTAAATGTTATATATTAAATATTAATATATTTAATATTATATATTAATATTTAATGTTATATTACTATTTAATGTTATATTATATTGATAATTAATTAATATTTAATTTGCTTCTCAATGTTATATTCAATTAAATGCCCAAGCAAAAGGCATGAAATTTGGTTTGATTCCACCATACACCATAATGCTTTATTGAAGGCCTGATTCCAAAATCTGTAAGCATTTAATCAACATATTTACAACCATTAAAGATTGCGACCGCATCGTCTATGCATCCACATTTTGCATACATGTCTATTAATGTTGTCTCAATAATGGAATTAAATCCCAATTTGCTTCTCTTAATGTAGTTATGCACCTATCACATTTAGCATCTCCAAGTGACAACATTTCTGAAAAAATGGGTAGGCGATTTTTTATTTAAAAAAAAAATTAGAGAGAATGATCTCATGTGACGAAGGCTCATCAGACGCTCACTCCGTTCTCAGTGGGTAGAGCGCTTGAAGCTCTTTTCTCCTTGGCCTTGGCATCCAATATGAGTTAGAAGTCGAGGGTGATCTCATGTGTCTCGGCAAGAGTCGTTGTTCTGTTTTTTTTTTTTTTCTTTCTTGGTCTCTCTGTAAATTAGATCTTCTTTTCTTCTTCTTTTGTCTTTTAAGATGAATTATAGGCCAATAGAGAATATTTAGATTTTTATTTTATTTTTCAGATTTTTATAGAATTTTTTTACTTAACGGACCGTGCTTGGCCCGTGCTCTGCGTCTTAGAGCCAAGGGCACCAAATTCTTGTCGTGCGGTCCGCGAATTATTTCGTCGCGCACAAAGACGAAACTACCTGTGCACGAGATGGGCTGCGTCTTTGGGCCATTCCAATGACCCATTAGTCCAAATTCTAATCTCAAGTGTCCGAACAAATAAGGGTGATCATGAGGCCACGAAACCCTGCATGTTGCGGTGACTATCGAGGCTACCATTCAAGATTAATGGCTAGTATCATAGTTACAACCAATGTCACCACTCGCCATCACGTAGCAATCATTGCAATCAACGCTAACCTCCCAGGGGAGCTTTAGAAGGAACAAAAAAATAAATAAAAATACTATGCCAAGGGATCAAAATCCTTCTGCTTGATATATATCCACCAAACTCTCTCATGCCTTCTTCCTCCTCACGCTCTATCCCTCATTAACTTGAGTGTCTAAGCTATCAACAGGCACAAGCCCTCCACCATGTCTTTTGCAAGTCTAGCTCCCAACAAGGAGGGACTTTGAACGACATGCCTCAAGGAGAAACCGTCACCTGAGAGGAAACTGTCAAAGTCCCAGGATCTTTTTCCATTCAATAGTTCAATCGAGGATCATCTCATCACATCTATTGATCTAGACCAATTTAAATTGCCAAGGAGGGCCAATGACCACATCTACAATTTATTATCTCATAACTTTATTTTCTGATTCATTAATTATAAAATATTATATTTTGACTAAATTCCACTCCTCTCACTCACTGCTTTAAGAGTTTGAATTTGTTTTTTAAAAAAAAATTAAGACTAAGTTGACTAAATTTTTATCATCAGGAATCTAAAAAAAAGTTTGTTTTCTTGTCAACCAAGTCCAACTACAACACAAATCGGAAGTACTCATTTAAGCATTTCAACAAACATGTGACAGTGAATATATATATATATATAGGAATAGTAGTGTGTATTTACGGTCACCTCCCATAAGTTAGTTTGTCGATTTTCATAAAATTTGATGAAGTAATGATCATTCATCTTAACGGTTCTTATTTTCATTATATATATATATATACTTCTTAGGTTAACATCAAGTGTTTAATTATACGCTAACATTGTAGTCTTGCAAAAAAAAAAAACCATTATATCTTTTATAAATATATCCTTAAAAATATATTTTATTATAAATTTATAAATATATCCATAAAAAATTATGAAATCTAAAATAAGTGAAATATCTTTTAAGATATTTTTTTAACGATGGTTTATATTTAATTATAGTTAAAAGTCATTCTCAGATTTATATTAATCAAAGATAAAACTTTGAGGTATATTTTAATTTTACGGGTGCACAAACAATTTTCTCTCTCTCTATATATAGATTATAAATGGGTTGAACTAAGCATTTGCATGTATTATGTATAGCAATGAGAGGTAAGTTAGGAAACAAATTGGTCTCACATCTTGATATATTGGCAAACATATTGAATGAGCTCAAATAGAACTTGCATGTGATGTGTCCATTGAAGCATTCATTCAAATAGAACAAAACAGGAGACAGGGTCCTTCACTTCAAGAGCTCTCTCTTGTTTGGTTGGAAAGGAATCATACACAACCACCAAACTATATATATATATATATATATATATATATATATATACATGAAAATATTAGCAAAAAATAAATGGTTGGATCGAGCTCATTAATAATAGTTTTTTGTTATTATTATTATTTAAAAAAAATAAAATCACAAATTTATTTTTTTGACAAAAGCGACAAGTGCCCTCTCCCTGTGTGGTAAGTCAGAGGCAGACAGTGCAGCTCCCTGAATATGTGCCCTCCCTCACCTTGTGGTCGTGAGGGTTCGATTATGGTTTATTCTCAACCATCTACACCCTACACAAGAGACCCGATACACAAATTTATTAAATAATAAAAATTATCCAATTTTAACAGGTGTGTATATGCAATTATCCAACTTTTAGGGGTATAATTGCAAAATTTCTATTTTAAACATAAAACTTGACCAGTCAACGCCGCCAACTCCATCTTTATTTTAAAAAAAAAGAAATTGGAAATTATTATTTAAAAATAATAATAAAACCATTTCTCTCAATTCGTCTCCCCGCGAAACCGCATTGAAGCATCCTCCATCGAGCTCTTGAAGAAATCTCGTCGCCATCGTCGTCTCTGCCGCCGAGAGAACCCCTCGATGAGCTCTCGTGTATGATCTCTGATTCTCTGCCCCCTTGGATGGGCAACACCTGCCGGGGTTCCTTGAGGACCAAGTACTTTGAGAGCTTCGTCAAGCCAGCAGACCGACCATCCGTTGTCATCCCTCCTCTTGAATCCGGAGATCCCCCGAAGCCCCAGCTCCCCTCTGCCTCCGGTGAAGCCACCGTCGCCGCCAAGCGTCGTGGCGCTGACATGCAGTCGAGCTGCATCCTTGGCCACGATACCGCCAACATCCGCGACCACTTCACGGTCGGCCGGAAGCTCGGGCAAGGACAGTATGGCACCACGTATCTCTGCACTGAGATCTCCACCGGCGTCGACTACGCCTGCAAGTCCATCTCCAAGCGGAAGCTTATCTCCAAAGAGGACATCGACGATGTCCGGCGGGAGATCCAGATCATGCACCACTTGGCCGGGCAGAAGAACGTGGTGAAGATCAAGGGGGCGTATGAGGACCAGCTCTACGTGCACATCGTGATGGAGCTCTGCGCCGGCGGTGAGTTGTTCGATAGAATTATCCAGAGAGGGCATTACAGCGAGCGGAAGGCGGCCGAGCTCACGAGGATCATTGTTGGGGTCGTGGAAGCCTGCCATTCGCTTGGGGTTATGCATAGGGATCTCAAGCCGGAGAATTTCTTGTTGGCTAACAAGGATGATGATCTGTCACTCAAGGGAATTGATTTCGGGCTCTCCGTCTTCTTCAAGCCTGGTAAGCGATGAGCAAATCCCCTCTTTATTGAATTATCGGTTCATAATTAATTAATTATATTGCTTTTTAATCTTGATTGGTATATGGAACTGAAAACACTAGTAATTGTGAAATTATACATCATTCAATCATGGATTGGTTGCTTAATTGAAACATCCCATGAATTGAGTGATATAAGAGAGGTTTGATGTTTGTTGCTTTATATTAGGGAATTATTTGTATCTGTAGTATTGAATTGAATGAATTCTGTAGAACTTCCATCTCTTTTTGTGCATTTTAATGCTAAGATAATGGAGATTCTTGGTTACTTAATTTAAGCATTGTATCCACTGAATGGCATAATTGACGTTTGATGTTTGTTGCTTTATATCAGGGAATCAGTTGTATCTGTAGTACTCATATGAATTTTGTGAAAAGATTGTTAATTAGCTGCCAAACTGATGTCTGGATTATTGTAGAATTATTTTCTTGTCTACTCTGTGTATAATTGAAAATGGAAGCTGCCTTGTGTGTTTGTGAATTTTGGTGCTGCCCTGGTGGAGATTCTTGATTCCCTCTGTTTGCCACTTTTTCAAATCGTTCATCAAGCTAACAACAAGATGTGCCCAAGAAGATGAGTTTTGAATAATTTGGTAATTGTTATTGGATCTGTTCTTCATGCAACTTCAGGTCAGGTTTTCACTGATGTGGTTGGTAGTCCATATTATGTTGCTCCTGAGGTATTGCTCAAACACTACGGGCCAGAAGCTGATGTTTGGACGGCTGGAGTTATACTTTATATACTGTTGAGTGGAGTGCCACCTTTTTGGGCTGGTATGGCTTTTGGCAAACTGCTGCTTATGCCACTGGAGATTCCCTAAATCCCTCAATGATCTCACTTTTTTATGGCAGAGACACAGCAAGGAATATTTGAAGCTGTTCTGAGGGGTGTCATCGATTTTGACTCAGACCCATGGCCTTTAATATCTGATAGTGCCAAGGATCTCATCCGTAAGATGCTTTGTTCTCAGCCCTCCAACCGCTTGAAGGCCCATGAAGTACTATGTAAGTCTGCATCTTTGATTTATTATGTGTTCTTAATATTTAAACATAATCCCGAGTATCACTGTGAGTTCTGATATGGATTGTTGAGTCATTATCTTTTTTTTCCCAGAAAAAAGCATAGAGAGATTAGTTGACTTCATTTAAATCTTGAGTAGCATTCTTTGACAACTAAGGGCTGTCTTTCCAGTCAAATATTTTTTGGTGTTGGGCATGGACGTTTAACAAGGAAAAGGGTTCATGTGGAAAACTTTTCCTTTAATCCAATCAATACAAGAGGTTGTTGGCCTTGAAGCCACTTTCTGATACTGGCCTAAGCCATTTCCATTTCCATTGACCTTTGCTTATTCTTTTGAAGGAGCGTTTCTTTTTCTTTGGTTAAATGGTAGGAGCATCATCAAGTAATCAAAGTAGGTGCATCAAATTTTGAGAATGGTTTTCATAACTCATTTGTGTTGCTTGTTATTTTCCTCAGGTCATCCCTGGATTTGTGAGAATGGAGTTGCTCCTGACAGAATTCTGGATCCAGCTGTTCTCTCTCGTCTTAAACAGTTCTCAGCAATGAACAAGTTAAAGAAGATGGCTTTGCGAGTAAGCGCATAAAATCTATTGAAAAATATCTGTTGATCAAGTTTCAAAGTATTAGATAGCCTTTCAACCAAAGACATTTTTTCTGAAAGTCCTTTATGTCTCAGATATTTCATAATAGTACAGAGATTGATAAATTATGCAAAATTTAAGTGGCTGAAAAGTAGAACCTGGCTCTAATTTATTGAAGAGAGAGTGTTCTCTGCTTATTTATGAGATGAATTTTGGGTGATTAACGTTAAAGCATGATTCCAAGGAGCAAAATAACTTGCATAGGTCACAGAGAATGCTAATGAATTCTCTATCTGAAATAATGAGGACTGCAATATGGTGGACCATACTCCTAGCATACTGAAATAAGGCATTGGAAAGCAAGGTTCTATTTTGCTCAAGAAGAACCAGTTTCTTGTTTTTAAGTTCAGATAGATGGCTTGTACCTGCTCTTCCCCTAACTCTGGCTTAGATAAGGTAGGAGACTGAATCTATATCATGGAATGAAATTTCCTTCTGCTGTAAACGAGGAATATAAAAGCTTTTGAGCATTGTCCCTATGCATTTTCTACCAAATGCAAGTAGATTATTTAGATTAGAGTTCTTTGGGGTACATGATGACTGAGTCATATTTGTGTAGTTCAAGTCAAATATGGCCTTTCCTGCTCACATAGCATCGATGCTCTACATGCTGCTTTTAGGCCCTTAGATTTGTTATGCAAACTACTAGCTTCTTCATTTACTATCATGCTTGAAGATTAATTGGATGCATATTATTCATAATCCATATTATTCATAATCTGATGGATTATGTTTTGATTGATGGCACTGTTAATGATTTGCAATCAGATGTAATTTTTGTCCAATACTGTTTTTATAGGTGTTTGCACTTTGAATTAGTAATCACAATTATAACCTGTTATGGGCTTAGATGATTGATCTAAATTTGTATTAGGTAATAGCTGGCAGATTGTCAGAAGAGGAGATTGCCGGATTAAAAGAAATGTTCCAAGCAATGGATACAGATAACAGTGGTGCAATTACTTTTGAAGAGCTGAAAGAGGGTTTGAGAAAATATGGTTCAACTTTAAAGGAATCAGAAATTCGAGATCTCATGAATGCGGTAAGTTACATGACAATTTTAATGTGTTAGTTGCTTTCACTAATGTCCACTGGATAAGTAAGTGAAGCTAAAAACAATGGAAATTGAGCATTCGTTCTTGTGAAGTTCGTTTAAAAAATTGGCAAGTTCAAAATCATGGACCAGTAAACAATGGAAATTTTGCATGCATTCTTTTCATGAATTTCATTAAAGAACATGGCAACTCAATGTTATTAAGAGAATCATTTGTGTTTGATTTAATTGTTGGCTTCCTTAACCACATTTCAGGCTGATCTGGACAATAGTGGTACCATTGATTATGGAGAATTTATTACCGCAACTTTACATATTAACAAACTGGAACGCGAGGAACATTTGGTGGCGGCATTTTCATATTTCGACAAAGATGGAAGTGGTTACATCACAGTTGATGAGCTTCAGCAAGCTTGTAAGGAACAAAATATGGAAGATGTTTTTCTTGATGATATTATCAAAGAAGTTGATCAGGACAATGTAAGTAGTGCCTTCAATTTCTAGATGGTATAACTGGATTTAGCATAAGTCCATGAAATTTCTCAAGGCATATTGTGCACTAACATGACAAATAAAATAATGGTGGTTCTTATTTGTTGTTTTTAATAAATGTGGCAAGCCACTAGAAACACGTCACTGGCGTGATTTAAACCGTCAACCTCTTCTTGTGAAAGGAAATGGACTAGTCAACTTATAAAAGTTGGTAGTTCTTATTTGTTGTGGCATTATAGTAATTGCTTGCACGATTTCAACTTAAAAACATGGTTCATCGTCTTATATCAGAATTTCTGATCACAAAGTTTCATATTTTTTTTGCGTTCTTCGAATTCTGAATGGTTATTAATTGATCATGTTTCAGGATGGTCGTATTGACTATGGTGAATTTGTTGCCATGATGCGGAAGGGAAATGCCAATATGGGTCTTGGGAGAAGAACTATGCAAAATAGTTTGAACATGAGCATGAGGGACAAACCAGGAGCTCATTGAAATGTAACATTGCACAAGCTTCCATTGTAAAAAGATTCATCCTTCCCTGCCCACTAAAAACTTCTACAGGTTGTCATTTTTCTTCCCCTTGCATGCCGGGTTAGCACACGAACACGGAAAATTATGGGAGCTTCTCAAGCTGTCAGCATTTACAGGAAATCAAAATAGAGTTCTGAATCTTGTGATGCAGAAAGCTTGGATTCAGTTATGCAGACCACTTGTGATGACTGTTCCAATTTCTGAGAACACACGTTTTCACTGATGAATGCATAAAGGTTTAGCCAGCTGATACAGTTTCCTCTGTAAGTCTTTGAACTATCCCTAGAAATTGGAAGTGTCATTACAAGATTCATCTGTTGTCAGGATTTACATGTAATAGATTTTAACATGCTTTGCAAAAGTGATGTTTGATTATTTATGTCGATAAACAAAGCTTGATCTTAATCTTTGAGTTGTGTTGCTTTTTTTTCATTCTTTTTTTTCCCTTTTTTCTGGCTAACAACTTGCAGTCTTGGATTTGTACTGTTTTCTTCAATAAATTGAGAATTTAATTGAATCTGACAGACTATCACTATGACAATAGTGTCTATGCTGCATGTCGTAAAACCTTTTTAGGATTTTCTTTACATACTATAAATCATGACATTAAACATATACCCATATAAGTTTTCTACCTACATATACACCTTAACAAAATGAGACATTCTTACTTTGTCAAGACTACTAGGTCCTATATAAAATTTTAAATATTTCATTTTATGGAAGCATACATGTGGGTGAAAATCTCATTTGACACATTCAAGTTGATAAAAAAACATGCTAACAAATGCAATTGACCAACTCAGTATGTGAGAATTTGAAAGTTGGAAGGCTACATAATATCTAAACTTAGTAATTGGTATTCTATGCAAGCGGTCGCATGTATCATAACAAGTGTTGTATTGAAGATCTCGCTTTTTATAAGTATACGTATTACATCCATGTGATCATCCGACAAAGGTCGAAACCCAATATTATAGCAGAAAGAACTCCCCTCCTTCCGCTGAAATTTCTTCATTGAATCAAATGACCAAATTGCAGCAAAATGCTTCAACTAATGCTCCCAAAAATTCAGATAAGACAACAGAAATGGTGCAAATGCACAGATGGGCAAGGCCCTCTGAATGTGCTCAGTGTGGTTCAGACAGTGAGTGATTTCAACAATCAGCTTAAAAGAGCACTACCTTTGTCCGCGTATTAAAAACCTGAGGGTGTTGTATTATTATGAAGTTTTACCAGTAAAGGGGAAATTCTTGCATAGACCTGGCCTAATGGACTAGGCCATTAGATGCCCGTCACATGACAATACAATCAACTATCAACGGCTTAGATGCATTTCACTTATCCAATGATTTTGTTGATTGGTCCCGGTCTAAGCAAAAATTTCTCCGCAATATATGAAAATGAAGAAATAGTGAATGCCTGCCCAAAACATATTCAAAACACTCGTACAAAGTTGGAGATCAAGGTAATTTGTCGTCTTCATCCAAATCAGTGATTACTCCTCCACTTGTTGGCCTAAAAGATATCCAAACAGAAACACATCATCAAACTTAATCTACATAACCAATCTAACATACAACCTAACCAAATATAACACCATATCCTTCAGGTTTAAAGCATTCTGCTCCGTTCATTTGCAGCAGAAAAGGAAGTTCAGATGAATTATGATGTCAAAATGTAATTTATGAAAATAATGACTTCAGAACCAATTGAAGAGAACATGCTATTTTTCGCAAGTTTAATAAATGCAGTTGTTTCTGTTCATGACAGAAAAAGGGTTTTAATTTCGGATCATGCGATATGATACTAAATTCTATGCAAGAGATGGACTATGAAACTAATTGAAAGTTCATCAACATATTCATTTGAAAGCGTAAGAAAATGCATTCTTCCATAAGTTCTCAGAGAGGGATACATACATTCCAGCTAAAACTTTGATAGTATCATAGAAGAACCATTGCAAAGTTATAACAGGTCCAACGAGTGTGATCCGTATGGGCAAGCTTCTTGTAAATAGATTGAGAAGTCCAATGTTCTTCACAGCCTGCAAAGTTTGAGGGGAGAAATATTATGTTTAATCATATCACATGCATTATGGGCGTAAGAATTGTTTCTCCTGGACAGAAGTAGGCATGAGGACAAATGAGAAAGCAAATCTTTTCAAACAGATGCTACCTGAACTATACTGTCAGCCTTTTTATTATAAAGAGAAGCAACGATGTTGTCTGCAGGATTTGAAACAATGGTACCAATAGTCCCTGACGCATAACCGGCTACACAAGTCACGGCAAGCTGTTGAGCTCTTGAACAGTCCTCTTTCTTTGTTTGTATGATTTTACGATATAAAAAGTCCACCGAGTGCTCAAATGTTGAAAACATAAGGATAGAAACTGTCCACAAATATTCAATGAAAATTAAAACATGAATGCAAGTAGAGCAATTTACTACCAGAACCATGAAAAGAAAGAACTAACTCATGTACAAAGATGGGGAATGGAACATGGATAAATAGACAACAAATCACTAAGGCTGTATTGATGTGGTAACTAATCAAGTGCAAGACAGTGATAAATGGATGGCAGAAAGTTGAAGGTATGATAGAGTAGGCTTGCTCCAACAAATAGACAACAGTTACACAGACAAGTAGATGGTCTTTGGGCTTGTTGAATCTATTCCGGGCCTAATATTTCAGACAGAACATACATTGGATCATGAGAATAGAACAACTAAGTAAAAAAGATAAAAATTAATCACGAAGGGCCACTCATCCAAGGGGAACAAAGTATGTGACTGAACAAATTTAATTGAGACTCCCATAGCATGAACATGGCTTTTTCAACATTTCCAAACACAAAAACAGAGACAATCTACCAAAAGGAATTGTTGAAAGGGTTAATGAATGTGAACAGCATGGCACTACATCATTGGGTAAACCCAATGAATAACAAGAAATAAGAAGGGCGGGGGGGAGAGTCAATTACATGGAAGATTGCGACCCCAAAGAGGAAAAAGTCCTTTGTAAAAGCTGCAGTGGAAATGAAATTGAATAACTTAAAATTCAGATCAACCAGTGTTAAATAAACAAACAAAAAGTTAACCGTATCTAGGTTACTTACCCCGACAAGCCTTCGGAGGCGTATAACTTTGGAAAACCATCAGCCAAACCCCTAGCAAACCTAGGTTGTGTCTGAACACGGACTTTGACAGCTTCAAAAGGGCAAAGAGCAACATCTGCAATTACTTGAGCAGAAGCACTACTGAGCAAGAAGACCAAACTCTTATTATGCCCGACAAGAACATCTGAATACATCCTTTTGAAGTATTCATAAAGTCCAAACTTGCAGCCTCCTTGAACACCATAACCAAAGAACTTGCCAGTCCAGCCTCTCCAAAGGGATGAAGGCCCTTGTTCTTTCACCAGAATTTGCAAACCCGTAAACATGCTGTTATACTTCACAGGATTCACCTAAAACAAAAGCAAAATGCTTAATCACGCTAACTCCTCACAGTTCCACTACAAACACAAACATTGAATAGAAACTAGCATTTATTATCTCTCTTCAGCTAGATACTTCGAAAATTAAACACACAGAGTAACTGAAAATCTAGTTCAAATGAAATATAATAGAAGCTTGAATTTTCTTTTTCTGAATGATGATACAAATCTAAGGATGAGGTAGGATAAGGAAATTACATAAATATTTTGTCCAAGAACATCAACGGTGAAAATTGCGCAAACAATCTGTGATTACTCAAAGAAACAAAAAATTTAATTTTTTTACAAAAAACTTCTCACTGATGAGATTCTTCTCACAACACTACAACAGTGAATACACACACAAACACATTACGGGAACATCTCATCGTGCTGTTTTCCGAATTACATAAAAATCAAACCTTTCCATAAAAATCATTCATCCACGAGCTAAATCATTGTCATAGTATAATACTCTCATACTCCATAACTAGTAATCAATCTAAATACAAAACTAAAATTGAAACAAAATTACACTCCAATAAAAAAAAAAAACATAGAAAACTTAACAAAAAAAAAGGTTCACCTGCATGTTCACTTTCAAGACATCAAGGGGTGTAATTGCGAGGTGGGTGGTTCCAGCGCTCAACATCCCACCCGCAGCACACAAGGCATAGTACTCCGGGCTAAAAACCCTCAGCCCTCTCCACCATCCCTTGTTCTCCATCTCTTCCCCCGTCTCCGCCACCTTCCCCCTCGAAAGCTCCTCCATTACTAGGGTTCTCGAGCTCCGAAGGACTTGGAGATCACGAGAATCAAGCCAGCAGGAACTCCAAGGATCTCTCGCTTCGAGAGACGGGGATGCGACCACGTCGGCCCGAGAGAACAACTGACGCCATTCCAGCGGAAGAGAAGAAAAAAAGTTGGCTTTTTTAGCGGACTCGTGGAATGTAAACGACCTAAAACCCTGGAGAGAACTAAAATTACTATTTTGCCTATGCTCATCTAGTGGGCGATGTCGGTGATGGTAGGGGTATTTATGGAAATATGGGTTGAGCTGTTGGAAAATGGAAGTTGAAAAAGTTTTTGGTAGTATTTGAGGCCATCGTGGCGTGTAACATATGCCACATGTTTGCCTCGAGATTAGGTCGCAAGAATGATCAATCTCCGTGGCATCTAGTGTGACAACTAGTCTTTTAATTTGGAATAAAACAAGATTAAAGCCATTTTAGTCCTTTATTTAATTACATTAAATTTAATTTAATTTTTGTTTTGAAAATGTGGATAAACCAAAATTTATTAATGGTTTAAAAGAGCGTTACATGGGATCCCTTGTTATATCCTTGTTATTAAAAAAAATATTAGAACAAGGGTCCTGTTGCTTACGTGTTGTGGCATGGCCTCTCCCTGTGCATTATCCCCCACTTGTTGTAGAGATGGATCCGTCTTTGAATTGGAGACTTGGTTTGACTATTGAATGGGTTGTTTCCAATTTTGATTTTTTAATTTATTTAATCAAATAAAATAATATAAAAAAAATTAGTGTTGTGAATGATTTTTTTTTTAATTTAATATGTTCTCCCTCTCATCAAATTTTCCATATGATCACTTGTTTCTTTTCGGCTAAATTTAATTTTATTAAAAATATATTTTACTGTAGTAGTACTAGACTTATATATGTTCTACTGTAGATAGAATCCTAAAAAAATATTTTTTATCATATATAGTGATAGAGGAGATATATTTTGGATTTCAAATTTGTAAATTTAAAATAAAAATAATTATATTTTCCAAGTGGATACTATTAGTATATTAATATGATATTATATTTTTATCTATTAAATTAAGTTTAGAAGAAAATATAACAATTAACAAATAAAAAGGTTGTAGTAAAATAATGTTCATTTAAAAAACGGCAAAACTTTTAGAAGCTAGTTAGTAGTTTATTTTATTTTCATTTTTATTTTTTAAACTAATTCTATCACCTTAAATTAAGAAAAAAAATAAATTATAGGCTAATATTTAATTGATAAAAATTGAACAAAAATAGTTATAACAACTAAAACTTCACATTTTAAAGATTTTTCATATTAATTTTTATAATTAAATATTTTTAAATTTATGTAGATAGAATCAATGTATTATTATTATTATTATTAAACTATTTTGTTACCGAAATTTTCTCCATACCAAAAAGATGACAAAAAAATGGAGAGAATAAAAATAAAACAAAATAATTTTAAAAAAGATACACATTTTAAGGTTTATATGAACAAAAGATACTCCCCTATGTTAGTATAATAATATTATACCTAACAATATTTAGATAATTGCATAAAAATATTTTTATTTGACCTAAATGTGTATTCCATTAATTTATTTTCTAGACATCAATGAAAATGTTAGCCAAGAATTGCATGGCTTGCCCAAATTTGATGTTTTTAATGCATGTGATGGAAAAGGAGGTAGTGGAACATATGTTATTGATGTCTAGTCCCAATCATGCATGCATGTCCAAAATCTAAGAAGATGGAACATGGCTGAGTGAGTTAGTTGACAAACTCAAAAAGATTTTGGCTAGGGACAATGGTAGGTCCATCTTCACAACCAAATCTAAATATATATATATTTTTTAAATTTAATATCTCAAAATGTTCAATTTCAATATCAAACCAAATTAACAAATTTAGAAGATATTTATTATTGTATAAAAAGTTGATACCTATACAATCTGTGGCAGACATGCTTCAAATGTAACAAGATTTTAAAAGTATCAAAAGAAAATAATTAATATAATTTTAAATCAAATTAATAAATTTTTAAACAAACAAGACCAGTGAAAACATGAGTTGAAGGATGTTAATAGACTGATTTCTTCCTATTTCAGTCATTCATTTGTCAGATATTTTCAAAATTTTAGTTTAGACTCATTTTGGTTTTTCATATTTCACCGAAGCCTGTTTGGACGCCCTCCCATTTAGGTAAAAAACACCAAAAATATAATTTTTTACCAACGACCACTTAGTCTATTGATACTAGGTCACGTAATATAGATGGGATGTGTTCTCCCAGTGATTCCGGGAGCCCCATTAAAGTCTCATGTGTGTGTAGCAATTAAGCTTCACGTCTCAGCACACCCACTTCTCTAGTGGGGGCGCTTGTCACCTTTTTTTTAAAAAAAATAAATAAATTTCCGGGCTTTCAAAAAAGTGGGGTTTTTCCATGGTTTCAAACCCTTTTGATGAAATCCTTAAATGACAATATTCAAAAAATATATATATATATAATTAAAGCGACATAAATTCAATCTATGTAATTTAAACGTCTAATACACAATTTAGTCCCTTTATTATAAATTGAGCCTTTTTGGTCCCTGTACATATGTCTTTCAGGCCTTTTTGGTCCTTATGCATATACCTTTAGGGACTGGATTTTTACAATCATGAAAATAGAGAGACTAAAAAAACTCAATTTATAATAAAGGGACTAAAAGAATTAGTTCAGTATAATAGAGGACTAAATTGGATATTAAACCTAATTTAAATTTTCTCATTGTGATATATTTATGTAAGGTTGTCAGGTTGACATATCCACCCTTTTTAATTTTTTTAACAAACATCATCTGTGGTTGTTTAATCACCAAACTAAATGACTTGACTAAAAATAAAACTTTTTCTGATAAGATATTGATTCTCCTAACAGTTAGATCTCTTCACAAACATTTTGATTATACTGAACTAAATATTTATTTTATAAGGGGAATATATTTATAAAAATGGAAATAGTTAATTCACTATTCATCCCTTGAATAGTGAAGTATGGGAGTTGTGGGGGTTAATGTAAATAGTGGGTTGGGTGTGTAGTGTGTAAAGTTGAAATAGCGGTAAATAGTATGAGGGACTAATAGATAATTATAAAATATAATTGATAAGAAAAAGAAAAGAGACATTACAAAGATGTATTTGTTTGTAATTTGAGGGTTTATAAGGGTATATTTGTAATACAGACAAGAAGTTTAGGGGTTTTTATGTAAAAAAGGACTAAAATGTAAAAAAATTCATCACCTTTATTTCTGGTCCCTATAAAAGCGCGAGAAGAGATCAGCGCCAGCACAAGCTCTCTGTCCGTTCCTCTCGCCTTTCGACTCTCTCGCTCTCGAGATCGAAGTGGTGATCTCGTTCTTCTATTCAATCTCTTCACTTGTGGAGTTCTAGGGTTTGTTTTCGCACTCTAAATCTCGATTCTTTGACAAGTGATTGGATATAATGGCAATGTTCGCATTTTCATCTCATCATCTCTATGTGGAATCTTGGTTTTCTTGGCATTCGGTGAGATTTTGATCGGATTTTAATCAAAAAAAGTTTTGGGGGGAATTTAGCTGAATTTTGGAGTAGAAGTACAGGTGTCGTGATCGGAGGGAGTCTGGGAAAAGCCTCAGGACTGGTAGTTCTGCACCAGTTGTTGTTTTTCGGTTGTCTGTTCCCTAGGCATTGTCAGTATACGGCTTGGGCTGATAAAAAGGAACCATCTTGGCCTTTGGAACTACGGAGTGGGTTGCTGTTCTATTGAATCTTGTTGCTATTTTGATCTTTTGGCAGTCCTTGAATCGGTGTTCATTTGATCTTGGTGCTGAGATCTTGGTTTTTTTAAATAAGGTACTGCTTTTCCTGGTATGTGGGATTTCATATTTCTGTTTTTGGGTTTGATGTGATTTGATTGAATTCTTGGATGAAAATTCCTGATTTTGATCCATTTTGTACATGTTTCTGGTGAGATGCTTCTTCAATAGTCCATTTTGAATATGAGTTTTGGAGTTTCTCATGCTGATTTCTTATGCAGTCAGGGACTGAAGATTTGATTGAAGTGAAAAAAGAAAAATGAAAGGAGCTGTGCTTATTGCATTGGTTGCTGCCATGGGAAACTTGCTCCAGGGATGGGATAATGCTACCATTGCAGGTGATTTTTCTCTTCCATTATTTTGGATTTTCTGTTCGATCTGTTTAGAGCTACTCATTAGCCAGGCTGAGAATTTCTTTTTCATTTTGTTTGATAAAAGTGGATAAACCACACTTTGGATCATATGAAGCTTATGACAATTTTTTGAGTAGCATCTCTTTGTTTTTTTTTCCTATTTGTACTGATTCCATGGTTTAATATATGATTTGCCTACAGGTGCGGTTCTTTACATTAAGAAGGAATTTCAGCTGGAGAGCCATCCCCAATTGGAGGGGATGGTTGTGGCAATGGCACTGTTAGGTGCCATTGCAGTCACTCTATGCTCTGGATTGGTATCTGATTTAGTTGGGAGGCGGCCCATGTTAATCATCTCCTCGGTGCTCTACTTCATTAGTGGTCTGTTGATGCTGTGGGCTCCCAACTTCTCGATCTTGATAGTTGCAAGGCTTATTGATGGGTTTGGAATCGGTTTGGCTGTCACACTTGTTCCTCTGTATATTTCGGAGACAGCTCCATCAGAAATAAGAGGGTTGCTGAATACCTTCCCACAGTTCACTGGCTCTGTAGGAATGTTTCTCTCATACTGCATGGTTTTTGGGATGTCATTAATGGCACAGCCTAACTGGAGATTGATGCTTGGTGTCCTGTCTATACCTTCACTCTTCTATTTCTTACTGACAATATTTTTTCTGCCGGAGTCACCAAGATGGCTTGTCAGCAAAGGTCGGATGGTAGAAGCCAAGCAGGTTTTGCAAAGGTTACGTGGGAGGGAAGATGTCTCAGGTTTGTAATGTTGCAAAATGAATTAATTGTTTCCTTTTAAAGTTAACTTCTATTTTAGTTGACGATGAATGCTCCCTTTTATGTCGGTTCGATCCTTCCTTACAAATTAGAAGGCTTCTCACTTATGTATTCATCCTTTGCTGTGCGTGTTCCATTCTGCTTACAACTGTATGGTGCATGATCTTGAAAATATCAATAATAACATTAGCCGGCCCTGCCCTCTTAGTCATTATAACTCAATAAAAGCTCATATCATCACTTAAGTATTATTCCATTCATATTGATTTTTGAATAGTCACTTTTACTAGAATTTCTTTCTTTGCCATTTGTATAAATATCTCCAGTTTAGCATAACTGATAGAGGTATAAAGTTTATATTTGCATATGCAAGTGGAGATGTGAATTGCTGTATTTATAAAGAAAATTTGTACTAACATTCACAAGGAAAGATGACAAATCATTCCCTCTCACAAGCAGAGGTTGAGGGTTCGAATCACGCGTATGGCGTGCTTCTATCTAGTGGCTTGTCCACATTTATAATAATAATAATAATAATAGCCAACGACCGTTCGGTCTATTGGCAACCGGGTTCGCTTGTAAGGCGCGGGCCTCGATTCTTGCGCGGACGTCGCAAGTTTGAGACCCTCGAATTGCAAGTAGATGGGGGACTGCTCGTGGCCCCCTCCCTGACGGGGTCTTTATGGCCTTTGTGAAAAAAAAAATAAAATAATAATAATAATAATAATAAATTTGTATATGTGAAGGGCATGTGTGTGTAAGAATTGACGATCCTTGATATGTGTTTCTTCTGTATATATTATATAAGCATTGCAGGCCATGTTTCTCATTGATTTTCTCCATATTTTACAAATTCATATGTCTGAACTTTTTTTTTTTTTGGTGTGATGATTCTCATATACTGATTGATGTTCACATTCTTTAGATGTATTTTCAAATGTCTGAATTGATAAATTTTCATCAACTAAGCAAGAGAACAATTGTTTTCTTGATAATAGCTAAAATAATGTATTCTAGACAAAGCAAACAATGTATAAATATGTGGGCATGTGCATATTGTAGCTGCAAAAATTCATTTTAAAATATACAGGATTATTTTCATTTTGAATTTAGCTTAGTGTTAATATGGCTTCTATAGAACCATAGGCTGGATCATATTGTTTTCAGATAATTGTTAGACACCAACCACTTTTGTTAGTCCTTTGCTTCATTTGTCAGTTGAACATGATTATTTGGTATATTGTTGGGTTCTTCTTAGTCAGAAACAAATTTGGGGATGTCTGTTTGGATAAATATTATGAGAAGGTATTGGTTTGTGACAGGAAACATACTGATTTTTAGTTCAGTATGCATTACTTCTCTCGATGAATGCTTTTCATTTTCATAGGCAGTTGATGTGTTTTTCAGTGATTGGATGTCTCTAACACATATGCTTATTTTTCTTGATGTCCAGGAGAAATGGCTCTGCTAGTTGAAGGTTTGGGAGTTGGCAGAGAGCCATCTATTGAAGAGTATATAATTGGCCCTGCCGGGGAGCTTGATGATGATCAGAGCTCGGCTGCTGACAAGGATAAAATTATGTTATATGGACCTGAAGAAGGTCTTTCCTGGGTTGCGAAGCCTGTGACAGGACAAAGCCTTCTTGGAAGCGCTCATGGTCTTTCCTCCCATCATGGAAGTGCAGCCAACCAGCAAACTTCTCTAGTGGATCCTCTGGTCACTCTTTTTGGAAGTGTCCATGAAAAGCTACCTGAGATGGGAAGCATGCGAAGCACATTATTTCCAAATTTTGGTAGCATGTTTAGTGTGGCGGAGCAGCAAGCCAAAACTGAGCAGTGGGATGTGGAGTGTGGGACGCGGGATGATGATGGGCATGCGTCGGATGGTGAAGGAGGGGATTCTGATGATGATTTACAGAGTCCACTTCTTTCACGCCAGACAACCAGCTTAGAAGGGAAGGACATGATTCCCCCACCTGCCCATGGGAGTACTTTAAGTATGAGACACAACAGCAGTCTCATGCAAGGTAATGCCGGGGAGGCAGTTAGCAGTATGGGCATTGGTGGAGGATGGCAACTAGCTTGGAAATGGTCTGAGAGGGAAGACGCTGATGGAAAGAAGGAAGGAGGGTTCAAGAGAATATATCTTCACCAGGAGGGTGTCCCCGGGTCACGGAAGGGTTCCATAGTTTCTCTTCCAGGAGGTGATGTCCCAGAAGGAAGTGAGTACATCCAAGCTGCAGCCTTGGTGAGCCAGCCAGCTCTCTATACAAAGGAGCTCATGGGCCAGAAGCCAGTTGGTCCAGCTATGGTTCACCCATCAGAAACAGCTGCTAAACCACCAAGTGTGTGGGATCTTTGTGAGGGAGGAGTGAAGCAGGCAATGATTGTTGGGGTTGGGATCCAGATCCTTCAGCAGGTAAGAGTATCACATAATGTTGTTCAGTAGATAGATGGGCCTTTTTCGCAATTTTGCTCCCTGATTTCTTGAATCTTTAGCATTGGCCTCTTTGAAAGTCTTCTTTTCTATTTCCCCGAAATATTTCATTGATTTTCTAAGCTTTTAGTCGTACTCTCACACATAACATGTAGATGAAATAGTTGGCATGCTTGATAGGAATTATCGTTCAAGCTTACCTGAAGCGATGTAACTATCAATTTCTCTGACACAATTTCTTACTTGAATTTAGTCTATTGTGAGTGTGAGTACAAATATAGACATATATTGGTGTAGCCAAAAATATGCATGAGTTGTTTTAAGCTTTTTGGGGTGGAATTAATATTTCAGTTTCTGC
This sequence comes from Dioscorea zingiberensis, assembly GCA_026586065.1. Taxonomy (NCBI): domain Eukaryota; kingdom Viridiplantae; phylum Streptophyta; class Magnoliopsida; order Dioscoreales; family Dioscoreaceae; genus Dioscorea; species Dioscorea zingiberensis. The sequence continues at coordinate 38,779,440 of CM048826.1, forward strand.
GGATATGGTTAAAAAACAAATTGAAATCGAGCATTTACATTGGCACATTCTACTTTATCTTCTACTCATCAGATCATGATATTTTACATCCTGTACCTTTTCTCTGCAATATTAGGTTGTGTATTGAAACAGTTCATACTTGTCATATTGGCAAAGGTGGAATCTCTACTTGATTTTATCATTTGAAGAGTCAAGGATTTTCACACAAGGTTCACATATTTGGAGAGTCAAGTCTGCTGCATGTCTTTCAAAATAATTATTAGATTCCTTAACATCATAATCATCCAAGGACATCGATTAACACATTTTATGTTTTACAGTTTGCTGGCATAAATGGAGTTCTCTACTATACCCCACAGATTCTAGAGCAAGCAGGTGTTGAAGTTCTTCTCTCGAACATTGGCATCAGTTCAGACTCGGTTTCCATCCTCATCAGTGCCCTCACTACCTTGTTGATGCTGCCGTCTATAGGCTTCGCCATGTGGCTTATGGATATGTCTGGCAGAAGGTCAATTCACTTGCCTTTCTCAACTGCTATCTAAGTGCCATTCCATGCTCTTCTATTTGCACTTATCTGAACTTCATGTTTTCAAGTCCTAACTCATCTGACCCTCCATTTTTGCCTTTATGCAGGACTCTTCTGCTGAGGACTATTCCCGTGCTAATTGTTTCACTCGTCGTGTTGATCATATCAAACGTAGTCGACTTGGGTACTGTGGCGCATGCAGTGCTCTCAACCATCAGTGTCATTGTTTACTTTTGCTGCTTCGTCATGGGCTTCGGTCCAATCCCCAACATCCTTTGTGCAGAGATATTCCCAACCAGAGTTCGTGGACTTTGCATCGCGGCATGCTCTGTCACTTTCTGGACCTGCGACATCATTGTCACCTACTCGCTCCCTGTGATGCTCAGCTCCATTGGTCTCGCCGGAGTGTTTGGAATTTATGCTGTAGTATGTTTAATTGCTCTGGTATTTGTATACTTGAAAGTACCCGAAACAAAGGGTATGCCACTTGAGGTGATCACCGAGTTCTTTGCTGTTGGAGCGAAAGCGAAAACTGAATAGTAGATGGATCAGACTGCAGGTCAGAATGTATTTACTGCTTAAGATGTTCTTTGAGGAAGGTCATTCAATGAAGAGAGATCAGGCTTGAAGAAAGGAGTTCATCAGGACCATGAAATTCTTGAGGTGCATAGGTGTTTTTGATGGTTTCTTTCTCTCACAATGGTTATGTAAGATCAGGGAACTTTGGAGAATTTTCATTTCATATATTCTTTTCTCCTTGTTTGTTTGAGCTTGCAAGAAGTATAATTGTATTTGTACAGTCTAAATAGATTTTCCAATTCATTGATAACTAATCTTGGTGATCTCAGAGAAAAATTTAATGGTTATCAATTTGTTGGGAAGTCTATATAGAAAACCTATCTTCTCCTCATACAATACAATTGCATGACCAAAAGCATGAATATGGTAGGTTGTATATTTTCACAGTTCAACAACAAATTGACAAACCTTTGGGTACATACAACTCTATTCACAACTTGGCTATTCAAAAGGCATGATAATGAATATTCAAGCTTTTCGATGAGGAACATAGAAATGCAGCTCATGGCCATGCTCTGCTCGAATTGACAAGGGTGACAACCATGATGCCGTGAAGAAAGCATGAGTATACAAGCTAGAAATTTCTCAGTTCATCGGTCAATGAAATCTCATCTGAATCAGGTTTTGCAGTGCCTTGGCCATGGTGTTGATCGGCAGAAGGGTTGGTTTCCAGTTGCTCTTGTGGTTTAGAGTTGATTGGGCTCCCAAAATCCCGGGCACCATTTGGATCAGTTGATGCTTTATTTGATTTTTGCCTCTGAGATAAGCAAATAATAGACTAAGAAAAACATCACTAAATCAAGAATAAAGTATTTTTCTAGTTAAGGCCAAATTTTCATTTGATTGAACAGGAACCAGAGCATAACTTAATCATAGTTAACACAATACAAGTCACCTAATTGGCAGTCCATGAAATTTGTTCACTCATAAGCTGATAAAGGCAATAAAGCTCAAATTCACATATCTAACTTTCAGCTTCATGCTCTGAGTATGAACTAAATTTGAAATAGAGCAGAAATTAAATACAGACTTACATTTTGTAGGGCCTCTATCTTTCTTTGCAACGCTTCATGCTCAACTCTGATACGAAATGGAGCCCCTTGTTTTTGATATACATTCTCTCGAGCCAAATTCTCATCAATGTCACTGACTGTTGTTGCAAACGGGTGGTTCGCAGGGATCCATCGCACTCTATCAGGATCAACATCGGGTGGTATATCATCACCTTCTTTGAGAAAAATCGTTGGTCTCTTCCATTGGTATACTTGTGATCTCCTTTTCTGATGACTTGACTGTTGCTCTTTAGTTAGGATCACTGGTGCCAAACGATAAACCTTTCCAAACATTTCGACTGTAGAATCACCCTTACCAACTTTAACTAAAGGATTGTTAAAAGGATCATCATATCGTAGTGGCTTTGAGCTGTCAAAATATAAGAGCACTTGCTCAATACTATGTTTCACAAAACCAAACTTCATTATAAATCTAGAGAAATTAAATAGTGATACTACCACTTTGCCACAAACATCACATTTAGCTCACTCCCTCAATTTTCATTAAAGCAAACATGCACAAATGGATGTCATCAGCACATTTCCTTCATTCTCCCACTCTATCTTAGTTTCTTCGGTAAACCAAACTTCATTATAAATCTAGAGAAAATATATAGTGATGCAACCACTTTGTCACAAATATCACATTTAGCTCACTCCCACAATTTCATTAAAGCAAACATGCACAAACGGATCTCACCAGCACCTTTCCTTCATTCTCAAATCTATCTTAGTTTAGTTTCTTCGATAAACCAAACATGATAAAAAAAATTATGTTGGTTTTCTCCAATTTCCCACAATCCAAACACACCATAATTCATTTATAACAGCAAGATATCATAGCAGGAAAATGAGATACTATGAACATTCAATCTATTAAGCTGAAAGAGATTTCAGAGAGTCAGTCAAAGAACATACATGCCTCTTCTATCAGATCTCAGTTGCCCCCGCCTCACAAGATCAGCAACCGAACCTTGGCGCTCACGGCTACGACTCCTCACAACAAGCTGCCTTACAACAATCACAACAATGGCAGCAAGCGCGATGCATAAACCTAATGAATATTTCGTGCCAAAGTTGCTCCTTTTCAGCTGATTTAAAAGCAAATGAAACCAAGCAATGAGCATTATTATATTATAGATCGTGAGTTAATACATTAAAACAAGATGCAATCTTTGGCATTCTATCTCACCCGGAGAAAAGGAGCGTGAAGAGTGTTGATTGAAGCTCGCAATGAGAGAGCGATCCTTTGGGGATGCACACCATTCCCTTCCACCTCAATGCCAGCTCGCTCTTCAACATTCTTCTCATCACCAGTATCAAGAGAATCATCAGTTGCCCTAATTTTGAAACTCCGCAAGCGAACTAGTTTCGAAGAGAAAGAATCAAGCTGCAAATTTGGCGGAGCCGCAGCATTGAGGAATCTAATTCGAATCTGCGAACAAAATCAAGGTTACGAGAAAGAGAAAAATCACATGAAATCGAAGAACAAAAGAGAGAAAGGATTGAGGGCGGAACACAGGAGTTCACCAGCGGAGGAAGGGAGCGGATGCGTGGAAGATGGAGGGCCGTTGGGATCGAAGCCATTGGCGATGAAACATCAAAGCTCGAGGAGAATTAGGACTAGGGTTAGGGTTATGGTTTCCTCCATATTCTCGGATTCGCATCTGCACTAGGCTCTAAACAGTATCATTTTTTTAAATTTTTTATTTAATATAATTTAAGAAAGTGTTAATGAACAAAAGACTCTTCAAACTTTCACATATCCACAAAAAATCCCCCCAAGTTTGCAATATCCCAATCAGTCCCTCGCTTTGAGATTTCACTTTTAAGCCTTCCATCCACTAACACCATCTATTTTCTTTACACGACCAAAATACCCTTGTGAATCTCATGATCAAGCCCTTCCCCCAATGCATGAAACAAAGAAAGTAAAATGTGGAATGCCTCAATTCAAAAAAAAAAGCTGCAATGGTATTCAATCCGGGAGACGACGACATCATCTTCTCAAATTTCCCACGAGAATCCGAAGCGGTTAATTCTAACGCTGAATGCAGATCATCGATTTGGTTTTTCCCGCTACAGACAACCGCTGCCACCACACGCCGGAGTACTCCACGGTTGTTGTCAGCTTCCTAGATCAACAAAGCGATAAATTTGAAAAACTTAAAGGTCGCTACACTAAGGTACGAGTATGCTCGGAAACCCCAGGCCCAATGTGATTCTACCTTCTTTTCATTGTTTTTACTAGTTTGTATGCATTTGGGATGGAAGATTAAACATAATGGTAGCGATTTTGTGTTGTTGTTGGCATTAGGTCGGAACTTCGCGGCGAAATTTGGGGGTTTGGGGTTTATTCTTTTTCTTTTTTTTAGGGTTTTAGGGTTTGGGGTTTATGGTGCTATTTGTATGCATTCCTTACGAATGATGTCTACAAGCCGCTGCCAACGTTTCCATGTAAAATACATTGTTTCCGCTTATTCTCCAAAGTTTCATTTAAACGCTCTACAACCTTTCATAATAAATCTCTCTTGATGCGACTCACGGAAATACGTTGCCTAATCTAAGTAAATCCAGAAAGGCTTATTTGGTGTCCGGCCCACCAAACACTTGCCTAGAATCAAAACCCCATATGGCCGAGGAAGACCTGAACTCATCGGAGGACACCCTTTGCCCCATTATTGGACATCGAACCTGCTATAGAGAGAGGGACCTGGATGCTTTCTGTTAAAGAGGTTTGGACAGAGAACCAATGCATTTAGTAACGGAGAGAGCATGTTGGCATTCGCACCCCGTGATATCAAGTATCATCTTGGCCTTCATGCCAATGGGAAGCGGTGGTCTTCAAGAAGCGTAAAAAGCAATCACTTTTGGAGTGAAATACATGGGTAAAATATACATGGCACAAGACGCCATAAAAAGAATCTTCTCCAAATTTTGTTCGTAAGAAGAAAAAGGAGACTAAGAAAACTTTGTCAAATCACGCCAGTGTACTCCCTTGGAACGATGCTCTTCCCAAGCACCCTGCGCTGCGGTTCCTAACCTGGATTGCGTACTCACGCGGACAGCTAGATTTAACTAAACTGCTACGCTAGCGTGAGCAAGCCACCTCACAGTGGCTTATGGATTTACGCCCCGGCGATATCCGCCGTACGCGCTAAGTCGTGGAATCAGATGAGGCTGCATAAACCGGATATCTAAGAGGTGCGTTGTCGCCTCAACATACGGTTCTATGAGGTCGACCGGGAAGAAGGCGCTCATGGGAGGACACCGAGGATCCTCATCTACAGGGGAAAAGCGACAGCCTTGTAAAGCAAGCCTCCTTGGTCCCCTACTAAAATCACTCGATGGAAAGGAGGTACTCCTTTTTCTTTAAATTTGAAAGTTCTCATGTATGATTATATATTATCGCTTAATATAGTTTATTTTCACTTAACTTACCGAAGTTTATGTTTAATATATCATTTTTTCGCTTAATATAACTAATTCCTATTTAATATATAGCGTTCCGCGTTTAAAATATAGTGTTGTCGTTTAACATAATGCATTGTGGTTCTTTTTACAGCTTTCCGAAGTCGCCACATCGGAGGAGGAAGACAACGTAGGAACCGTGAGGTGGGACGCATCAAGGGCCCGCACCTGAAAAGAATGAAAAGTTTCATCGCGCTCCCCGTCCGCTGGCAAGGGTGCTAAGGGAGCGACTTGGGAACGAAAAGGGTCCTCGAACGCCCAAGTCCAAAGAGCCCCACGCATTGCACACCGGCCGTTGTCCTCCCTACTGAAACTCCGACAGTGAGGCCAAGGGATGATGACTGATTGCAACACGCATCGAGAATGCACTTAAGGTTCTCACAAGAGATGTTGCCCGGATCAAGTCCCGAACTTGACAAAATGGAGGGACGAGAGGGGCCCGGCCGAGGTATCGGAGACAACGCAGCGCCGCAGATTCACACGGCTGGCCGCCAGATTGCGGTATGTCCCGACGGGCGACGGCGGCCGCAGACATCCGGTGACAAAGACGCCATCTCTATCATCGTCCCGATTGCGGTGGCGGTTAAAGAAGGTCACATCCGCCCTCGGCTGGCCTCTCGCCTGCTTAGAATCTGGCCGCGATGGTCCTCTTCACGTATGAGGATAAGACGCCAAGAGGAAATCGGGAAAAGTAAAAGCCGCAAATGTTAAGGCAAAGTCCATCTCAGACCGTATTACGCCAAGATGACGACGATGACTACACGAAGTCACACTTGGCGCCAGAATTGAATCACCGACGCAGATAAAGAACTGGACGCCTAGCGAACCCCAAACTCGCACCCACCGCACATCGGCCACGACTGACCTACCGCCTGTCAACCGCCAACATCCAACCCGCACCGCTTACTCATCGAATCCACCCGACCAATCGCTGCGATCGAACCACCCACCGATCATGCAGATAGTAAAGGCACCACCGATCACGCCGACCAACGGCCACCGCGATAACCGTCTTGACCATAATTCATTCCGGAATCTCAACCACCCGTTCAATAAACCAAATACCACCGCCCACCTCGGTACAAGAACCTGAGACGCGACTCACGAGCCTGAGAGAAAAGACGCGATCACGTGGTGGAGGATTTAATGCAAAGGAGAACACAATGCAAGTTAAGACAAACTTTATACCAAAAATTAAAAAATCCTCCCGGTTTCATAATGCACGAACCGATCCGAGAAAACAAATAATTGGGACGTATCTCAATCAAGTAGGATCGATAAGTAAGTTCTCCATTTAATATTCGTGAGTTTTAGCTTAGAATAGTAATTTGTCGCTTAAAATCGTCAATTTCCATTTAGTATGCTCATTTGTCATTTAATAAATGGTTTTTTCATTTAATGTCATGCTAAATATTCCGCCTTTCACCATTCGAGACAATTATTTGGAGGAACGAGTGGGACGACACCACTGGGACCATCTCAGAGTACGCCATTTGGACAAGAAGGCGATGGCTATTGGACGATGTCACTTGGGCGTGATATGTCGATCATCCTTGAATCTATGGCCAAATCTCCCTACCCTTACAAGAAACGCCACAATAGCAGGGCCGTTGGCTTTTAATGCCGGCTAACCGCTTCCCGAGATGTTGCCCCTTGTACCACGTAAGGATGCACCCATGCATACCCCGAAGTGGAGTTGGTTATTTTGCCCATAATTCTAAATTAGCATTACCATCTCGCCGCTTCGACAAGAAAAAGAAAGAAATATGTTCACTACACCTCAGAGAAGCGCTTATATACCGTAAGCAAACGCTTCGAAATGGTAAATATGATTAACTTTATTTTTTTTTTTGAATTTTTCTAAATGGTCCTTAATCTTATATTAGCGCGACTCTTTGACAATCGCGTCCAAATCGAAGTTGGGAGATTACTTAACGCAGCGCACTCCACTTATAACTCGACATAAATGTCTCCCGCAGCGCAAATGTAGTTTCCCGGAAGTGTTGACCGCCTAATCTATGTAATGCGGTTCATAGAACAAATCCTCGATGGCGAAGCTCCACCTCCCCACACCGTGTACCATATACGCTTGCGCTTTGCCGCACGTATATTAAATGGACGGGCCAGGCTGAGCGGTAAAGGAAACCAAGCGGCATTAAAGTCAAAAGACAGCGTGTTAAATTTAGATTTTCGTTAAACAAACATTAACTCTTCCAATGGTTATGATGGTCATGCCGACAGAAAGTATTGAATCCTAGATACAATCTTTATATATTAAACGTAAATGTCACATATTAAATGGAAAACTTACATTTTAAATGGGAACATGAGATAGTAAACATAAAAGTGATATATTAAATGGAAACTTATTAGCTTAAACGGGAGCATGACAACCGTAGTCGTTTAATGACAATCCACAAACGTAATGGCAAGAAGAAAATATTATAACATTAATTAACGCTCAACTAAAACCAAACAAACATAAAAGTGCATAACAACAACAACAAAAAGAAAGAGATGAAAATTTAAACAACACGGGTAAAAAAAAAACATAATGAAAGTGGGTCCATGATACGCGTAGCAAAGAATATTCTTTCAATCGCGATTCTCTCCCCAATTTAACCGAGGAGGAGATACTTGAAAGGGTTTGGTGAAATCCATCCGAGTCAAGTCTAGATGAGGACGACGCAGAAATATCTTGGAAGATTTTTGAAACCTTCCTCGGCGGCTTTTTCCCCTCTACACAAACGACGTTGAAAGTCGCCGATTCTTTGAACTCGATATCGACGCCAAGAACGATCTGGCGCTACGCGCGCATGTTCTCACCGAAGTCGGTAGATTTCAACAAAGACGAATGTCCATGCGAAAAGAGTGGCGATCGTTTGTATGAGGATACGGCGTCGCTATCCCGATCCTTTCGTGAGCGTTAACGCCGGTGGCTCCTCCTTCGACGCCGCCTTTGACATCTCTCGGACTTCATGTGAGCTTGAGTCACGAGGTCCTTTCGACGCATTTCTCTTAGAGATTTTCTAAGTCCGTGAGGATCCATTCTGCAAAGGGAAAGAGTGATGTGAAGTCGCCCCATGTGGAGGGCTATTTAAAGACGTAAGGAGGTCAAGAATAATCGACGCTGACGAGAGGATCGATTCATGCCAAAGGATTCGAGGCTTAACTGAGAGGATTGAGGCAATTTATTTATTGGGTAAAGTATCTCGAATAGTTTGGTTATCATCGCCGCACATTCAACGACCGGTGGAGCGCCATAGCCTCGAAACGAAAAGCATCAAGAGTATTAGTTGATTCACCCGGCGAGGTCCAAATATCGGGCCACGCCTCTAGGAGAGAATAGACGGTCACCTCTCTCCCCAACAAATTGAAATATTAAACTAAAGTTGTAGTATTATACGAAAGTCCCTAATATTAAACTAAAACCAAGATAACTAAACTAAAACGTATAATTCAAGCAAAAACAAGAAACGCATAAATACAATGATAAATGTTAGAGTAATTACATATTAGTCAGAATAGGTGCATTACAAGATCTCCTAGGTTGCCCAAATTTCACGGTGATCGACTACAGAACTCACGACGCTTCGGATTCCGTGGATTCTATTCTTCGCCTTGGACTCTTTGCGCTCTTTCACAAGACGGTCGCGGTATAGTTCGCGGCTTGAATCACGGCATTATCATCTCATGACGGAAAGATAGCTTCTGTGATAATGCCAACCCGGTAAGCTCCAACCGTGAAATAGTTGTCAACATACCATGTACACTTATTTGTGTCCGTTAGCATTATCAGCAAAGACACGCGTGTTTGTATCGGGAGGCCATACATCCGCCACCTTCGCATGAAACATGTCCTTGAGAGCGACTAACGGCTGGTTGTTCTCGTCGATGACCTCAAAATGATCTCCGGCCCTGAATCGGCCAACAAGTAGGTTGCGGCTCTTCAACGCATTTCCTCCAACTTATTGTACTTCTGGCATAAGTGGGTTTCCCCATTTTCGAGAATTCTCACCGGCGATGCGTAGCAATGACCGTGAGCTTGAACCTTTGTTGGGCAAAAAGAAAGCATTTAGGAAGCAAGAAGAAAAGATATTAATTACAAACTTGGTATGTTAAACGGAAATGCTTGAAAATACATAGGAAAGAATAATATTAAAACGAAAACATGGAATATTAAATGAAAAAAATTATTTTAAGCTGGAAAAAATGTTATAATAAACGTAAGTTAATATATCGCACGAAAAACTAAATAAATTAAACGATAAAAGCTGTACACTAAACAATCTTTCTTACCTTATCGAATCGACCATGTTCAAGTATGGGAGATGGCGCCGCTTCCTTAATCCGTGAATGACTCGCTTACGTTAGAATACATCTCTCCCCATCTTTCGCTGAATATATAGTTTGACCAACGGTAAACATCGGATTTCTCTCGGGCGACCACGACGATAAGGCCACCGATACTGCTAAGTAGGTCGCTCAATCGCCTTCATCGTATTCGCTTTACCGGTACGCCGTGCATCCTCACAAATATGGACTAACACCGCTCTTTCGTAGACTTCCCAAGCCTAACATTTCCCTTCACGAAGTTCATTTGCAGCGCCGTAGCAATACGCAGCGAGGGAAAACATTTCGACGGCGATAAGGCCTCTTCAATCATTCAAACTAATGTAATACTCTTGCCATAATCGCTATCTCGGTAAATGGCGTCGCTGAAGTTTTGATGAACTATCAGCGCCCAGGTCGTGGGTTGCTTCATTATCAACGACAAATAACGCATAATGAAGAACCCTCGCTTCCATCTTTGCCCGTCACGCTCCCAAATAACGCGCCCCGTATTTTCCAAGCAAATGAGTTCTATCAATGAAAAGTAATGGCTCGCAACCTCTCTTGAAACCGGCCAACACATGCATCTAATGAGAAAATGCACGTCTAAAACCGCTTCACCGCCCTTCCACAATAGTAATGCTACTGTGGTTTGTCTCATCACCTTGTTTGCATACCTATACTAACAAGTCATAGCCACCACCCTACTACCATGAAGAAGAATACTCCGCCTCACCTCTTTCCCCAACCAAGCTCCCGCTATAAGGCAAATTGACACCGTGATCTCATGACATATCACTGAACGCCATATTTCTCCTGCAGAGGCGGTCGCCCTTCTGCGACCACACAAACCACTCGACCCATTTCTTTGATGCTTTCGGGATGCGCATGCCGACAGCCTCCACATGTATGTGGGATGCATCGTTTGATTGTAAATGTTGTATGATTACCGCCATTACTAGTGGACACGCCCGAACTAATCCAACGTACATTGATGCTTCACTCTTCTTATCATTCTTTATGAAGTTGAAGTCAAAATTCCATTGATAGCACCGCTAAGTCGCCCTAAAGTGGTCACCGTCCCTAAACCGGGTCACCTACTATCAACGACACAATTACGGTACTATCCTGGTTGAGTAGAAATGGCTAACGCCCAAGATGCTTCCTCATTGGAATGGATTTGTGTCTCATTTAGCGATACGCTATCCGAAGTTTGAATCCTCTGCTGGGTGCATATGTCACAAATGAAATTGGGATATATTATTCTGAAAGTGAAAATGTTAAACGTAAAACACGTACTAAATGGGAAAAACCGTAATTTTAAGCGTGACAACGTTAAACGAAAACCGACTATATTAAACGTAAACTCATAAGTTTAAGCGAAAACACGAAAATACTAATCGACTACAAGAAGGATTACGCTGACGAGACCGGGTAGGATGGTTCAACAATAAAAACATAGTATTTACGGTGGTAATATGAGGAGCTTGAGGGCCCCATCCAATCGCGATCTTCAATCCAGATCGACAATAAGGCCCATGACTCATTGAACATGTGGTATATATATAACCGAGAAGTCCACCTCCGTTTAATTGGGCAAACAGTCTGTGTGCATCCTCGGTGTAAAACCAACCTTTTCATGGAAACTTCAAGACATCGCCATATATCTCATATAGTATCGACGCCTACTTAACTCAACATCAACCGGTAAAAGAAACTCTTCCTCGCCTTATATCCTGGCGACTCCACAAAGGTCTCTTTGCACTGCAATAGAGTACCTACGCTAATAATCGGTATGGGTTTTAAATCGATAGGGAAAACACTTTTCAAAAAATGAGAAAAAGGTACTCACGCTTAAAGCTGAACGCTTCTTCGACTACTAAGCACTCCGCCGAGAGAAGGTCACCAACTCACTGTCGGAGGAATGGAAACAAAATGGAACAAAAGAGAACAAAGAAGAACTAACAAGAACAAAGGAAGAAGAAGCTCAAAAAGTCAGCACCTGAGTACAAAAAGTAAGTGAGAAAAGATGGTAAAAGGTGGTGATTTGATGGCTAAAAGTGATGTTTGAACTCTCTCTTTGATTTTAAGGGAAGCGAAATTGGCTCACCTGGGGGCAAAATGGGTATTAAAAAGGTTTTGGATTAACTAACTGAGTTATGCCTGTGACTAAAAAATAACTAAACCAAAAAGGAGGGACCTGCTTGGGGAAACTGCTTTGTCGAGGGGACCGTCTGAAGTTTTCAGAACTTCCTGGACTAAAAAATAATTTCCCCTTTAAGAAATTTTGGCATGAAAAAAAAACATTTTTCAGAATTAAATAAATGAAAATAAAGTCCAGCCCCAAGAAATAGTAATATATTTAGGAAATTTAAAAATAATTTAAATAATTTAAGTATTTCAACTATTAGTTTAGCACCTAAATCTTCACACCTACATTATTATTATTATTATTATTATTATTATTATTATTATTATTATTATTGATAAAAAATAGATAAACCATGTTTATTTATGATCGTGCATTTCTAGTGGGTATTACAATTAGCTTTTTACTAATAAGATTTACATGGAATATTATAACAAAACTCAAGCTCGGTGTACTTTCCCTCCCTTCGCTCATACTTCTGCCTTTAGCCTCCCTCATGGGCCTCGTCACCACCGAATTCTTGTGGGTTGTTTGGCGAGAAGTGCAGACTCCTTTTGACCAAGTTCTGTGCCTCATGGAGCATCAACTTCTTTGACGGGGGGCTACGTCAAACCAAGATAGTATGAGAAAGTTAGTATCACGAACAAGTTGCCAAAAAAATGTTGTTTGTCTTGAAAACATCGTAAATTCCTTTCTCCCCATAATGTCTAGAGGACTACCATCGTCAGTAGCTCCCAACCCCCTCTTAGGGTCGTTGTGACTAGGGATGCAGAGGACAGGAGGGTCTCTACTCCTTTTGCATGGGGGAGAGGGGTAGGAATGTGAAAGAGTCTCCGGTAGTAATCCCACAGGCTGCTTGCTAGAGGGCATTGGCAAAAGAGATGCGTAATGGACTCGTCTTCCGCATTGCATAGGTAGCATAAGGTATCCCTCCATTGTCTCCTATGGAGGTTGTCTAGAGTTAGGGTGCGGTCTTCTCGAGCTAACCATGTAAATAACTTTATCTTGCGAGGGCAGGGGCACTTCCAGTAGCTCATTCTTAGGTCAGTTCGAGTCCCCCTATCAATGTGACAAAGGCATAGCGATTTGACGATGAAAGTTGTCGTTGTCGTTAGTCTTCATGTCCTCTGATCCGCTCCCATACCCGGGATACTCTCAAGGTGTTTAAGTAGCAAGATATATTCTTCGGTTTCTCTCTGCGACAGTGGCCCTAGCAGAAGTACTGAATACCTCCTTTGTATTCTCTCCTATGCTTTGCTAATTGTTATGGATTTGTGCATTATGAGCGGTTGTAGGGCTATAAACTGGTCCCTAGGTGAGTGACCCTCAATCCATTTATCCAACCACAAGTTTGTGGAACTCCTATCACTTGGTTAAGTAGTGAAGTTATGTATGGCTTCTATGTGTTCTCTACGGATTCCTTTCCAGAAGAATGATGCCTGTGTAGGGGCCTGTTTGTGTGCGTCCATGAAGTTTCTTATGAAATATGCTTTATAGATCGTGGAAGCAACATAGGACAACAATAATGCCGATTTTGGAGGACACACCAACACACAAGAGGATGATGTACACCAGATAGTACGGGAAACAGAGGACATGTCACGGGGAAACGGAGGCCATGAGGAGCAATAGGTCTCCAAAGGAGAGAGGGGATATTGAAAATCAAGAGAAGCCCAACAAAGACACCACAGGAAAAGGGATTCAGCGGAACCATCCAACCCTAAGTTCGAAAGGCCAAATCTTGAACATGGGAAGCTGGATCAGATTGGACCTTACCAGGATGCCCCTTCAAATTGTACATGGAACCTGGAAACATTACTTCAAAATGAGTTTTCTTACCAAAGGCTTAATAGCCTAGGGGTAAATCCTCGGGTTCCATGTGTTGGAGGTCTCGGTTTTGATTCCCGGCCTTGTAATTGGGGTGAGCATAGCTTTGAGTCAAGTTTACTCCTCAAGCTTGTACGCACATGGTGAGGGATCAGGGGCGATCAAGTGAGTTTACTCCTAGGAACCCATGGTCACGTCCTTGACCATACCATGAGTGGAGGTCTTTATGGCCTAGGTAAAAAAAAAAAAAGTGTTTTCTTTTATTTGACAATTTATTTAATAATAATTATTATTATTTATAAAGTGGATAAACCATATTCATTAAGGTAAAAAGATTATGTGCATGATACAAAAAACAAGATCTTTTGTAGATTAGTTAGAAAGAGGTATGGTGGCCCCTAATAGCATATTCTTCATCCCTCACTACATATCATCAAAGTTTGCCTCAGGGGTTGTTGAGGTGGGTCCTCTCGTATAAACAACAGGCTTTGTTTAACTATAGACTTGATTGTGATCAGCTTCGGCTTCTTGGACACATAAACTGCATCAAACCAGGAAATAGTTAGGAAATTGATACCACAAATAGTTTTCATGAAAATATTTTGTTTGTCAAGGAAAACATCTTTTATTACGCTTTAACCAGGCTATAGCCATAGTGAGGAGGTGCCACCCCTTGCAACCATCCCTAGGAAATCAGGCAATAGGTCAGTGATGGTACCAACCCAACATACATCTTGTATCGTGTGGAGGGTGAACTGCTAGTTACAGTATATGTTTCTTTCGCTCCGTTGAGACAGTATATTGTGTGTGTTCCACTCCATCCTCGTTGTTGCAAGTTGTAAAGTGTGAGGATCTTATTGTCGAATGCAAGCCAGGTAAATAGTTTGACTTTGGTGGGGCACGACTGCTTCCAGAAGCCCAATATTTTCATTATACTTTTGAGAATGCTCTGAAAATTAAGATCATCATTTTAATTTATTTTCAAGTTAATATTAAAGTTACAAATCTCTTCTACTTCTCAACAAAAATTAAAAAAATAAATAAAAGAAAAACTAAAACTCTTACTCTTTTATTCTTTTCTTGAGCTCCTTCCCAACTCCCACTTTGAAAAAAAAAACAAAAGAAAAACTCTTTCTCTTTCTCTTTCTCAGTACACCAGTCTAAACCAATGGAAATTATACACGTGTATCACAAACCTACATGGCATTTTCTCATCCGCAGAAGAGCCATTGCCTGTAGTTACAAAACAGCTGATCCCGCATTACCAAATAGTTAAAGCTTACCAAAAGCATTATATTCTTAAAAAAGTACCATAATCTTTACTTCTAATTGGGTAAACAAATCTCTCCTTTTCACTCTATTTAAAACCCTTTAATCAATCACTCACTCACTCACAAAATTTTTCATGTTTCAATCTCCTTTCTTCATGAATAATTGCACAGGGAAACTAGTTCTGCTGTGTACAATATTAGCTCTTTCTTCTGTTCTATTCTTAGAAATACTTTATGTCAATGCCGAAAATTCAAGACCCGCAATAATCAACATCGGAGCCGCTTTCAACTTCAACTCAACCATCGGCATCGTCGCCAAGGTGGCAATTCAGGCCGGAGTAGACGATGTCAATGCCGATCCTACAGTTCTCCGGGGATCAAAACTTGTCGTCGATATGAAAGACACTAAGTGCAATGGTTTTCTCGGCATGATTGAAGGTACGCAAAACATAATTTATTCTATTAACCGATGTGGGACTATTAGTTACTTGTTTTTGAATTTGTGATGTAGTTTTGCGGCTTATGGGAAAGCACATTGTGGCAGTGATTGGCCCTCAATGTTCAATCATAGCCAATATCATCTCTTATGTGGGCAATGAACTCAAAGTCCCTCTTCTATCCTTTGGTGCCACAGACCCTACCTTGTCTTCCTTGCAGTACCCTTACTTTGTCCGCACAACTCAGAGTGATTACTTTCAAATGCAAGCAGTAGCAGAGCTTGTGAGCTACTACAAATGGAGACAAGTGATAACAATCTTCTTCGACGATGAATATGGGCGTAACGGGGTTGCTGCCTTAGGCGATAAGCTCTCCGAAAGGCGGTGCAAGATCACCTTCAAAGGTGCATTGCGTCCAGAGGCCACCGAGAATGATATCGCCGGATTGTTGGATGAAGTTTCGCGAATGGAGACTAGGATCATAGTCATACAATCAAGCCAGAAGACCGGAGTCAACGTCATTTCGGTGGCGAAGTCACTAGGAATGATGAAGGGATATGTATGGATAGCAACAGACTGGCTTACCACACTGTTGGATTCTAAGGGACCACTTGCTCCACAAGTCATGGAAGCATTACAAGGGGTTGTTTCTCTGCGACAACACACCGAAGATTCGGCGAAGAAGGCCGGCTTTGTTTCGAGATGGAGCGGCTTAGTGAAGAAGCAAACTGGTGAGAATTTTCGACTTCATTCTTATGGTTTGGATGCTTATGACAGTGTGTGGATACTTGCTAGAGCATTGGATGAATACTTGAATGATGGTGGTGTTATTTCCTTTTCTGCGGATCCAAAGCTGAAAGCTAATGATGGAAAAGCTGGCCATTTGAACCTTCAAGCAATGGCTATGTTTAATGGAGGTAATCTTCTATTGGACAAGATTAAGAGGATCAAAATTGAAGGTGTTAGAGGATTGATTCAATTTGATCAAGATGGGAATTTAATTCATCCTGCATATGATATTGTGAATTTGGTTGAATCTGAGCTTAGGATTGTTGGTTATTGGTCGAATTACTCAGGATTATCAATTGTTCCACCTGAAAAACTCTATTCTAAACCCGCTAATCATTCAATTGCAAGCCAACAACTCAAGGATGTGATTTGGCCAGGGAAAACAAATGTGAAGCCTAGAGGTTGGGTTTTTGCACAGAATGGAAGGGAGTTGAGGATTGCAGTCCCTAACAGAGTTGGGTACAAAGAATTTGTGTCGATAAATAATAATACCGGTGAAATCGAAGGTTTCTGCATTGATGTTTTTATTGCTGCAATCAATTTGTTGCCGTATCCTGTTCCTTACAAGTTCATACCTTATGGAGATAAGCAAAAAAATCCGGCATACATGGACTTTGCTTATAAAATTGCATCAAATGTAAGCTTGTTTGTTTATTCACGTGGATAAACCGTATTTTATTAAAAGCTAGAAGAGTTTCAAGTTACAAAGGTAAGATCATGATTCTAATTTCTTTTATTGTAGGAATTTGACGGGGCTGTTGGAGACATTACCATTGTGACAAACCGGACAATGGTAGCTGATTTTACACTTCCGTATATCAAGTCAGGGCTTGTTGTTGTGACTCGAGTTAAGAAGTATAGCTCCAATGCTTGGTCATTCACAAAGCCGTTCACTTTGAGCCTCTGGTTTGTTACCGGAGCGTTCTGTATTTTTATAGGGTTCATCATTTGGCTCCTTGAGCATCAACGTAATGAAGATTTTCATAGTGGTGACTACAAGTGGCAAATTGTTACTAGTACATGGTATGTATGTATTTTCTCACATTATTACTATTGTTTTTCTGTGAAATATGAGAATTCTATGATTATAATTTACAACTTATTTATGCATTTTCTTGAATTGCAGGTTTGGTTTTTCAACTATGTTCTTTGCCCATCGTAAGTGAATATAACCAAGTGCATTTTATGTATATTATATGCCAATTAAGTGTTTCTTGATTTGCTGTTGTTGTGTTTGTTAAAATGCACAGAAGAGAAAGTAGAGAGCACACTGGGGCGTGCGCTGCTGATAGTATGGCTCTTTGTGGTGCTCATCCTGCAGTCAAGTTACACAGCAAGCCTGACTTCAATCCTGACACTGCAACAGCTATCAACTCCAATCAGAGACATTGATTCTCTGATAGCAAGTGGTGATCCAATTGGGTACCAAGCCGGTTCATTTGCTGAAAATTTCCTGGTTGAAGAGCTCGACATTCCACCCTCCAGGCTCAGAGAACTTGGTTCCCCTGAAGAGTATGCTAAATACCTTGCGCTTGGTCCTAACAATGGAGGTGTTGCTGCTGTTGTTGATGAACGTCCTTATGTTGAGCTCTTCCTTTCAACACACTGCCAGTTCACCATTGTTGGCTCTGAGTTCACTAAAGCTGGCTGGGGTTTTGTAAGTTCACTTCTACAACTCCCTTTTCAAATCTTTCAATATATATATAGTCTTCTCTTTTGAATAATGATATACAAACCGAATAGACTTACCGCATGACTGAAATCATTAAATTTTTCTCGAGATCATCAACACTATGATCTCGAAATAACTTGAATGAATATCAAATATTCGGTAAGCCTATTTGTTTTGTATGTCATTACTCGAAAAAGAATAGCTCATGTTAAAGCTATCGGTTTTCGCAAATAACATGGATGAGTTATTCATTTGGCAGGCATTTCAAAGGGACTCGCCGTTCGCTGTGGACATGTCGACAGCGATTCTGAAGCTTTCGGAGAATGGAGAGCTTCAAACGATTCATGATAAATGGTTGAAGAGCAAATTGTGCAGCCCCACAGAGGAAGAACTGGACTCAGAGAGACTTCACCTGAGCAGCTTCTGGGGATTGTTTCTGATCAGTGGATTGTCATGCTTCCTTGCTCTTCTGCTTTACTTGTCCATCACATTCTACCAGTTTGTTCGTGAATTTAAGACATGCAATGTCAAAGAGTTTCTATCTTATGTCAATAAAACTGAAGAGGAAGCCAAGAAGCAGCTTGAGTCAACAGAGGTCAATCAGTAGTGATTCTAGTATTGAGGGTTGAAAAGGGTGTGTTAGTGTGTGGTGTTTTGTGTTTTTTTATCCTTCTTTTTTTATTGTGGTTTTGTAGATGTATGCGAATTTTTTTTGTCATATAATTATATAATTTTAAATATAATAGAATTAACCCAATGCAACAAACTGCTGGATATTCAAAATATTAATTCATAATTTTTTTATTTTAATATTATATGTCGATGCTTGCACTACAGGAGATTAAGATTTGATGAGGAGTAGATAAAAGTCTCATTGAGTTTCAAAGAAGAGAGTAAGGTTCGAGGTGGAGAGAGAGAGCCGAAGTTACCCTCGAGCTCTATGAGAAATTCCAACCAAAAGCCCCCTATAATCTCTCTCTATCTTTTATACCTCCTGTCATAATATTAGGCCGTTAGTTGTGGGGTCATTAGTGTTGTAGAAATATAGGACCGGATAGAGCGGGGCCACAGCAGGAGAATGAAAATAATACTGAAAATAAAAGGACACACCGATATTACGTGGAAAACCCCTAAATAAATTGGGGTAAAAAACCACGGGCAAGGATAGAAGAATTTCACTAAGTGGGGAAAAACTCAGGAGTTACAATTCTCTCTTCTAAGAGAAAAATACCAACTCTCTAATCTTTCTTTCCCTCTCACTCTTTTCTCACTCTCACTTCAAGTTGTTATGTTTCAGAAGGAGAGGAGCTCCTTTTATAGGCAAGAGAGGAGCTGCTATTGTTGACAAAACAATAGCCTCACATGTTTTATTTGAAGGGTTGTTGGGCTGCAATTGTTGACTAAGTAATTGATGAGCCACCAGCCACTAATGCTGACTTTGACCAACAATTCTCCCACTTGAAGATTTGATTGGGTATCAATCAAATTTTCACATCATTCTTTCTACCTTGCCACTTGATGTTGCTTACGTCTCCGTCAAGCCACAGGAGGATCGACACCATATATATCTGTCAGCATTGATTGCTTTTGTTAAGAAATCTGCTATGTTGTCTTTGGTGTAAATCTTTTGCATATCCACCGTTCCTTCTTCCACTTTCTCCGAACTTCGATATGTTTTGTCTTTGAATGAAATCTTTGGATTCCTTGCAAGATGCAAGGCACTTTGTCAAACAATGTTCTTTTGTTTTGTGCCGAAGTTCTTCCAACACCATCTTCAACCACACCCTTCTTTACTAGCTTGTGTAGCTCCAATATACCCGTCATTGAAATCCAAAAGTGTGAACACATATCTGTAGTGGATTTGCTTTTGTCAATATCACTGCATAATCAGAATCAACATATCCACTAACAATAAAGTCAGATCCCCCATAACATAATGCAACATCTGAGGTTCCCTTTACATATCTGAGAATCCTCTTAACAGCATTCCAATGCTCTCGACCAGGATTTGCCATATATCGACTTACCACTCAGATGCGGTCTTGTACATATCATGAACATTAGGCTTCTGCATCGAGACATTTTCATCCTCTCTTCTTCCGCTAGGACACATACTTGAGGATAACTTGAAATTAATAGGAATGTGGGGTAGAAATTGGCTACTTTGCATGTTGAAACGCCGCAAGATCTTCTTCAAATAATTCTTCTGAGAAAGCCAAATCTTCCTTTTATTTCTGTCTCGGTGAATTTGCATCCCTAGAATCTTGTTTGCCGGTCCCAAGTCCTTCATTTCAAATTCCCTAGCCAATTGAGCCTTCAATTCTTGAACACGATCTTTGTTGGGGCCTGCTACCAACATGTCGTCTACATACAGCAACAGAAAGACGAAATCTTCTTCTCCAAACCTCTTGACATATGCACAAGGGTCTGCATTGAGTCTGCTGTATCCAAGGCTCATGATGAAGGAATCAAATCTCTTATACCAACATCTCGGCGCCTGTTTTAGACCGTATAGAGATTTGTTCAACCTGCAAACCAAGTTCTCTTTACCTTTTTCTTCAAATCCGTCTGGTTGGAGCATGTAAATTTCTTCTTCAAGATCTCCATGAAGAAATGCAGTTTTTACATCTAAGTCGAATGTAGCACACATAAGGACTACTTAGTCGAACCACGGTGAAAATATTTAGTTGAAGTCGATCCCCTCTTTCCGAGCATATCCTTTCACCACCAATCTAGCACGATGCTCGGTCCACTTGGTACGCCCATATTGCGCTTGATCTTGTAAACCCATTTGTTGCCAATGGCCTTTCTTCCTTGTGGTAGTGACACAGTTCCCGTTCTATTTTTATGAAGTGCTTGATTTCTTCTTGCATTTCTTTGCTATCGTGATGCATCTGAACTACTCGGTGCTTCTTGGAGACTCTGATGGCTCTCCATCCTCGGTTAGAAGACGGTATGCAACATTGCCTCCAATAATATAACTGAATGCCAACTTGGTGTCTTTCTTTATGCGAGTTGACCGCCCGAACAGGTCTTGGATTCGGTACGGCTCTTGTACTACCGTGCCTGGTGTAGCTTCAACTTCCTCTTCCACTTAGACTGTAGTCTCATGCTCTCTTACGAAGTGCTATCACTTTACGCCAGACTTGTTCTTTGTCTTCTATGAAAATAACATCTCTGCTGATTACAACCTTGTGGGCAGTGGGATCCCACAGGCGGTACCCCTTTACTCCTTCAGCATATCCCAAGAATATACATTTCCTGGATTTTGGATCCAACTTCGTAGTTTCTTGGGCATTGTACATCGCAATGCTTGAGGACTTCCAAAAATATGAAGGTTTGAATAGTCAACCGGAGCTTACGGTCCACGCATCTCCATCGGTGTCTTCAACTCAATTGCGATTGATGGAGCCCGGATTCACCACATAACAAAGGTGATGCTTGGCTTACGCGAATTTCTTGTCTAGGCTGCGGCTCTCATCGTTGCTCTTGTTCTTTCCAGCGAGTCACATTCGTCCAAGCTCGCCCACTCCATTTTGTTGAGGAGTGTATCTTTGTGATAGGCGCCTTTTGATGCCTTCTTGCTTACAGAATTCATCAAATTCTTTGCGGTGTATTCTCCTCCATTATACATTCTAAGCCAAGCAGTCTTCTCACGAGTCAAGTTCCACCGCTTTGTAGAATTTGAAGATTGAAAACACATCTGCTTTCCTCTTGATAGGATCGCTGCCAACACCTCCTAGAGTAGTCATCAATGAATGACACAAAGTAATTTGCTCCTCCTAGTGATGTCGTCGGGGCTTGCCACACGTCAGAGTGAACCAATTCTAGAATTGCTTTGCTTCTAGAATTAGATTTGTTGAACTTCAACCATCTTTGCTTGCTCACATGATACAATGCTCACAAAGGGTAATGTTACCTTTGTGAGACCATGGAGTAGATTTTTCTCTACAAGAATCTTCATTCCTTGCTCGATATGTGTCCAAGTTTTTACATTGCCATGTCATTTGCATGTCTTTCACTTGGACTACTCATCAGCTGAAGCTTCTCCTTCTTGCAAAGTCTCTCCCTTCGTAATACCAAATTTCACGGCTATCTTGTCTCCTTTCATACATACCAGGGCTCCTCGAATTACCTTCATGATCTTGTTATGCACTTCAATTTTGCATCCAAGATCATCAAGTTGTCCTATAGACAACAAGTTCTTTTTCAGGCCTTCCACATGTCGGACTTCTTGAATAGTCCATATCGTGCCATCATACATCTTCAATTTGATGGTGCCAATACCAACAATCTTCAGGGCTTGATCATTACAACTATGAGCGAGATCCTCCGGGAGATAGGTTCATAGTGATTGAACCGTTCTCTTATAGGAGGTCATATGAAGGTGGCCCGGAATCGAGAAGCCACATCAGTAAATCTTTTCCTGTGGTTGTTGTTTTATTTCTTTTTACTTTACCATGGCGTCTCCATCGTTTGAAGTGTTTGCAGCATTTCCTTGAGGATTGGAATCCTTTTATTTAGATTCCAACAATCCTTCTTCAAATTGACCTTTCTTACGCAGGTTGTAGCGGCAGAAAGTCTTACTTCTTACTCCTTGATTTTTTGATCTGCCATAATTGTGGCTCCAGCTGCCACGTTACGGTGATCTTCCTCTCATCACCATCAAGGCCTCCGCTTGTTGCGAACTTGCCACCCTATCTTCCTTGTTCTTGCGCCGATTTTCTTCCTCCAGAATAACAGTAATAAATTCGAAGACTAGAGATATGCAGTGGGGACATTATTTGTTAAGTTGATGATGAGTTGATCATACGAATCGGTAGACTTTGGAGTAGAAGTTACTACAGCGTTCAGCCTCTATTTTTTGTGTCCCAATGATATAAGTTGGGGAAAATAGAGTATTAGGTGTGTTGAGGTGCTCCATCAAAAGTAGATTCTATGTCTGCTTGAGTATAGAGTTTCCTCTTAAGGGAAAATCTTATTGTGGAGTGACTTGGCCTCATAACTGAGCTTAGTGAGGTGATCCCCGAATCTCCTTGTGTCTTCTTCTCCTCGATACTTGATAGAACACCATCTGACTAGTGCGAGATGAATATTTCTTGCGGCTGCGTTCGCCCATTTCGCTCCATTTATCATCATTAACCTCGGTGGCCTTTCATTTAATGGCCGCTAAGCAATTATCCTTCTCGAGTTGCCTTCATCTTCTTGATTTCACGCGGTGAGAAATTAACGCGTTGAATTTTTCAATCTCAGATCTTGCCGTCATTCTTGCTATTATGAAGCTAGCTTCAAAGGCGATGCCAGTTCCTTGATAGGTGAATAATAATCTAACTTATTTTCGATGTGGAGGATCAGCTTATAGTGGCGAGAAGCATCTGATAAGTAGAAATAAACACCCAAATCAAACTCGATACATTTGTAGAAATATAGGACCTGGATAATGGCCACAGTGAGAATGAAAATAATCAAAATAAAAAGGACACACCCGATGTGCACGTGGAAAACCCTAAATAAATTGGGGTAAAAAACCACGAGCGAGGATAGAAGAATTTCACTTTAAGTGGGGAAAAACCTGAGATTCTGATTCTATAGAGAAAAATCTAAAACTCTCTAATCTTTCTTTCCTCTACCTCTTTTCTCACCTCCTAAGCAGTTGTTATGTTTCGGAAGGAGGAGCTCCTTTATAAGGCAAGAGAGGAGGCTGCTATTGTTAAAAACAATAGCCTCACATGTTTTATTTGAAGGGTTGTTGAGAACAATTGTTAGTAAGTAATTGATGAGTACCGTACCAATCTTGACTTTGACCAACAATTAGAAACGCGCATCTCTGCTCACACCCCCTATGTGAAAGAATCTCCACCTGGATCAACAAATGATGACTTGTTGGTTATAGACAGTCCACTATCTTAGAGTTCCAGGATCATGCCACGTATAGGCCAGATTTTCCCCAATAATATTATATTACATTTTAAATAACATGTTACAAACTTACAAGACTTTTTACAGTGCTTTTATTTAAATTTAAATTATATAAATATTTATATATTAAAATATTTTCTTGGTACAAAACGTAGCTCCCGAAAAGAAACTCATTTTTTCCTAATAATATTTGAAAAAAAAAACTCTGAAAGTGAGATAATTAGGGCAAGAAGTGGTGGCTGGTGCTGGAGTCCTCTCTGACATTGGCCCCGCCCTCGGCGGAGCAGGGGCCGAAAGTCCGGCACGGGGGAAGGGCGGGGACGACGAGGATCCGGCGGCAAGACGGGCACGACGAGTGAGAACCCAGCCACGTGTCCACGCACGGCGTGTGGAACGCATGTCCGCAATGCGGCAGGATCCGGATCTGATCCCCATCCGCGAAGTCAGCCAAGCAGATGGCGCACTCGGTGATCTTCTCGCCGGCCTCGGCGGAGTCGAAGGAGAGCTTGGGGAGCGCGCGGAGGGCCTTCTTCTTGAGGCCTTTGTTTGGGGGCGGCGGGGGTGGTGTGGCGGAGGGGGAGGAGCGGTCGAGGCATCTGCAGCGGGCGGCGAGGGCAAGGCCGGCGACGCAGATGAGGGCGCAGAGAAGGGAGGCGAGTATGACGACGATGTCGGAGTCAACGGAAAGGGGCCCTGGCGGCGGCGACAGGAGGAGCCTCGCGGCGGAAGGCATCGTCGGAGACGAAGAGGGGGAGGGAAAGGGTTTGGAATTCGGGGTTTCTGATTTGGAGTTCATATAGATCGAGAAATGGGACGCGGGTTTGCATAAGAGCCGCTGGTTTTTTAAGAAGGACGAGAATGCCCTTGATTTTATATTTTCTATTATTAAATTAAGTATAGTTATTTAATTATTTGAGATTTTTTATTTTGATGCAGAAAATAATAATTTTAAAATTTGCCAATTAAATTTTATAAATTTAATTTATTTATAATGTAAATCATTGATCCAATTTATTTCAATTAGTTGTCAAATTCTAAGCAAGGTAAGGGTGCGTACAATAAACCCAAGTAGTCTATCTATTCCCCAAACACCACATAATACGGGAGTTTTGTAGCACCGAATGCCCTTTTAGTTGTCAAATTGTCAACTCAACACTAGACATGGTGTCAGGGTTGTCAAATGATCAAAATGTTCATGAACATGATCGATTCAGTAAAAGCTCGAGCTCCCTTGGAATTTCGAGTTCGAAATTAATTTCAAGTTGAGTCGAACTTGATCGAGCTCAGCTTTAAAGCTCTAAATTTAATATTAATATATTAATTATAATATAAATATTACCTTATAAATAAATTTTTAATTTTGAGTTAAATCAAGTATCAAGTAGAGCTCAAACTTTCAAAATTCTAATTGAACTCTTAATTTTAAGTTAAATCGAACGAAGCTCGAGCATTCAAAATTAAAATCAAGCTGAACTTGAGCAAGTTTATTCGAGCTAATTTTGAAAGCAAGGTAATTTCAAATCAAGGTCGAGCTGAGTCCAACCCGATCAAGCTCGACTTATTTACATCCCTACCCGATCAAATAAAAGGCAAAATCATCAAAAATAATTATTTTTAATGCATTAAACAATAAAAAAAAGACAAGAGTATCTTTTTACTATTACTAAGTTGTCTCCAAGTAGCTCCACAAATAGTGGTGATTTCTCAGTTGAAGGTTGGTGGAAGAGTAAACATTGTAACTAAAATATAAATTCAAAATTTAATTGATAAAATTAAAAGTTAAAGGGTAGTAGAAAACAATACATTTAGAAAACAATTAATGCTAATTTTTTCAGTTACTTTTAAGAAAGAGGGAACTGAGCATGTGGGGGTGCAAGCATGAAGGGCTACAACAGAACAACAAGAAGGAAGTGGAAGTTCTAATGGAAGGTGACGTGTCAGTTTGGTAATGGTCTGATATCTATGATGTCGAGTTCTTGCTCGGACGGTGAGGTCTAAGTAGTGGTTTAGTATGATCTAATGGTTTTTTGGTCGAGATCTAGTTTGACACGGTCCCACATTTAGGTTGTCCTTGGGGCTGCACAAGATCATGGACACTCTCTAAGCAATGACACGTGCCAATCTATATTTCACCAAATAAATTTGGTGAATTCTAAGCTACCGTGAGCACTACCGTGAGCACTATTCCCACGGTAACTTTATGTAGTTGGGTCCTGAAATGTTATTTTTGGGTTCTAATATTTGGTTCTTGGGTTGGGGTGGGTTTGAAGCTACAATGGTGCCGCCTTTTTCTGCTACAGTAATACTACAGTAATAAACAGTACTTGAGCCTAAAAACAGAAGACTGTGACCTAATCTTATTATTCGGTATCATACTGTGTGGGTATAATCCACGGTATGGTAGAACACACCAACAAATTTAAAGCAGCTATCCTCCAAATATATTCATTTGGATCCCTGAAATCAAAAATAAATAAATAAATAATAGTTTAGGGACTATGTTTGAAATGTTCTTTTTTGGTTCACAAATCAAATATGGAATATACAGTCAACTCTATATATGAAAGAGTATAAAGTGAAGCCCAGGAGATATGTCAAGGATGGCAAAAACAGTAAAGATCTACCTGTTCATGGCAATCAGAAACAGAGAGATATATGAAGATCAAGTTGTAATGCAATGACATGGGATCAAGCGGCACTGGGAGGAGTTTGAGACACCACCACCAAACTCAGTCACAAGAGAATGCCTTCAATTGAATATTTATATCTCTTTATCTACTCTGACTAAGTATGTAATGTGAACTTAACTATTATATAAATAAATATGATTTATTTACTTCAAAAAAAAAAAATTGTATGTGATGCATGGAGTGCTAATTTTATGCAAATTCACTATGTTTAATGGTATGCTTGTGTAACTGTGTTGTCGGAAAATTCATCAACGATCAAATCATTTTAGAGGATGTAATCAAGGCATTGCCAGAGTAAATGTTCTTGAAATTATGAGATTGGTTACTTGGAAGTGAATGTTAAATAATCTAAAGAAACAAATAGAAGAGAAGGCTATGGTTTTTTATTCAACTAACATAATATAATTTAAAACAAAAAAGAACGTAGAAACCCTAAGCACAAGAAGATTGTATATAGACTAAATAAAAAAATTACTATTTTACCCTTAATAAATAACCAAACCCTTTTGTGAATGAATGCGCACCCAGTTTGCACATACTCACAGCCCACAGTATGGTATCTGATCGAGTTGGATCTGGATGGACACGTGTCCTTAATCCAAGCGTACACGTGCCTGGATCCCACATGCCCATCGATGCCTATCACGAAGCACACGTCCCAATAAGGAATGACAGTCAACCCGGTTTATAACGAAAGGGGAAACTCACAGGTGATAATCTGAGCATGATCACAACATGCAAATTGTGGGACAAGAATCCCAGGGATAGCTCGATGAAGCAACATAAAGGGGAAGACGGGACATGAAAAAGGTATGCCACTTTTAAGAAACCAAAAAAAAAAGAAAGAGCTCCGTCATCTTCTCCGATTATTCTACCCCAAGCAATAGCCTTAAGTCCTGGTGTGCTACTTCTATTTCCTAGCAAGACGAAGAGTTATACTTGTTAATTCATCTCTTGTGTCTATTCCAGTCTATCTTATGTCTTGTTATTCATGTTATCCTATCCCTGACACTATTGTAGATCATATTTCAAAAATGACAAGGAAATTTTTATGGGTTAGTGATACTGCTGGAGGCTCCTTCCATTCAATAAACTGGTCAACTACTACACATGATAAAGCTGAGGGAGGGTTAGGGATCAAAAATCTAAAAATAGCCAAGGTATCCCTCATGACTAAAAACATTATGGCCTTACTTAATAATGAAAATAAATATTGGATACAAATAGCCCACATTAAGTATGGCACTCTAAATCCCTGGAAATCAAGCATTAATACATCTGTCTCATGGTTTTATAGAATACTTTGCAACAATCTTCAGCTTGTGAAGCAAATTTTAAAATTAGTACTTGCAATCCAAATACCACCAGTTTACTTGAAGATCCTTGGATTTATGATATTCCTATTGCTCTCAAACCCACTCCTCTTAATATGGAAATCCCCTTCGAAGCATTGAGCATTTCAGATTTTCTAACTAGTAATAGACTAAATTACAATGATATTACAACCTGCTTTGGTCACTCTCTGGACTGGACTAAACTCTGTAGAGAAATTTACACTGCAGAAATGGAAAATCAGTGGGTCTGGTCTCCATCTGGCTCAACTGCAAACATTTCTAGGGAAGTATATAGTTTTCTTAACCATAACATTTCCTCTGAAACTGTTAATTGGAAAGGATGGCACTTGATTTGGAGTCTGGCGGTTGCACCAAGGGTGAAAACCTTTGTGTGGAGATTCCTGCATGGAAGGCTTTCTACCTATCAATATATGTATTCCTTGGGGTTTGGCCCCAAGGTTTATGTCCTTTCTGTGAACTATTACCAGAAACTATTGAGCATATAATGATTGAATGTAGCACAGCCAGAATTTGCTGGTTGTCCATCTCTGATTTCACTGGTTGGAATGCTCATACTATAGTTGACTTGCCCTCAGGAGATTGGCTTTTTAAAGTATATATGGAAATGGAAATCTAAATCAAAGGTTTATCAAAGCTTTGATTGCCACCTGTGCTTGGAACATTTGGAAGGCTAGGTGGGATATCATCTTTAACAGCAAAAGAATTCAGCCTTACCAGATTTTTCAGAGGGCTTTAGATATCACTCAACAAAATTTCTGGAAGCAACAGGGCTACCTCAGGGAGTATCTGCATCACTCAATTTCCAATCAAGCTATATCAGTTTTATGTGATGCAGCCTGGTCTGACTCTCACTCGTTTTGTGGTGTAGGATTTATATTCATCAAGGAATAGGATACTGTCCTTATGGCAGGGTGCAGCAGCAACTTAGTTGAAACAAGCTTGCAAGCAGAAATTCAAGCAATTATGACAACAATGAATCAAAGTAGAAATCAGAACTGGAAAGTTGATGCTATATATACTGATTGTCTTCATGCTTTGCATTTAATCAGAAATGGAGTAATTGGAACAGACTGCAATTCAATCCAAAATGGAGCAGATGATTGTGTTGAAAACCTGCTGAGCAACATTTGCAATATCAATCAATTTTTGAGGGATCAACCTGAGGTGGAGCTGAAATTCTGCCCAAGAGACATCAATTTCTTGGCTGATGCTTTAGCCAAGCATGCTATGAGCAATCCAGGACTTTCCCTATTTCACAGGGGCAGTGATAGGCCCAGATGGCTTGAAGACTTACTTGTGGCAGCTGGGCTGCATTTTACTTAGTACTATGTTCCTTTGTATCTTGTTTTTTTGTCTTTTTTGTGTAGCTTGTAGGAGCTCTATCCTGTCCAAAAAAAAAAGAGACCTCCCCTTCTCTGGCTCAATGGAGGTAATCGAATCAATTTTTTGGCTTACATATATCTATATTCTTATCTTTGTGTTTTATATGCAGTTCATATAATATATGTGTACTTTGTTCATAGGTCCTGGTTGTTCATCTATTGGCTATGGAATAGCAGTGGAGCTAGATCCTCTCATAGTCAAGAGGAATGGAACAGGACTTGTGTACAACAAGTATGATTGATTACAGTTTGCGATAGTTGTGCCTTAGTTCTTGCAACATATTTATAGTTCACAAGAAGTTGGTGGTGCATGTAAATTTAACTAAATGCTTTGTTTCGTATGAGTTCTCTGTAAAGCTGAAAAGAAACAAGAGTAGAGAAACACTAGAAGTAGTCTGATATTTCTATGGTTCAATTGACAGGAAGTTGCTGATATGGCATTTCCTGGGTTTGCAGTGAATTTTGATGAGTGCTTGATGACAAGGATGCAAAACATGTCTCTTGACTACCACTTCAATGTAGAGCAGGAAGCAGCTTCATCCACCTTCCCCTTCTTTGGTTTTAATGGTACAAAAGTAGACCTTCTAGCCTAATATTAGTTAATAACGCACATTACTCTTTTTTGGTTCATAAATATCAATGAACTTTGACCCATATATTAAGTTCAAGTTTCAACTAGACATCTTGAAAAATTTAGTAAATATCTTAACTACAGGGACTTCTGGCATATGGTGAATATCAATTATCAATGAGGTTGGAGGCTGAAGGATTGAACCACAGTGGAAGAGATGGACCTGGCTGTACGAGCAAGTCTCAGATGGTGCGAGTTCTTATATGTTGGGGACCTGAACGTCTGGTTTCTTTCCTAATGTTGTGCCTTAAAAGTTCGCGTGGTGCATCTATTAATCATTTAGAGATCAAAATCATCCTCACATTACGGCTTCATAGTTAACAACTTAATGGATACTAAGATGAATAAACTGAATACACATATATATATATTTATGAAATTGATTGGAAATTGAGGATTGGTGAAACCTCCAAATAACAAATTTCAGGCTAAAAGTGAACTACCAATTAATTTTAAAGCATACTGTCATCAACAACTTCGTTGGACATGTGGACCTGCAAATTTGTTTAGAAAAATTAGAATTGGACATAGTGATGGTGAAGGTATAGTTTACATTACTACAACACAATGTTGAACTAGCATATCTCTGCAAGTTTGTTAGATTGAGAGTTTCTTCTGACCTTCAACACTCTGTGAAACAGGCGGTGTCCTATATCGTCAACTTCTTTCTTTACAATGTTATAATTCCAGCATCTGTTGTGGTTCTAGAAGTCAGTATTCCTGCATGGTTTGTGGTTTACATTCCCACAGCTATCACCCTTCTCAATGGCATTAGAAATCCAAGGTTTTAGGCTTCACTATATTTACCTTCATCTCTACTTAGCACCTGATATAAAATCTTGCCTTGAAGTGTTGAGCTTATTTCAACAGTTATATTCATTTAATGCAATTATGGTTTCTATTCGAGAATGTCATGTCTATGCCCCACATGAAAGCAATTTGTTAAAAAAATATTAGAGTTAACAGATCCGGGTTAGCGATAACGGATCCGGGTTATATGAAAGTATGTATATAAAGGGTTAGGGTTTGTAAAGTGTTAATTTAGTGAGATTAAATGAATTCCAAATGAGAGGAAGCCGCCACTATTGAGGGCTGCCGGTGTTCATCTTCTCAATCTGCGGCTTCATCTTCTACACAATTAATGAGTGGGTTGTTACCGAGAAGCTTGGAGATCTCTCAAGGCAAATCCTGAAATCCAAATTACTTGAAAAAACCTTCAAATAGGTTCAGAGAAAGGTAAATATCCAACCAAATTAATGATATATTCTTTGTGAGAATTTGCAAATAGTTAAATATGTATATTCTTTCCATGTTCTCAGGCTCAACTTCTCAGAACTTGGATTTGCATTCTATGCCTTATTCTGTTCGAGCTATGCTCTTGCCTATGAGATGAATTATTACTGCATATATATCTATCTCCAAGCTATTGTATTTCTTGCCGGCGGATTTGGTATGATTGGTGTACATGTCTCCAATTCTTCGCGGTGATGACCGCATTTGGTATCATTCTTTACTTTGTAGAATTGACGATTCTTTGTCTTGTTTGTGATTGTTTCTAATTACATATTTGGTCATTTTGTAAAATTTGAGAATCAGATAGTTGATTGAAATATTGAAGGGATAGTTTTTATTGGCCCTATTTGTTGGTTTATTTGTTTCATCGATAATACTTGTCATTTGATTATAAAAATCTTTACTTTATGGATGGCGTGTGTATTGAGTAGGAGATAGCTGGGAAGGTTAGCAGCCAAAACATCAACCTTGGATGGCTTGTGTATTGCGTTGGAGATAGCTGGGAAAATATCTTCAGTCAAAATTGTTTTGACTATTATTTATTCATTTAAAAAAATAATAATAACTTAGCTTCATCTTTCTTTCACATGACTATTATTTATCTTGCTTTTAAAGGAACACTGAGTAGATTAAGCAGTATTTCATCAAGCAAACATTGAAAGGTGTTTGACAACATTTAATTTTATTTCCTAGCATTCATGTCTTCATTCTTCATCTTATTACACTCAATTTACAATCATGCACAGCATAGTAAACATTACTGTTACGTGTCTGCTGAGTTGCATGCATGAAGTCCATGAAATTAGTAGCTGGTCAAAACAACAGAAAGCACAATCCTGGTTGCTTAAATTCAATTATATGTTTTAAATTGAAACTATCAGATTATTTCACTTGTTTTTGAGTTACAATGGTTGCTTAATTCTTGTATGCAACAAAAAAAATAAGTATCATCCTTGTGATTGAGAATGTCTCCTCTGTATACAATTCAACTATGTTTATAATTTTCAGCAGAAATATAATTAAAAGCACTAGCAATTCTCCTTGTTCCTCAAATAGGATATATGTGATTTTAATAACATTGCTCAACATTGTTATATATATTCATCATATATTGCACTAACCTTACAAACTTTGTGAATCCTATTAAAAGGGTGAGAACAACACTATACACACCATTTTTTTACATGCCTATGGACTATGGAGATACAATGTACAGAGATCTCTATGAATTCCATGTTGGCATAGATTGGATGTGGATTGTCTGTGAGCCTGACTATGAACTAATCTGATACGACCTCGATGTATCAGACAACACAGCTTCAAGTGTGTGCGAACTCCGGCGAGAAGAAGGGAAGGGAATCAACGGAGAAGAGGAAGAGGAGAAGAAGCTTGGAGAGGAAGCAGGAGAGAAAGCAATTTACTGAGATATTTCTTAATAGCTCTGTACTACCGTACTCTATTTATAGTAATCGCGCGGCTACTTAAATTGGGGCGCATCCCGATTGCTTCGTTGCTAGGTTTGCGTCGAGTGCGCGTAATTGGACCTGGTTTCGCTCAACCAGCCCGATGGCACTGCTCTCTCGGTTAGACGTGGCTATCTCAATGTGTAAACCGCTGAATCGAACCGAACCTAACCGAAAACCAAACCTAATCGAAAACCGTGAACCGTCTAAAACCTGAACCCAACCTTCATACAAGGTTCGTTCGTTGAGTTCCAAAATTTCAAAACTATTGAGCTAGCGTGCTTCAACGGCTAGCTGAATCACCGTTGAACCGCCGACCGGTGGTTCAACTGTCGGTTCAAAGTTCAAAATTTCAAATATTGTATTTGTACAAAATTTGAATCTTGTGACTTGTGTGTGGTGACTGCTCAATCGCATTATCGAGATAGTCGAGACTAGGGTCAGAATCCAAGTGAGCTTGATCTAAGGAGCCCAAATGAATTCGCCGAATAGCTTTTCGCTGAAGCTCGAGCTCGAAATTAGCTCGAATAAGTTTGCTCGAGCTCGGCTCAAAAGCTCGAAATTAATAACTTAATTATAATTTTTAAATCTCAGATTTAGTTTGAAATTTAAAACTTATTTATAAATTAATTTTTTTATATTATATATTATATGTCAATACTAAATATTAAATATTTTATTCATATATTATGATATTTATTAATTTTTACTAATTTTATTAAATTTTATTGATTTTTTAATAATATTTATATTATATATATTAATATATTAATATTAAATTTTGAGTTTTCGAGCTGAGCTCGATTGAGCTCTACTCGGCTCGAAATTGAAGCTCGAGCTCAGCTCGAAAGCTCGAAATTCCGAGCCGAACTCGAGCTTTTACCAAGTCGATCTCGAGCTACTCACGAACAACTTGATCGTTTGACAGCCCTATCAGAGACAGAGTCGAAATCTCGGTTGGTCAGTGACGTGACTTAACTTGAGTTTGGTGATAATGCAAGTCCAAGTTTTCCAATTTTGGAATGGTGGAGTAGACATACAGAGACTTTTCCTACTTTAGCCAAGATTGCTAAACAACTCCTTGCAGTTCCTGCCTCAACCGTCGCAATTGAACAAACATTTAGTAATGGAGGCAACATTTTGGACGAAAGATGATCAAGGTTAGGTCCAGAATCATTGGAAGCACAAACTTGCCTCAATGATTGGGAAAGAGCTAGACTACGAAGTTAAGATGACCTTATACATTCATCATCATCAGACGAGTAGGTAAATAATGACTCTGGTACAACAATGGTAGCTTCCTCTGATGATGAAAGTTGAAACAAGCAA
Organism: Dioscorea zingiberensis; assembly: GCA_026586065.1. Lineage (NCBI taxonomy): Eukaryota > Viridiplantae > Streptophyta > Magnoliopsida > Dioscoreales > Dioscoreaceae > Dioscorea > Dioscorea zingiberensis. The sequence goes on from CM048826.1 coordinate 38,813,607, forward strand.
TTAGCCAATTAGAAAATCTGGGGAAATGTATATAATAAAAATAAAAGAACTATGTGGGCTTTGATTTCTCTATACCCCGAGAGGATACATAGACAACTTAATATAAATAAGTTCAAGCGCTTTATTTTTTTTTTCTCATATCATACTTGTATTTTTTTTTTACAAATTATTGTATTGAATTTATACTTTTATTTTTTATATAAAATATTGTATTGAATTAATTCTTGCATTTTTGTAAAAAAAATATTGTTCTTTTATTTCCCACTTATAGCATGATTTATGTTCATTTTTAATTTAAAATATTAGATTATTTGATTTAATAAAAAATTAAAATTAAAAAAAACCCGAACCGTATGAACCGTCAAACCAGAACCGTTGAACCAAACCGCTGGAACTGGAACCAAAACCGAACTAGAACCGAACCGCCAAGAACCTTGTCCAGGCAGTTCGGTTCCGGTTCAAGATTTCATTGAACCGGAAACGGCGGTTCAGGAACCGGAACCGGAGGTTCCTGAACCGTGGCCACGTCTATCTCTGGTGACTCTGGTGGACGGAGTTGAAAAAGACCTGACCTCCTCCTTGGGCTTTCCTCGTATCAAAAATCCTCCACTTCATGAATATCTTCTTAAGGATCTTCGCAGCATTCTTCATGGACTCATCATCCCTGGCCATGGCTGGATCTAGGGTTTGGAACTGAGCGGAGGACTCCATCAACAGAGGTAAAAAAAGGAGACACATCAGAACGAAGAACAGGTTGCAGAGGGGGTTAAGGAATAACTGAAGATGGTAGTGGACAAGGACTTGAAGGGGATGTAAGATCGGGTAAAGGCGGCGTAATGGGGTATTGGGGATCTATGGTTTCAAGGGTGGAAGGCGGCGGTGGGGATGAAGGATCTAAGGTTTGAAGAGTGGAAGGTAGTGGCAGGGGTGAAGGATCCATGGTTTCGGTGGTTTGAGGAATGGGAAAGGCTATGGGAATAAGGAGGGAAGAATGGCTTGTTCTCTTCGATGGAGGAGGGGATGGTGGTAGAGGTAGTACTTGGTACGGTGAAAGCTGTGGTGGTAGTGGTGGGCTGGAATGATTAGAAGTAGCCGAGGGTAGTGGTGTGGGAGTGATGGGAAATGGAGGAATGGAGAACATGGGGGCGGTTTTGGGAAGAGCTGGTGGTAAGTGAGATCGATTCACCATACCTGAGGGTCTAATCAACTGGGAGCAAAGATCGTCCAGGCGAGTATCAACTGTCGCCATGAATTGTTGGAGATCTTGATGAAAGGTGAGGGACTGATCATACAACTGGATCTGCATCTCTTTGAGGGCTGCAAGGATGTCGGTTTCCGCCATGAGAGCTCGTAGAAGAGATCTCTCATCTCTCAACGAAAGCACCATTGATACGACCTTGATGTATCAGATAGCACAGATTCGAGTGTGTGCGAACTCCAGTAAGAAGAAGGGAAGGGAATCAACGGAGAAGAGGAAGAGAAGAAGAAGCTTGGAGAGGAAGCAAGAGAGAAAGCAATTTACTGAGATATTTCTTAATGACTACAGACTAACAGACTCTATTTATAGTAACTGACAAGGCTACTTAAATTGGGGTCGCATCCCGATTGCTTCATTGTGGTTAAGGCGAGTGCAATTGGACCTGGTTTTCGCTCAACCACCATGGCACCTGTTCTCTCTGGTGACTCTGGTGGCCGGAGTTGAAGTCGTATCATAATCCTCAACTGTTTCTTGATTTCTCAAACTATAAAGAGTAGTAGAAAAATGAAGAGTTGTATCAAATGAAAGTTGTTTACAAGATTTAAAGTTGTATTAAATGATAGTTAGGTCATCTTATTAAAAAAAAATGACAGTTAGGCCATAGAGAATCTAGTAAAAAAGAGTTTAGTTTTTATAAGAGAAACTCTAAGTCCCAGTGGCAAGGGTATACCATGTGATGACTAAATGGAATGTGGATAAAGCGGACGGGATACGGGATAGTCAATAATGACACTCCATTTTATTTAAACATAATACTTGTTTTCCCTTTCTTATCACTGTGATGACATATCCATGCGAATTCCGACCCCTAAATTAATTAAAGTGATGATGTGGCCACCGAAGAAGTTGACTCAATTTATTTTATTATAAAAAACCAGTGAAATCCCTAAACACAATCATGTTGGGTTTGACTGTCCAAGACCAACCAGCTGCCGAAGAGGTGAAGCAACCGAAGGGATGTAGTCCAAGACCGAAGAGCTGGTTGCCGAAGAGCTATCAGCTTAGCATACTAGTCTGGTGGACAGAAGAGCCAGTTAGGAAAAGGCATAGACAAACCGAACTGACGTTGCCAAAGAGATAGTAGCTCGGCAAGGGTTCAAGAGTGGACCCATGGCCCCACAGGGAGTACACGTGGTACCAATCACAATGGTGGAATGGAGGTGTCAGACACAAGGTGTCTTGGGACTATAACAAGTATGCATGACACGTTGATGATGTGACAAGAAGTGTCGCATTGCCACGCATAAAAGCGTGCTTGGGATTCTCACTATAGAAGAATAGAAGAGCTGAAGCTTCTTGGTGAGAAGAGAGGAGAAGAGAAGGAGTTGGTGTTGAAAAACCAGAGATTATCCAAGAGAGAATAGAGCACACTGTGGAGAGAGAGATCAAGCAAGAAGAAGAAAGAGGAAGAAAGAGGAGGCATCTGCGGAGACTTCCACCTATTTGGATACAAAGGACAGTGATACTCGACTACGGTTAGAGTGTTTGTTTGCTTAAGCTTGTGTCTTAAGTTTGTTCATTTGTTGATCTAAGTTTTCTACTTCCTGTCCTTAGTTGTAATCTTGACTTTGGGCATCAACTCAAGAGAGTCATTGTTGTATCTTGCTTGATAGTTTTTAGTGGATTATTTATCTGCCTGGTGCCCCGTGGTTTTCCCCTCGCTTTGTAGGATTTCCACGTATATCGCTGTATGCTATTACAATCTGTTTTTCTGCCAAGTCAGTCTCCTCGGAAATCTGTCTGAGGAGCTTGTGATCATCGCTTCGGCAATCGTAGCCGAGCTAACTTGTCCCAGCTCTTCGAAATCAGCTCCTCGTTTTTATCTCCGAGCACAACAAATCAAGTATCACAATGTTGTTGGCAATGAATCCAATCTCATGTATCACAATGTTTGGAGGAGTTTGAAATGCATCAGACACACACATGTGATGTGACATGAAGGTTGGCAGGACTTGTACCAAGTTGTGGCAGCGATGAATCCAATTTCATGTATCACAATGTTAATTTGGAGAGTATGAAATTAATGGGTTGGGAAAAATCTGCTGCTTGTGTGAAACACACATACTCGTTGGTGACTTGATATACCAACGACTGAAGAATTTGAGTGTGTGAAACATTCCAAACAATTGAAGAATTTGAGTTCAAAACCAAGAACAGGGATTCGGTTAACAAGTTTCTTTGATATATAGTCGTGTTGCAGGTGGTGCTGGGAGTCAATGAATTAATGAATTTTTTTAAAAAAAAAAAGATAAATCACATTTTTTTATTGATTTATATATAACCATAAAAAACCTTATCCATTGTTTTATTTATTTTTAAATAATTCAGGCTTACTAATTTAACTAATCCGTATTTAAAAAAAATACTCATCTTTAAAAAAAAATCACTAATCTAACTAATTTGTATTTAAAAATATCACAAATCTAACTATTTTGTATTTAAAAAATAATTTCATAATTAATCTAACAAATTTTAAAATTTTTAAAATAAAAAACATGGGCCCCACTTAAAATATTGTGTTTTTTTATTAAAAAAAAGGAGGGGGCCCCACCAATTGCCCGGTTAAGCGCCCTAGCAAAGGTTGCCCGGGCGCTTAACTGCGCAGGTGGGGACCACCCCCTGCCCGGGTGATTTCCCACGCGGTGTGGGAAATCATTTAGGGCAAAGTGCAACAATTGCACTTTGCCCTGCCTTTGCCCTCCCGGGTAGAAGTGCTCTAAACATAGCTCTTTTTCATGCTACCAACGTCTCCATGACATCATGCCGTTGATGAACAGCTTAAGATCACTTCGGTAAAAACTTGATCTCGAGTTTTAATTTCAAGTTTGAAATTAATATAGAGCCAAAGCTTTCGGTTCAAAAACTTAAAATTTAATATTAATATATTAATATATAAAATAAATTTTAATAAATATTAATAAATAAATAAGTTTTACTTCCGAGCTAAATCCAATCAAGCTAGAATTTTCAAAATTATAATCAAACTCTTAATTTCGAGCTTAATCGAGTTGAACATCAATTTTTGAAATTAAAATTAAATTTAATTTGAGTAAATTTATTCGAGCTAATTTCAAACTGGGGCAAAATTCAAGTTCAAACTAGACAATTTCGAGCCGAGCTCAAATTAAAACCAACCCGATCAAGCCGAGCCAGATTTAGTCTGTGAACCTGTATAAATTTTTGTAGAAAGGAGCTACAATTTCTTAGTTATCACATAAGCTCTAGCTAGCAAACTTGTCATATTATGTGGAAGATGCTTCAGACACATTCATGTAGCCATGTAGGTGGGTAGAACTCTTTTAGTAACCATAGCTATTGTTAGTGCAGAGGCACTAGTATTGCAAAAGTATTCACACAAGTCCAAAGTCATAATTTAATCCCAAAACCATCATCATAAGAGGAGCGAATCAACTAGCAAGCTTCCGGTGCAACCCAAGATGTGAATTGACTACAACATGGCTTGAAGACTCTATTCTTGGAAGAACACATCATCCCTTCATTTGACTGATTTATCATGCAAATGATTGCATGCATGATGATTGAGAGCTGATTTGAAGATCGCATGCAAGCAACCACATTAGGAAGGAAGAGGATTGATGAGAGTTAATTGAAGGCAAGAATGGAAGGAAGATTTGGCAACTAATATGTGATGAGGTGATTGATTCAAGCCAAATCAAGAAGACCATATTTGGTAAAACAAATATGGTGGAGCATGATAGGCCAAGCTGTGACCAAGCTTGGAAAGAGATTGGTGGAGCTATCAATGTTTCAACCTTGCATGTAGATGAAGGTTGATCGATGGGTGCCACGCTATGGTGGAGATCGGAGAAGGGTTGAGTACGCCGACGAGAGGTAGATCGGCTAGTTAGGCTGGGATCGGGATCCGGACGTAGTAGACTCGGAACTCAACCATGGGGGTTGGAGGTGTGGCTAGTTCGAAGAGGTGCAATGGATCTTTGCCAGCCTTGGTCAAGTTGGTCACACATTCAACCTTGTTATAATCCAAGTCAGAAATAATTGAAGGAGTCCAATTTAGTAGCCGCGGAGATTTGGGAGATCCTGAAGGTGGAGGCTGGTGCTATGATGGCGTGAAGACAGGGAGATGTTTATATAAGACCGAGGACTCAATGGATTGAGGTGAGCCTACGAGAGTAGTCCCTCCGGAGAAGGGTGATAGTGGTCATTGTCAATCAAGGAGTCAAGGTGCTTATGATAGAGTGAGAGAGTGAGTGAGACTCTTGTACTCCTGTCTTCCCTACACCTTTAGTGGATTGTCTTCTCTGGGCTTGGCCCCCGTAGTAGGCTTGGTTAGTCAACCGGGTTACCAAACTTCTTTGTCTCCTCTTCTTCTTGTATGTTTTGTCTCTTGATTGTGTGAGTGTGTATGTGAGAGCTTGTATGATTCCTTGAAGAGGAAAAATAGAATTACAATTAACCACACAAATGTTTCTCAAATAGACCAACAAGACATACCCATCGAGCAAGTTGCAAGAATCGGTACTTTTCAAGTTACAAATCGATAGCAAGTTGCAAAATGTAGTTACAAATAAAGATATAACAAAGCATAAACTGTGTATGTAACTTTCAGCTATTTTTCGTGCCACGCCACATATCCATGACATCATGTTTTTTTTTGTTTTTTGTTTTTTTTTGTTTTGAAAGAGTGGATAAACCACATATATTCATTAATTAATTGAAATAAAGAGCAGGGGTACAATAGGGGTTCTGAGTGAACCCATAGTGGCAGGGGTCCCTAGGGGCCCGACATTGCAAGGATGGGTGAGTAATGAGGGACAGGAGTGGGAGGAGTCTTCTTGGCCCTCCCGTGTCCTTGTGTGCCCCGTTCTTCCATTTCCTCGAAGTCCGCGTCCTGGGGTCTTTGCGCACGTTCCATCCTGGTGAGGTTGAGGCTTCTTCTGATGACGGAGTGCATTTCGTGAGTCGGGTCCCTTTTGGGCGTGCAAAGCCGCCAAACCATGATAGGAAAAGGAAATCAATGTGATGGAGTAAATTGTAAACACGGTGTTTATCCCCGAAAACACCGCCGCTCCTTTCCACCAGAGGGACCAGTGGACGCCATGACGAAAGGTGCTCCAACCCTTCCTGAGATCTTTGTCCAAATACTTGGAGATGGTGTCCTGTCCCCACAAATCTTGTATCTGATTGGGGAGGGCAGCGGTCCCCAAAAGGCCTCCGTAGTGGGACCAGATCTCCTTTGTGTACTGGCAGTGGAGTAGTAGGTGTTCAGTGGACTCCTCCTCCATGTCGCATAGGTAGCATCTTGTCCTCCTGTCCATGACATCATGTAATACTTACTATACCGACCTAGCCCACGTGCGAAGAGTGCAAGACTAACTTGGTAAAGGCTTTGTCAATCTCATATATTAACCATAGCTCTCTTTTGTGCTACGCCACATCTCGATGACATCATGTAAAACTACATCGACCTAGCCCAAGTGCAAACAGTGCCTAAACTAGGGGCGTTCATTGGGGGAAAGTGCAGAGAAATGTGAAGTGGGTTAAAGTGGTCGAAAGTCCCAATTTCCAAAGTGGACTGAAGTAAGCACTTCTGATGTTCATTTCCACCGAAGTAAAGAGGCACCGAAGTGCCCAATAATAATAATAATAATAATAATAATAATAATAATAACCCACTTCGGCCAAAGCCACTTCGGCAGTGGCCTTAGTGCAAAATAGGGGAAGTGAGCCAAAGTGCCACTTAGGTGCAAAGAAATATCAAAAGTGACTGAAGTGGATCACTTCCCCGCTTCTCCCAAACACTTACCCCTAAGTGAACGCCCCCATTTGGTAAAGGCTTTGTCAAACTCGTAGCTATTATTAACAGAAAAGGCATTAATTTCAAATGGAGGTGGACCTTGCAAGTTGTGACAATGATTAATCAAATCTCATGCATGTATCACAATGCTAATTTGGAGGAGTATGAAATGGGTTGGAAAATTAAAAGCTGCTTATGTGAAACATACTCGTTGCGGTGTGACATAATATTCGAATTTGAGTTCAAAACCAAAGAACAGGGATTTCGTTAACAAGTTTCTTTGATAGTCGTGTTGCACATGATGGTGCTGGGAGTCAATGAACGGAATGTAAAACTCAAAAAATAAAACTACTGTTTCAAATGGAAAATTTAGGATATGAGAGATTCCAATTTTTTTTTTCTCGATCTCTCAATGCAAACAAAGGAACTATGGTGTGGTAATGAATCAATCTCATATATCACAATGTTTGGAGTATGAAATGGGTTGGAAGAAAACTATATATTGGTGGACCCAACTAGTTGCTGATATGTCAGCGACGTACCTTGTTACTTCATGTTTGATCGTGTTATCCCCTGCTGAGGACAACCCCCAACACAATTCATGAAAAAATTTTCCCGCCAAAATTATTAATTAAGATTTAAACATAAAACTCACCAATGTATAGTCGACACATCACTACCTTATCATTAATATCTTTACTTTAAAATTTTCCCCTAAAAAATTCAAAACTTTTCAAAAGTTATTCCTAATCCCAAGTGGGATATTCCCCTATCAAACATAAGCAAAGGTTTTGTTTGGATGACTAATAGTCATGATTTAGTAATGCAATGGTATGATATGGTTTTGTATGATATTGTAATTATTGTTTATCATGTTTGAAAAAATGGTATGGTATGGTTAATAAGTTATTTATGTTTGTTTTAATGGTATGGTATGGTTGTAGAAAAAATAAAATAATACTAATACTCTTAAATATAAATTAATGTGAAATCATATTAAATTCAATGATTTAAGATCCAAAAATTAAATTTAATTAAAATATAAAAAAAAATCTTATTAAAATTTTACAAAATATACATCAAATTGTTACTCATTAATTTAAAATTGATAAAATTATAATAAAATTTATATAAAAAATTATTATGAATATTTTCGGTAATTGTGATTTTTGTTGGAGTGGAGATTAAAACTTTGTTTCTTGATTGGTGGAGAGAAGATGGACTGAAGTAAACTTGTCATAAAAAACTACAGCTGCCACTTAGCTATTACAAAAACTCTAGCTAGCGAAACTTGTCATGTAGCACTAGAATGTGAAAAATGCTACCGACAGACGCATCTAGGTTGGCAGGACTCGTACCAGGTTGTGGCAATGAATCCAATCTCATGGACCTCAGTGTTTGGAGGAGTATATATGAACTATGAAATGGGTTGGAAGAAAACGTTTGGTGGACCCAACTTCTTGCTGATATTTCAAGGACAGTTGAAATATTGTGTGGCCGTATTTTATTAACATGATAAGTAATAGAAAACCCTTGGCACTGTTTTTCTTTGGGTGTGTGTGTTTTATATGGGAAACAGTGTCAAATAATGCTATAGATAATTTTTGCTTTATTAATATTCCAACTCGTTGCAGATGTATGGTGTGAATGCCTATTGCTATATATACATCCTCTCACTTGTAATCGGATTTACAGAAGAACACATACATACATACATAGATACCATGATGGCTCCTCCTCCACCTCCTAAATCCATTCTCACTTCTTTATTTTTGGTTGTAGTTGTGACCCAGCTGCTTTCTCTATTCCATGCCCAACAATCCTCCTCCTATGATCACCACCATTATCATCATCACCATTCAAACACCAGCAGCATCACAACCACCACCAAGTCATGCCTTGAGACTGAGAGGCAAGCCCTCATTCAGTTCAAAAGGGGTCTTTCTGATCCTGACCAAAGGCTTTCTTCCTGGATCGGAGACAACTGTTGCTCATGGAAGGGCATTGCTTGCAGTAAATTCACAGGACATGTTGTCAAGCTTGATCTGCACAACCCTCAAATATTTCCTCTGTATGTTGGTGACTACAATATTGAAGGAATAGGAAAATTTGAGCCACTGGGAGGGAAGCTAGATCCATCTCTTCTTGACCTCAAACACCTTCAGTTCTTGGACTTGAGCAATAATTATTTCTATGGAATTCACATTCCGGAATTCTTAGGCTCTTTCAAGGAGTTGAAATATCTCAACCTCTCTCATGCTCGCTTCAGTGGTATTATCCCCCATCACTTGGGAAATCTCTCTACCTTGCAGTCCCTTGACCTTTCCAATAATAATTATTATTTCGAGGACCTCGTCATGGACGATGCTCGTTGGCTATCTGGACTCACTTCTTTGAAATATCTTGACTTGAGCTATGTGGACATGTACCAAGCATCTAATTGGCTCCGTTCACTTAACATGCTTCCTTCCTTGCTCGAGATTCATCTATCTCAATGCTACCTTTATCCGCCTTCACTCAGTCTTCCATTTGTGAATTTTACATCTCTATCTACTCTTGATCTTTATGGGACAAGCATTAACTCCACCATACCTAATTGGTTGTTCAACCTCAGTAGCCTTGAGTATCTTTACTTGGGGTCCACTAAATTTCAAGGCCAAATTCCAGCAAACATCGGGAACTTGAGTTCCCTCAAAGCTCTCGACTTGTTTCAAAGCTTTCAAGGTGATGTTCTTATACCTACAACTCTTGGCAATCTTTGCAACATGCACACCTTAGTTTTGTCTCATCTCAATCTAAGCCTACAGTCAACTAAATTAGGGAGGATTTTCTCAGGATGCTTGAAGCATAGTTTGGTGGAGTTAGACTTGTCAAACACTTCCCTTCATGGTTCTTTGCCAGAATGGTTAAGTAACCTCACCAACCTCAAATCGCTTGATCTCTCTCATAATAATATCAATTCTACTCTCCCTCCCTGGTTATACAAACTTAGTAGGTTGGAACATCTTAACCTCAGTTCAAATGCTCTCCAAGGCCGAGATATTCCAGCCAACATTGGTGACTTCATGAGTTCTCTAAAAATCCTTGACTTGTCTTACAACGACCCAAAACTTTCATTACCCACAACTCTTGGCAATCTTTGTAAGCTACAAGAATTGTCTCTCTCTGGTCTCAATCTAAGCAAGGAGGCAGCTAAAATCAAACAGATTTTCTCTGGATGCATCGTACAAAGCTTGAGGAAGTTATCATTAGCTGAAACCTACCTTCAGGGTGATATGCCATATTGGATAGGGGGCCTCAAGAACCTCCAGGTGCTCCATCTTCGTTCTAATCAAATAAACTCTACTTTACCTCCTTGGTTATTCAATCTAACCACCATTTCCTACTTGGATCTCTCACATAATGATTTCCTCGGATCTATTCCGCCCCTCTTTGAAAACATGATTTCCCTTGAGATCCTAGACCTAGGTGGAAATGTTCATCTTGAGGGTCCACTTCCGGTGACTCTAGGTAACCTCTGTAAGCTCCAGGCTTTGCACCTCTACGATATAAACATCAACCAGAATTTTCATGACTATGGCAACTTTTTTTCGGGTTGCATCAAAAACAGTTTACAAGGGTTGCACTTATCGAATACTTCACTAAGTGGTCATCTTCCAGATGAGATTGGGAATCTCAAAAGTCTTAGATATATTGTGATAGGGCAGAACTCTATTTCTGGTTCTATACCAACAACAATTGGTAGGCTTTTATCACTAGACTATTTGAACATATCAAACAACCAATTGATCGGTGCTATTCCAAAGAGTCTCACACAGATTCCTCATTTGACTGAATTGTTCCTTGAATATAACAATTTGGAGGGTGTGTTGACCGAAGATCATTTGGCAATGCCTTTGTTGTTTGCTCTCTCCCTCTCAAAGAACAAGATAACTGGTACAATCCCTTTTACTTTATGTACTTTAAGATATACAGAAATACTGGATTTCTCATGGAACCATTTGACCGGAGAGCTCCCTCACTGTTGGAGTAATGACTCACAAATCCATGTGTTGGATTTTTCAAACAACAATATTTCAGGAGGAATTCCTAATTCTGTTTGTTCTCTTGATGGACTGAAGTCATTGCACTTGAGCAACAATAATTTGTCAGGTGTGTTCCCTACATCTCTAAGGAATTGCAAGCATTTGGTCATTCTTGATCTAAGTCATAATAATTTTCATGGAAGCATACCAGATTGGATAGGTGAGAGCTTACCGAATTTGGAGATTCTCAAATTAAAATCAAATAAGTTTTCAAGCTATCTCCCTCCTCAACTGTCTACTTTAACAAGAGTTCATATATTGGACCTCTCCCACAATAACTTTTTTGGTTCTATACCAAAGAACTTTGGCAACTTTAATGCCATGAAAATCTCTAAAGGTGAAAGGAGTTCTCTTTTTAGAGAACTTGCTTTTTACGTGGAGTATGTATTATTTGTTACAAAGGGAAATGAGCAAAAATTTGAAAGGATCTTACCACTGATTAATTTCATGGATCTTTCTTACAATTCTTTATCTGGAAGTATTCCTGAAGAGTTAACAGATCTTTCTGGATTGCAATATCTAAATTTATCTGGAAACCATTTCACAGGAGAGATTACAAGTAAGATTGGCAGATTGCATAAATTGGAATCTCTTGATTTGTCTAGAAACAGTATAGCAGGAGCAATTCCTTCTTCATTAGATAGTTTGGACTATTTGGGGAGTTTAAATTTGTCATATAATAATTTGTCAGGAAAGATTCCTTACGAAAAACATTTGGCTACTTTCAATGATCCATCAATTTACATTGGCAATTATAATCTTTGTGGGCCTCCATTACTTGTGAATTGTTCAAAGGAGAAATTAGAACCAACAACTCCAGCAAGTGATGGTCAAGAAAAAGATGTGTGGCTTTATCTTGGCATTGGCTCTGGTTTTGTTACCGGTTTGTGGTCAGTGTTTATTATTATGTTGTTCAAGAAAAGATGGCGTGTCGCATACTTCCGAAATTTAGATGACATTTATGATCGTATATATGTGCTAGTTGTTGTGAACTTCACTAGATTCAAGAGGAAGTATCAAAAGCAAGAGAATTGAATGCATCTAGCTCATGGAATCCAAATTAAGGTATGACACTAAAGTACCTCTTATTTTCTACTGGTTCATTGTATTTAATATTTTTTTTTTCCAGTTTTACCTCTTCATTATGTCTCATTAGTAATAGTTTTCCATCAATTGACTATGACAACATGATATTGCTAAAGAATCTTTAGTGTATTTATGAGCATTTGCATCAAGAGATCAAGAACTAGAGATGACTTTCAATTTTTGCTTAGGGGGATAATTGTACTTGTGGTCTTAACAAATTGGAAAGGATCAAATGAACTCATTAGAACTGTCTCATGTCTTTTTCATGGTCTTATTCATTTCTTGTGTTACTTGTTTCCAAATTAAAGAAGTTTAATTATTTCAGGAAGGGGATGAGGAATTTGGATAACAATAACAAGTGTCATCTTGTTTATTTTACATGAAAGAGATCCAGATTCTGCTGAGTTTGTGGATGATCTTTATATCAAGATATGTACAACAACTTCAGGCCTTCAATGTACAAATATTTGTGCCTCTATTGGAAACAGTTAAAAAAAAAATGTGTCGCAACTGTAAAGTTGTTGCCTTGTGACTAGTCTTGTTTTAAAAAGCAGGGTAAAGCAGCGTATAATAGATCCAAGTGATCCGACCCTTCCCCGGACCTCGCACAATGCGGGAGGTTTGTAGCACCAGGTTCCCCTTTTGTGTTTTCTTTTTATTTAGTACGATTTACTATGATTGTGAATTTAGTGGTTATGAGTGGGTGTGATTCTAGTTTGTTTGGTTGTTAATCTAATCTAATTTGCTCTTTCTCCAGATGTCTTAGATTCACTTTTTTTTTTTTTTTTGCATTATTGGTATTTACTGTTCTTTTCAAAGAAGACTAATGAAGATGAAATACTTCACCTAACTCTAATCAAGAAAATTTAAAAGTTTTTAGTATTTATCAGTAAGAAACCAAATTATCTATAGTCTAATTTATGATCCATGAAAAATTGACAGAAGTTATAATATTGGTATAGAGTATAGTCCTTGATTCCTTAAAATGTTCATGTTTTCAACTAGCATACTCTTAGTTATGTTTTTCATCATATTACAAACATGTTTCAAGCTTCTCCATCCTATTATAATTTATAAATTACTGCAAGTAAATTTCTATTGTATATAAAATGAGCACTCTTTTATTTTATAAAATACAAGTGTTTTATCCACTTTTATCAAAATAAGAATAATGAAAAAAAAATACTGTTAGATGCCTGTTGGTGGTCAGAACAATGGCTTCACAGGATGTGGTTTTGAGTATTACTTCCCCTATCTTTGAATGGAAGGTTAGCATTTCCATTTGCCAATAAAGATGGTGTGACATTCAACTGCCAATATTCAGATTGCCACCCTAAATAGCCAGGTAATTGTGGTAGTGATACTGATGCTGCTGTTGCTGCTCTTTGACTGCTACTAATCTGTCTATCTGTTTTGCAAGTCAATGCATCCATGGAGAGAAATGCCTTGCAAAGAGGGCACCATCAAAGGGACGTGCTCTTGATCTGAAGTCACCTGTGTGGATTGAAGTCCAGCAACGGAGATGAGCACAGAAAGAGTACTCCAAGCAAATGTTGCAGTCCAGGGAATCTTCGCACCAGGGATGCTGAAAAATCCCATTTGGCACAATTGCATTATCTGATAAATGGGCAGTGCTATAAATGGCCATCTTAACAATAGTTGGACCAGCATAAACATGTAGTGAAGAATTCACCTGTCAGGGGAAAGTTCCTTGTTTTACTGACCAGCTAATTGTTATATCTCATTAAGGGTCTCAAGAAGTTGATCAATTTCTAGTCTCAGGGTTGCAAGTTTCTGGTCAATAGATGCAACTGGTTCTCCATTTCTTGCCCACCAGATTTTTGTCTGAAGACCATCAATAACAGTAGAACATCAGCCTTTCTTTCATCTCTTTCTCTTGGCAACCAGCTGATCGGCCTACAACAAAAAGAAGGGGGCAATTCAATCATATCAAGCACGTTTTTAGCAACAGACAGAAAGGTCAAAATTATTTTGCACAGAATTGTAATCAGTCAAATATTTGAAACCCGAAGAAGGGTGGAGAAAAGATATTTGCGTGAGGAAGATCACAAAGCAGCATCTGTGATTCATTTGACGAAATTTGAATACTAATTTTGCAAATGAGATAAATAACAGGGCAGTCAGTAATCCTTCAATGGTGTTGCATTCTAACTAATTGCACCAGTTTCAAGACATTTCAGCAGTCTTCAGGGTAAAAAACATAGACTAGGAATTTTGATTAAGTAAATCACATTACACAGCCTCTTATGGTTAAATGAACAGTACAGACCTGTCAAGTATATTTTAATGAGGAAATATAAAACCAGAATCATAATGCTTGAAATGTGCACTAATAAGTCTTTTCTTATTGTTGCAAAATTTCTTTCAAAATTCGAATGTAGCAATCAAAGAACCATGATTTACCTAATTGACTGGAATTAAATTATGCACTGCCTGAGGTTGGATCCTTACAACAGGAAAACTAGAGGTAGGCACTTTCTCCCTTCTTCCTCCTTCATGGTCTAATGATTAATTTCAAGTATGCCATTTCCTTTGCACAGTATAATCTCTGTGACTGAACCATGTCCTACATTCTCCACCTGAAGAGAGGAAGAGAAGAAAATTAGACTAAATCCTTGGAAAATTCAAATGCCTCAATTGGGCTGAGGGACTGCAGATGTTTAAGTGGTAGATTTGGCAAGACTTGTACAAATCAAAAACAAGCCTAGAACAACGTGGCTGATTTTTTAAGACAATCAGATATATGTAATAATGAAGCAAGAAAGCAGAATAATGGAGAACATCACAAAGGAAATTCTATGGTAGCATCAAAAGAGAATTGAGTGAAAAAAAATCACACTCTGATATAGAAAAGCCTTATCAAGCCATGATTTTGAGCGTCTTCATTCCAAACTTGGTGTTTCTCCCCGACCCACCATCTTGTGAGGGGATATTAGGAAAGAATCAAAATCGCATCTTTCGGGTCTTTCCTATTATCTATGATTTGGGCTCTTATTCTCTTGATTGTAATCTTATGATTGATTGTAATCTCCTCCTTTCTTATTGTTTTCTATTCTCTTGTATAAATATGTATTATGATATCAATGAAGTGTGGACAAACTTCTTTAGTTCAAACAAGTAATAAATATAGTGGATCGTCATCTAGAATCCAAGGATTTCGATCATTATGTCAAGCAAGGAGTCGAAAAGAAAACTTTGAAAGAATAATTAATAAATTTGGCAACAAATATTAGAGTTTGTAATTTTTACCATTGTAAACTGAAAGAACAATTGCAGTTTATTACCAAAGAATTCTCTCATCTTTGATTAAATACTAGTGCATCATCATATCAAATCATTTAAAAAGACTAAACATTCCAAAACAATCAACCCAAGGTCATAAATAAAGTTGAAGACATAGAATTAATAGCCGAGATAGTGAAAAATTTACCAATTTGGTTTGTTAGAGCTGAGTTAGTTCTAGAGAGATTAATCTTATCATGTGTTCAATAAAAAATAATAATGAGAATAAATGCTTCAATAGAAACATAAAAAGACATCTCTGAGCACCTTCAATCTGTAAAAGGAGGAGAAGACGAAGAAGAAGAAGACGACGCATTTCAAGCAAACACAGAATCTTAGTGCAAAACCCTAGAATCCCGAAATGCTAACTCAATCAAAACCATCACCAAATGAAAAACCTATCAATGATGTTAGTGCAAAGACACTTAGGTTGGCATTATTTGACAATGAGATGATGCGGACAAACATAAATAAAGTGATGACGTAGTGATGCAGGAGGATTCGAGCCAAACGGTGTAGTTCGGTGTTTTGGTCATAACTTGGGCTACATGTGTCGGAATCACGCATTCAACCCCAATCCGGAAAGCTTGTTTCGGCGTGCACCACGTGACCACTTGGCTTAGGCCCAGTGCACCACGTTTTTGGTGCCAAAATCAACTGTTTTCCCCCTCAAATCTTTATTTTTAGGTGTTTTTCTTGTATTTTTGGTAATAATATGTCTACTGATTTATCGGAATCACGCGCTCAATCCCAATCCGGAAAGCTCGTTTTGACGCGCATCACGTGGCACCAAGCTCTGGCTCAGTGGACGCCTTTTTCAGTTTTTCGGTGCCAAAATCAATCGTTTTTTTTTCCCTAAAATCTTTGTTTTTAGGTGTTTTTTACTATTTTTGAAAATAATCTCTACCTCGCTCGGCGTCACGTGGCAACCATGGTGACATGGCAAAGGATGACATGGCACAAGGCATTGAAGATTCCATGTGTAAGGGAGATATTTTGGAGCTATCTTTAGAAAGGACTATCTTTAGCATTGGTGATATCTTTTTTTTTTTACAGTAAGAGCGGGTGGTCAAGTGGCCACCTACTAAGACAAATCAAAGGGGCGAGGATAGACCAGATGCGACTCCCGGCAATTTGCTGAGTTAGCAAGCGTCTTGAACAAACCGCGATTACTTACCGCGTGGAGCGCCTCGTAAAAATCCCCCCGCAACACCTCGAACCCGCGTCGGGGTTGAGGGCGCGGAACCTATTACCGCTCGCCTCAATGGGCTTTGGTAGCATTGGTGATATCTTTAGCAAAGAGTTATGCTTGGAAGGAAGGATATTCACTTGAGGAGCAAGCTTGGTGAAGACCAATTTAGCAAGTGGTCACTCTATACTTTTGTATGAATACTAAGGAGCTTTGGTGATATGACAGGTTTTTCTTGGATCTGGACATTGCAGCCCCTAAGATTACTATTCCAATGAAAATTTTCCCAGATAATTCTCATCCAACCAAACTTCTACTGCAATAAAATCAAATTGGAGGGAAGAGATCATGAAGGCTATATTTAGTAAAGATTGGAAGACTAAATATAATGCAATCCAAATTTAGTGAAGAGCATAGATTTGAATGAAGATTTGATTGAAGGTCATATTTGGGTTGAAGGCTAAATATAATGAGGACTAATATGATGAAGATCATGAGCCCAAACGTGGATGATTGAGATCAAGTTTGGAAGATTCTAAAGACCCAAACTTGGATGAATGAAGATCAAGTTTGGAAGAAAATCTTTGAAGACAATCTTGGTGATTGTGCACCTTGGTTAGGTGCAACCTTTCAGAAGGTGTTGTGGACGAGACTGAAGGGAGTTCAACTAGTTGCCGAAGGTCGAGATCTGGAGGATTCGTCGGTATTCGACTCAGACACAACCAGGAGGGCTGGAGGCGTCTTGAGGTCGCGTTGCAATAGAGGTTGCAACTTAGTCAGCGTCAGTAGTCGGGCCACGTTATAAGTTCGGTTACAACAGGAGTTGCAACGACTAATTTTGGAAGGTGTCCAAATTACCGCGGAGATTCCAAACATTCTAAAAGAGACAGGTGATATTTTAGACTCATGGAGCGTCTATATAAGACTTAGCTCTGAGGATTTAGGATGAGCCATCGGAGAGAGACCTAAATGTGTAGGTTGGAGTGGTCATCAGTGAAAATATCTGACATTTTCTTTGCCGTTTTCAGTATCTGACATGACATTTTTTAATAACATAATAAAGGGACCAAAAGGGCGCTATGGCCATAATAGAGGGACCATTTAGAAATCCCACGTCAAACAGTGAAAACGGCAAAGGAAACGTATGTCGGCGTTGGAACAATAGAGGGAGTTCGCGGGATCAAATTCGAATAGAGGGACCAAGAGGGCACTATGACCATTATAGAGGGACTATTTAGGGAATTACACCCTTGTAAAATAGAGGACCTAGTTCACACATTCAGTCATTCAGACAAAGATAATTAATTATTAAAAAAATAAAACCTAACACAATGTTTACAAAATTAACCTATGAAATTTGGCAAATGTAAAAAGAAAAGGGAAAAAACAAATTAACTCAACATTAAGACAACATGATTTTCCTAAGGTTACTTTGCAGCTGGTGATATAACTTGCAAGAGCTCCACATTAAGTTCAAAAGGAGCCCCAGGCTGCAAATCAAATAAGAATGATAATATTAACAAGAATTAGCTAAATGTGGATGTTATCGCAATAATGAATAATGGTGATTACCGGGATTTCGTTCATGCCTTTTTGCCCATAACCTAACTCCGGAGGAACAATCACAGTTCTCTGCACAATTTTGAGATTGATCTTGAGAGTTGTGTTCCAGAAAAGCATGACAACATTGAGATGAGGATTAAGAATTTATCCAGCAAACCTTTCCTCCTACTTTCATTCCTTCAGTTATAGTGTACAAAGCTTTTGGAGGCTTTGGTGCAGCTTGAGCTGAATAAAGGCCATTTGCATTGTCTGCGAATTCCCGTTTCCTTTCTTTGCCCGGCGGTGATCCAACAGTGAACTCATAAGGCTACTGATACAAAGAGAAGACAAGCTATGGTTAGGCTTGGATTAAAACCTCTGCTATGGGGTTTTGCACCTCATCAGAACACTTGGACATTGCTCACCGTGCCGATGATAAATGGTCAGTTTAGATGCAAAGGTATGGAAATTAATACAATGGTATCAAATCAAATCGAATCAAGACAAAAGAAATAAATACAATAATTTATCCATAAATTTTCATCTCACTTGTAGGCATCAGTTCTTGTATTGAGAAAGCATAGTCAGCCTGGCTTAAAGGGGGTATGAACATCGAACAGAGTTCAAGTAGAATGTAATTCCCATTAATCTAAAATGAATAAACTCAAAACGAAGTAAATGCACACACTAAGATAATGTACATAATAGAACTTTTGAGACAAATAAAGGCTAAAAGATGCATTTCAACTGATGATCAAAGGAAAATCAAATTCATTCTGCTTCAAATACAGTACATTTTTTGCACTAAAATGAAGCACTATTAACACCTCCACACTCTATCATACACTAAGGCACTTTCTCTTTATGTTATCCACTTTTAAACAGGGTGACGCTGCAATTCAGTTTGTCTTAGGATCACCTTTTTTGTCTCTATAGATAGACAGACTTCTTTAGCAAAACTTCTGGTCTCTCTTCATCCAGATTCTATTAAAGGTTAAGAGGATTTAATTTTCAGTAGAACCGTTGAAGAAAGTAAACCGTATCAGTGTAAATTCGAGGCTATAAAATGACCTGTGCAATGATGCGGTTGCCAGCTAAAAGTTTTGATTCACGACTTGATACAGCAGTAATACCACGATAAAGGCAGTCAAAATGCACCTATATGAATACAAGCAGATATTAGCTAATCTCTTTACAGAATTAGCCTTTTAAAAGGTTTGACTACAAAGTTTCCATGCAATTAATTGTAAGCTAACCTGGACAGTAGAACCTTTTTCAGCTTTTGGGCCCTTACCCTCAACAAGATCATAGTATTTTAGACCATCAGCTGATTTACAAGTCAAGGTATCAGAGAAACAGAAAAAGAATAACAGGATAAATACTTTTCGGTGCTTGGTAGACAAGCAGATGAACAAGTAAACAATGTGATAATCAAAATACGTCAATGATATCCCCTACACCTTTCTAAGTTATAGTGTAAGTTTCCAGCCCATTTGCAAAAATGACAAATAAAAGAAGAAGCTTGTTGGAAACAGAAAATGTCCCTTCACAACAGATAACTAAACTTCATTGTTATCTATTTTTTTTTATAAAAGGTCTGGATAAACCACTTTTATTCATAGAACTAAGAAGGTTACATGGTAAGTTGTAACATGGTAGATATGTATGTTATAGCATGTTGGTCCTATCTACCACATAATAACCAGCTGCGTCATGGTCTTCAGTTCTCCGCCTGTCCGGGAACTGGGTGGTTGGCCTCGGGGGCATTGTCGCCCTCGTCATTACGCCCCTAAGAGTGATCCAATCTACTGAAGTTGATGCTCCTCTTGATCAAGCCTCCGGATGTAGGCGCTTAAGCTGCTCACTGCATCAAACCAAGATAACATTAGAAAATTGATGTCACGGATTAGTTTCAAGAAAACATGATGTTTATCCTGAAAATATCGTTTGCTTCTCTTAATCCAAATGTTCCATGTGATCATGAAAGTGGTCATGTCCCATCCCCTCGCAGGGGTTTTGTCCACCTCTGACGAGAGGAAAGTGGCCCCCCAGATGTGTTGGGGGGTATGGGGTGATGTAGGAAGCCCAAAGAGGTCTATATAGTGCGTCTAGATGGATGAGTCTAGAGGGTAAGCGAAGAGTAGGTGGTCAACGGTTTCATGTTCCGTGTCGCACATATAGCATAACATCTGTGTCGCTCTAGTGTCTCCTATGCAAGTTGTCCAAGGTAAGGATTTTGTTGTCTTCCGTCAACCACATGAAGAGCTTTAGTTTAAGTGGACATAGACGTTTCCAAAAACTTTTGGACAGGTTGCTACGAGTACCGCCATCCACCCGGAATTGGTAACATGACTTGACTGTGAATCCTTGGGAGCTAGTGAGTTTCCAGGTTCTTTTGTCCGTTTCTTCTTCACGGAGTTGGAGGAGGTGGTGACTTAGTTGTCTTAGCTCATCCTCTTCTTGTATGGTTAGAGGCCCTGGCATGAGTATGGTGCCTCTTCTAAGAAAGGACCTTTACACTGCATAAACTGAGGTATTCTTTCTGTGAGCTAGGTGATGTAGTGAGGGCCATAGGTTCTCAGGGGCTTGCTCTTCGATCCAATTGTCTCTCCAGATATTTGTTTCATGGCCCAGGCCTAAGGAAGTGGAGATGTTGGCGAGGACCACAGCGCGTTTTTGACATATACCTTTCTAGAAGTAGGAAACTCTGGTGTTTGGGGGTACGTAGTGGTTGATATGTCCTCTTCAGGGGTAGAGGGCTTTTAAGATTTTACAACAAATCCCATTATGTTCTGTGAGGATTCATTACCACCATTTGCCTAATAGAGTTCCGTTGAAGTGTCGGAGGTGCAAAATCCCCCAACTTCCCTGCTCCTTTGGCCTATAGATCCTTTCTCAGTTTACCAGACGGTATGCTCTGGAGGAAGGATTGGTACATTTCCATAGGAAATCCCTTATGATGTTGTCAATTTTCTTGAGGTTAATCGATATCCAATGTATTGGGACATAGGAGAGAACGGAGTTAATCAGCACAACACTGCCTCTAATTGAAAGGAGTTTCCTTTACAAGTGGAGAGTCTCTTTTGTACCTTATCTATAAAGCCTTGCCAGTCTTCTTTACGTAGCCTTCCTCTTGAGATTGGGACTCCCATATATTTAATTGATAGTGTGGAGGTTTGACAATTAATTGTTTGAGCAAGAATCTTTTGGAGGGGATTGCCCGTCGCTATCGATATAATTGTACTTTTGTTAAAATTGATTCGTAATCCCGTCAGCCCCTCGAACGAGTAGAATATAAGTTTTAGTATTCTGAATTATTCCATTCCTCCTATGTAGAAGAAGATGAAGAGGTCGGGTACATATTGCAAGGTTATCATTTCCTCGTCCCTGTTTGGTGATATCCTTATGTCATTATAGATGTTTGCCTAGCCATGGATGTCCTCTATGAACATTGAAGAGAGTACATCCATGGCTAGTACGAATAGCTACGACGATAGGGGATCACTTTGTCTAAGCCCTCTCATGTGCCTCAAGTAGCCTCTTGGAGCTCCATTAATGAGGAAGTTGGCCTAGGACGATTGAAGGAGGGTTTTGATCCAAAGATACCCATTTTGGGTTGAATCCTCTTGCTTGTCCGATTTCCAATAGGAAGTTTCAGTCAATCATGTTAAAGGCTTTCTCGAAATCGACTTTGATCAAGTTCCATGTTGTGTTGTTTATCTTCATCATGTGTATTAGTTCCTTTGCGGTGACAATATCGTCATGGATGAGCCTTCCTTTTATGAAGGTCGTTTGTGAGCTATCAATGAGGTCATCAATTACCATCCTTAGTCTATTGGCAAGGACCTTTGATATTATTTTGATGGAGCAGTTATGGAGGTTGTTGGTCTACTGTCTCAAATTTTGGAAGGTGCGTCATTCTTTGGAATGAGCAATATATGTGCCCAGTTTAGCCTTTTAAGATTTGCATTTCCATGGTGAAAGTCTCCAAAGAGCGTCATGATGTCTCCTTTTACTATCTCCCACCCTTGTTGATAGAAGGTCATTGGGAGGCCATCCGGAGCAGGGGCCTTGTCCGCCCTAATTCGAAAACTGCTCTTCTAATCTCATTCTCCTCGAAGCGGCACTCCAACCTTGATAGGTTCGGTGTGGCTCTTTGGGCAGAGAATCGTTCCCAAGTGGTCTTGAATCGTGTTGCCCTTCTTGTTCCGAAGAGGCTTCGGAAGTGGGCAGAGATTGCAAGGCCAATCCCGTCTTCAGTGATGAGTTGGTTGTCGGTGCCTCGAAGGTCCTTAATCCAAATTTTGCTCCTTCTCTGGTTTGTGATGGCATGTGATGGCATGGAAGGATTTTGTGTTCTTATCCCCTAGTTGTAGCCAACTTGTCCTTGATCTTTGCCTCCAATGGGATTCTTCCTCTAAAATTATTTGTTCATATTGGAGCCGCTTCTCCAGTTCTACTTCATTGTTATCTGTTTGTTAATCATTTTCCACATCAGTATTCTTTAACAATGTGTTTCAAATCCATGACTCTCGCCAAGAAAGTAAGAGTTTTACAAACTCTTCAGTGTCTGTCCTTAAACTTAACTATTAATAAAGTTCAAACTCAAAATCAAATGCTACCATGGAGACATCAAACATTACCATTTGTTAATCAAAAGTTTGTTGTTACCATCTAAAAACTACACATGCCATCAAAACTTTTCAAATTACCATATAATCATTAACAAGATTGAGACTTTTCAATCACTAGACTAAGATGAATGTAGCAAAATGGCTGCCAGTAACAAGTAACAACAAAAGCAATTCAACATCCCCAAATCATCTCAACCCACAGACCAACAAAGCTAGTCTAAACAACACAAACATCAATGACACAAACAACAGCAAATAAGGCTTAAGCCACAGTACAAGGAGAGAGTGAAGGAAAGGAAAACTAACCGCTTGTCATGAACTCTTCCAAGGGGATTATGTTTCTGTTCCTCCTCTCCCTGGCCTGTGAAGGGGGTGAGAATGCTAACAGGCTGAATGGTAAAGTAGAAATCAACAATGCCTCTCTCCTCAACATGGGAGTTGTTGATGCATGGCTGGGCTTTTGGTTCTTTTGTAGCTTTTGAGCTTCTAATGGAGAAGAGGAGAGAAGAATGGGATCAAGAGGAGCTCTATGGAGGCGGTGAAGGGAAGCCATGGCCATCGGAGGAGGCTGAGAGAGAGAGAGAGAGAGGGGATGGCGTTGGCGTGAGAGAACCAAAAGCCGCCACTTTCGATATCTCATCAGAGTTTAACGAATCTGGACCGTTCGTTTTAATCAAGATAATGAGCAGCAAATGTTTATTTTAGATATTATCGGTTTTTTTTACATATACCTTATAAAAAGTCCATATTACGTATTAGTCCCATGGAGTGTAAAATGTAATATCTACGTTTTATAGGGTCATTTTTTTTTTCTCTAATAAAAAAACAAGAGTTTTTGTTTGCATACCTGTAAAAGCTTGAAATTATTTAAATATCTATAAAAAATAATATTTACTTGCATATTCCTTATAAATTAAATAATGCTATACCAACTAACAGAAGTGACCGAATAGGTTACACGAAACCGTTGATGTTGTCTCAGGATCATCAACACCACCATCCCGAGGCAACATCAACGGATCCATATAACCTAAACTACTTGAGCTGGATGAGAGGATGCCTAGCACTTGCCCTTGCTGTCAAGGCAAATTTCGGGGAGCCGATTGCGGAAGCCTGCTAGGTAGGATTCTTTCTTTGTCGAGACGAAAAAGGAATAGGCCGGATCTGGATTTGCTGGTAATCGAGTGCTTCTGCCTTTCACAATCGTTAGCCCTGCCAGTCCTAAGTGAATTTTCTTTGATAGGGTGAAAGGAATCCGGACCTTATTAAAAAGGTTCCTGGGACACAGCATGGAAGAGTCAAAATATCATTTCTCTTATAAATAAAACTTTTTTTATTTATATATCCCTTTGGTTAAGTTGACATTTGATGGCGTCAAACTAATCTAAGAATGCAAAAAAAAAAAAAAAAATTACTAATATCCCTTTAAAGGGATTTTTACTAATACACCCCTATAAAAAAAATTCAAAGTTACTTAAATATCCCTAAAAATGTTAAGAATTGTTTAGATTTTTTTTTTAACTATGGTTAGGTTTTAAGTATGATTAAAGTTAAAATTCTAATAAAAACTAACTGTGACTCAACTATTTAAGCAAGAAAACGTATTTTATAGGGGTATTTAAGCAGATATATACTTTGGCAGGGTCATACAACTAAGCTGGGGATTTATGTGTTAATATAGACAATATATATTGTCTAAAAATGGTTTTTTTTTACAAGAGGTTGTTTCCACACTCAAACATGCAACCTCCGAAGACAACTTTATCATTGTGCTAAGCTCCACTTCAAAATATACATTGTCTATTTGTATTAATTAATATATTAACCTTTTGAGAATGTTTTTAATTTTAATACTATTATAAGGGTAAGCTAGTTTAGCTACTGTTTTACTAATTTAATCTTATTTAATACAGGTGTGTGTATTAGTGTATATATATATTTCTGAAATTAATTTATAAAACTATATTGGAGATATTTTTAGGGGTTTATGTAAAAACTGGAATATCCATTCCAAAAAGTTGAAGGGTTCACGTGCAAATGGGGAAGATTCAGGGGGTAATGTGCAAAAAAAACCTCAAGTTCAGTGTTTAGCGGATCGTCGATAAGATCGAAGGAGCGAAGAGCGGCTTCATTCGAAACCCCCGGATTTCATCGCTTCTCTTCCTCCATTACCACCATCTCTCTCGCATTCGATCTCCGTGACCTACTCTTGCTCTCATGGCTTCCCTGGCGAACTCCGTCGCCTCCTCCCGAGCTCTCTTCTCGCCATCGTTCTCTGGTAACTCCTCCACTCCCACTACCATTCGGTTCTCTCTTAATCCACCTGGTCTGTTGAATTTGGGTTCTTGGTTCCATTTTTGGGATCGATGACCTTCGACTGTTGATGCCCTCATTTCTTTTCGAATTTTTGCTGATATGATTGGCTTTTTTCTTGAGGATCTTGATGTATTGGACCTATTGGTTATAATCTTATAAGTTTATGAGTGAAATATTGTTACTTGTAATTGAATTGGGGCCTTATTATTTTGTTCATGAGAAACGAAGTGTTTGATTTTTTGTATCCTGTTTTTTTTTTGTAAGATCGTCCATTGAAGTCGTCGGAGCTGTCACTTGTGATCTTTTGCCCTAAAGATTTGAGTCTAAGTCCCATTAGACAGAGCAGGGCGAGGATTTCAACCTACAAGAAGCGGGTTGCTGTTCAAGCTGCATTCGGGTATACAATTAGAACCTTAATTGGATATTGAACTATATGTATAAATATTATTATATGTTTTAGAATGTTGGTGAATGGTATGGTGCGATTTCTTGGCAGGCTTCGATTGCAAGGTTTCATCGATGCTCTTCCAATTGATTTGTGATTTGTGTGTGCTTATTGGTATAGTAGTATTTGTCTGTCACTGCAATCCAATGTTGTGTGTATGTGAAATTTCTTTGGAGCAAGAGTGTCTATCATGCAATTTTTTTTTCTAGTTTATAGAAATTTATTAATTGTGAACAAATTCTTTGGTTATGTTTGGATTGTGGATAAACTTAATGTGAAGTTATTTTTCCATATTAATCTATTGGTTTTATCCGAACATTCATTTCAGAATATAGATGGCCCCTGGAATGTTTTGAGGACTATGACTTGTAAACCTATTTAAAACCAGTTTAGCTATATTGGTTCAAAGCTTTATCAATGTATTCAGACAGTCTCTTCTAATCTCAGGAATAAAAAAAAAAAAGAGTGAATGCATGGTGATAAAAACTTATTGTCATCAAATTTGAAATGTTTCAATTTTTCCATCTTATTATAAAGTGCGCAAATCAAATTAAAATTGAATGGTTGCTAAAGAAAAGATAAATGGATTGAATACTATGGAAAGAAGTTGAAAGAGCTGCTAAGAGCTGATTTATATGTCTAGACCTAATGGTCCACGTTGTTGCTCCCTTTTACTTTATACAATAAAAAGTAAAATGGGTAGCAATATATATGCAGCCACTGCAGTTAAATTAACAACAGAGATGTTGGCATTTCTGGCGATCTATCCTTCATTTTCTTTGTGGTTGACAATATGTGTTTGTTAAGTTTTTATTTTAAATACAAAATCATGTCAGTTAATCTCATAGATGCTTATTTATTTTTCTGCAAATAACCATCTTTAATCCTCTCTGAATATTTCTCACCCTGATATATTCTGTTTGCATAAAACAGTAGAGATACGGGAAGGCCCTCTAGTGCTAGTGTCTTTGTTGGTGGCTTTGTGTTGGGAGGATTAATTGTAGGGGCACTTGGTTGCATATATGCGCCTCAGGTACTGACTCTATCCTTCTCTGTTTGTCTCTAGTTTTTTGTCAGATAAGGTCTTGTCAGTAATTTACAGCCAAAAATCATGGATATGTTGAGTTGCATGCTGTACCTTGAAAATCATTAGGGCTTGGGCAGAGATGCATGAGCCCAAATGTATTTAGTTGTCTTTGGTGGAGGTCATCATATGTGTGGAACAGTTACCGGTTAACTTCTAGCATGACAGCTTTCCAACCAATATGCCTTACTTTCTTCTTAACCATGACATATTTTTCATTTACAACGGAGCATTCATTGATTTCAGATCAGCAAGGCACTTTCTGGAACTGACAAGAAAGATCTGATGAGGAAGTTGCCAAAATTTATTTATGATGAGGAGAAGGCTCTGGAGGTGAGCATAATTCCTGTTTTTTTATGCCTTTTTTTATCGCAATCTCTATGAGAGCGCATTGCTCTCATCATTGATGATATGAATGCTCTCCGGGAACTTGCCCTTTGCTTTTCTGTTTGGTTGAGTTTTGCTTTTTCTGTGGAACCAGGCAAGCTATAGAAATCCTTAAAAATTGATTTATGATTTCTGCTAGGAAGTGAAGAAAGTTCTACATGATTTCTTACTTAAGAAAGAGATTAACTGGAATAAAACCTTATTTTGCCAAATCTTCATGGGTCACTCTTGAAATTGACGCAAGTTTCATAGAAATCAGCTCAAAGTTGCCAGGTTATAATCTTACATTGTCATGGAGTTATCTCTTCTGCCAGTAAGGGTTGTGCTGTTGCCCTTGTCACACAAAAGCACACCATTGAGGTATCTTTAGCCACACATCAGTGGCGTAATGTTATTCATGAGATAACCCATCTACTGGCTAAACATCAGGTTCTATTTATTTTCTCATAAAATATTCATTCTCAACTTTCGGCCAGCCCTTGTTTTGGAATATGTACGGTTATTCCTGAAGTCATGTCAACATGTGCTTTATGGTTAAATTTCCTAATTCTCAATAATTTCTTTGCTCACAAACATTTTATGGACCCAAGTTATGCAAACTATTACTTACTTATCAATTATCATGTCATTCTCAATGTTCACTTTGTTCCTTCACACGTGAATTTTTCTTTGAATCTGTTTTTCCATGCACATGTTAACAACAGAAGACAAGGAGGATACTGGAAGAAAAGATTGAGCAACTGAATTCAGCCATCGATGGTGTTTCTTCTCAGCTCCGAGGAGATGAGACTCCAAATGGGATGCCTAGTGCCACTGATGAAATTGAAGCTGCAACATGATATAATAAGGCACATCGAATTTCTGCTACACATCAATATCGTTCATGTCTCTTTTTTTCTGTACCAAATAAATTTTGACGCTTGTGATCAAATACTCATGAAGATGTATTTTGATGCCTAGGAGTTGATGTCCCATTTCTCTAACTGACATGTATTTTGATATCCATTTTGTGCCAAATGAAATGTGTGAATTCAGGTACTATATTAGACTTTTGGAGTGGGTTAACAGTATTAGGGGGATTTTAATTATTGCACTATCAAATACAGCACATTTCAAATGTCTAGGTTATTTAAAAGGGGCCAAGTTGGTTTTTACATGTTAAAACCTTAAAAAAAAAAAAAAAAAAAAAAAACGAATAACTTGTTCCTTACAAAACTGTAAGTGAATCACAAAAGGAATTATGCACATCCTACTAAGAATGCAACCAAAAAATTGTCTTACATGCAGTAAAAACATGAGTCCTCTTTTTACCAAAAATGTCATCCTCACAAAGATCAGTGGACCAATCATTCTCTATTGACCACAAAGCTTGATCACAAGGCCAGTTTGGTAATCTCAAACAAAATCATACACAGAAAAAAAAGAGCTAAGAAATGTGTGGTTCTGAGATCAGACCATACATACTCATCTCTCCATTTCCATTTCCATTTCCAATTCCAATTCCATCTTATTTTCAGACTCTTTGTTGCAGCAATGGCCAACCATGCAGCAATGGCTTCCTCAAGGATACCCTCCAGCAACAGGCTCCACTCCAAGGCCACCAACACTAATCTCTCTTCATGCTTCTCCAAGGTATTAACTTTCTTTAGTATGTCATGAATGAACAGTTTACTGCTAGATGTTTTTCTGATGATTTTTTATATAATTAGAGGGTCAACTTCGCTGATTTCTCCGGTCTTCGATCCAATGCTTGTCTTACTTATGAGTCAAATGCTAGAGAAGCTTCTTTCTCTGATGTTCTTGCTGTCCAACTAGCTCCCAAGGTCAGTTCCTTGATGAATTATTCAACAACAATCTATTTATCTGAAATGTATCATGAATGAATTACTGATTCAACAATACGGTTTTGGATATTTGTAATGCATCAGATTGTAAGAGCTAGACCTGTAAGGGGGGAGACAGTTGCCAAGCTGAACGTAGCAATAAATGGATTCGGTCGAATCGGTAGGAACTTCCTTCGGTGCTGGCATGGCCGAAAGGATTCACCGCTGGATGTCCTTGTTGTGAATGATAGTGGTGGTGTGAAGAATGTATGATGTTTAGCTTCCATTGTTATCAAAACACATAGATACTTTAGATTAGATGATACCTACTGTGATGATCATTTTGCAGGCCTCACATCTTCTAAAGTATGATTCGATACTCGGAACATTCAAGGCTGATGTGAAGATTGTGGACAATGAGACAATCAGTGTTGATGGAAAGCCAATCAAGGTTGTATCAAACAGAGACCCTTTGCAGTTACCATGGGCTGAGCTTGGAATAGACATTGTCATTGAGGTATTTCATTGCATACTATGTACCTAATTAGTTTAGCAATGAATGAATATGAAACAATAACTCATTAAACCAGGGTACCGGGGTCTTTGTCGATGGCCCTGGTGCGGGAAAACACATACAAGCCGGTGCGAAGAAGGTTATAATTACAGCTCCTGCCAAAGGAGCTGATATTCCTACTTATGTTGTCGGTGTGAATGAAGGGGACTACTCCCATGTTGTATCAAACATTATAAGGTCAGAGTTCGGTATTTTTTTTCCCTTTTATTTCTTTGTTTTTGTAGTATATCATTTTGAATCTGTTTTAATCATTTGCAGTAATGCATCTTGCACTACAAACTGCTTGGCTCCATTTGTGAAAGTCATGGATGAAGAGTTTGGTGAGCAATGTCCTTAATTTCCTCTGTTTGAAGTTTAATAGAACTAAAATGAGATGCTTGTTGTTTGCTTTGTGTAGGGATTGTGAAGGGAACCATGACAACTACTCATTCATACACAGGAGACCAGGTATGAATTGGAAAGATATGCAAAAGATCAAATGCACACACATTATAAATCTAATCATCGATTCGGTTAAACAACAGAGACTGTTAGATGCATCTCACCGGGACTTGAGGCGAGCTAGAGCAGCAGCTCTGAACATTGTACCAACGAGCACTGGTGCAGCGAAGGCGGTATCGCTTGTCCTGCCAACACTCAAGGGGAAGTTAAGTGGCATTGCACTTCGAGTGCCCACTCCTAATGTTTCTGTTGTAGACCTTGTGGTAAATGTCGAGAAGAAGGGTATCAGCGCGGAAGATGTTAATGCCGCCTTCAGAAAGGCTGCTGATGGACCCTTGAAGGGAATCTTAGAAGTGTGTGATCTTCCCTTGGTCTCAGTAGATTTTCGGTGCACCGATGTATCTTCTACAATCGATTCTTCACTTACAATGGTTATGGGTGATGATATGGTGAAGGTGGTGGCATGGTATGACAATGAATGGGGATATAGGTGAGAATGTATTAGTGATAGCAGCCCTCTTACATATGTTGGCATC
Source organism: Dioscorea zingiberensis (assembly GCA_026586065.1). Classification (NCBI taxonomy): domain Eukaryota; kingdom Viridiplantae; phylum Streptophyta; class Magnoliopsida; order Dioscoreales; family Dioscoreaceae; genus Dioscorea; species Dioscorea zingiberensis. The sequence goes on from CM048826.1 coordinate 38,844,086, forward strand.
ATCTATTATTGAGCAATTTAATGAATTTTGATCCTTCACAGTCAACGTGTCGTCGATTTGGCGCATTTGGTGGCGAGCAAGTGGCCAGGGATGCCAACTCAAGGAAGTGGAGATCCTCTTGAAGATTTCTGTGAGACAAACCCTGAGACTAAAGAATGCAAAGTGTATGAATGATGAAGTGCAGTGTTCATGCAGAGTATTGGTTGTGTATTTAGTTAGTGAACTTTGTTGCTGAATGAATTGAATAATTTTGTGCCTGAAAGACACTGCATATGCTCAATGGAGAAATTTTATTTCTTTTCTGCAAATCTTAGTTTCATCAGCAGAAATCAAGTTTCTTGATCAATCATAGTAAACATCTCTACATAATATTCAACATTTCAAAACCAGATACAATCTTTTACTAAAAGAAACAAATAAAAAACCAGATACAAACACAAAACCTCTGTAAATCAAGGATGCATTCAAAACCTTCAACTCTCCTGCTGTTTTTCGTCCTTCTTTTTAATCTTAGTGGCAAAATTAAGAAACTCGCGGACACTACATTTTCCAATTTGGTGATTGTATTTGTAAAGTAACAAGGACAAGTACATCAGGAGAACAAAGAAGCATGCCAATCCACAGATGAGAAACAAGCCCCAGAAGCTACTAAAATGAAGCCGATCGGACACCAATTCATCGGTCGCAGTTTTACAAGTCCTTTTAGTCAGCCATTTGTCATGAATCTTTTGCAAATCACCATTCTCTGATAGCTTGAGAATCGCCGTCGATACATCAATTGCTAATGGAGAGTCCCGCGGGAATGCCTACATTGAAAACAACAGTAATTTCATCACTCAACTCCCAGAAAAAAAAAAAAAAAAAAAACTCAGACAAGTTGAAATAGTGATCTTACAAAGCCCCAACCGGCTTTAGTGAACTCAGAGCCAACAATCGAGAACTGACACTGAGTTGATAGGAAGAGCTCAACATAAGGTCTCTCATACACAAGAGCAGCAACACCTCCATTGTCAGAACCAAGCTCAAGGTTCCTAACATAGTCATCAGGTGAAGCAAGAGATTTGAGCCTGGACTTTGGAACGTTGAGCTCTTCCACCATGTACTTTTCTGCCAATGAACCTGAAGGGACTCCAATTGTCTCACCACTTCTTATCAATGTATCGATGCCTTCAATGTTCGATGAGAGCTGATGCACTGTGAGAATCGAAGTCAAGCTCGCCGTGTAACTAGACTGAATGATCAACACCACGAAGAACCATAAAATCAAGAATGCGCGTCCCAAAATGCTTTTAATATCTTCTTCTGAAAAATGCAACAACAAATCAAGTAAGAAAATGAACAGGAATTCAATCTAACATTGGTAGTTGGTTACCGTTCACTCACTGTGAGCAAAGAACAAAGTTGAGAAGCTAAACCTGCAAAGATTAAAAAAAAAGAGAGATCAATGCATCAAGTTAATTGCCTTTTGCTTTGATGAACAAGAACATGTATATATATATACCAGAACATGGTAACCATTTGTTTCCTTGGATTGCCACCATGATTAAAAGACTCGTTCACTCTTCGTTCAAGAATCCAGATAACCACCCCAACAAGAACAAAGAACACTCCAGTGACACACCAGAGATTCACAGTGAATGGCCTTGAGAATGCCCAAGCATCAGAGCTGAATTTTTTGAGAGGGGCCACAATGACAAGGCCTGACTCGATATACGGTTGAGTGAAATCAACATTCGTCGTTCTGTTTGTGATAATTGCTATGTCTCCTACAACTCCATCAATCTCCTACAATCAACACACTAACTAGTAAAACAGAAAATATACATATAGTAAGAAAGTATATATGGTTGAAAATACATACATCTGTGGCAACCTTGTCGATAATTTCTTGATAATTTGGAGGATGAACTCCGTCACCGAACGGTATGAACTTATAAGGAACAGGATAAGGCAATAAATTCACTGCAGCAGTGAAAACATCAACAGAATAGCCCTCAACGTTGCCAGTTTTCGGGTTTTTCGATATGAATTCTCGGAAAGTAACTCTATTAGGGACTCCAATCCTCAACTCCTTCCCATTGCCAGCAAACACCCAACCTTTAGGCTTTACCATTGTGTCTCCAGGCCAAATCACATTATAAAGTTTCTGGTTTTCACTGGATTTGTTAGGTGGCTTAGAGTATAGAGTTTCAGGAGATACAATTGATAATCCTGAGTAATTAGACCAGTATCCAATCATCTTAAGACCAGAACCAACCACATTCACAATATCATAAGCAGGATGGATTAGATTTCCATCTTCATCAAACTGAACCAAACCTGTGACACCTTCCATTCTAACCCTCCTGATCTTATCAAGCAAAAGCTTACCTCCATCAAACACACTTATTGCTTGAAGATTCAATTGCCCACCTTCTTCACTGGCAAGCAACTTTGAGTCATTGGAAAATGAAATGAATCCACCATCATTCAAGAACTCATCCAATGCTCTAGCAAGAATCCACACACTGTCGTAAGCATAGAAACCGTATGAATGAAGATGAACATTTTCGCCCGAATATTTGCTAACCAATCTGCTCCATTGTGAAGCCAACGCGGCCTTCTTCGCCGAGTCTCTGGTGTGCATTCGCAACGAGACGACGCCTTGTATAGTGTCCATTGTTTGTTGATCAAGTGGTCCTTTTGAATCTAATAGAGCAACAAGCCAGTCTGTTGCTATCCAGACATACCCACTTCTAGTCATTCCTAGATACTTTGCGACGGAGAAGATGTTGACACCGACTGTGGGATTCGCATGTAAGACAATGATGCGAGACTCCTGCATTCCAACCTTGATCAGCAAATCGGTGATGTCGTTGCGACTGGGGTCGAGCGGCAATGCCCCTTTGAAGGTGATCTTGCATCGTCTTTCTTCAAGTTTATCGCCCAAGGCCGATACACCATTACGACCATACTCATCATCGAGGAAGACAGCGATAACTTGTCTCCATTGAAAATAATCAATGAACTCAGCTATTGATTGCATCTGGAAAGAATCACTCAGAGTAGTGCGCACAAAGTAAGGGTATTGAAGAGAAGAGATTGTCGGATCGGTTGCGCCATAAGACAGAAGAGGGACTTGGAGTTCATTGGAGATAGGAGCAATGAGATGAGCTAAGAAAGAACATTGAGGACCAACTATGGCAACAATGTTGTTCTCCATGAACTCCAAAGCTATATATACACAAACAATACCAATTCAATCACTGAAGTTCATTCCAATAAACCGAGAAAGAAAATTCATGATCACTACCTCCGACAATGCCGAGGAAGCCATTGCATTCGTTGTCCTGCATGTTAAGAACTAGTTTCGATCCCCGAAGAACGGCGGGATCGGAATTAACATCGTCGACAGCAGCTTGTATGGCGGTTTTCGCAACTCTTCCAATGGTGGAGTTGAAGGCCAAAGCAGCTCCAATGTTGATAACTGAAGGCCTGGCAGCAAAACTCAGAGAGATTACTAGTACACTGTAAATAAAGAAGAGCTTAAGAATCAAAACCAAAACTGAATGAGATTTCATGATTTAATTATAAGGTATGTAGAAACAGAAAACAAGATTGGTTGATTTGGAATGTGGACAGAGATTGATAGATTAAGGGTTTTTATATGCAATTTGGATGGAAAGGAGATTTGTTTACCCAATTTGAAGGAAGGATTAGATGCTTGGTGTAGTGGTGAATTGAATACAAAAGTGAAAGCTAGCGCTGATGCAGGGACACTTAAAAGTTAGTTGGAACTGTTGGGAATTGAGAGGAGAAGTGACAGGTGGATGATGTTTATTGGTTGAGATGGTAAAAAAAAAAAAGGGAAGATGGTGCACTGAAGGAATGAACAGGAACATGTTGCTTTTTAAAAAAAAAAATAGTATTACACTTCAATTGGATCTATGGAAAAGAATTATGGATAGATGCTTGTCCTTCGTATTGTGGATAAACTTGTGATGTACTATGAGAAAAGGATATAAGAAAAAATATTAATAATATTATTATGGGATGAAAATATCAAAGTACACCATCGGATGAGGACTCAATTTGTAGTTTAAGTGCCTGGTTATCTAATGATGAAGATTAGCTCTCAAAAAGACTCTGAAGGTTCTAATAACTGGCGTCTAACTACCTCTAGTATGGCACTCAATTGTATCCAAGATGGTGCATACTGCATGTTGTCTTATTATAGTTGACAGCTAATTGGTTGACTTCCGGACTATATAAGGAGGATCTCAGCTCATACGTAACTTGAGGTTGATCGTCTACTTAAGCATCACTCTTATTTGAAATCCTCTCCACTCTCTTCTCTATTTGAAGTCTCGTTGATCTTTCCTTCCAACTCACTAAAGTTTTGGAACCGTCCCCGACGTCTTTCATCTCTGATTCCTAAGAAAATTAAATCTCATCATCAACAAATTATATATATTACATATAAATACTTATAAATTACTTAAAACTGAAATTTATAAATTTTAATTATTAATGTGAACATAAATATATAAATATATTATATTTGAAAATGTATATATAAATAGTATAAGCACTAATTATAGTATTGTGTATTAAAGCAGGAAATTCCCCAACTACAGTTGACTAGCGAATAAGGAGTCGCCACGTCATACAATCCACGTCACCACCAACCCATAGAACAAGGGCGCCATTGGTGGCGTCGCAGCGAGAAACCAATTCCCAGAATGAGTGGCGGACGCCGCCGTGCCGTCCTGGCACTGGCCGTCCTCGCCGCCATCTTCCTCCTCGTCTCCGGCGATCCCCAGGTCAGTCCTAGAGAAGCCCAAATACCTCTCTCTCTCTCTCTCTCTGTTCCTTTTGAGATCTCCTCCTCATCGGCCTCTTCATCCCCATTGCAGGCGAGTTGCAGCAAATCCTGTGTCGCCGTGAACTGCAATTGTGAGTGCGGGTTCTTTTTTTTTTCTATCAATGGATTGATTTGATTGATGTTCTTTGATTTCCTTTTCTCTGAAAATTTGTTTTTTGGGGGGTTTGTGAAGCTATTGGGATCCGATATGGGAAGTTCTGCGGAGTGGGATGGACGGGATGCGCTGGGGAGAAGCCCTGTGATGAACTCGATGCTTGTTGCAAGATCCATGATGAATGCGTGGAGAAGAAAGGTATTCTCAATTGGTTAAGCTTTATATGATTTGAATTCTATGTATTTTGATGTTGTTCCTAGGATTGAATTTGTGTTTGGCTTGTGGGAATTGAAAGAAAAAGAAGAAAAAAATTCAACAGAACTTGCTTAATTCTTTGCTTAATTCTTGCTGATGGGAAAGTTTTTGGACATTTGATTGGTAGTGATAATTTGGTCTGTTTGTTTTTGTTTAGAAACTGTTTATTTGATGCAAAGGTGTGATCTTTTGTTTTAGTTTAACTAGGGAAGTAGGAAAAGATGAACTTCACTTGTTGGGTTCACACCTTACCTTGTTGGGCTAGGCCCATGGGGACTGGACTTAGTCATATAGCTTATGTTTCAAGTAAAAGGTATGAAAGTGAGTGAACACTCAACAAGGGGAAGAAGAATAAAGGGAGGTTTTCTCACAATCCTGGGAAAAAGGAAATGCTATGAGTAAAAGCTAAGGCTTGCAACAACACTGTCCTTAAGAACTATTTCACCTCCTCTGTATAAATTATTCGGTCCAAAAGGATCGCAATGACATAGCTCTCCTAGGATACAACAGTCTCAAAGCGAGTGCTCAAGAACTACTCTGAAACTAGAGAAGGAAATAATGGATGGAGGAGGAGAGTAGATTTTTTATCCATATAGAACAAAGGAGAAAGGAGAAAAGAGCTTTTTTATAGTGATCAAGATCAGTAACTGAAAATTGCAACCATTAAAAAATTCCAATATGGCAGTTTTCAGAAAATAATGATGGAATTAATATGGCAGTTTCCAAAAAATAAATCTGTTGGAATTAATAAAGAGAAACGTTTTCATCTGGAAAATAAATTCTGATGAAAAACCAACTAATGTGTGCATCATGCACCCCTACAAGTATAATGGTTTTTATTCTCTTCTCAAAGGTATTTGGAGTCTTAAAGGAGGCTTGAGTTTTTTTTGGAATCTTCAAGCTTTGGTTAGAGCTTGCTATTACTGCTCGTAGAGGTGGCTTGTGTTCTTCATAACATTTGTTGTGTTCTTTTTTTTTATAAGTAAATGTGGATAAGTCACTTTGTATTTTTGGAAGAAGCATGCCTTAGGTGTGCTACGATCCTTCGACCTCTCCTTGTGAGAGATTAGTGTGGTACCCAACTTTCCTTGTGAAAGTTGTGGCTCTTTTGTACTCCTAAATCTCTCGTTGCATAGTGGATCAGTTCGTACCCTATGGTTTTCCCTTCTTTGGGGTTGTCCATGTAAATATAGTTGTCATTGTGGTGTTTAATTGTTAGTTCTTCTTGGTTGTTTGAATCATTGGGATTATTATCTACTTATTGCTCTTATAAAGTGTGGTAAGGTTATTAGGATTGACTTCATATCCTTTTCTTTCCCAGCATCACTAAGGAATAAGGAAGTATACATCATGATTATTAGTTAAACTTCCATTATTGGAATGTGGGTTGCCTTTGTTTTTAGGTTGTTTATTTGATGCAAAGATATGAATTTCACTGTGTAGGCAGTATACATCACAATTTAGTTCCGACATAGGAGGGGTTGTTTGTGGTTTGAAGGGCTTTTATAGCCAAACCATACAAAAATTGAATATGAAGATGGAGGGATGAAGCCACGAGTGTGGTTTAGACAAGATAGGAATTAACACAAGGATGGCATAATAGCTCAATTTGTTACGTTTTGAGATTGTGTTTTGTTGATAAAATGAGTAAGACGCTTCATCAAAGTAGATCCACAACGCACATGAGAGGAGAAAAATCAGGACGACTTTGAGTAGTCACCTACTAAGCACCTAGGCCATGCAGGAGGGCGGTGTTGTTCCTAGGTTACCTTATTAATTTTGTAATCCCCTAGAGATTGTACTGCTTATGTTTTTTTTTTTAAAAAAAAGTGGTTTATCCACCTTTTTCACAATTTTTTTTTAAAAAAAAAACTAATGAGGAAGAAATGTTGTCCTTTCATATATCAATTTGCCTATGCATATGCTCATAATTGCTACTTGGATCCTTTTTTAGTCACGCACTAACTTGCTTTAATGTATTTTTCCTCTTTATAATTGTGCTTTATGAGGTTCCTCTCTTTAAGTGTAACCCTGATGCGCCTGTGCATAACGATGACATTAGTTTTACCTGGACCTTTTTGTGTTTCTGTAATTTTGCATTAGTTCTGTAATTTTGCTTTAGCCATCTGCTTACTCTCAACTAATTTTCATCATTTGGAGCTGTTTAATGGCTATTTATGTGTGACAAGCTAATCTTCAACCAATTATTGGTAGTATTTATACTATAATTTGAGTTTATACATTATTTGCAACTATACATCCTATTGTAAGAATATGCAATTTTGTCGCCACCATCATCTGAATAAGATCACACCTGCCTTAATGTAAAACCATAAACCACTTGTGAATCAAACAGAGCATAATTCCAAAACTCTTATTTCTTATCTCATGCATTTACTTTGTTATAGCCTGTAGGAATCCAATATGGAATTTTGTAGTGAAGAAGCTACCCTGCTTCCTTATCGTCATTGTGCAAGTTGTCATAGCTGGAAGCATCTATAATTCTTGATTGGAATGTTGCTCTGTTACATTATCTTTTAGAAGCACTCATTCATCTGTATAAAAAATCGAGAGAAATCAATTTTCAGTATATTTTCACTATGAAATTAGTCAGAAGTGTCAAATGAGTTGGCTGGACCATTGGCCTAAATTTTCTTGCTGAATTACCAAAAATGATTTAACAGTAGCAGAATGATAATCATCAGTGAAAAGTATTAAGTTGAACATCTAACGATGTTGAAAATTTTGCAGGGCTGACGAATGTGAAATGCCATGAGAAATTCAAGAGCTGCATCAAAAGAGTGAAGAAATCCAGGAAGATTGGATTCTCCGAAGAGTGTCCCTATGAAATCGCAATGCCTACTATGATCCAAGGAATGGACATGGCTATATTATTCAGCCAGCTCGGTGGTCCAAGGGATGAATTATGATTATTCATATTATACATTTTGTCATTCAAGAAACAGAGATTTTTGGTGTTCATAATTTTTCTGAAAGAAATTTATTGTCATCAAATCAAAGTTTCTTTTTGAGATTTGTAAGATGATAAAAAAAAATAAATTATCATGTTCTTTGATTGATTGCCAAATTTTGGTGATTAGATTTACAATGAAAGTTCTTCTTAGCAGCATCTTATTTATGGGAGGAGTGTAATTTCATTTTAGTTATAAGAAAATTCTTTCTATTTTTAACACGTGCCCCAAAAAACTGGGAACTTGTTATTCTTAAGATTCCCACAAGATCCTTTTTAAAAAAAAGATTCCCGCAAGATCTCGGCCGTAGATATACAGATCCATGGTGACTGACACGTGTACGTTTCCGACAGCTTATGGTCCGGTCCTTGTAACAGGGTGTGACCTGCGATCGCCGGTGGCTGAAGTGCTATGTAAAAGGCTTCGGTTTTCTCCTCGCTTTTCCCTCCCTGTTTTCGCTCTTTTTTCTCTCCGATTTTTGTGTTTCCTATTTTTATCTCAATGATCCAAAAAAAAATAATTAGAGAAATTAAGGGAGAAGCACCAATGCCATCGATTTGCTCGGAAGTTCTTGCAATTTCATGTCCTTCAAAGTACTTTTGAGAAGAATTTGGTGTTTTTGTTCTTTTTCTTGGTTCTTTTTGATGTTCTTTTTATTTTTAGGTGTCTTTCATAGAACACTCTTCAGATCCATGAATCCTTCCTATTTCTGCTGAAAAGCTGTGATTTTGATGATTTTTTTAAAGGTTTTCATGTATAAAGCTGAGGGATTTCTGTGGTTGGTCATGGGATTGTGATGCTAAAGTTGATCTTTTTGAGGCTTGGATTGTTGGGGATTTGGTAGGAAGTCAATGACTTCTTTTAGGGTTTTCTTGAAATTGGAATGTGATCTTCTTTTTAGTATTTGGAGTGGTTGGTGAGAGTTGGAGGAATTTTTTGTTAATCATAGCTTTGATTGACAAGTTCATTGGATTGTGGATTTTGTAGATCTAGTAACATTTGGAGGATTGTTTCATTGGATTTAGTTTCCAAAGCAGCAAGCTTTTTTGCCTTGGAGGTGTTTGTATTTATGATGATGGCTATTTTAGAAGGTGGTGGTGGTGGTGATGATGGTGGCTTTGGTAGTAGTAAGGAGGCAGGGTCTGTAGATGTGGTAAGTCCGGTGAATGTCGGGAAACCACCACGACACATTCCGGTGATACGACATCCCGGACATCCCGGGTACACAGCGAGACTTGGGGGATCAGCTGAATTAGTATGCCATTTTCACTGTTCTTTTGCCAGTTCCTTCATTGATGAATGATTCATTGAAACAATGTCTCTGTGGATTGATTGGTCTTATTGCAGGATTTGGACATTGGGAGTTTGGGCTTGAAGTCCCCATCTGATGAGCAATCTGTGTTCTTACCGGTGTTTCGGTCCGGGAGCTGTGCAGAGATTGGTCCGAAACCAAACATGGAAGATGAGCACATATGTATAGATAATCTTGTTGATCATCTTGGAGGTGTTGCTTGTTTTCCATCCCCGGGAGCTTTCTATGGGGTGAGTTTGTGCTTATGGTGTTGAAATATAAGTATATTCCTGATCGTAAGGAAGTGTAAACATTGAGCAGGTATTTGATGGCCATGGTGGCACAGATGCGGCATCGTATGTAAGAGAGAAACTTCTCTGGTTCATAATTCAGGACTCTCACTTCCCGAATTATGTTGACAAGGCCATTAAGAGTGCGTTTGTGAAGGCTGATCATGCATTTGCCGATTCAGTTTCGCTCGATAACTCCTCAGGCACCACAGCTCTGACAGCTCTCATTTTCGGAAGGTTTGTTTGTTCCCATCCATGCAGTTTGTGTGAACTTTTGTGAACACTTAATTATTGTTATTCACCTCAGGACCATGCATATAGCCAATGCTGGTGATTGCCGGGCAGTGTTAGGGAGGCGGGGGCGAGCGGTTGAGCTATCGAGAGACCATAAACCGAACTGCAACAGCGAAAGGCTTAGAATTGAGAGGCTGGGAGGCATGGTCTATGATGGATACCTGAATGGCCAGCTCTCAGTTTCAAGAGCTCTTGGTGATTGGCACATGAAGGGTCCTAAAGGCTCTGTTTGCCCCTTGAGTGCAGAACCAGAGCTCCAACAGACAACTCTAACAGAGGAGGATGAATTCTTGATCATGGGGTGTGATGGCCTCTGGGATGTCATGAGCAGCCAATGTGCGGTGACGATGGTTAGGAAAGAGCTCATGGTGCACAATGATCCGCAGAAATGTTCGAGAGAGCTCGTGCAAGAGGCTCTTAGAAGGAACACTTGCGATAATTTAACTGTGGTGGTTGTATGTTTTTCCCCTGATCCACCACCTCGGATTGAGATCCCGAGGTCCCGAGTCCGGAGAAGTATTTCTTTGGAGGGGTTGAACTTTCTTCAAGGGGTTCTTAACACTGCCTGAGGCCGATGAGATGCCGGAATTTGTTGAGTTCTGCATCTTGTACAGATTTGTGTATGATATGTTGTTCTATGTATTTTCTAGCGTCAGGAATAATGTTGCTAGGTGTTTCGATTTAGCCATGTTTAGGATAACTCCTGTAAATTTGTCATTGAATTATTTGTCAATGAGAAATCTCATGTCTTTCTGTACCATAGAACATAGCAGACAGCTTACTCAATGTCAATCTGCAAAATAATGATTCAAGAACAAGGGAATATAAACTACTGAGGTCAACTCCTCCATGCAGAAGACAGCTCCAATTCAGTGTCTTCCTCCCACCATGTCATATTCTGCAGTAATACCAAATAATGGATGTATTATTGAAACCGAATCAGAAAGATGGTAATAGGCAGTGTATGTTGATGAAGGTTGTTCAATTTTGTTCCTTCTTGTGATTAAGATGCCGGCTAAATATAATCTTATACAAAATCTAATTGGTGTGCAAGGGAAATAGTTCAGAATCGAAGATGCGATAAACAAGATGACTGCTGAATGTGAACTTAATGCAAGTAACTTAGATAAGAGAATTGACCAGGTTAAACAAATCATTTAGTGGTTTTATGCAAGTTAGAGGCAAGCAACATAAGAGTTCTGAACAAGTTTTAAGAATGGTTTCGTACCTTGTATCCTCTCCTTAGAAATTCTAGTGAGCTTCCTTGCTCTTCTTGCAGTCCAAGGACCCGTAAAAGTTCTTCTTTGGTCTGAGCCCAGAAAGAAAGACTATTTTCGTCAATCAAAAGGAATAAAAAGGGTGCACAGACAAACAGAATAACTATATTGTGAAGATGGGAAATGACCTCTCCTAATGTGAAGCGAGTGGCACTTTCTGCTACACAAGCATACGAACCATCATCCTGTTTAAGCATGACCTGCCAAGGCCCTACACAAGAACATTCTTGAGGCAATCAGATCTATTGATGTTTTGAAGCATAAAAAAGCATTTCCCATGTTCAACTTTAAGCTTTAAAGGGCCATCTGATTAGTTGAATGTGATTTATCCTGTACCTATGATTCAACTCCAACTCCCAAACTCTAGAGAGCTAAAATTCAGAAATTTATCATTTTCACAAATTCCAAATATGTCACACTTATAAACTTACAACGCCCTCAGTTCTCATGTGGCAGAGGCCTAATCTAATTTATTATAGCCCGAGACTGCAGAAACTACTAGATGGCATAGGATTGAGAAGCTTAATCTAATTCAAAGTATGCTATACACTCGATACCCTGTGATTAAATCAGCATACATGTGGAGAAAGAATGTTCCAATCCATTAATAACTTCATCAGTGACAAATAGATCTCTGCCCGACCATTGTTGTGATAATGCATCAACTACATTAAATATGAGAGAAATTCATGTTTCAAGAAAACTTCAAGCATAGTTTACTACAAACATGATATTTGCTTGCATAACAAAATTGGTATTTCGTCAACTAAAACACATTAGTTGATGCACAGCATTCCTCAATCAGCCCAGATTCAATGGGCACCATGCTGGGTTTCACAGATGGTCCTTAGATTGGAAAAGACGGAGAAATGCAAGAGGAGATTAATACAGCCCAATGCATTTGTTCAAATGTATTATAGATTCTATATAACTGTTAGATTCAAGTTGTGCAATATTCTTTAAGGTTAATATGAAAATATCAAGCAGAGTATCGAGTGTACTGTATAATTTGAATATCATAACCGATGAACATGAGAATATCATAAGCAATATTTTTCCATGAATTGGATTGTAGGCAATATGAGTTTACCAAGAGAGATAACTACTCACCAGGATATTGGCGGAAGAGAGCTCCACTGTAGTTCACTACAAAAGGTGCAACTGGCACTGTCTTCAACACATGAAAACAAAGGATAAGAAAGGGAGATGAAGCTGGATAATGAGCAAATCAATCTTCACCTTTGAATACTCTCTCGTGCGGATGTAGAATACTGGAGTAAACTGAGAAAGAAATCTATAGTGCAAATCTTTGGTGGGAAAACCCAAAAGACCCAAGTCTGAACTGCAAGATTGCAACCAATGAAAATTAGCCTAGGAGGTTGCATGATTGCATCAATGAATGTGTGTTTTATTAATGAGAAAAGTAAACTTTAATACCGCAGTGTATCTAGCTCCAGATTGAAGAGGAGAGCAGGAGTTGATGTGCCAAACCTTTCCTGCAAAAGCAGGATTTGAACTAAACAACAATAGAGAGCTATAGAAGCTCATACAAGGGCATAACAATGCTTGATTTCTGTCATTTGGAAACTGAAATTTTGCATCAAATAGTTAAAGTAAAACTAGCCTGGAAGAGAATTGATGCCAATCAAATGGCCAAACCGATGATAAAATCTAGGGGAAATTTCAAAAAATTATCCTGTGGTTTGCCACTTTCTCAATTCGATCCTTGTGGTTCAAAATTGAACCACAAAGACTCGGTGGTTTTTGCAGTTAATCACTTTTAGTATACATGCGTTCAGCGGTGCGTCCGTTTCATGGAGCATGTTTGAAGTCAGTATGGATGGAAGATCATCAAAATAAAGTACGTCAATTTTCATATAATTTGGGAACTTGTAGGATCTTCATCTTAACAGTTCTTATTTTATAGGAATCTGAACGGTCCAGAATTTCAACCGTTAAGTGGGAGGACCAAACGGTTACCAAATTGTATGAAAATTGACAGGTTAGTTTATTTTTCGATGATCTTCCCATCCATACGGTTGGAAATCCTTCAAACATGCTCCAGGGGGCCAAACGGGACTCGACCGTAAATGCCCAGTGTTATAGGGTACTAAAGTGATTAACAGGCAAACCACAGGATCTTTGTGGTTCAAACGAATTGAGAAAGTGGCAAACCACAGGGTAGTTTTTTGAAATTTCCCCTAAAATCTATTATTGCACTTATCTACCGGTTGATATCAAATAGGGCAATCATATTTGTGAAAATAACCAGATTGTGAGGATGATATGGAAGATTTCGACGAAGTAGGTCAACCAAGCTCTCTAAGCACCAAAAACAATTACATTAAGAGGATAAAGCATACCACATACTTCTCTATAGCAGAAAGATCACGTGTGCTACAGTTGATGAAAACAAACAAGGATGGTGGTTCATCTGGTTTCCAGCGATCTGGAATCAAATATAATACTGTCAGAATAAGGACAGGGTTAAAGAGGTAAAAATAGATGAGGTTGTTAATATGAGTTTTCATTAAGTTCCACCTATGGTGAGGCAACTTAAGTCTAAGCTTTACTTTTAAAGTGATAATAAGCAATAAATGATACTTTTGGGAACAAATGAAGTAAGCATAAATATGGAAGGGGACATCCACAGAACTAAACTAATATCGAGCAATATATGGTGTCACAAATGCAGTAACAAAATAAAGAGGCTTCTTTAAGTTTGAATCTAAACTATAAGTATACTAAAATGTTTTCTCACTCAAAGATGAGATTTTGACTTGAATCATGTCAAAAGAATCAAAGAACAACTAGAAGAAAAAGTATATTCTACATCCTCCACAGTTTTATCCTGAAAAGTGAAAATACAACTGCATTGTCCCCAAAGAGATTTTATAAGTCAAATAAGACAGCAACAGAAAAAAAAAGGTTTCATTTTTTAAGAACAATAGAAACAAAAAGTGTTCATGCCAACATGTAGGTCAATGAGTTAAAAGAAGTTAGGTTGCCATGAGTTGGCATCTGTCCAAAAAACTATTTGATCTTCCTTATACGTCTGCAAGGCTATTAGTGTGTATTTGACACTTCATCACTAAATTAGAGAAAAATAGTTCTTAGTTTCATCACAAGTTCAACATATTCCAGATGCAGAATTCTCGGGAAATTAGATGCTTTGAGACAGCCACGGTCAAAGAAGTTGGATTTCTTAGTTCCATAATAGAAACAAACCTTCATCAGCATCTGCAAAATCAAAATCCAAGGTGCTTCTTATGGATTTAAAGAAGGTAGTGACAGGCCCACTGGGTACATCATCCAAAGTAGCAAGAGTTACACCACCAATCTAGAATAAAATATAAATATAATGAGGACCAGAGATGCAAGTTCAATAGCCATGAAAGAGGGCTAATAATTGGGGGACAGAAACCAAATCTTCCACTGGTAATTTCCATGGGGACTAAAATCTCAGAGGACTCAAACACACATCCCAAGCAATAAACATGGCAAGCAACAACTTGTTTAGATACTATGAAAAGAGAGTCACCGTATCAAGAGCAGTCCTAAACAACTGAGAAGCCCTTCGCTTTTCCGGTTTGTCAGGAAAGACCTGCAAACAAAAAAAAATAGCATTCTTGCTAATAAATCAACTCTGACAAGTTTATTCACAATAACTAAGCACAAAAATTAACACACGGCATGACCAAAACAAAACACTAAATGCCATTAAAAGTTTCTCGGCACCTTATATGTTGACAAAACCTTATGGCCTAGAAAGCCATTAGGATTCATCTCAACCACTTTATTTAAATTGCAAATCAGTGAAGACCCAAACTTACAACACAAGACTTGGTTCCTTTCATCTCTTGGAGCTTTCTCACAACAGCCAGTGCAAGTTGGATGTTGGCATCAATAAACTCATCCGAAGATCCCTTTATGTAAAAAGATAAGGAAAATCACGAGTTCGCAAAATCCAATTTTTAGAGCTCTGGAAATGATCCCTATAAGTATAGATATATCTCAAGAAAGTTCAGAAAAGAGTCATCCAATCTCAGTAACTTCAGATGTAATAAGATACAAGTACACGTACCTTGTAGCTAGAGATGCTGCTCGGCAAGGGCCTGCTCACAGATTCCACAGGAAAAAAATGTCAAATTTTGTTAAAATGATGCAGTTAATATAGCCAAATTCTCGAAAAAGGCTCCTAAAAATACAAATTTGGGTCATAAAATCCATACATTTCACTGAAAAATGACTAGCAATCAAAGAAAAAAATTAGACATTTATGAGAAAAGGAATGAGAGAACAACGGAGTCGAGATAGAAGAGGAGCTCACGGGAAATCGATTTCTAGGCGGGTCTTGCCGTCCTCGAGAGCGAAGACAAGGGACCGCGCCGCGTCAGAGACGAGGACTTCATACGACTTCGGCTTGTAGACAGCCACTCCAACCTTGGGATCGAGACCAGAGGAACCATCACCAACCCTCGCTCGCACCATCCTCAAGCGATGCCCATGATGAGAACCACCGTTCCGAGTAGCAGAGAACTGAAGCGAGCGCCATTGAAGTAGAGGAGGAGGAGAAGCTCGAACAAAGGGAGGAGCAAAGCACGAGAAGAGATAAGCGTGGGAAGCCATGAAAGATACACAGCGAAGAGAAGTTAAGATAAAGAGGCCTGGAAACTGAATATCGACCGTCCATAAGTTTCGGGATAGAGATCAACGGCTAATATTGAAGCCAGTTTCACCATTGAGACCAATGCTCAAACACCTTGCGTGCTTGAAGTCCCCCGCGCACGACGCCATCGATTCCTTGCTCTCAAAATGCGCCTCCATGAACCAAATCGAACAGCTCCATGCGCAGCTCATCCTCCATGGATTACTCGGAGAGACCTTCACTGTTGCGAAGCTCATTGCCTTCTGCTCGGTGTCCGGCGCCGGCGATCTCTGGTACGCCCGCAAGGTGTTTGACTCCGTTCATAAACGAAATCGTTTCATGTGGAACTGCCTCATTCGTGGTTTCTCCATGAGGGATCACCGTGAGGCCCGCGTGCTCCACCGCCGGATGCTCTGCGCTGGGTTCACTCCCAATGGCTTCACTCTTCCCTTCGTTCTCAAGTCTTGCGCCGCCGAGTCGGCGTTCAGTGAAGCGCGAATGGTTCATTCCCTTGTCTTCAAGCTCGGCTTTGAAATGCAAGTCTTTGTGATGAATGCTCTGCTTCATGCCTACACTGTGTGTGGCTCGGTTGAGTTGGGACACAAGGTGTTTGATGAAATTCCTCAAAGAAGTATAGTGTCTTGGAATTCAATGATTAATGGGTATTCCCAAGTGGGCGATCTCAGGAAAGCGTTTGGCTTGTTCAAGGAGATGAGAGATTCAGGATTGGAGCCGGATGGATTCACATTTGTTACTCTTCTTTCGGTCTGTTCGCAAACCAGAAACCTGAACTTTGGAGGGCTTGTACACCATTTGATCGTCGTGACAGGAACTGGTACTTGTTTGATCTTGGGCAATGCTTTGCTGGATATGTACGGGAAGTGCAAAGAATTGAACGCAGCTATAGCTTGCTTCCAGAGACTGCCGGTGAAGAATGCGGTTACTTGGACAACCATGGTGTGTGCTCTTGCCAAGCATGGGTTGATTGATCGAGCACGATGTTTGTTCGATGAAATGCCTAACAAGAGCTTGATTTCATGGAATGCTATGCTATCTTCTTATGTGCAATGCGGTAGATGCCGTGAAAGTCTTTCTCTCTTTCACCAGATGCTTGATTCAGGAGTGATGCCAGATGATGCTAGTCTAGTGACTGTCCTTTCGGCGTGTAGCCAAATCGGCGACTTGATCATTGGAAAGCAAGTCCATGAACGCATTTCTGCAAACATTGTAAACCCCAGAGTCATTCTATACAATGCCATTATCGACATGTATGCGAAATGTGGGTCATTGGACATGGCATTGGAGTTGTTCAGTTTGATGCCAACTAAGAGTGTGGTTTCATGGAATGTGATCATTGGAGCTGCAGCGATGCACGGGCATGCAAATAAAGCCATCGAACTCTTTGAACAGATGGTTTCAGCAGGCTTCCAGCCCGACGGAATCACATTCACCGGCTTGTTATCTGCATGCAGCTATGCTGGCTTTTCAGAAATCGGCGAACACTACTTCCATACAATGAATCATGTGTATAAAGTTAGTTATGAAATCGAACACTATGCTTGCATGGTTCATCTTTTCGGGCGAGGAGGACGGCTCAAAAAAGCAGTTGAACTGATAAAGAACATGCAAATGAAACCTGACATTGTAGTTTGGGGTGCATTGCTTGGAGCTTGCAAGATTCATGGCAATGTGAGGATTGGAAATCAGATACTGAAACACTTGCTGGAGATGGGGCAGTGCAATGCTGGGACCTATGTTCTCATGTCAAACATCTACAGTGAAGCTCACAGGTGGGAGGACATGAAGAAACTTCGGAAACTAATGAAAATCAAAGGTATAAGAAAGGATGCAGGAATTAGTTTGATTGAGATCAATGGTGCTGTGAATGAGTTTCTGGTTGAAGACATGAGACATGAGTGTGCTGTAGATATCTACTTCTCACTTGAAGGATTAACACATCATTTGATGTCCTCAAGGTGTACCTTTGATCTATCAACAGTCTGTGAATTAGAAGCATTTTGTAACATTACTAAATATATATAACTTAATTTACAAAATATCTGCTTGATTATACAAAGCATGTTATTCAGATCAGAAATTTACTTGTCTCTTCCTGTTGATGATTACAAAACAAAGAATATGCATTTCGCTACACCGTGTGTCTATTTGTTGTGCTTGAATTCATGGGATCATGCTCGTGCGAGGCTCGACTGTGTTTGTGATGGAGGAATGAGCGATTTTCCATATGCAATTGGTAGTGACACCAACTTCTTTGCCTTGCTCACATACGCCCTCTTTGTGAAGTTGTCGTAATCATTTGCTTCAAGCTCATCGAGGATTTGGCGATACAACAGTAGTGAAGCCCAAACCTGCAATGGTCATTAAGATTCTAATTAGAATACGTGAAGGAGATGACAATTTCTAATTAAACTTATGAGTTCTTATAAACTTACCGGCCACCTACTGGCTTGACTGAGCTCGGTCACACCCTGCTCAGCTTCCTTGAAGAACATTCTCGCCCGCTTAATTTGAATCTTCATGAAATTTCTCCATTTGTCAGTGACCTTACCGTTGAAAATATCCTCATCGGAAAGGCCTGCCTGTGCAAGCTCATCCTGGGGCAAATAAATTCTTCCTCTTCTCGCACTGAATCCACAAGTGTTCAAGATATCATCACATGAACTATAGCTCAAATGATATGCAAGAGGGGTGAAAACTTAAAAGCGAGTCTTCACTTACTCTTCTCCGACATCTCTGAGTATGTTTGTAAGTTGATTTGCAATTCCAAGGGCCAATGCGGCATTGTAGACGCTTTCTGTGGTTGATTTCGACTCAGGTGCAATGCCCATCACCGGAACACTCATTAATCCAACAGTTCCGGCTACATAGTAACAGTATAAATAAAGTTCATCAAAGTTCTTGTATCTTGACTTCTTGAGGTCCATCCGCATACCTTCAATCATGTCCTTGAATGGCTGAAAATGAAAGGAAAAGCAGAATTACTGGCAAGCAACCGAAATATATTTCATTCTTCTACCACCTGTTGTTCATTAGCAAGTTGTTTGATATTTCACATCAAGATAAAGAGAACCCTCAATGTTTTTTAACTGCCAAAGCTTTGAACACATGCCTGAATGTCGACTGGAAACCTTGAAACTGTATCTGATAAAGCGGCATCGAGCATATCATATGGTCGGCCGGCAAAGAGATCCTCCAACCTCAACTCCCATCTATCCAGAGCTGATGGAGTTATATGAGACGCATTTGGCCCATCCACCAGTTCATCTGTCCTTCTGCACCAAACTGAAATGGGATGTGCCAGTGAGAAAAAATCATCTTTTTCCATTTTTCTTCTTCTTTGGATCTAAGATTTAATTAAATTCTATTCCATGTCTGGAAACTAATAACCAAAAAATACCAACAAATCACCAAAACAGACTTCAGCAATGACAAAAACAATGTAACTTCATTGGAATTCATTAATCAAACATTGATCATTTGTTATAGCAACAGCTCACATCAACATCAGCAACTCAGGAAAAGAATAATAAAGAACTCATAGCTCTGAAAGTAGTAGTCATAGCAAACCTTAGCAGGACAATCACATGATGCTCTGCTTCAGTGATTTTAAATTTCTATTGCATCTAGTTCTTTGGAGTTTGCAATTAACATGTTTCGTAGCAACCTCTCGGATTGACAGAGGACTAGAGGAGCAATATAGCAAAGGAGAATTGTTTTCTGGTGTTTGGCTGTATAGAAAAACTCAAGATAAATGCTGAACATGAAAAAACATAGTAATAAAGCGGCACTTTATGCTTTGATGTCCACATTCCTAAAGAGATCTACGTCAAAGATGTATTTTCTAATTCCACAAAAGAGCATAGAGATTACCGTAAATCGCCCATATGGCCTTCCGCCGCTCAGGTGTCATTAGCAATGTCCCTGCAAGAAGAGAACTAGAGTTAGATACCAGATACCATGGCTGACCTTCCAACAGGAGCAAATTACAGATTAAGACATGAGAGCTCACCCAAGTAGAAGGTCTTAGCATACTCTGCACAAACTTCTCCGCATCTATCATAGGCCTCTTTCAGTAAGTACATAGTTCCAGGAACAACCATGTCTGGCTTGACATCAACCGCTGTATCGGACCTCTTCTGGTCTTTCACCAATGCTGCCTGCTTAAGCACAACATCATACACCTTTTTCTCTGAAGAAATCACTACTTCACCAGCAGGATTTGCTACCAAACTAGATAAAACTGGGAATTTCCCATGGTTTTTAGGCCTATCATGCAATGAATACAGATTCCATCTTGCCTTCTTCCTAGAATGCTTCCCAACATACTTTGAACTCAGAACTTTACCAGTATGGCTTGAATCTGTAAAGCCAAGACCTGCAGCAATTTCAATAGACGAAACAACTCGAAGCAAAGCAAACGCCATGGAGAAAGCTTTGCAAATCCTCAATATGCTTGTCTCCCAAATAACAGGACTCAAGTATCCTCCAATTGGATCCCAAACTATTCAAGCAACCTCATCAGACACTCCTCAGGAGACAGAATGAAGTATAGAATCTCTCTGAGTCCTTTTCACAAACAACTCAGAGCCAAAGACAAGCACCAGCAACTAAATCCAGCAAGCAAGCACCTTTTCTCAATGAAAACCTCCAGCTTGCTCTAACAAAAAGTAATTCAACGACAAATGGGAAACAAATACCAAACTTGACTCCCTAGATTCAAAGAACAAGCTTTGAGTGATCCCAAACAAAATGACCAACAAACACAAATCAATCACGTTTGTCTCAAAGAAAGGCACCAACTTTCTCTAACAAACAGCAATTCAACAACAGAGAGGAAACAAAAACAACGAAATTGGACACTCTGGAATCAAAGAACAGTGAATGAGTGTTCCCAAACCAAATTTCCCACTAAGAACACCAAAGAGGAAGCCAAATAAACCAAATTGGACTCCAAAATTCAAAGAAAAATGAGCTCTTTCCAGACAAAAATGGCCCACTAAGTCCAATAAATAAGTTGAGATGAAAGAAGATGATCAAAACCACTCACCACTTCGTTCACTCTCCACCATTCACAGACACCACCAACACCACTACCATCTCCCACCAATGAACATCAATCCCCCGCGAAAAAAACATAGAATAAAACAAAAACCCAAAAAATAATTTTCGTTTTCTTTTGAAATCCAATAAATTCGAGAAACTCTTCGAAGATGGGAATTAAAGAATGAGAGACTGGTAGTGCATGCATTTAGAGCTCGTGGAGGGAACGGGACACGTGGAATAGATAGGGTTATCACCTCACATGGGAGTGAAGATGGGGGGTGGGAGTGGACGAGTGTGGGTTTGCCACGTGGCACCGCAGGATCTTTAGTGGTGGTCGGCAGTGGTGGGCTCGTGGGTCCCACAAAAAGGTCCACTGTCTGGGGATCAGGGGGGACCGTGTCCGTGGACCCCACCATGGTAGCCATCCTTGTCGCCACGTGTCCTTCTGTGGTCCGGAAATTGCCACGTCACCCACTCGCTTTCCTTCTCTAATCTACGAGAACACCCTTCATTGTTTAATAAATTATTATAATCTTATTTAGGGAAATTTGCAAATATACCCCCACAAAAGTGAATAATAAAGAAGGGGTAAACAGGTGGATAAGTAATTTATAGGGTTAAAAGAGTAAAAATCCAAGGTTAAAGTGTTAGCAAAGCGGGAAGGAAGAGGGATCAATGGAAGGTGGAAAAGAGGAATTAGGGTTAGGGCACGAAGAGAAGGCGGAGGGCCTGAAGCCATGGGAGCAGCACTCGAAGGTGATACTCATCCCTCGCTTCGATTACAAAGCATCTTCTTCTCTCCTGGAGCGTTCTCATTCCGGATTCCTCGTCACTTGCCCCATCAGTAACTCTTCTCTTCTTCTCTCTTTCTATTTTCAGATGAAATCAATTGGTTAGGGTTGATTCGAATTTCCGTGATTTTTCGTTATAGTTTTATCGCATTGCTTAGTAGCGTTAGGGTAGTGTTTGCTAAACTGTCTTTCTATTTTATGAAAATGATTCATGTTTATCATAGCAATAGCAAAGTTTAAATATATATTGAAGAGTTAAAAGGGATTGAACATAAACCCTTATAATTAAATAAGATGATTGTTGAAAATCAGCATTGTATTCGACCCCAAACCACTTAGCTACATCTCATGTTAATTCATAGTTTGGAAGAATATAAACTATTAGAAAAATGCTTACTTTGATAAATAATCTCTTTGTGTGTGTGTGTGTGTGTGTGTGTGTGTGTCGCTTCTTTATTGTCCATCTCCAATCATGAGTATTTTGATGAGATGTTAAAGCACCTGATTGCTCATGATCCAACAAGGTTTTGACTTTTGACAACTATGCAATGATGACCCAGGACTTAGTCAGACCCCATAGCAGAAAAGAAATGGGGGACCTAGGATGAAAGGGCACCTATGATTAAGGATGAGAAAGTGAGTAATGTGGGATTTGTGATTTGTAACTTAAGGACCTTGTCAAACAAGATTAATTGCATTTGTACTATCTTTAATTTTTTTTTCTATCCATTCACCATTTCCTTTATTTTTTGTTTCAAGGTTGTTAATGATTTTTCTTTAATCAATAGTGTCTTTATCCTGCATATTTTAGTGATTCTGTTTTTTTGTTTTGTATACTTGTTGATCACCATGTTTATTAAATTGACGGTATGTATTTTTTTTCTTTCTTTTTTTTCCTCAGAACGAGAGAAAAGTGCCACCAAGGAAGCTATCTCCATACTTGAAGAGGTTATAACTAACAAACCTAGTGGTCATACACTAGGTTTGCCCTTATTACACAATGAATGCACTGATAGTCAGGCCCATAGTTAACAGTTTCTGTGATATGTGAAATTGAAAGTTGAATTAAAGATGTAGTTTGTTATTCGATATAATTTACACACTTGAATATTAGCTTAGTCTAACAAGATTATCATGCAAACACTATATATATAAAATTGCAGAGTTTTTTTAAGTAACCGAGTGATAGACTTCTATAATTTGGGAGCAATTGTTCCTTTTTAAAATGAATAACTTATGCTTAGATGAATTATTTTGGTGTTGTCCTTTATATTCTCTGGACTTTTCTGATAATGTTTTGAATTTTTTTTTTTGCAGTATGCCAGACCCCTGTGTGGCAAAAATATGGATGAGAGTGTTGCTATGAAGAGAAGGAAAATATGTCCCTCTGAAGCAGAGGGAGGACGTGATAAATGTGTGGAAAGAATAGAAAGTGGAGATGTTTTGAAGTCATGCAGTAAGTATAAATAGTGAAATAAATTTTTTAATTCAACAATTTATCTACCAAGAATAGTACCCTGAATAATGACAAGAAACCTGCCAGTTTTAGTAGAATATATATTTTTAAAAGTGGCATGCACAGGCATTCTGGGAACTGCAAAGCTCATGTGCAACCACATTTAATGTTTTGCATTAGAAAAGAGACAATGAATCTCGCTGGTAGGATATGGACAAATATTAGTAATTTATACAATCATCTGATTAGTAGGAAAGAGAAATGGGTGGCAAAAAATTGAGAAACACTTAATTGTTTAGGTAAAGGATTAATGCCAGCGTTATTGACATGTTCGTTGTGCTATTCATCATTTCCTCAAAGAAAGATGTCATTTAATTCAATACATCTTTAAAAATAATTATTCATGCCCATATTGCAAATCTACCACCAATCCACCTCTTCCAAATATCAAGTTCAAAAAAAATGAAGAAGAAAAACAAAATAAATACTTTATGGGTAATTGTTAATACAATGAGCTAAATATAAAATATATCAGATTGGATTTACAAGTGCTTGACAATTTGCTCCAGTTGGGTATATCTACATCCTAGATTGCACGTTTGAAAATCTTTGTGGCTGGGTGCTTGTGCGTACTCATGCAACTACATTTTCTACTGGCCAGATTCAATTACGCAACTATCTGATTTAAATTCACCATTTTATGGAACCAGGTGAAGTTACAAAAGAAGCTAGTATATCTTCATCTGAGATAGATGACAGTGTCAAAAGGAGTCTTGGTTTATCATTGGTTAAATTATCGAGGAGTGGATTGCTTCTCCTTACCTTCCCGAGCAATAATATCCATCAGACTGTTGATACATTATCTTGTATTTTTCACTCATTGGGATCTGGGAAGCTAAAAGCGCCACAGTAAGTTTCTCATTTATCCTTTATGTATAGGCTGTAGCAGTGAAAAAAACCATATGTAACAGTTGCTTATATCTTATCACAGATGTTCTTTGTGTGGTCTTATAGCCTTATTAGGCTGTTTGGTGTACTATGTCAAAGAATGACTATTAACACAGAACTTTCTTCTTTTATTTACTTTTTTTAGCTTTATGAGTAGCCTTTGACCAGGTCCTCAATGTCTTGTCGTTTAATCCTCATCATTTTATATGAAGTATTATTAACAATTATTTAGGCCTCTTGTAGAGTGGAATCTGAGTTAATCAGGTTTTGCAAAATATCATCTTGCCTTGATCTGTGAATTTTATGTCTGGAATTGCAGAATTCATGTGGGTTTTGTTGTTTCATCGGTTAAGTATCATGCTTGTTTGTGGATTAAATTTTGCAAAAACACCAACATGCATTTACTCCCAACTGTTTGATCTTTTTTCAACTAGTTTGCTAAACGTCAAACTGTTCTCATGATGTAAATAATTGCTATAATTACGTTACCAGTTGGTGCCATCGGATCTTTCCTATCCAAGAAACTTGTATTTTGAATGAGGATGACCTCCGGATTGTGGTCTCTAAACTTTTCAAGGAGTACTTGGCCAATAAAGAGGACAAGCATGAGACATCTATTAAGGTATTCACTTCTGTCACTTTTTTCCCTTATATACCCATTTTTTATAGTCAATTAGACTTATTTGGTTGACCGCCTATTACTTTTAAGACATTGCTGTAATTTTGTATATATATGCTAACAAAGAAAACTTTCAGCAAATGTTATAAATTTCCTTTATTCATATGGCAGTAATCTCATTGAGGTCACTGGCCTATTTTGATCTTCTTCATAAGAATGTTTTTTATGATTGCAAGGGAAAAAAGGAGGTTTAAGGCAGTAGATTATTAGATTGCTTCGTATTTTTTTATCAAGTCTTCTTGAGGAGTTTGTGTCCAGAAAATTTTCTCAAACTCATCTCTATCTTTCTCAATATTATTCTGAAGCAACAAGTACCTAACTTGAGCCAGTTAACTGTTGCACCATTATGATGCACAGGGACTTCTATCTAAATTGACAGTGTGGTGTTGCTACTTATGCTGTGCAAATTACCTGTATTTCAGCTACTGGAAAATCACTCGCTTGACAGTACTTTGCATACTTAATCTAGCAACCTATTAGTGGTATGATCCTATGAGCCTGCAACTGAATGAGAGTTCATTGTAGTTTGCAGTTGGTTATAACCGAAGAGGTATTGATGAAACAATGACAAAGGATGGGAAGAGCACTGATGAGGACTCCAAGGGATTGGGTTTGCTGGATCGTGACAAATGTTTTGAGATTGTTGCTGCAGCTATCAAAGCTGTTGCTAATAATGCTAGCGTGGATCTGAAAAACCCTGAGGTACGTTTTTTTAGCCATACTTCCAAACAAGTTCAATCAACCTGGACTTGATTTGTTTGATAAAAAGGTTTACATCATTGTTTTAAAACCCACTGTAGCACCTTTTCATGGCCTCAGAACACTTCTAATTGAAATGTCTGTAGCTGTAACAGTAGGTCTCTATCCATATACCCTATTTGGAGTTTGTTGACTGCTGAGAATTGGTCGTTTTATCTTCACAAACATGCAATGAGCTACTTTTGTTTTAACTTCATCCAGGTAGCTGTGCTGGTTGAACTGCTGCCCATTTCAGGAATCCCACAAGGATCATCCGTGGCTGCGGTTTCAGTCCTCCCACACGATCTCCTGACCACCAAGCCTCGTCTCTGTGTCAAATCGCTGGTCTCAGATTCAAAGGCCGCGAAGATAAAGGGATCCTGAAAGAGAAAGCAAATACTCTTGTCGCAAACAAAATATACCATTTTTGAAGAAACCACACAATTTCTCTCACCATATCACCGGCACCACGGCAAATCTTTCTCATACTGCAAGATGCAGGAGAATGAACAGGAAAACAAATAAATTCAAAGTTGAAACTTTGTTCATGTACTTGTCTCATTGCCAGCCTTGACACTGTTTTAGTCCCAGAGACAGAGAGTTTTATTTACTTCCCATGGAACTCAACTGTGATTTTGACCATTGAGAAATGAAAATAAATCTTTTGCTCAGGATTACATTCATTTCACTTCCTGAACTCACAGGAGAACAATTCATGGCTGTATTCATTTCACCATATGCAGTGAAGAGGGACCATATTCACAGGTTTTGCTATTGTTTGCATGCAAGCTTCCTACAGTTGCTTGTCATGGTGCAAGAAGATGCAGCAGGATAGCGTGCAGGAGACAATTAGAATGATGGCCACTGGCAGGATAAATAAATTCAAAGTTGTGAGTTTTGTAACTCATGTACTTGTCCCAGCTGGTTGTGTTAAATGCTTGTTCTCTGGACACTGTCATGTGTGTTAGAGTTTTTGACTGCAATGATGTTCATGAACCATGTTCAAACTCCTCCCCTATTCATCTCTCACTCAAGTGGTCCTATGCAACCATCTTCTATTAAATCTATCAAACATTATACACTGATTAATGTTTATTCCCCCAAGTGTAAATCTTGGTTTTTATTAATTTGAAGTTTTGCATTGAATGCAACTCGTCCTTCACTCACTCAGTGTCGTTCAATCTATCAACATAAGCAACCACATTTCCTGCACCTTCTTGCACACCCACACACCCAATTTAATGTTTTTAGGACCATTTCTTGGATTTCATTTACTGTTTATATTTAATTATATATAATTTTTCTATTAAAAAAATAGCACTGTTTAATTCTGAAGTTCGATCTCCAAAATTAATATCATGAGAGTACGTAATTAAGCACTAAAATCCTAAAAAAGCCTTTTATACAATGACTCTAATTAAACCCTGAATATGATTAAAAGCTAGAGAAGATGAAAAGAAGCTAAGAACCACAGATGGACATGGAGAGTTCCAAGTTAACACCACAACCATCAGAATAACCAGACCATGAAGAGAAGACAGGAGGAGGCCATGACAATGATAAAGACAGTGAGCATTCTTGTTCCAATTCTTCAACTTTGATCCTCTTCTTAGTTTGTTTGCATGAATCTTCTTCATATGCTGATGATGATCTCCTCCTTATCATCTGTGTTGTTTAATCAGCAACAACAACAACAACAACTTTCTCACTGATTAACTATTGAGAGAAAAAGAAAGAAAGAAAGAAAGAAAGAAAGAAGAGAAGCTTGTTCTTTTAATTAACCTTTATGCTGTACCTTGAAAGTGCCAGATTCTTCTCTCATGTACTCCAGGGGATTGAGCTTGTTGGAAAGATGATCATCTGCAGGCAAGAAGCCTGTTTCCACAGCATCTTTCTGCATTCCAAGGCCCTCCTTTATTCCCCTTTCCATGGCCATGGCTTGCATGTAATCATCAAAGCAGTACTGGGAGAGGACTGCCTCACATATTCCTTGGCTGCATTGCAATATTATAAGCACTAAAGGTGAGGAAAAAGGCTGCAAAAAGGTTGTGAGAGAACAAGAGACTAATTAATTTCTTGTTTTTTTTTTATTTCTAATTTGAATCTTTCCTCTACCTTTTCAGAACTTCCATTGTTGCCTTTGAAGATGAAGGAGAAACACCAACCCCAATATCACCATTATGTTGTTCATCAACACCAACATCATTATTGACTTTCTCTTGTGTGGCTGCTGCTTGCAACTCTGCTGATCAAAACAACATGTTTAACTAATTATCACAAGTAAAGAACATGCATGCAAAGTATAATAGATAGCATGAAGGTTGGTCTTCAGTACCTATCCTGTTCATGTCACTCCTCATGCTTCTATACATCTGCTCAAAACCATACACCAATGTCAAACCAACTCATGAATCAAAAAACAGAAACAGAGAAAGAGAGAGAGATCACAAGACCTGAAGGTGGCTCTTGACATGAGAAATGGTGAGACCTCTCACATCCATGAGCTGAAGAACTAGCTTTGGTGTAGCCTCTGTACATAAACAATAAATAGCACATTACTACATAAATATATACATATATATATGCAAAGAAGAAGAAGAAGAAGAAGATATACTGTCTTGGCCACCAAGCCTTTCAATGGCTTGAACAAAGCAGTGATGGAGATCAGGAGTCCATCTCAAGCGAGGAACTTTGGATCTAATGTACTGCCTCACTGCTCCACTCCTCCCACAACTCCCCATTTGAGAAGATAAATGACCTCTTCTCTGCTAGCTTCTTCTCCAAAAGCTTCTTCAAGTTTGGCTATAAGTCATGGCATGGGGGGGCTCTAAATATCGTTGGGACTGTCCAGGATTAACACAACACTCGCAGTGTGGAGGCCACGGATCACGAGGAGGACTACTTATTTAACAACAAGAGTACTCTATTTTGTTTCTCATTTCATTAAACAGAGCTTTGTATATATATATATATATAGATAAAGAAGAGAGAGAGAGAAAGAGAGAGTGAAAACAAGGAAGGGTGAGGAGGAGGTGTTGGTCTGCTGATATTCCTTATAAACAACTGCAAAAGGAGAGGAATTTTTGTCACGGGCTTCTGATCAACTGTGGAAAAAATATAATATTCATCATGGAATGGGAGGAAATTTTGGCTTTTGAGTTTTGACTCTTGTTCTTCTTCTCCTCCTCCTCCCTGCATGAAATATTTTGGAGAGAGAAAGTGCAATGTTGTCATGAGTGCAAGCACAGAAATTTTCAAACTTTTATATATATATATATATATATTTTTATATATGAATGAAAAGGTGGCAAAGAAACAAGATTCTGAGCAGCAGGGTTAGGGTTAGGGTTTGCTTAGAAAGGAAAGTTTTCTTTATATATGAAGATATGAAGATGAGGGAAGTTACAATTATGGCCCTAGGTGCATTGGATTAGCCAAATGGAGGTATGTATGTGTTGGAGAGGGAGAAAGAAGGTATTTTATATGAATGAAACACATAGACATGCATCTCACATCTTGTCACAAAGTCAGCTCTGTTAGGTAGGACCAATCCAATGGTAGAACAGTAGGAACATCCCCACCCCACCCTAAACCCTAGAGAGAGAGAGAAGATGTAACCATTAGTTCAAATCAAATGGGTGCATGTGTTCTAGAGGGAATTAGGCATTTCAAATCAGTCATAAATGGTACCAACTTCTTGGAAACAGAATTATATAAGTTATAACAACAAAAGAGAGAGAGAGGGAGAGGGAGAGAGAGAGGACCACTGCAGCATCTGAAGAGTTGAAAGCCATATCTGGCTGCATCTGAAATTCCTTCCTGTGGCTAGAGCCTGAACTGCAGAGTTTGGCAATACCTAATAAAGGAGTTGGTAGGGTTTTTGTTCAAACAGCAACTCATGTTCAATGTTCTTTTTTTTTAATGGATTCTTTTTCTTTTTTTAAATTTCTTTTCTTGAAATACTTCTATTCATTCATCAGATTATGATTAAAAATATTTTGTGTTTATTTGCGTTACAAACAGTAACTACACGAAATGTATTATATTATCAGACGAAATCTCACCTTAATCAGAGAGAAACAGACATCAAGACCACTGAAAATGGATGAGAAGTAAACGACATGACCTCGAATTAAATAGAAACCGAGGCACCTATTGTAATGCAAAGAAAGTAACCTTGCTGTCTCATTCTAATTAATCATGTCTAATCCTTGTTCATGAACCTTTATTTGCATTAATGAATATAGTTTATCTATTTTTAAAAAAATATAAATAAGTTAAAAATATCTCTCTCACACATCAGATGAATAAAAAAATGAAAGAGGGAAATATCATAAATAATTTAAGTGTAGATGTTCACCACCTTTGTGTTTGTGTATATATATATATATTATCACCATTAAGAATGAAGCAAGTGTGAAGTAGCATGCATTGAAGGGGAAAGAGAGAGAGGGGTAGAACCCTAAAAGCAGACAGAAGCAAAGGATGTCCTGAGATCCTTTCCTTTTGTCTCAAGCACACAATATCTCACTTATTAAAATACCATTATAAAAGTGAGTGACAAACCATTACAAAACTCACAAACATACATACATTGTTTTGTGTGTTGCTTGCATGTGTTTGTGTGTGTCAACAGATGGCTATCTACAATGCCTAGTTACTACTACACTAGTGCTCTAGAAAGAGGAGAGGAAGACAAACAAACAAAGATGATCATAAATAATAATAAATAGACAAACACACTGGCCTTGATATATATATATATATATAACACTGGCCTTGATATATATATATATATATATATATATATATATATACATGTAAAAAAGAATATGGAAGTAGGAGTGGTGCTTTTTGGGAGGATGTGAGAACACAAGAGAAGAGCTTTTTACCATCTTTGTATGTTTAGGTGTAAAGAAAGCTTGTTTTGTAGACCTAGAGAGAAAGAGAGGGTCTATTCATATCTTCACTGTAGTAGTAGTCCCTGCTATTCTCTGCACCACAATCTCTTTCCCTCTTTGAAAACAATCACCATTAATACTCTTCTTTTTACTCCCTCTTCACTTCTTATATTAATTATTAATACCAACCAATACCATGCATGGATTCAATGTTTCTTCTTTTTTTTCTTTTTTTCTTATCTATCTTGTGTTTTCTTTATATTATTAATTGTAAAATATATTGGTGGTTAATCCTAATCATAACACATTAAAACCTTATTTAGATTTAATTATCTTTATAAACTAAGTATGTATTTGATTGGTCTTCTTTTTCTATGTAAATTATTTCATTAACTAATTTTCCACCCTTTTAGACTATTTGATTGCTCATAATTTTTATGAAAATATTTTCTAAAAAATATATCAAGTGACCCTCTTTTCTCAGATTTAGTGGAAATTAATTCCTCCATCTAACGTAAAAAAAATTCTATAGAAAATTAGAGGGTTTATATGATAAAAAATAATAATAATGATTATAAAAAAATAAAACAATATTAGATAGGTTCATTTATCTCTAGAAAATAATTACAAACAAGAGACCGTAATCTTGATTTCCACATAAATTTTTTTTCTCATTAAATTATTTCATGAAAAAAAATTCTCACTTATTTTCCATATTACAATCAAACACACCTCATACCATATTTATAAACCTTAACTCTATAACCTTCGATGATGTTATATGGATTCATTATCTCCATGTTGCTCTTAAATAAAAAAATAAACATATAGATATATAAATAAATAATAAATGATAAAAAATTATTATTATTATTGTTAATCATGGAATGTTTTAATATGAGGGGAAAAAAAAGTGGCATTTATGTTGATTAATTTCTAAAATAAAAACCAAATTAAATAAAATAAGAGATTTGGATGGAGAAACAAAAGAATTTTGATGAATATAATCAACTAAATATCAGATTCTTTTTTATATTTAGGTTTAATGTTAAAAAGCACTAATAAGTAACCATAATTAAATATAACTAAAAATGATAAAAAAAATTGCACAATAATAAGCTAAACAAAATAAATGTTTAATAAATAACTAAATCATTCAATAATAAATAAATGCTGATCAGGCACGAATCTCAAAGCATTAGTAGTCCCCGTAACGGGCGGCGGAAGCAAAAGCCCGTCAGCATCCGAACCCGATAACGTCAGGTCAGGCGGCACCCGTTTCCCGTCAGGAATGACACGTTAACAGTAATAAAACCATCCAAAATTCCATTTCACCCCCCGATAAGGTAATAAATTCCAGTTTGGTCCCCCACAATAAATAGATAAAATTGAAGGGTGTTGTCAGAGAAAAAGGAAAGGAATGATGGTGAGTTCCAGCAGAACAGAAGGAATGATGGTGTGAAGGACGGTGTTCCCAGGGCCTGCCCGAATTCGTTCCACCCAAAATAAATTCTCATAATTAAATTTTGGTTGTTTGTGCTCAATGTCTACAAATAATAATAATTACTTGTTGGACTTATCTGCGAAAAATATTGTTTTTATATATTCGGCGTCGAGGGCGCCGGTTTTCTTGGCGTGCGCACAGCCGCGCGTTGAGATGCGTGTTAGGGTGGGTGGGCCCCGCGGCTCATTGAAGAAGAAGAAGAAGAGATGAACGGTGGCGGTGGTGGGGTGAGAGAGAGATGGAGTAATTATTGGGTTTGTTAGGGGTGTAAATGAGAATAAATCATTATGGCATGGGGTGGTTTTTGGTAATTCTAATGACGTAGAAGACTACTTGATTGGGTTGGGTTTCCATTTGTTATGTTTCTTTGATTCCTTCTTTGTTGACTTGACTGCCTTAACTTTTTTTTTCTCTCTTTTTTTCTTTTTTTCCCTATTTTTACTTGATAAATTGAATCTCATAAATAAATAAATAATCAAAACCGCTTGTAATGGAGTCTATCATCAAACGGAGCCGAGCCTGATATTCACAAGTGCGGAGCCACCTGAGCAGAGTGTCAGGAATAGCCTTTATGGACACCCACAGTTAGATGTGCATCTTAGGGGCTTTTGCCTCTATTGTATGGGAGCAGTTTAGGTCTCCCGCCTTATATAAATTTTCTTTAAATTAAATAAAAAATATGATTTACTATCTTATAAAAAAAATCATTTTCTTTATCCATTTTATCCATTTAATAGGTTTATAATGATTTAAGCAATGGAATAGGATTAAGTTTGTCAATGTTTATGACTAATGAATAATGAATATAAAGAAAAACTATATCTTATAACTAATCAAACTTATAATTAATCTTATTCCGTCACTCAAATACAAAAATACAAATTGGATGATTAAATTCATGATTAGTGTTTATTCAATAAAACTTAAACACTTGCTTTTTCTTAATGGCTCTTGAGAATCAGATGAAATCAGTGGCAGGAGTACAATATATTCTTCTCGCTAACTATGGTAAATTTTGTATTGTATGAGCAAAAGTCTACGGAGCGCATTTAACATTTGAGGGAGAGCTGACAACAATGATAGCAGGAATTGAAGCCTTGATAAGCATGGAGAGCAAATAAGCTATGGTGTATTTAGATAATCTGCGTTTGACTAGACTGTTGTAGCAACAAGAGGAGGATCCAAAATGAAAACTAAGAACAATTACTTACTAATGTGGAAGGAAATTCAAGGAGTTTACTTGTTGACATATTACATACCAAGGGAGCCATCTAATTGTAGAATTAAGAAATTGACTAAGTTTTGTGGTTAAACAGCAGTTGTAAAGTTATCTTTAAAAAATAAATAAATAAAGATATACCACCCTAATTGGCACTTAAAGTGATATTTAATGTTTTTATTTTCCTTTGACTAGGGTTTAGTTAAACGGTTTGATGATTAATTAATCTTTAATAAAAAAATAATTAGTGATTAGTTAAAAAAATAATGAGGACTAATTTAGTTATAATTTGGTGTTGTTTTATTATTTTATATACGAAATAAACCCGTACTATTAAAATAACGAGATATTTAATCATCTATCTGTTTATTTAGTTCGAAACGATAAAATATTTAGGGGAGGGTATGATATATAAAAATCTTTTATTGACACTATTAATTGATAAAAAAATTAAAAGTTTTTTTTATTACAAATTGATGACTATAAAATCTATTGTATAAGAATAATTGGATGGAGACATAAAGCAAAATATAAAGTTTTTAGATATTTGAGATAATTATAACTTAAATAACATCTTAATTACATCTAAATACTATTAACATAAAAATTGTTTCTTGGAGAAAAATATGAAAAAAAATGCATTATCTAATTTGAGAATCATTTAATCTTGACAAAATTTTAGATGTATTCTTTGATTATTTTTGAAAAGTAAAACTTTAGGTGTCCAAAAATGTTCAATTATTTTATTAAAAATGCGAAACAAATATGCCATTGTTCTTTAAACCCTAATTCAATCCTTGAACATGTATAATATGGTTATTTCTCAAAATAACCCACAAATTATCTATATTAACATCATGGCCCATATGGCCTTCTCTTATGCGCCACAATGGAACTTTGGGCCATTTTGTCCAAGAAAAAGGAACCCAGTCCAACAATATTTAAATAAAAAATCTTTTTGTAACTTCATAAAAACATTTATTTGCTTTTTTGAAATATTTATTTGTATTATAAAATTACTAATAAGAAAAATAAAATTTATTTTTAATTGAGCTTTAAAAGTGTTTGTTCTATTATAGTTTAATTAAAAAAAATCAAAGTATTCCAAAAAACACCGGAAACTATTTTTGTTGTTATTAGTGTGTTATATTATTAATGTTATGTTGTGTCACACTATAATATATATATATATATATATATATATATATATATATATATATATATAACAACCCCCTCAAATGATGAACTCAAATTGCATTTAACACCCAAAGCGCCACATGCAAACAAGAAAACACCTACAGCGCCATGACTGCGGCTCACTCACTTTGCATAGAGGAGGATTCGAACACGAGACCTCCCGGTTGAACACCTCACCCCATACCATTAGACACCTCTTATGCAAGGATGATTTGAACATTATAATAAATATTCATGTTATAGGTGCTTTATCTTCTTTTTTTTTTCTTTCTTTTTCCCTAAAAAATAAGCAAAAATACAAGCAAATAGTCCAATTTATATATATATATATATATCTTCAACCCATGTCTTATGTTGTGTCATTCATAATAATAAAGATTCTGGAAGAAATAATTAATTAGTAGATGGAACCTATTTAAAAGCCGACGAACTAAATTAAAAGAAAAAAAGGTATATTTTTGTTGGCCTCTTATTGGCTAAAGGAAGAGACTTTATGTGTTTATTGGGCCTTGAAAGAAATTGGTTTGGGCTTGACTTGTTTGTAACAAAGCCCAAATATTAAAAATGAAAATATTGTATTTTGACTTTTTAAATACTATTTATTGTAAATCATCAAATTTAAAAATTATACGTAAATCTCCTCTCTCTCTCTCTCTCTCTCTCTCTCTCTCTATATATATATATATATATATAATAATAATAATAAAAGTGAAAAGAGTCTAATTTTAATTTTTAAAAAATCTTAAAAAACAGAAAATTAGATTGGGGTTTTGGCATTTCTCATAATTTTAGATTTTTTAATTTTAAAAAATATTTATCTATATTACATACCCAAAGTAAATGAGTCGGATAATTTTATTAAAAAAAAAATACCAAAACAGAAAATTAAATTGAATTTAAAATAATATAAATATCTCACAATTTTGGTTTTTTTTTGTTTTAAAAAGTATTCATCTATATTACATAGTGAGAGAGAATTAGTCGGAAAATTTTAATTTTAAAGAATAAAAAACTTATAATTAAATTGAGATTTTGAAATTTTCTCATAATTTTGAATTTAAAGTCATATAAATATTTCAGAATTTTGGATTTTTTTATAATTTTAAGAGTATTTATCTATGTTGTAAAATAAGAGAATGAGTCATATAATTTTATTTGAAAACAGATAATTAAATTGAGATTTTGAAATTTTCCTCATAATTTTAAATTTAAAATAATATCTATCAATATTATTAAGCAAAAATCAGTCTAATTTTACTTCTTAGAAAATCCAAAAACAAAAAAATTAGGTTGGTATTTTGGAATTTTCTCATAATTTAGATTCTTTTTCAATTTTAAAAATCTATATATATTAATAAACGATATTATTTTTTATTTTAAAAAGTATCTAATCCTATTTCGCTTCGCATGCGTCTATCAATATGGCATACAATATTTTAGTGGAAGGACTACTACCTATTGGTTACGGCGGTAAGAGCACGTGTTTTAATTTATGATTAATTACACTTTTTGTCCATAAAAACGGTGTCATTGTTTACTTTTATCCTTCTATTTTAAAAATATTCAATACAAATTTTGTATTCAAGGTATTCTATTCTATTTTTGCCTCGACATGATGTACCAAGTGGCATACAAATCGAATACAGTTTTTTTTATCTTTTTTTCCAGGTGGACGTATTTTTGCTTGTGTGTCATGACAACTACCTGTATATGATGATGTGGCATTACTATGTGCCATGTCAGCATTTTTTTTTTTAAAAAAAGTTTTTTGCATTCTTTTTTAAGTCCATTATATATATATATATATATATATATATATATATAAATAAATATATATATATATATATATATATATATATATATATATAATGTTGACATGGCATGCCACGTCAGCATGCCAAGTTAGTTTTTTTTTTAAAAAAAATGGATTTTTGTATTTTTTTGTTTAATGATTTTTTGTATTTTTAAAATCTTTTTTATATAAAAATACTAACATGGCATGCCATGTCAGCATGCCACATCATTTTTTTGGGAAAATGGATTTTTGTTTCTTTTTTTAAATCGATTTTTATATATATATATAAGGCATGCCACGTCAGTTTTTTTTTTAAAATTTTTTTTTTACATTTTTAAAAAATTCATTTTTATATATATTAAAAAAAATGCTGATGTGGCATGCCATGCCAGCATGCCACGTAATGGATTTTGCATTTAAATACAAAATTCTGTTTAAAAATAAAATAAAAAAGTTGCTAACGTGGTGGAAAAAAACAAAAAATAAAATAAAAAACTGTATTTCATTGGTATGCCACTTGGCCGCCACATCAGCGTCAGGGACCAAAATAGAACAGAATACACAATACACAAGGACTGTATTGAACATTTTTAAAATACAAGAGAGACGAAACGTGTAATTAATCCTTTAATTTACGACGGATCCTGGTGAGGGGGAAATCACCCACTCTAGCCCACAAGTCCATCTAGGGTCGGTCCATCTCCTTAGTTTAACTACAAACCATGTGTCCTTGTACCAATGGTTCAACTAAGAACCTTTTTCAATTTATAATGAATGTGTTTTATCCATTTTTTTTTTTAAAAAAAATAATAATATCTAAATAGATATATTCATGGTAGTCGGACATAATTTTAATTTTTTTTAAAAATAAATTGGGATTTTGAAATTTTATCAAAATTTTGGTTTTTTAAAATTTTAAAAAGTCTACGGCATTTTGAAATTTTCTCATTGCATGTTTAAATTATAATATCCTTTATAACTATTGTTTTTATAAAAGTTGTTTAACAATACAAGGGATATTTGTTAAATATAACTTGCCATTGTTTGCTTTATCCCATAGGTTGTGTTTGGTTGGGAGTTATCCCACTTAAGAATAGGAATAAGTTTTGAAAAGTTTTAAAATTTTTGGAGGGAAATTTTAAAATAATGGTATTAATGATAAGATAGTGATGTGTTGATTATATATTGGTGGGTTATATTTTTAAATCTTAATTAAAGATTTTGGCGGGAAAAACATTTTCATTGGAAACTGTCTTGGGGTTATCCCTTGGGGATAACCCTCCATAGGGTCCCTCGGGTGGTGTTGGGTGGGGTGTAGTAAATAGTGGGAGGGTTTGATCTCTGACAAACAGTACCAGGACCAATAATTCATTTGCCCAAATATTATATAACCTTTTTTTTTTTAAGTCATAAGCAAAATGAATGCCATTTGCTAATAAAACATGATATTTCATTTCATTGCAATTAAAATAAGATCTAACCAACCATGAGATGTTTCATAACAAACACTTGAATATTTCATTGAAGTTTTTGGCACTTTATTTTGTACTATCACATTGCAACTTGTCAAATTGCAAGGCAAGACAAACCCTCCCCTGAAAAAAATATACATAATATGATGGTATCACACAATCACAATATAACTCATTTTTGTAAAAAGCACAATTGTAAAAAGAAAAATATATTCTCCAACTCATCATGATTTTATTCCAAACTTTTATTTATATTATTATTATTATCATCATTATTATTTATTTACATTGTATATAAAGCTCAAACATTGACATATATAGCTGAATATATTATTTTAACTGAAGTAAGTATGTTTTTTATTCATTCTGTATTAGTTAAAACAAAGGAGGAAAACAAACCGTCTGTTTTATTGATGAGTGTTTTAAAATGAAAAATTATCAAATAGTCCATGATAATTTACATTTTTTCGATGTTAAACACTTAAGATGAATAGTAAAGCAGATAAATCATCATAAGATAAAATAACTTACGGGGGAGTATATAGAGATTTCAAAACTAAATAGAGATCAAAAGGCAATTACATGTTTTTAAAATTTAATAAAACACCGAAAGAAACCTCACAACACTTCTTCTTTTTGTAGGTTTGTTGTAAAAGCATAAATAAACTCAACCAAAACACTCACCCCTCAATTAACAACACCTAATTGATTCTCTTCAGAACCCTACAAAACATTTGGGCAAATGACCAAACTTGGATAAGTTCAGTAGCTTCAATCCAAAAACATTATAACACATTTGAATGAGAAGGAAATCCACCCACATAAGCTCCAAAGTTTAAGTGACTTCACTCTCACCAAACAAAACACAATGATAATAGCCTTTGAACCAACCCTAAAACCCTAAATGCCCTTAAGCCCTTAACTCTCTCTACTTAAAGGTCACTACCCTTTCTTCTATCTTATCACAATACAAAGAACACAACCATCATAAGGTTTTCTTTTGAACACTTTCAAGCTCTCATTTCTTGCTAGCTCTTTAGGTTTTCCTCCATGGATTATGAGTATGAAGAGAAGAACTATCCTCTTGGTATGTCTATTTACTCACATATGTTTTGCATGCTTGTTTACTCTGACAAGTATTAGGGTTTACTTTTACATATGTTTTCATTGTTTCCATTTTTTTTTAATCAAAATAAAACTCAAGTTATGATTTCATTTTGTTCTTCTAACAGATTAAAAAAGCTACGAGTGTTGCTTATATAGTTTTTATATCTTTTTTATTATTTATATTTTAAGAACATAGCTCTAAATTTATGAATTGAACCAAATTTTAAGTTTTATTTTACAAAATTAAGTTTTATAAAGTTTATTCCATTGAATTTGAATTTGAAGTTGGTTAATTTCTAATAATGTTGGTTTGGTATCAAAACTCGATAATCTCTAATGAATCTGTCCGATTCACTTAATTGAAATGAAAAAATTTAATAAAATAAAACTTAAATCTTGAAAAACAAATTTTATGAATCGAAATCAAATTGAATTAACCATCTCTCCATTAGATCTTTTTTCTTTTTTTCTCGCCCTAATCAAAATATTATCGAGTTGGCTCGGTTGTATTTTTATCATATTTTAATATTCTATATTTATGTGGAGTCATATTAAATATAACATTAAACATAACTCTCTCGAGAATAACTCGGGATCAAGCCCTCTTTATGTAAATGCGGGAACTCAATGCATCAAGTTAAGTGTGCTCCATGATTGAGCCCTATTCATTGACATCCTTAGTGGGGGGCATTTGTCGCATTAATTTAAAAATATATATATTAAAAAACATAAATAACATAAGATTAAATTATACAATATTAAACATTATATATATATATTTATATATTTTTTGTGAATCTAGTCTGTTGTTTTTTTTTTTGAAAAAGTGGATGAACCACATTTTATTTAATTTTGTTAATAGGTTTACAATACTTGGTCAGGTCGGGAAATGAAATTAAAATACATCGTTTGTAGTGCCCCTCCCTCCTGCCAGCATCCACCCTGATTTTGTCTTCTTCCTAGGCTTGTCCTGGGTCCTCCCCGGAGGAATCTCCACCTTCAATCGCCCTTGTTGGTGTCGCGGATGTGAATGATATGCTCCGCTTCAGATTGATCTTCCAAACTTTCTTTCTTTTTGAAATTTGTGATCCAACCAAGAGATGATAAGGAAAAAAATATCCTGAATTATTCGTAAAAAAACGCGTTGTTTTTCCTGAAAACACCGTCTATTTCTTTCCCCCCAAATACTCCAGGTGATTATCATTACAGCGATGTCTCACCCCCTTTTGAGGGTATTGTCCACCCTCCAGGGGGTTGCCTGGTTCCCCATAGTGCGCGAATCTAGTCTGTTGTTGATTTGAGAAGCATCTCACAAACAACAGTGTTACCACTCATGAGTCATGAGGCTTCTTTTTAGGCTTTGTGAACTGCTTGCTTTCCTCCTCTCAATCACTATTTGCTCCACAGCTTTACTAAAAAGCTCTCTTTCTCTCTCTGTGTGTGCTGCTGTTTGCTTATGGACACGTGGCAATCTCTAAGGCCTATTTCAAGTTTCAAGAAACCCTTTCCTAGCTGGCAGTAGCCTCCCCCGAGTCACGTGATATCTACGTGGGGCCCACTGGTTGGGGACTGTGGTCCCCACCTGTGTCGTCCTGGACGCCCATGGAACGGAAGACACGTCCCAATCGGATGCGTCTACTGACCGTCGGATCGTAGAGGGGGGGCCTTCAGTCACTGGGCCCCACTCCACCCCCACCACAACCGTTTCTGATCTTTCTCGGCCGTAGGATTTCCTTGAGATTCGAACCCATTCATAGTTCAGAGCTCCCACTTCTCAGACGTTTGATCTTCTGTACCCGATCCTTCTAGAACCCCTTAAAATAATTCAATAATTTAATATAATTAAATATAAGAAAAATTTGACCACTAGTCAATGTGATAAATAAGAGAATATCTATTTTTTCAAATTTTTAAGAATTTGCACACCTATTAAATTTAGGGGTTTTTTGAATGGTCATCCCATAGGACCGGTCTCATTGTGAACAGAGATTTGGCAACGTCACAATTGTGGGCTTGTCTCGAACTTAAATTAGAGAACATATTCCGAGACAAAACCACCACTGTGATGTCAATTCATCATGAAACCGGTCCCATTTAATTTTATTCAGTTAAAGATTTAATTTTATTAATTAATTTGAATTAAACTTTTTTAGCAGATTGCATGAATATATATATGAAATTTCCTCATATGGTAATAGTATACAAACTTAAAAAATATATAAAATTAGGGTATATCAGTAAATAACCTTTAGTATTGCTCAAATCTCAATCTAGTTTTTTTTTTATTTTTTTTTTAAATTCAAATTATATGTAACAAATAGATTCTCATAAATATATAGATAAATA
Source organism: Dioscorea zingiberensis (assembly GCA_026586065.1). Classification (NCBI taxonomy): domain Eukaryota; kingdom Viridiplantae; phylum Streptophyta; class Magnoliopsida; order Dioscoreales; family Dioscoreaceae; genus Dioscorea; species Dioscorea zingiberensis. The sequence goes on from CM048826.1 coordinate 38,885,288, forward strand.
GATATTTTTTAAAATTAAAAATACTCCCCCTTAAAATGTAGATAAACTTTTAAAAATTAAAAAATCCATAAATAAAATTTCAAAACCTAAATCTATTTTTTTGATTTTTTAAAATTAAAATTATGATAATCTCCTATAAATATATAGATAGATAGATATTTTTTAAAATTATAAATACTTAAACTTAGTAATATATATATATATGTATATATATATATATATATATATATATATATATATATATATATATTAAATAAAAAATCTAGAACTATGAGAAAATTCTAAAATCCTATCCTAATTTTTCTTGTTATTTTAGATTTTTTTAAAATTAAAATTAGACCATTTTTGCCTATTATAGATCCGTATATGTGGCTTAAAAAGGAAAAATATGATACGAAGTAATTTTCACTATTAAATAAATGAATTTTAAAAAACAGCCAAAAAAAAAGATATTCCGAATGATCCACGTGTTCAGTTTTAAATGGGGTAGTACGAGAATTTGGTACAACAACCGGAGCAGCGGATCCTGTTCAAAATTTTGCCCGATTCTTGCAACGCCTCGTCCTCTCCGCTGGCAAAGACAGGGGCCGCGCCCAATCATGTGACCCGACCCCTCGACACGCTGGCCCCCACACCGCACCAACTCTTTGGCGGGAACCACGTGTCATCCACTCTGTCACACACTCGCCTTGCCACGTCACCATACACAGCGATTCCACTCTCTCCCTATGTCCACGTCAGCGATGAGTGAGATCAGTGGTGGGTCCTGTGGTGCGCGCAAGGGTCCGCTTGGTCTTTGTCGCTTAGCGGGTCTCGCCCACCTGCGTCTCTTTTAAGTACTCGCTTGAGACTCATTTCATCGTGGCATTCTTTAGCTTTCTTTATTTTTTCCCCTTTTTTTTCGCTCTCCTTTTTCTCTAAAGTTTTTCGCACACTCTCTCACTCCGAGCGAGAGGTGGGAGAGAGAGAGAGAGAGAGAGGAAGAGGGGTGGTTCTCTGGGAGAGAGAGGAAGCGGGTTTGGGGGCCGATCTCGGTTTATCAGATCACGGTAAAGCGGTTTCTCAGTCCTTTACTCTTTGGTTTGATGTTGCTTGGATTCTAGGGTTATGGATCTGTGGATTTACTGGTGGAAATCATGTGAATCGATTTTGGGTTTTCAAGCTTTGGATCTTCGATGGTGTGGTGTTTTTTTTTTTTTTTTAAATTTATGTAAGTTTTGTTGTTTTTTTGATAATGTTGCTTTATTTTAATTTGTTTTTTTAGTTTACTGTTTTGAGTATTAGCATTTGATGTTGTTTATCTGGGTTTTAGATGGGGGTTTTGGTTGGATTTTCTTTTAGGTTTTAGGTTGGAGTTGGGAAAGAAGTGGAAATGAGTTAGATTGGAGCAGGGGTTGTGGGGTTTTAGTTTAACTTATGGCTCATGGAATGATCGTTTTCTTACGGTTAGGGTTAGTGTTTTGCGAGTTCTCTAGTTGCTTGTGGTTTGAGCGTGATGGGTTTTGGGATTTTTGACTGCCTTCGGTTTTGATCTATAGATTGTGGATCTGATGTTTTACTTTTAGGTTTGATTCTTAGGTTATTGCTGAAGGGTTTTGAGCATTTTATTGTTACTTTTTCTTTTCGTATTGTTTCTAGACTTTGGGAATGGTTGGTACTTCTGTGCAGCAATCTGGTCGGTGCATTTGGTATTCATATTAGCAAAAGTGCATCTGAGTTGCTGCCTTTTTATGTTTTTTAATTTTTTGTGTTATTTATTTTCTTTTTGTGTTTTTTTTATTATTTTAATTTTGTAGTTTTTGGTTTAGATTGGTATATGATTGGGTGTATCGGGGAGTGTCAAGGCTTATCGGGTGTACAAGGACATGTCTGTTTTGTGACTGATCATTTTCTATAGAGCTTGTCATATGATCCTTTAGTTTTCCAAATAAGTTAGCTCATATATTTTCTTTTGGAGTTTTTATAATCATGATTTCTTATATAGGCTCTTTGCAAAAGATGTGATCACATTTTGAATTTTTCCTATTGGCTTTTGTTCTTGGTTGCGATATTTCTGCAGACATATTCTTATTGCTGCCCTTTTTATGTTTTTTTAATTTTTTTGTGTTATTTATTTTCTTTTTGTGTTTTTTATTTTTAATTTTGTAGTTTTTGGTTTAGAGTGGTATATGGTTGGGTGTATTGGGGAGTGTCAAGGCTTATCGGTGTACAAGGACATGTCTGTTTTGTGACTGATCATTTTCTATAGTGCTTGTCATGATCCTTTAGTTTTCCAAATAAGTTAGCTCATATATTTTCTTTTGGAGTTTTTATAATCATGATTTCTAATATAGGCTCTTTGCAAAAGATGTGATCACATTTTGAATTTTTCCTATTGGCTTTTGTTCTTGGTTGCGTTATTTCTGCAGACATCTTATTGCTGCCTTTTTTGTGTTTTTTAATTTTTCGTGTTATTTTTTTTCTTTTTTTTGTGCTTTTTGGTTTAGATTGGTATAGGATAACCGATAAGTCGGCTAAAAGGGTTTTCTTCATTAGCTTAGCTTTGTTTGTAGGGATATTGTTCTGCTTCTAACATCCTAATCTCTCATGGAATTATTTGTTGTTATTATTATTTATTTATGTATTTTTATTTTTAATTTTATTTCATTTTATTTCAGTTTATTTCATTTTATTTTTATTTCATATTTGAGAGCGACATGAAGACAAAGAATCCATATAGCCGACCCCATCTAGTATGGGATTAAGGCTTAGTTGTTGTAGTTGTTTTTTTGGTTTAGATTGGTATATGATTGGGTGTATTGGGGAGTGTCAAGGCTTATCGGTGTACAAGGACGTGTCTGTTTTGTGACTGATCATTTTATATAGAGCTTGGCATGATCCTTTAGTTTTTCAAATAAGTTAGCTCATATATTTTCTTTTGGAGTTTTTATAATCATGATTTCTTATATAGGCTCTTTGCAAAAGATGTGATCACATTTTGAATTTTTCCTATTGCCCTTTCTTCTTGGTTGCGGTATTTCTGCAGACATATTCTTATTTGATTCCTGATAAGTGGTTTCTTGTTTAGATGAAAGATTCTCTGATATCTGGCCCTCTGTGGTTCATGAACTATGCAATTTTTTTTGCTGAATGATTAATCAGTCTTTTATGTATATGGTCCATTTCTGCTTGGAATATAGTGCAATATTAATGCACCAAATTGCTGGAGAAGAGGGAAACCCTGTAAGCCGGTATAGCCAAATGGGGGGAGCAAGCTCCAAGCAAAGAGAAAAGAAACTCAAACTCAAATTAATAAACCATAACCAAAAACCTATAGACTCCATATCAAGGGTTTATATAGGAAACTCTGTAAAGATAGAAGACATAAATAACCCTATGAATCAAAATAATAACTACTAACACAAAAGTTCTAATGACAACACAATCCAATAAAATTAGGATATCCAGTCCTGTGTCTATGACTATAGATGCGCACATTGGCATCAAATATGACTTGCCATGGATGTGCTTGATGGTCTGTATATGCAAATACTGAATGTGGTTATGGCATGGTTCTTGTCCAGATGATTTGACTTTCTTTCTTTTTTCCTATACAATAAATTTTTAATTGTCATTTATTGCGGGCAATTGATGCCTACCTTTTTCATCATCCATGTATTAAATAGTTGGCATTTTTGGGGTCTCAAATACGTTGTTCTTTGCATCTGATTTGCACCTAGATATGTTTTTTGGCTATAAATACCTATGATAGGTCTTGGTGTTTGTGTGACCAAACTGATAAGGCTGCCTTCTGAGTGTGCCGTGGAATCCATTAGAGCCGTTACTGAGGTCAGGCAGATGGGAAAGATGCTATTTTCCATATGATAAAGAGCTTCTTTGCTGGGGTTGGGTTAATCAGAAAGATGCTTGTTTCCATGTTATAGAGAACTTTGTCGTTTCTAGAGAGTTTCAACTTTGTCGTTTCTAGAGGCTTTCAACTTTGTCGTTTCTAGAGAGTTTCATCTTTTTTAATTTCTTAAGAGTCGTAATTGGGGTGGGGCTGATTATAGAGATATCTGCTTGTTGTTTCATCTTTTTCCATATTATAGAGATTCTTGTAGATTCATCTTTTTCCATATTATAGAGATGCTTGTCATTTCATCTTTTTTCATATTATAGAGATGCTTGTTTCCCTGTGAAACAGAGCTGTGGCTTTTCTAATTGCTGTTAAAAGTTGGTGTGCGTTGTGCGTGTACAAAAGTGTGATGGGTTTCACTTGTATTTCCTTTGCAGAGGTCATCATGGTGAGAAAGGCAAGAACTGAACTCCCTGGATCTGAGGAAGCCTCTGGTTCTCAGGATCCTGGTGGCATTGGTGGAACCCAACGCCCGGTTATTCAGCAACAGGGTGGTAGAGGAGGACGAGGATGGGCTCCTGCCAACCCTCAACAGCCTTATTATGGTGGTCGGGGTGGAGCAGTTTACCAAGTTCGTGGTGGTGGACCTCATCCTCGTGGGGGAATGGCACAACCACAACAAGGCGCTCTCCCACCTACTGAACATCAAGGCCGTGGGAGGCATCCGCAGAGAGGTGGGATGGCACCACAGCATTACCGTGGTGGACACAGGGATGGTGGTCAGATGGCAGGTGGGCATGGAGTTGGACCTTCTGTTGCTGGTCCATCCAGGCCATTGGTTCCCGAGCTGCACCAAGCAACCCAAGCTCCAAATCCGGCCACCCAGGCATCATCATCACAATATGGTCCATCACAATCACCAAGAGTGGCACCTGTTCGGATGTTGGATCAATTTGAACATCTCTCGATTAAGGACAAAGCTGGCCCCAGCCAGGCAACTCAACAACTGGTTCCAGTTGCACCTTCAAGCAAATCTATGAGATTTCCACTGCGCCCTGGCAAGGGTAGTTATGGTACCAAATGCTTGGTGAAAGCAAACCATTTCTTTGCTGAGCTACCTGATAAAGATCTTCACCAATATGATGTAGGTTTCTTAATTTTTCCACCCATTAAGTTGTATTTTCTGCTTGACTGATGATATTTATATTGATCAAACAGGTTTCAATTATCCCTGAAGTCACTTCACGTGGAGTGAACCGTGCTGTCATGAGGCAACTAATCGCCCTATACCAGGAATCGCATTTAGGTGGTCGCCTTCCTGCCTATGATGGTAGGAAAAGTTTATATACAGCTGGCCCACTGCCATTTTCCTCTAAAGAGTTCCAAATTACTCTAATTGATGAGGATGATGGTTCTGGCATGGAAAGGTGCATTTTCCTGTCTCCTTGTGTTGATGTGACATTTTCCATTTCTATTATAATGTAGCAAGCTTATTTTGTTAATTTATGCAGACGTCAGAGGCCGTTCAAGGTTGTAATCAAATTAGCTGCACGAGCTGATCTTCACCATTTACAGATGTTTTTGGATGGGAAACATGCAGAAGCACCCCAAGAAGCCCTTCAAGTTCTTGACATTGTGTTGCGTGAATTACCTAACCAAAGGTGACATCATTATTTTGATTCATTTGAATTTATTGATTGATCATTGCTTGCAGAAAAATATTATTAGTCAAAATGGTTTGCAGATACACACCTGTTGGTCGATCCTTTTATTCAGCTGATCTGGGGAGAAAGCAGCCGCTTGGTGAGGGCTTAGAAAGTTGGCGTGGTTTCTACCAAAGTATTCGGCCCACACAAATGGGGCTATCCCTGAATATTGGTAAAGCACCCATCCCCCTTGTTTTGTGCTTTTGAGAGTGAGATATTAGGTTATATAAACCAAATGTACTTAGTGTGGGGTAAGTACATGACAATGAAGATGGCCATCCCTTTGTAATTTTTGCCTTGGAGAGTTAGATATTATGCTATATAAACCAAATGAAATTAATGTGGTTTAAGCACATGGTAATGAAGATGCAAATGACCTGCACCTAGAAGATTTATACTCTTATGTTGAAAGCCTGAACAATTAGTTGCATATTTCAGATGTTTTTTTTTTTTTTTTCTGTTAGTGACAATTTCTGCAATTCATGTGGACATGTCAAGTAATGTCCTCTGCTTCTAGATTTCTTTCGTGCTTCATGATGCTCAATATCTGTGAGAAACCTCTTCCATTCCCTTTTTTAACATGCTTCCTCTATTTCATTTGCGTAACTAACCCTGTCATCCTACTACTAGTAACATTTATCTTATTTTATTTAAGTACAATAGTCTCCAAAATATGAAAATGAGCCAAAAAAGCAATCCTACTTTTCAGAATAGAGTGCCTGGCTGATGGTTTGCTTCTGCTGTTTATGTTTTATCCACATTGTCTGTATGAAGAGGGAAGATGAGTAAGCTAATTCTTCTATGCTAATGTGCATTATTTACTTAACAATAATCAAGGAGAAATGTATTTAGGTTCCATATCCTGAGTAAAGGGCCAGTGTTACAGAAACTTACATGTTTTTTAATTTGCTAACATGATACATAAAAAAGCTTTATTTGGATTTACAAATCCATAGGGAAATTCCTCATATAAATATACGTGTTTGTTTTGATGCTGGTTGATTTTTGCTGCTTAGTTTACCAAATTATTGTGCTTTTTTACTCAAATAATGATTTCAAATTTTGAGTCTCGACTTTTAAATCCATATGGATGATTGTTCTGTATCTACCTATTTGATAAATTTAACTGAGTCAATATACAAGTGGCCCTATTTATAATGTTATAATCAAGTACAAAAGGTTAATTCTGATTTGGGGCTTAAATGCTTTTGCCACCTTTTCAAAAATAAGCTACCATGATATCCAAGTGAGAACATGTCATACTAATTTTACCAATGCATGCATGAACCTGTTTCTATTACATCACTGGGACATGTTACCAAGCAGTTGATTGTTAGTTTTGTTACAAGTGTGTAGGTGATATGTAAAATGGATAGTTGCATTGACTATTTATTGTCCCTGGTTCTGCTTTAGAATAGTTTTCTTCTTTTACAGATATGTCATCCACTGCTTTCATTGAGCCATTGCCAGTTATTGAGTTTGTGGCACAGCTGCTGAATAGGGATGTCTCAGCTAGGCCATTATCTGATGCTGATCGTGTGAAGGTTTGTTTCGGTTTGCTAATCTTTTTTATCTTAGCATATGAGTTTTGGGATTTTTTTAATCTTCTGAAAGAGGTCCTTTAGAGGAAATATGGTTTCCTACAAAGGTATTTCTATTTCTGTTGGTTTACAAGTGCTCTTCAAGTGACTGCAGTTTTGATCAAAATAAGTGTATTATATTGCTTTTCAACAGTGAGGAGCTGTCAAGCCTTACTGTCAAGCCTTACTGTCTTATACTGATCTATTTTCTTGCATTGTTCCTATTGTCAGATAAAAAAGGCCCTAAGGGGCATCAAAGTTGAGGTTACTCATCGTGGAAATATGCGCCGAAAGTATCGTATTTCTGGTTTAACACCACAAGCAACAAGGGAGCTGACGTATGGAATTGCCCCTTCACATCTATTTCACCCTTTTCATTAGTATTTTTTAGATGGTTCAATTTGATTTACTCTTTCACAAAAGAGATCTTTGCTCATTTATGGTTATCTACCCTATCCATCTTAAGTCTTTACTGTTACTGTTTAAATGTCTACAATTTATCCGTACAGGTTTCCAGTTGATGAAAGAGGTACTATGAAGTCTGTTGTGCAATATTTTCAAGAGACATATGGTTTTACCATTCAACATACAACTTGGCCTTGCCTGCAAGTTGGTAATCAACAGAGACCAAATTATCTTCCTATGGAGGTCTGTAATCATCCATCTAATTGTGATGTTAAAGTGTTCGAATTAATGTTATTCTACTCCCACTGGTTTTCATAATTTCATAACTGAACACTGATTTAACAAATTGATATTTAGGTATGCAAGATTGTTGAAGGGCAAAGGTATTCTAAGAGGTTAAATGAAAGACAAATCACTGCCCTTCTTAAGGTTACTTGTCAGCGTCCTTATCAGCGGGAACTTGATATCGTACAGGTAATGCTTTTATCTATAACCTCTGCATATGAGTTTCATGTGCTCGTGTATCTGGTTTCACTTCAGCCATCAATGGTTTTGTATCTATGTTTTCTCAGTTAGAAAACAAGATTTTGGTGGATTGCTATATTTTCCTTTCCCATATACCTGTTTGAGTGTAAACGTGCTTCCACAAAACTATGTATCATAAAATAATCTCCTAATTCTAATCTAGTTTGACTTAGTTTAAATCTTACAGCTACATGTGTGCAGTTTAAAAATAATCTGCTTTCACATCAGCTTTTTTTTTTTTAATGAAATTGTCTTTTTAGATCTCCCATTTATGTATTCTTCTTCTTTTTTTTTTTCTGTGGATTGTGTGTTCAATATCATGTCGGGTGAACCTCTTTTGTGATATTGTTGTTCTGTCTAAGATATAGCTACAGAGTCCAACTGTGATCAGTCCGTGTTCAGTTCTACATGCACTACTTTATAATGAAAATATGCATGTTAAAATCAAAATTTTAATTTTTGATGAAGTGGAACTATTTCAAATGACCATTGTTTGGAACTTTTAATATAGTGATACCTTCTTGATGCTGCCTACTTCATTGTTTGTTTAGACCTTGCAGGCGCTTATTCTTGATCTCTCTTTTATCCTGTTTATGTTTTACTTATATTTCTATATTTAACTACATATAATTCTTGATACCTTCTCCAAAACTGTTTCAGCTATCTTAACCCTGTTATATATGAATGATCACCCTACATAAATTAATATCATAAGTTGCAGTATTATGGGCATGGAAATTTATAAATCTTTTCCTTTATCCCAGACCGTTCATCATAATGAGTATGGAAGTGACCGTTATGCGACAGAGTTTGGCATCAAAATCAGTGACAAACTTGCATCAGTCGAGGCACGGATTTTGCCTGCACCACGGGTAAAAAGAGAATTCCATGAGAATATCATCTGAATTGTTTGTGAACTTGGATGCTTTTTATTGATATATTGATGGCTTAACAGCTGAAATACAATGACAATGGGAGGGAGAAGGATGTCTTGCCTAAAATTGGTCAATGGAATATGATGAATAAGGTACCATATAAAGTTCTGGTTGTTATTTGCCTTCTGTCAGGGAACACTATAAGTACTGCGGTTTCCTTCATTTTCAAGAAAATTGCATATTATTGATGTTTTTCTTTTTTGTTCTTATATAATTATCGGTCAGTTCAGCATAGGCTTTGTTTATTAAATTTATCTTTAAGATACTATTATGTGAATTTACTTGGGACAAGTTTTGTTCTGGATTTTGCATATTATTAATGATTTGAATTTTGTTCAGTAGTTGGATGGTAAAGTGCTAATTGAATTTTGTTCAGTTAAATTTGTCATTTCACACAAAGTTCTTAAAAGTTCTGTGAACAGCATTCTTGGCCTCCCACAAATTGCTTTAGTTATGCCCTAATCACCATTCCTCTATTATGCAAGTTATTTGATTATTGTAAACATTTTCATGGTAATTTATATCTTTTAGGATCAAACCTATCATCTGAAGCCTTTCTTTTATAATTTGTTCATATGACCTTTTCACTGTGTTCAGAAAATGGTGAATGGCGGGAGAGTGAACAACTGGATATGCATCAATTTCTCACGGAATGTGCAAGATAATGTTGCTCGTGGCTTTTGTTATGAGCTAGCTCAGATGTGTCAAATATCTGGCATGGTGCGTATTCTACCTTCTGGTTATGATTTTATATTATGTGTAGAAAATTCCATTCCATGCAATGCAATTGGTTTTCTTATTCTGTGTGTTATAGGATTTCTTTCTGGAACCAGTGCTTCCTCCACTAGGTGCACATCCCGATCAGGTGGAAAGAGTTCTAAAAGCACGTTATCATGATGCAATGACCAGACTCCGACCCCAGGGAAAAGACCTTGATTTGTTGATCGCTATATTGCCCGACAATAATGGTTCCCTTTATGGTATTTATCTTTTTAGCACATCTTATTTCTTACATAACTGTTTTATTTCCTTGTCGGATTTCTACTCCGGGTTTCCTTTCTGTCTCATCCTCAAATTTTGTGTTGGATCTTGATTGAAGATATTGTACTCAGTCTTTTCCATGTCAATTTACAGGGGATCTTAAACGGATTTGTGAGACAGATCTTGGGTTAGTCTCACAATGTTGTTTGACTAAACATGTATTCAAGATGAGCAAGCAATACTTGGCGAATGTTGCTCTAAAGATAAATGTGAAGGTGTTATTCTGTTTAATTTTTTGCAATCTTTTGGTAAATTTTTCATTTGCTCACTTCAAAGTGATTTTGGTGCAAAGGTTGGGGGTAGGAACACAGTGCTTATGGATGCTTTAACTCGGAGGATACCTCTGGTTAGTGATAGGCCGACGATTATATTTGGTGCTGATGTTACACATCCTCATCCTGGAGAAGACTCAAGTCCTTCTATTGCAGCTGTACGATTGACTAAACCTGTGCCTTCTATTTGTTATTCTTTAGTCTTTAAGTGTTGGAAAAACCATTGCTGAATCATTTTGTTTACTAGCATAAACTGAAACTAATGAGCATTTTAATTAATGTGCTTTCTGCAGGTTGTTGCTTCTCAGGATTGGCCAGAGATCACCAAATATGCTGGGTTAGTTTCTGCTCAGGCACATCGTGAAGAACTGATTCAGGATTTGTTCAGATTTCGGCAAGATCCCAATAGAGGAAATGTCCCTGGTGGCATGATTATGTATGGCTGATCTTGTCAATATCTAGTAGCTTTCCTTTTTGATTGACTATTTCCTTTCGGGAATGAAACTCAAAAGTTGCACCTGAAAGAACTCTCTAACATGATCATCATTATTAGGGAGCTTCTTAAATCCTTCTTAGTGGCAACTGGGCAAAAGCCACAGAGAATTATATTTTACAGGTATCACCTTCTGGAAGTTGTACTTGTTTCATGCTTTTGTGTTCTCCCGGATTATTGATATTGTTCCCTCTGCAGAGATGGTGTCAGCGAGGGGCAGTTTTATCAAGTACTACTGCATGAACTTGATGCAATTAGAAAGGTATGTAGTATCTTTGTTCTTTTCCATCGCTTCACTTCCTTTGGGTATGGTTATCTATTGAGAACCCGTCTATGTTGCATTTCAGGCTTGTGCCTCTCTAGAATCCAATTACCAGCCACCTGTTACATTTGTTGTGGTGCAAAAGCGTCATCATACTAGGCTTTTTGCTAACAACCATGCAGATCAACGTACAGTCGATAGAAGTGGAAATATACTACCTGGTTAGACACTTGCATTTGGTTATTTTTTTTCTTGGTTTAAAGTTTACTGTTTAATATCCTATGTCCGACAAATGAGAATCTAATTTCTGTCAACATCCAGGTACTGTTGTTGATTCCAAGATCTGTCACCCAACTGAGTTTGATTTCTATCTGTGCAGTCATGCAGGCATACAGGTGATTATTTATATATTTCAATTGTGCTCATGTCCTGGTTTGAATGTAATCGCGTTAGGTCCTAACATCAATGGTGATACCTTTCTGTAGGGTACAAGTCGACCTGCTCATTACCATGTTCTATGGGATGAGAACAAATTCAGTGCTGATGAACTCCAGTCCCTAACAAACAACCTGTGCTACACGTAATACCCCTTGTTATCTTTAATGTTCTACCTAATGCTTCTTGTCACAGCATGTTATATTTACAAACTTCATTTCTATCTTTTACTGCAGTTATGCTAGGTGCACCCGATCAGTTTCCATCGGTAAGCTTTTCTATTTCTTCTATTCATACCCACGGAACTGATGTATTGAAATGAACCCCAGACCATGACTGAAGATTTTTTGTTTCAACTCAACAGTGCCCCCAGCATACTACGCCCATCTGGCTGCTTTTCGTGCCCGTTTCTATATGGAGCCTGATACCTCTGACAGCGGCTCGATGACAAGTGCTGCAGCTGGTCGTGGACAAGGCGGAGGCCCCCGTACTACCCGTGTGCCTGGCAGTGCCATTAGGCCTCTGCCTGCTTTAAAAGACAATGTTAAGAGGGTCATGTTTTATTGTTAAATTGCTCCAGCTCTTCTGAGCAAACTAGAGTGTGCTTGTCTGCTGTTCTTGTTATCTGCTGCAATAATGATTTGTATGACCTAAAAGTGTCTTGTTCCTCTGTTGTCATTCCAGAGGACTTGAACTTGCTTTTCATATATTATGTTTTGTTTATGGAAAACCTATATTGGAGTTTTTATTGCATCAAACAACTGTTTCAGTACATCCATACTTTTTTTTACATGAAATTAGAGAATAGAACCAACTCAATCCCACTCCTTTAGACTTCATCTCCAATCCTTGTAGTTGTATGTATCATTTTGCAGAGCTGAACAACCTACACCAAAACCAAACCCAAGTAGACCCAATCATCAATCAAGCAGCAATCAACGAAGGCATCATCAACACAAGACATGAATCGTTCTCCAATTCCTCACCTTGTAATCCTTGACTGTGTGCGTCTGCAGGATCCTCACAATAAGTTACAAATAAGAAGTCAATCAATTCCTTCTACTCATAAACAATCGTTCAATCATCTTTCTCAGAGTAATTAAGAATGGGCACACTTGCCTTGCTGCTGGCTGAAGTCTCACCTCAGCCTGCTGCTCCGGCTGCTTCTCCGGCTTAACTCCAGCGATCGGCACCGTTCTCGCCTGCATCAAAAACATCATACCATCAACTCAAACTTCCCCGAAAATTCTCATTAACTTGTTTCCCTGGCCACATTGCTCACCAGGTTTCTGAATTGTAGGTTGTACAACAACTGCAGATATCTCTGCTTTGCCTGCTTCTGCTCATTGTTCAGTTGCCTCCAGAAACTATAGATTGATCCCATGTTCAGCACCTTTGTCGCATATATCTTCCAAGTGTAGCTGCATCAAACCCATCATGTGTTATATATACAATCTATTAACCGATGAGAGACTATTAGTACTACCATACATATATATCTATATATACACCTCTCGTATATTCTTTGGAGGCCAGAAGTGGACAACTTGTTCCAGTAATTGCTCTCCTGTTTGCACTTTTCAAAGAAATCAGCAATCTTGTTGCTAGATGCATCTCCATTGAGTGGATTTATATGGAATCCAGACACACCATCAACAATGATCTCTGCTGGTCCTCCTTGATTTGTAGCAAAAGTTGGCAACCCACAATTCATGGCCTCAATCACAGTCAACCCAAAAGCTTCATACAGAGCAGGCTGCATTTTCCATGCTTGAAACTTTAAACTCAGCTTTGCTCAAGTCTCTTAGTCATTCTATATAAAAAGAATTTGTCAATGATCATACCTGCACAAAGGCTCCCTTGGTGTCGGCAATGCATCGGTAGAGCTCTCCGTTGCGATACCGATCATTCTGCGCCGCTATCCACCTGAACTGACCCTTCAGTTGGTACTTCTCCATCAGAGAATGCATCTTCTTGATCTCACTAATCTCTTCCCTGTCCTTGGACTTAGCTGGATCCAGGAAGCCTGCAACAACTACCAGGTTCACTAAATTCCTCAGTCTCTTGTTCTTGCCATACCACTCCACCAGTCCTGTTATGTTCTTCACTGTATCGAGCCTCGCCATTGAGAAAATTATAGGCTTGTTTTTATCCTCTAGGAAACCTCTGCATCATTTATTAGTCTCATATATGTTAGTATACTATTTTGTATATCCTAATCTATTAATAACTAGTAGTCTTACATATGTTCATCATTGTCTACTTTGCTGAAAAGAAGCTCTTCAATGGCAGGATAGAATGAAGTCAGTCTCTTCTGCCTCTGAGTGTAAGGGAAGTAGACTGATTGATCAGCTCCTGGTGATGCTATATTGAACTTTGGATCTAAAACATTGATGCCGGAGACGAAACGGCACAATCCGGGAAGCGTAAATGCATAGTGACTCTCATACTGTCCTGGCCTATCTTTGCTGCAAGTTTGAGAACATGTAGTCGAAGTTTCAGAAATGATAATAATTTTGTGAGTAATGATCAGTAATGTTGTTCAACCTTCCAGCTATTTCTTGGTATGTGCTTGTTATAATGAAGTCTGCGGTGTTCATCGCGATCATATCAGCGGTGAATTGGCATGAAAAATGGTACTTTGGATCCAATTCCTTCCATTTGACATCTGAATCTTCATATTTCGTCTTCTCAAGAGCATGTGCAATGGTTCCCTTGTTCAGTAAAAAAAAAAAATTAGCACATTATCATGCATTGTGTTTCAATATATGAGCATAACTTCATTAGTACCAGAGTGATTCCGAGTTTGCTTGCGACGAGAGAAGCCACCATGTTTCCATCAGAGTAATTACCGATGATCAAGTCTGGTTTGACTTCCATATGATCAATGATTTTTGCTGCAGCATCTTGAGCATATTTCTCAAGGTAAGGATATATATCGAATCGGGACACCCATTGCTGAAGAACACCATCGTTTGTCCGGAATGGCACTCGAAGGATATGCGAATGGTTCGTGTTAAGTATCGGCTCGAGTTCTTGGTTGCATTTTGTCCCTTTTGCTTCAGGTATCAACCTTGTCACCTTCAAACATTTTCTATATTAGATGCTTATTTCAAAATGATAAATTCAAGACATCGGTTTCAGAGTTCGAGCCATGAACTTACTACAAGAATTTGTGGGTTTATAGACAGTCCTTGTTGTTTGATCCTTTGCAGCAATTCCTCCTCAAATGCTCTTACTTGGTCCAGGATGTAAACCACCTGTTGAAGTATAGCACATTTCACTAGTTTAGAATCAAAGATATTTAATTTCAATATCAGATCATTATCTTATATAGTTATGTCAATACCTGGCCACCGGTATCGGGCAATCCCAGAACATCTGCTTGTCCGAAGTAGCCGTGTGGAGAGAAGATGACAATGTTGAAGATGCAGGGAACTCTGCTGAAAAATCTCTCCAATTTCTGAGGGTCTGGTGCTTGAAGAACTTCAGATAAACAGTTCATACTATCCTTAACTCGTTCCGCTGTTTCGCCCCATCCTTTTTCAAATCCCCATTCCTGAAACCTGCAAATCAATAGAAATTAGCAAATTTGTGAAAAGAATGATTGGTCAAGAAGAATCAATCACCTCTGTTCAAACTTCTGAAATGGTGTGTTTTTCGGTAGCCCCGATAAGAAAACTTCAGCCAAAAGCAGTTGCATCTGAAGCTTGTTTACAGAGTCTAAAGTCTCATTGATCATGAGTTTCTGCAGATTAGCACACAGAGAGGTTACTAAATTGTCATGTTTATGATTCTGATACTTTGTTTGATTCTTATCTGAATGTAGAATTCTTACTTGGCCTCTGTGGTTTAGTCCAAGCAAATAGCCTAACAATGGCTTCAAGCTCTCTATGTCTTCATGCAGCTTTGAAGATAAGGATTTGGAAATGAATTGCATGCCATTTCCTATTGATGAAGGCATGGTGAGGTGTGGTGTCAATGTCTCGAATGCTCCGAAATCGATTTCGAGCGCATTCTCATCGTTCGCCCTTCAAATTTCAATCAACCATAATAAATTAAAATCTATGCAACCAAGTTTTCTGAATGACTCTTTCAGATATATAAATACATTCAAACACACATACCAATTCTCATCAAATAAGGTTTCTTTGAACTTCAAGAACTCTGCTGCCGTGATTTCCTCAACGGTGAGATCAGCTGAATGAACCTTGACAAACTCCCATATACCCGGATAACGCCTTACTGCAAATGCAACAAAAGGCGGGAGCACGACTGCTTCCTAACAATTTTAAGCAAAAATCATTAGCTTGTATATACATCTACATATATATATCAGAAAAACATAAAGAAAGAAGAATTTATTGAACACCGGAGTGGAACAAATTATGAAGCCAAGAAATCCCTCCATGAGTCTTTCCTTCTCAATCCTATCATCCATGGCTTTCTCCAATTCATCCATCAACTGTTTGTTCTTCATCAATCTCTTCCCCTTGGACACATAACTGATAATTCCAAACAAGAGATTAGAAACATTCTCAATTGAGTTATCAAATCAATGTCATCACCTATGAAAGCATCTCTTCATTTGATATCTGCTCTTCTTCAATTCTTCAGGCATGGCATCAGCAAGGCTGTCTGATCTCCTGAAGCTCGACATTTCTGAACTTAAATTTGTAATGAGGTTGTGTTTTTTTGTTCTGGGTTCAGCTGAGAAGAAGAGCAGACTTACTTATAGTTTTGAATTTGGTCGATTTTTTGGTATTCTTTGATTGTTTGTTTCTTGTGTTTGCTTGGATTGAGAGGATTGTTTTGGTGAAAGAAAACGGTCCCATTGGAGAAATGGAAGGCAAGAAAGGCATTGATCACAGAGAAGAGATCCCTTAATTGTTTGCTTTCAAAAATCAATTCCAATTCTTTGATGTATTTTTATATACATATATAATTAATTGAGTGAAAGAGTAATTGAATTATTAGAATTTGTGCTCTTTTTTTGTATTGATTTTAGTATTAGTGTTTCTTAATTATGATCTCCATTGTTGCCTTCTTGTCAAGTCTAACCTTTTGACTGTTGTATATGAAAACTTTATATCTGGCGCCAAAGTTCAAAGGGCAAAGGAATATGAAATTTGCAGATATATCCCTATGAAAGCGAATATTGTATATGCCCAGGCAAATTTTATTTTTATATTTGTGGTTTTTAAGTTTTCTACTTCATCGGTTTGTCTCAACAACAAAACACAATTTTTTTTCTTAAAATTATTCACGACACTAGTTTTCTCTTGTTGTCTTGGTTTGATGTAACACACTCATCAAAAAAAAAATAATAATTAAGCTAGAGGAGGCTCAAACTTTGGTCAAAAGAAGCCCTCCAATTGGAGTGAGGGCTATTTTTACAGATGAAGTGTCAACCGTCGAGGCCCTAGAGGGCATTCTCCTAGATTCTGACTTCGCTACTTTACGAAAGCCCATCAAGAAGGAAAAGAGCTCTTGGATGACACTGGCAGTCATAAAGGTAATCTTCAATTTTCACCTTTGTTCTGACCTCTTAATATTCCTCAGTCAATTGTTGACCTCATGTTTTTTCCTTGTGCAGTCTGCTCTTTTGATGGGTCACATGGCCAGGCAAGTCCGAGAGTAGGTCCTGATGGGTGACCCTTCAAAGGAGTTGCTGCAAAAAGCTGAGGCCGAGCATGTCCAGCTGAAAGAACAAATTTTTGGGCTCCAACTCCAAAAAGCCAATCTCAATAACGTGATTAAGGCTAAGAAGAAGGGCAAGATCCAGGCTCTTGATAAAATAAAGTACATCCAAGATCTCCTGTGAGCCTCCACACAGTATAGTTTCCATCTCGAGAAGGAGCAGGAGATCACAGTTCATCAGGCCGCGGAGGATGTTGCGGAAAGAGCAATGATTGAGTTTCATTTCTCCCAAGGATTCCATGGAGAGATCTTGACTTTTGGCAAGAAAGCCATGGAGAAGTTCAAGGACTCTCGGGAGTTCTAGGATGCGTTGGAGGAGGCAGTAACCAACTTCAAGAACTCGAGATAGTTCGTAAAGGAGGTTATCCAGTGTGCTTCCGTGGGAGTGAAGGAAGGATTCAACATCTTCAAGGAGATCATCCTTGGTTACCCAGAGCTAGATCTTTCTTCTATTAATTTCAAGAGTGTCCTCCGGTATCTTCCTCCATCTCTTTGAGGAGAAACTACTTAGGTCAGAGTCATAGCCGACCTCGAGATGCCCTTCACCGCCTGCTCCTAAAACATTGATTTTGCCTGAGGTCGAGGGGCTGGTGATGGGGTTGAGGTCGAAGTGGCTGTTGACCCTAAGGTATCAACTATGCCAAGTCTTAAGGTGTCAGCTTCGACCGAGGCTAGGGTGCTTGAAGCATCTACTAGCATTCCTAAATAGCTCTTATGTATATTTCCCTTTTCTTTAGTATTTGTACATTTCACGAGTTATCAATAATGAAACATTTTCTTTACTTGTGTTACTGTTGTATGACTTATTCTTTGAAAATTATCAAGTGTTGTGCCTTCTAGTTGTTGGCCTTTAAACTTAGCTTTTCCTTCGCTACTGACTTTAGTTCAGTAGTCCTTCATATTTCACCTAAGTCCAACCAGGTCATTCTTTGATTTTTTGGGAGACAATCTTGAACCAGGGTTCTTAGAGAATTCTCAGATCGTAGCTAAGCTAGATGACCCGATGTTGTTAGATGATAGGGTGATCTATGCCTTCCTTCTTACATGGATCTTGTCCATGGGTTATGGGGCTCGTATAGCTGAACAATCACCCTGCCTCTAATAAGTTCACCACAACTTCTCTTGGTTTTAGTCGGAGTTAAGATGCCTGCTACTCCATGATCTGAGGCTCTCAAGCATGAGCTCTTCAATCTTCTTTTTTAAGAACTCGATACCTAGAGTCTTGAGCTTCATCTCCCAATATTGTTTGTTGATCCTAACAAATTTCTTCGGCTTCTTGGCATGGCCCCCATTATGTCCTGTGTTGTTGTCTTCAACTGGATCAGGGATCTAACTTCGCTTGCCTCTTGCCATGGTTGAGCTTCACAGCTTCTTAATCATGAAGATGATCGATTCCCACAGACTCCGCCAAACTGTTGATGCAACGATCCACTATTCCTTGGGTTCATAGCATATCTTTGATCAACTAGAGAGATAAATCAGAAATGGTGGGAATTTTTCAAGTGATTTCGATGGAGGAGGTCGATCACGATTGGTGATTTTTTTTCTTTTTTTTTTATTCTTCTTCTTCCTTTCGCTCCACTAGATCAAGGGCTCTTTTGATAATTGTGGGAGAGAAGGAATCTGAGTACTCGTGCTCAAGGGGAGCCTCCGACGGCCAAGTGATAACTCCAAGTGAGTGAGAGAGAGAGAGAGAGAGAGAGAGAGAGAGAGAGAGAGAGAGAAGGGAGGGGGGGGGGGGTTCAAAAGAGAGATTTGAGAGATGAGTTTTCGACCTTTTACTAGTGGATTGACAACCTCCTTTTATAATTTACTGACCTAATTATCTGCCAGATCTTGGCGTCTTTAGAGATTCATCCTTTACCGTAGGATGACCGGACATCTGAGTCCATAGTTTAGCAATCTAGATTATATCACGTGTCTCAATGATTATTTTATCCCATAACAATATACACTTTTATGAAAACCTTGATGCATGTTTAATTAAAAAACAAAAAAGAAAAAAAAAATCAACAATCCCCAAATACATTAGAGAAGAAATAAAAGAAAGAATACAAATCATCACAGAGATAGCAATGGGCATGGTCAGTGTGTGTCTCTTTGCCATGTTTTTTGTGGAGAGGATGGCCTCAGTGTCAGGAAGGAGCTTGTTTCAGTTGCACCATAAATAAACATAGGATTCCCACTGCATGAAACAAGTGTTTGCAAGCACATCCTATCTATTTTTCTATACCATACAATCTCAGAATCACACATCCTCCCAAACCCTTGAGACAATGCTAAAAACAAACTCCACGTTTTCTTCATCTCTGAAAACACAATTTAATCAATACTTTTAGGTTATTTATATATATCTATGCTTGTTTGGTTTAGTGGAATATCATGTCCTTGTCCCACATAGATTCATCTTCACTCATTGCCATTAGTTTAATAAGTTTGAGCTAATGACTCAGTGTTTATGTTTATATTGAAAAACTAAGACGATGGTTAAAAGAAATGAACCGAAAGAAACCTAATAGACAATACAAAAACCCGTTTTTGATATTTAAAGATCAATGATTTAAATGAAACGTGATTTATCCATTTTTATAAAACAAAAATTTGTCTTGGTTTGATCCAGCACCACAATCAAAGCAGCCGAAGCTCCAACAACCACAAAACATTGTCAAAAAAAGTTTGCAATACCCGAGGGACAACCCCCAGGGATCTAGTGGAGATGAATTCTAGGAGGTAGGTTAAGGGCAGGGGAGTTAATGGATGTCAATGAACTTAGATTACTATCATCTTCTTGTCATATCTTAAGAGCAACGGGCTTATTGTAACACTTAATATGTACTCCTCTCTATCATAAATAAATGTGGTTTATCCACCTTATTAAAAAAAATTAAAAAAAAATATTTGAAGACAAAAAAAAACTAGTTAACTAGTTAGAGAACGATTAATAATATAAGAAAAAAATCTTTTGTTTCAATCACACGAAACAACTAAGAAAAAAATCTCTCTATGTGACTTAGATGTCACTCTAGTTGAAGTCATGGAAATAATTTCTTATAAAAAAAACACTCAGGTTAAGATTGTATACAATACTTAAGTGATCCAACTTTTTTTCGGGATCTTGTATGTATATAACAGGAGTATTGTAGCACCGCGCTGATGAATATATAAAAGTTTGATGGATTGGGATTAGTGAAATGGTGATGAAAGTTAATTAGATCAAAGGTGCATGTATGAAGATTCTATGAAGGTGAGAAGAAACCAAAAGGGTAGGGCAGTGTGGGCAAGGAAACAAGGAGAAGAGTTGAAAAGACTATTGAGTCATGCCTCTCTCACTCTATCAGTAGTACTGACTTGGTTTGCCACCTCTCAGTCAACCTGTTCAAACTGCTAGATTTGACATACCAGTGAACCAACTTGGTCAGCCTTAAAAGTTTCTCACCTTTTTGGCTTCTCAGAGACATGCACCATCATCAGTAGAGAGAGAAGAAACTCTCAACTTCTCTACATTGACAAAGAGAGAATCACATACCACTTTTCTTACCATCAATAGTAAATATCATGAAGATCCTTTCTTAAGCATTAATGAAATACAACAACAACTAGAAAAAGAGAGAGTGAGAGAGAGAGAGAGAGGATCCTACTAGACTAATGAACAACAACATTAGAACAAGAAGAAGAAGGAAGTAAAAGAACAAGGAGAGAAGGCTAGCTAGTCTTCTCAACTACTTGCAACTAGGGTTACAACAACATACCTTGAGAGCATGCATTAACTTGCTTAATGTGTTCTCTCATTGCAAGCTTCCACCTGCAAAGGATCTAGCAGAAGAAGAAGACTTGATATCTGAATCCATGGAAATAGATCCCATGTCCATGCCAGGATTATACTGCCCACCTGCCATGTTTCTCACCATGCTTCCCACTCCAAGGAAGTCTCTTGTCATTGTGTCTCCTCCCATGCTTCTCATCTTTCCCGCTTCTTCCATGCCGCCATTGTTGTACCTTCCGAACATGGCAGCTCCTTCATTTGTCAGTGAATTCATTAGGTCTTGAAACTGCCTCTCATTCTCATGGTTCTCCACTGCTCCTCCATTGATGAAGCTTGTTCTTGGTTTTGCACCACTTGAGGATGATGAGGAGGTTGCGAACCCTCTGAGAAGAGATGAAGCATTGCCAGCGCTCGAGCTCGATCCCATCTGCGCCGCCTTTTGCAGCAGTGCAGTGGCTGACATTTGAGGCAGCACCTGTTCATTGTGCACTGTTGTGGTGTTGAAGAGATTAGACACTCCACTTCCACCACCTCCACCAACTCCCAAGTGTTGGTGATCACTCATCAGGTTTCCAGCAAAGAGAGATGATGCTCCTCCATTGATGTTGTTGCTCAAGCTACTTGAACTACTACTATTCGACAAGAAGCTGAAGTTGAAGAGATTGGCTGAGGATGAGTTTGCAGTATTGCTTTGGAGCTGATGATCAGAGTGATGCATCAACACATTGAAAGGTTTGTTCTGGATCAAGGAATGGTGAGCTTGTGTCTCTTGAGCATATTCTTGGTTCACGCCGAGGAAGAGAGGCTGCGGCCCCGGCGTCCTGAAAGTCGAAGGCTGGTTCGACGGAGGAGGACTCATGAGGTTCTGATGATCGAATTGCTGCGCTCCATTACCGCCGATACGGAGAATGTCGGTTGCCGAAGAATTCATCTGAGACAAGCTCAATCCCATGTTGCTACTTCCATAGAGACTCGGCGGCAGTCTCGTGCTCTCTTGCGCCAGTGCGTCACAGAAGGCTCTGTGTGTGATGAAGCTATCACGCCTGCAGCAACACAATCAATCAACAAACAACAGTGCTTTCTTTTTTTTTAAATGCTTCAATTAAATCAAGAAACCACTCAATTTAATGCAGTTAATGAAGAATGAATTAATGTTCATATATTAAAAACAATATCCATTTATAGAACTTCATTTATTGCTCCTCATTTGGATAACATTCATCCCTCTAATGGAAACACTGAGAATTCCATGAGAAAGAAGATGAGAAGGATTGAGAGAAAGACGAAGAAAGAGAGAGAGTGGAAGAGAGAAGACTCTCTTTCCACAACTTGCCAAGTCACTAGAGAACAAATCTGATGAACAATGCATAGATGTCAGCACGTGAATATCAAGAGGGGAGAGAGAGAGAGAGGGGGGGCGTTGATTTCAATGGAGGAATGACCAGTGTGACTTTTTTTGAAATCTCAAAAGTCTGTGGCAGCAAGTCCCATGGCCATGGACAGTTCACGTGGTAGCAGTTCCAAAAAAACGCATACCTTCCTCTCCCTCTTCCCAAAGGAATCCCACCAGAGTATAACAACCCTAACCCTAACCCTAACCCTAACCCTAATCACAACTCCCAAGAGAATGTGTTTGTGCTTGTGTTTGTGTTTGTGTGTTTGTTCTTCTTGTGTTTAAACTGAAATACATGAAGAAAGAATGAATTAATGGGGGAAATTAATTAAGAATATGAACCTTGAGAAGAGAGTGCCACAATCACAGCGATACTCACGAGTACCGCAGATCTTCGAATGAGCTTTCCAATCAGATTGGACTGCGTATCGCTTCGAGCATTTGTCACACTTCCATTTCTTCTCGCCGTGTTTGCGGGAGAAGTGTTTCTTGATTCCGGTGAGGTCGCCGAGAGCCCGGGAAGGGTCATGGTGGACGCATGTCGGCTCCGGGCACAAGTACACTTTCCGGCGTTGAACTTCCTTGCTGTTCTTCTGCCGGAGTTTCCACGGCAGGTTATGGCCTCGGCGGTGGAGCTGCAGGTTTTGCTCTCTTTGGAATCCTTTGTTGCAGACCTCACAAACGAATCGGTTCGTCGCCATCAGTGTCTTCGGCGATAAAGCTATCACCTCTGCATCTGGGTCTGCAAATCAAAACCAAACAATTTGGATTGGATTCAATAATCAAATATAAAGTTGATAAATTTATTAGAAGAACGTACACATACTTGGATTTCCAGGGAGGTTTCTCTTCTTCTTCGGTGCTGTGGGTGGTGGAGCCGCCCCCGCCTGAGAACCGGTGGCCGATGCGTCTGGTTTGAGCTGATTGTTGAATTCTTCATCTCTAATACCGAAGAAAGGCGACGGCGAAGAGGCGGCTGCCATGGTGATTGAATAGCTGAAATTAAAACTCTAGCTGATCGCTTGGATAATCTTTCTCTTGTTGGCTTCTATGAAGAACACTGACAAGTCAAAATCAAAAGGATTAATCCATGAACTCCCTTTTGTATATATGTGTATAATATATATATATAGATATATAGATATATACCTATGGCCATAAAAAGAAGAAGGGAGGAGATGAAAGAACACAAAATCCTAGCACACGAGTGCTTGGATCTGAGCTCCTCCTAGAAGACAACCCTAATTCCCAAAAACCTCCAAACTCTACTATGAGTTCTCCTCACTTACAACTACAAGGGAACAAACAAGGAGTTGCACTCAAAACTAGTAAACAGTATGAGAAGAAAGAGAGAGAGAGAGAGAAGGGGGAAGCTAACAAACAAGAAAGAGGAAATAAGATAAGCATGAGAGAGAGAAAGAGAGAAATTGAAAGAGAACCAAAGCTCTTCTCTGCTACTCCTCTTCTATCTTCTCACACTCATTATCTTTCTCTCTTGGCTTTGCTATCACTACTTTGCACCTCTCTAGAGAAAAGGGGAAATGAGTAGAATAATGTATATGAACATGAAGAGAGAGAAAGATAGAGAGAGGGAGAGAGGTGGTGTGCTGTCTATGGAGGTCTCTTCTTGCAGGCAAGAGGGTGTCGTTATGCAAAGAGGGGAGGTAGGGACCACTATGTTGTAGTCCTTACCCTCTCCCCCATCTCTATCTATCCCCCTTCTCTTATTTCATATCTCTTTCCTCTTCATGTCAGGACAAGCCCCACCCCTTAATCACTTCCTTTTCTTCTTTTATTTTAATGTTCAAGTATTTTCTAGAAAATAAAAAAAGAAATATAAATAAAATTAGCTATGAACTATACTTTAGATTTTGTTTATATATGCTGATCCATGAGTTTTAAGTTTTACTGGTCAATTCTTGTATTTTTTGTGTATACTCAATTGCCAGAATTTTGTTCCGCTAACTATTCACGTGGCATCAGAGATTATTGTCAACTAAGGCGGCAAAAATGACTCTCACTCACTATCTTCCCTCAATCTTATTTTATCAGTAAAATATACCTGATCAGGTTTGGGTCAAGATCTATGTAAAGATGGTTTGACAATAAATGTGATTTATCCATTTTTTCCCACAGTTTAAATTATCCATAAGGATAATTAAATTTGCATTTTAACTTTATATCAGCTGTGCCAGATAACATCATATAACATGCCAAATCAAAAAAGAAAAAAACTTGTTAGCTGACATAAGTTTAAATGGAGTGAATGTATTATAAAAAATTGGAAAGTTCAACATTCAATTGGTAAAAATATAAATTTTTAGCTATTAAATACAAATTTTATAAGATAATTTTCTCTAAGTTCTTTGACAAAGACAAGATCAAATTTTTTTTTAAAAATGACATCCTATGTTTGATTTGATTCTTGTTTCAACAAGAAATTGATGTTAGTGGAAAGTAATACAAATTTAATTTAGGAATAAGATATCCAAATTAACATGAATGGAATTACATATATTGTGTTATTTTTCACTTTTCCAGGTAGATATAATAATAATTTTAACAATATTATCATATTTATAAGCATACACCCAAGATATATATATAGCTTAAAAGCTTTTGGATTTAATGAAGCCCATCAAACAATATATGCTGCCTTTTTTTACATCCTTTTCATCTGAGATTTTCTTTTGTTTTCTATGGTTGGCCAAGTTTAATTGTAAACACTCATTTTCTAAAGATAAGATAGGGTTTCATATCCTTTAATTGCAGATGAAAAACATGCAAAATTTCATACATATATATATATAGAGAGAGAGATACTATGTTTGAAGTGATGTGTGTGTGTATATATATATACTTGAAAACTAGTTAAAACTTAACCAAAAATCTATGTTTGTTTCTCACTTTGAACAAAACTAAACAGTACTACTCACTTCTCCATTTAAATAACCAAACTAACATTCAAAGTGGGGACAATGACACTGTCTTCAATGTGTAGTTTTTTGGGAAGAAGGAAGAGAACAAGGAAACAGACAGACCACAACTTGCTAAATACATGCTGGTATTAAGACATGGCACAACCAAAACATTGGTGCTAAGGACATTCTCATAAGAATTTTTTAGTTTAGACTACATGATGCTAACATTGTATGTTAGTTTATACACAAAACAAAGTTCCATTATTTACTCTTGAGATCATTGAAATAATTATAATATACAAAACCTCTATATATAGGTTGACATAGTGTTCCAAATGTGTGGGTCCTAAGACCATATTATGTTTATGAGAAGTGTAGTGCTTTGGTGCATAACATTGAGAAGAAACATACAAAATGGTTACATCTTCACCTAATGGTTTCTTCAAAGAGTTGCATGGGAGATGATGAGATGTGATAATTGTGAGCTTTTTCCACAACAAGAAGTCATATGAGGCCCCTGAAATTAGGGTTTTGTAGTTTTGTTAATTGGTTTGGCCTTGGGAATTGGGTGACCAATTGAGAACTCTTTTATCAACCTAATTAATACCATCTTGTTTGCATTCTTTATAGAATTAAAAACCTTCTAAAGTTACACTTTTTATGGTTTTCTAGAGTAATATTATATATAAAATAAAACGTCGCGAAACCGCTTTTTCCTCTCCTATTTATAATTTTTTTTTTGAAATAAGTGGATAAACCGTATATTTTATTTATGGTAATATTAGTTCGTTACATACCCGTTCAAAAGGAAATTAAAAAAGTACAATATTTAAGTGTCAATTCCTTTTGCCCCAGCTATTGGTTTCACTGACCTCTTCCTATCACATGTTTATAAATTATCTTTTGAAATTAATTTATTTAAGTACTCTAGAAGCTAAGTTTAAGATTCACTACAATATAAAAATTCATAGTAATCTCATTGATGTTGAGATAAGGACCACAATGGATTAGGAGAGTGACCCAATTGTAGCTTAGTGAGGGGCAACTTGCATGGGGGACTTATTCTCTCTGCCGTTCATGAATACAAAGAGACAGAAGAACAGCATGAGAATCTCATAAAAATGAGGACACTTCATTCCTTTGGGAGGTTGTTTGGAGGACATCAAGGTTGAGAGGAGATCACAAGCAAAGAATCCCTAGGTATGTAAGCATCCATTAGTGATGATGATCTAACCTTTTCCTCCCTAGTACTTTGTCAAGATTCTAGGGTTGATATATATATCTTACAGATCATTCTTTATTTCTTTAAAGGTTAGATTCTTTCCGTTGTGAAGGAATATTGTTTAAACCAAACTAAACCGAATCGGAAAGTTTTTATCTAGACATTCGATCGGTCTAATAATAATATGATTAAGAGAATTAACTATAATTTCTTATTATTGTTATTCTTTGATGGTCCAATATTTACTATATTGATATTATGAGAATAAATCACCTTTTTATGTTTATGTAAATGTTGGATTCTTCTCGTTTCAAGGGAATATTATTAAACTGAACCAAATTACCAATATATATATATATATATATATATATATATATGTCTAGATATTCAGTCAAATAATATATATAATTAAGTGAACTCATAATTGTTTATTGTTCATTATTGATATTCAGTCAAATAATATGATTAACTGAACTTATAATTGTTTATTATTGATATTCATCGATGAATTAGAGTACTTCGAACAAATTTGTCTTGAATTTAAAAGTTTAATCAAATTTGTGATTATATATAGAGTTGATATAACTCTCATGGACCATTCACTATTTCTCCTCACAATTAGATTCTTCTAGTTTTAGAAAAACAATGGTCAAACTTAATTAAATAAAAAAAAATGTCTAGACATGTAGTCAAATAATATGACCAAGTGAACTAACAATTGCTTATTATTGTTATGCTTTAGTGTTTGGAGTACTTCGCTACTATTATGAGAATAAATAATATTTTTTAAAAATTTTAATCAACTATGTTATTTTAGAGTTGATATAGCTCTTATGGATCATTACTTGTTTGTCCAAAATAATGTCCCCTTCTTCCTATTTTGAAGGAAAGTTGTCGAGACTAAATTGAACCGTGATAAAATATTTTACCTCGACATATAAACGAATAATATGATTAAATAAATTTACAATATTTATTATTGTTATTTTCAGTGATTAGAGTATGTTTTGATATTATAATAATAAATCATAAAATTTTAAGAGATTTTATCTATATATATTTTTTTAAATTTAAAATTTTAATCAAATTTAAGAAAATTATGGTCTATTGAAATTTATTTAGTAAAACATCACTAACAATTCCAAGAGGGGAAAAATGCCAATTAATTGGGAGGGAGGAGACAAGGGGGACATAGATTTGACCCAAACCAGGACTCCTCAACAATTGATTTTCAAGTCACTGACTCTTAGCAAATCAATTACTATCAAGTGAACATAAGATTGATTTGATAGCTACTTGGGGCAAAATTATCTGTCTTTTGATTTTTAACATTGAAGATTAATTGTTCAAACTCTTCAAGGTCACACATCAAGCTAAGGTTGTGTTTTAATTAAAGAAAAATAGTAGAAATAAAATTTGCATGTGTTTGTTTAGACTGAAAAATATAAAGTAGATAAAGCCAAAAATGACTAATCAAGTTAGAGTTAATTAAGAAGATATATAAAATCATATGGCCATCAACTTTAATTTCTTCAATAAATGTTTAAATATTTATTTTTCCACTTGTTGTAAAGTTTAAATGAAAATAAAATAAAAATTTAACTTAATTTTTTTTCTATCTTGATTCTATGTAGTGCATACTACCAAGAAGCCAAAGTTACAAACGATGCAAACTATCGTGAAGTACAATCTAACCTTCACAAAAGAGTAGCAGGAACAGAGACCTCCAGCAAATGAGAACCAAATGATTACAAGGCCTTTGATTGCAATACAAAGATCTTGATATAACCCTTTTATCGCTTTTTGTGTGTACCTCCCGGTTCGCTATGAATCTTTTAATAAAAATATTTTTATTAATCAGAAGAAAAAAAATCCAAACCAAATTGAAGCTCTTCAAAGATTGATGTAGTACCAAGTAAAGCAATCAACTCTAAACTTCTTTTCAATTTCATTTTCGGCTAATATCATATTGAAATGACATTATGTGTGAGCAAAGTTTGTGAGTAATAACTTTAAGCTTAAATCTTAGACCATGTGTTAGCTAGGCTTGATATATTATATATAGAAGAAGACCTTTGTTAGGTTGGACATGTCCTAGAAATCCAAAGATAAGGATTGAAGACCTTACTTAATCTAAGTACCCTCATGTCAACAAAAGTCACCTATGATAATGATAGACTACCTTTCAATTCCTCCTTGCCTTGAATCTTTCATCTTCAAGTACTATTCATGTTGTAATAAATGATATAGTACAATCAATATTATTAGGTTAACCGTTAGATCAATATAAATGCTTAAGAAAGGATCTTCTCATCTTCATGTTGTTGTAAGTCTAGTTTTGTTCCACTTATTATATATATATATATATATATATATATATATATATATATATATACACGTTTGAGCAAGCCAAAATCGAAAGTGACAACGATAGTGATACTGAGAGTAATGAGGGCATTCTAAATCAGATTTGTAACTTAAGACCAGAAGATCTAAATTGGCAACCAATTTGGCAACCAAAGGAATTAGATTTAAATTATATGAATCAAGAACTTGATATAACAAATCTGTTTACTCTCTATAGTGGCTATATAAATCGGTACGAAAATCAAAAGGTCCTATTCGATATAATATTTTTGGGTTTAGTAGTTTTAATTGATGGGTGCTAAAAAGTTTAATATATATATACAATATAAATGCAAAAACTAACTTTTCATAATAATACAATAATGCATATGTGGCATATCTCTTCCCAAGTAGACCAATAGCTTTTTATTTTTTAATTATGCAAAATTTATTTAGATCGTGTTTGATTTGAAGAAAATGGGAGGAAAAAAGTGTTAGAAGAAGAATAGTCGAAATTTTTTATGCACATATATTAGTTTTGTGAGTTGTACAACCAAATTCAGTAATACAAATCAATAGGAAATGAACTATTAGTCCCTGTACTGTTCAATTTTATCCCTTGGGTCCCTATCACTGTTCACTTCATCCCCCTAGGGTCCTTGGGTAGGGGTTTAGTGTAAATAAGTTTTTGGGTGGTTGGGTTAAAAGGTAAACAATGCATGAATACTGTAAGGACTAATAAATAATTTCCTCTACAATCAATCACCTAATTTGGAATACAATCAATATCCAATCATCTAATTAGAAATATATATAATTTAGAAGACAATAAAATATTCATTCAAATAAATCAAATATATACAAAAAAGGAAATAATGTTCATTTTATTATCTTCATTCAATATATATATATATATATATATATATATATATATATATATATATATATATACAACAATGATGTTATCCAGCCGGCCGGAAATTATATATTTCTGGTCGCCTGCTCATTCTGGCCCTTGGAGCATATTTGAACAATTTCCAACCGTACGGATGGAAAGATCATCGAAAAATAAGTTAGCCTGTCAATTTTTATACAATTTGGGAACTGTAGGGTCTTCATCTTAACGGATCAAAACTTATAGGAATCTGAACGGTCCAGAATTTCAAACGTTAAGTGAGAGGACTAAACGGTTACCAAATTGTATGAAAATCGAGATAAATTTTATTTTTACCGTGATCTTCCCATCCATATAAAAAAAAATACTCCGGTGGGCCCAAATGAAATGAAACAAGATTCCTACGTACCATACAATCATTATTCTCTCTCTCTCTCTCTCTCTCTCTCTATATATATATATATATATATATATATATAAAAGCGACAAGCTTCCCACATCGGAAGTCAAGGATGTATACAGACGGAGCAGCTCGATCCTATGTTAGTTCACAAGAGAACATCACCTATGTGACAGCTCAATCCTGTGTTAGTTCACAGGAGAACATCATCAGCTTACCCTCACATTGTAAGGGTGGAGATTTGATCTCAAGTTCTTTCATAGGAGAATCTCACGCTTTAATAAGAGACCTAGACACAATAGGCTTGGATGTTATGAATTTCATTCAAATAAATAAAAAAATTAATTTTTCATTGTTTGCTTTTCTTATATATTGAAAAAGATTGATTGTGGTGTAAAAGAATCTTTGACCTATAAAAATTGGAATTTGTGCTGGTATATTCCCAAGACAAAACATTAAAAAAATCTTAAACTCCTTAAATTTTAATTATTTTTCATCATAAATATATATATATATATATATATATATATATATATATATATATATATATATATAATGTCGACAAATCACTAAAAACATACTATAGACGTGGTTTGAACCCTTAACCTCTTTTTGTGAAAGAGAGTGAGTTCCACCATAAAAATATACTATAGATGTGGTTCGAACCCTTAACCTCTTTTTGTGAAAGAGAGTAAGTTCCACCATAAACAATTAAAATTAAGAAGAAAATTTTGATTTTGATAAACTAAATTGATTTTTTTAAAAATCAAATTAAAAGTTGTAGTAAATAAAAATCATTATGGTAATTGTTCTTATTCACAAATTGAGTAAACTCTTGAAGAAAATAAAAAATAAATGAAAGGTTACATTATTATTTCTCAATCCTCAAATCATTCTATGGTACCATGCAAAAGGTCCACATTAGTTCGGACCACATCTTTGTCGTCCTGAAAATTAATTTTGTTCTTGTTTCTTGCTATTTAATATAACTTTGGTCCAATCTTCAAATTTTAGATTAGATTTCATGGTTGTATAAAATTTCTACTAGAATTATTTATATTTTCAAAACTATCACCTCAAACAAAGCTTAGGGTTTGAAAATCCAAGACTTCTACAAACAACATACAAGCTTATTAGTATCCAGGTCCCTTGTTAAAACAGGGGAACTTCTGTGGAAGAACTTGGGATCGAATCTTTACTCTTGCAAGATAAAGTCAAACACAAGATCAAGCTACCCCGCCTCTTTGACTTCCTACATGAGGCGCTTGTCGCCTTTGTCAAAAAAAAAAAAAACCCTAAGATCTGTGATTCAATTTTTCTTCTAAGATTTGTGATTTCATGTCTTCACCTCCTCCATTGATATGCAAAGAAGAAACATAATGGTATCTAATCTAATGATAATATGACTAATATATAAAGATTTTATTTTTATAATTTTTTTTGAAATATTTTGGATAATTCCGCTATTTCTTTGTAATTACGTAGTGTATTGTTATTGCAAAACCTCCTTGTCATTAATTATATCTCCTAACCAATGGTTAATTATGGGTTAGCTTTAATTATTGATGTGCAATTTTCATTTTTTTTCATCCAAAAGAAAGATATAAATGTGGTTTATCTATCATTTTTAAAAAAAAAAAAAACAGAGAAACCAACGACCCAAAGTGTCTTTTTGGTATCCGCGCATTCAAGAGATGAAATTATACTATGTAATTTAGGCCACCCTGTATACGCCCTTTGAAGTATGTTTATCGCTTGATTCAAAAAATATATATATATATAAAATAATTTAGATTATAAAGATATTTACGAAATAAAATTTATTTGATGGTGTTAGCATGGAATATTCTTTACCTCCAAAGACTTCACAAATGGTATTATATAGGTAGGTATTTTATGAAATCTTGTTATCCATCATGATCATGGCTTCTCATGTGATATATATATATATATAGGATCCCATGTCATTGTTGAAAATGAAAGACATGGATCATTGAACTCTATAATTGAAATTAATAGTACTTATAATGGCAGCCTTCAAAGTTAGAACACTGATGAGTTTCTCTTTTATAGCATCTTTAATTGAATGCATTATATAATAAAGTATGTATTATACATTTCACTTTAATAACCATCATCAACCAGTATTTAAATGATTATTTATAAATTAAATTGTTAAAATAGCATTATATCATGTAGACCATATATATATATATATATATATATATATATATATATATATATCATGGCTTTAATGTGTTGTTAATCTAGTAAATCTTTCGGTAATCTGTTTAAGAAAAAAAAAAGGTAAAACATGAAGTTTTGTATATCTAGTATGGCTTTAATGTGTTATTAATCTAATAAATCTTTCGGTAATCTGTTTAAGAAAAAAAAAGGTAGAATATGAAGTTTTGTATATCTAGTATTTGTATTTAGATTGACAAGTATGTATAAGAATAAATGAGTTATAATGCTTAGATAAATATAGTCAATGACCATTGGAACCTTGCACCTTTATTTATTTTGCTACTTTATTCTTGCATTTTATCGGTTATTTTTCATTCAACTACATCTAATTGCCTTTAATTTTTCACATATAAATTAATAAAAATATGACTCATATATATATATATATATATATATATATATATATATATATATATATATTAATTTTAACTTGTTTAATCTCTCCAACCCACTTAATGATAGAAGATATTAATCTGGAGAACATATTTATTTTAAATAGATTGTTTTGTTTTAAAAATGGGATCATTACAATTACAGTTTAACTAAAGAAATATGTGATGTTTTCGAAATAAATAACGTGTTTACTTAAAAATTATTTGTGATATCTCTTTCCTCATATTATCTTGGTTGGATGCAACACCATTATCCAAAAACTCAAAGCTAGAGGCGGCACAAAGGCTTGTGAAGAGAAGCTTGGAGTTCGCAGATGCCACCGCAACTCAAATCGCATGAGGAGACGAAGCCTTCGAGGACGAGTATGTAGCCCAAAAAAGAACCTGATGCATCAAAATCTTGATCAAGATTGTGGCACTGTCTGAATTTGTATATCTTTTTGTTCATCTTGGTTGAGATTCCAATATACTTAATTTTATATCATTATTAATAAATAATGTGGTTTATCCACTTATTCAAAAAAAATATATATACCGTTACAGTTTTAAATAGACGATGATGAATTGATTCACTAATTAAACGATATGAATTTTTATGCCAATAAATAGGTCATGTATGTTTGGACCCAAATCTATATTCAAACCAAACTTATGTACTACTACACGTGGGTTTCATAGTTTGTGTTCAATGTTTTACATAAAAATTATATATATTGAGAGGGGATCTTTGATTATTTGTTGTTTTTTTTTTTTTTGACAAGAGGAGCCTGTTACAGACTATTAAAAACAAAAAGGAATACAACTAGCATATACCATGCCATCAAAAACTCAGTCCTGCATTGAATAAAACCTCATCCAACCACCTGGGTCTGTCTTCACCTTTATGAAATAATGAGAGTTGAGGATTGGATCTTCCATAATTTGCTAGCATATCAGCAACATAATTTAGGTCTCTCGGGAAGTAGGACAGCTCCACCATTGGGTTCTGGATGAACCATTGTCTCATTTGCTGCACATCCTCCACGACCTCCGGGAGTTCCAGTGGCTAGATCCCCCAAGCAAGTTTAGAGCCTGCAGGCGTCGAGCAGGACTCTATCTAGCTTCATATTCCTTGCTCCACAATGCTAATTCTTTGCTTTGATGGCTCTAATTTACGCTTGTGTGCTTGTATCTCTGCTAAAGCCTACTAGTTGACAGAGTAGCGCATACTGTTCCTTCAATTACTACAAAACCAAGACCACAAAGGGGGTTATCATCACATTTAGATGCATCACATAATAGTGAAATAGTGCTATTAAAAGTTGAGTTGGTGAGGTACTCCCTGAAGTGACCCCTAGTTCTCCATAGGTGCCCCTGAGCAGCTTCCAAGGCTTGACCAAATATTTGTTTGGCATTCAGTTTTTTATTCTGGAACACCAAATCACATCTGGCCTTCCAAAGTCTCCAGGCACAGGTAGCAATTAGTGCTTTGGCTAATTGCCCTCCTCCTCTAGTTAAACCTGTCAGCCTTATAAGCCATTCTCCTTCCAACAAATAGTCACTGATATTGGAGCTTAACCCTGTATATGATTCCACAAGATTCCAGCAAAGCCTAGAGGTCCTGCAATTGATCATAATGTGTTCTAGTGTTTCATTCTCTAGTTGACATACAGGACATAGCCTTTGTGGGCATATATTTAGGTTATATAGAAAATCAAATGTGGGAAGTCTGCCATGATATAGCTTCCAAAGAAAGGTTTTAACCCTTGGAGCTATAGGCATTTTCCAGATGTTGTACCAGCCTTTCCAGGATTCAACCTCAGAACAGGGGGCCTGGTTAATATGGTTATATATTGCAGATGCAATTTTTCCAAAAGCTGATTTAGGTACCCAAACCCAGCTGTTGTTACCTTCTACAGAAATTCTCATCTTTTGTAATCTATCCCAATCAAAGGCTTCACCAAAATAGCTAGTTAGAGCAGAATAATTCAGTTTGTTGTTTTCTACCAGATCTGCTATGTTACAGGATTCAATTGGTAGATCCATATTGAGATAAGTAGGCTTTAAAGCAATAGGAATTTCAGAAAACCATGGATCATTGAAAAAACATGTGTTTTCAGGATTGCACACATTAATCCAAAGATTAGATCTAATGTAACTGGCAGTCTGGTAGAGTGACCTATAAAACCATGATATAGGTCTCACTCCAGGGCTGGACCACATGTCAAATTTTCCATATTTGCATTGGATAATCTTAACCCAAAGTTTATCTTGGTTGTTTAAGAGATCAAGGACATTCTTTGACATGAGGGACACCTTTGCATTCCTAAGATTTCTAATACCCAATCCTCCCTCAGTCTTGGCAAGCGTAGTACAGCTCCAACCTATAGAATGGAATCTACCTCCAGCTGTGCTACCCCCCCATAAGAAACCTCTAGCAAGTTTTGAAATCATATCCAAGATAGTATCAGGGACTGGATAGCAAGATAGAGCATATATGGGTATAGATAACAGTGAACTGTTAACCAAGACAGATCTACCAGCCAGAGAGACAGCAGAGGCATTCCAAGAATTCAAACTATGCTTAGTTCTGTTCACTATTGGCTGCCATTGCTGTACTGATATTCTTTTAGGAGAAATTTGCATCCCTAAGTATTTAAAAGGGAAGGATCCAATATTCATCCCTAAAATTGATTCAATTGCCTGCCTGATCCTCCTATTACACCAACTAGGTAGGTGAATGGAGGATTTAGATGGATTTGCTTTCTGTCCAGTTAGTTCATTATAGATACTAAGGCACATACCACAATTTCTAGCAGCAAGTCTGGAGGCTCTGGTGATAATAATTAGATCATCAGCATACATTAAGTGGTTAAAATTGCTGGACAAACTTCTATCAAAGCCAGGTATCATGTCCAGATGCATGGCATGATTGAGAATGGCAGTCAAGTTCTGGGAGACCAGTATAAATAGGAAGGGAGAGATAGGATCCCCCTGTCTAAGTCCCCTATGGCTAGACACCCACCCAGTTGGCTGCCCATTGATCAAGAAGGAAAAGCTGTTTGAAGATATACATGCTCTTATCCAAGCTATCCAATCTCCTGGGAAATTCATAGCCTTAAGAGTAGCAAGGGTGGCGTTCCATTCTAAGGCATCATAAGCCTTTTCAATATCTATCTTCAATAACATCCTAGGAAGGGATTGGATATCATATTCTAGGGAATGCACTATCTCTTGGACAGCAATGATGTTGTCAAAGGTTGTTCTACCAGCTAGAAAACCATTTTGTTCAGGGCCAATAAGCTTATGCATGACTTTCTTCAATCTGTTGGTTAATAATTTGGAGATGATTTTGTAGCATACATTGCACAATGCAATGGGCCTAAAGTCTTGAACTCTAGATGGAGAGTCCTTTTTTGGAATTAGAACAATATGAGTTTGCCCCCAGGACTTGGGAAACATTGCTGTTTGAAAGAAATAGTGGATGGCTGTCAGCAGAGAGTCTTTCACTACATCCCAATAAAATATATAAAACTCCACATTAAATCCATCAGGACCAGGGCTCTTCCCTTTGGGCATGGTTTTTAGGGTTTGGTAAATTTCAACATTGGTGACAGGTCTAGATAGGAAGTCTCTATCTTGATCATCAAGAGAGGGAAGATCTGGTGGTAAACTGTATAGGAGGTCATCAACTGATGCAGTATTTGTGGAAGACCATAATTTGGAGTAGAAATCACAGAAGGTTTTTCCTATGTCATGGATCTCAGTCTGAAGGATCCCTTGATCATCTAAGATGGCTGAAATCTTATTCATATGGCCTCTAATTTTTGCATGTTTATGGAAAAAACTGGTATTATAATCCCCATTCCTCAACCACATCATTCTTGCCCTTTGAGCCCATTTAATAGAGTTTTGCTTAATAAGGGCAGAGTGTTTATTATATAATCCTCTTAGAGCAATAGAGTCTAGATCGGAATAGTTAGTAGTGTTCTCTAAGGCTTCCAGGGCTGAAATATCATCCTCACACTTATCAATGGCCTGTTCTAAGGGGGTTAGGTGAGAGGATTTCCATCTAGACAAGTTTAACCTAGTTCGAGTCAAAAGGTGAGTGAAAGCATGCATTGGAGATGTATTGGCCCTAATATTCCATGCTTTGCAAACATTCTGATGGCAAGCATCATGCTCAAACCAAAAATTCTCAAAACGAAAAACTTTCTGTTTGTTGTAAGAGAAGTATTTAGCAGAAAGCAACATGGGAGAGTGATCAGAAGCAGTCCTAGGTAAGTGCCTATTGCAGTAAGCATCAAAGTGAGCAACCCAGTCATTGTTAGCCAAAAATCTATCAAGTCTTGCCCATCTCCTGGCCAGCCCACTCTGATTGTTGCACCAAGTATAAAAGGTTCCATGAAAACCCAAATCAAAGAGTTGGTTTTGCGAAATAAAATCTGCAAAATGCCTAGTCTTAGGAGCATAGTAATCAAAACTACCCCCCCTATGTTCCTCAGGACCTGTGATTGAATTAAAATCTCCCGCCAAAATCCAAGGTAAATTAAGTGTGGAAATTATAGACAGGTTCTGCCATAAGGACTTTTGGATATGTAGATTTTGAGAATTATAAATCACAGAAAGTATCCAGTGCTTGGGCTTTTCTGTAGATAGAATCAGATGCAAGGATAGTCTAGAGTAAGAGATAGGAGTCACCTTTCCCACCCTTTGTTTCCAAAGGGTGATGATGCCACCAGACATACCGTGAGCTGGGATGGCAGCCCATTCCCAATGCTTGGTGAATTTGTCACAGAGTTTAATAGTTCTTCCTTCATCCGCCCGCGTTTCTACAAGCCAGACAATATCAGGTTGATACATCCTCATAAGTGTACGGATTCTCCCAATGGTCCGGGGACTGGAAGCTCTCCTGCAGTTCCAGCAAATTAGTCTAAACAAGTTCATAAAAGAGTTCAAATAAAAGCAAGAACAAGTAAATAATCCAATTCTGGACTATCATTCAAACTCCTGAGGGAGAGCTTTTGTTCTGCCCTTCTTGGGGCAAGGGTTGATCTTGAGGCTGTCTCTGCGGGCCAGTGCAGCGATCTTTGCCTCATTCTGGACTTGCACAAGCGGCATCTCATCATCAAAGGGTTCATCCACCTTCTCCATATCATGCATCTCCTCTTCTCTACCTTGAGTATCGATGGAGTGGTCATTGCCCATCTGAGCATCTTCTGGGGGCTTCAAGGCAAGACAGACTCTATTCACCAGACCATCATGTTCATCCAGTGATGTAGAACTATCCTGCGAAGATTTTCCTGGCAAGGTTTGGGTCCTTTTGCCCCTGTCAAGAGAAGTAATGAGCTGAGTCCTTCGAACAGCTGGTGGGTCTTCCATCTCCTCCAGCTCCAGATGGACGGTATCGGGTAGGGGTGAAAGAAGGTAGGGTCTTGTCACGAAGGTTGTTTCTAGCGGAAGGATGTTGAGGGCTCCCCAGCGATTCGATTTGCTTCTCCCCTGGACTGCGATGTGGAAGGGAAATCGGCGCCAGGGGGATCAGGGAGATAGGGAGCCATTTCCATATTAGGGTTAGAGAGAGGTGTGGACTGGTCAACCAAGGCTTGCCCCTTTGAGTAGTCATTGTGTTGGTCCCAAGGCATACCTGTACGGCCTCCCCTCATACCTCCACGTCCCCCACGTGACGAACTGGCTCCACGATGGCCAGAGAAGCGTTGTTGATCCATCCGTTCCTTTGGCCACGTGTCCACCTGATGTTCCCCTTTGTTTCTCTGAATATTCAGAGGTTGGCCGCGCCCACCGCCGCGGCGGCGGCCGTGGCCCACACGAACCCAATCTCCGATGTAGCCATCTTCAGGCTTCTCCGATTCTGTAGATTGGGAAGCAGGGGCTATCTCCCCATTTTGTTCTCCATCCAGCTGCATATCATGATGAACATCCATAGGAGCAGGAACTAACGTTGGTCCAGCTACTCCACCTCCAGCCTGATTACTCTTGGCCAGGTTGCAGAAGCTTATGGTATGCCCAATTACTCCGCATCTGAAGCAAAATGAGGGCAACTTCTCATAGAGAACCGGCACTAGAGTTGCATCATCATCTTCCCCAACCCAGATGGCTGTTTGCAGTGGCTTAGATAGGTCGATCTCGACACAGAGCCGAGCAAACTTGGCCCTGTTAGCATCTTCAGAGGATGTTTCAACCTTAAGTGTATGATTATCAATCTTCAGGACCTGTCCAAGCAAGGAGCCGAGATTCTCAAGGGTGTCAGCCTCCCAGAACTCCATCGGGAGATGGTGGAGTCTGATCCAAACAGCCGCCGTATCCAACCTCTCAAAAGCTGGCTGAAATCGTTCTTTCCATGGAGTTAATTGAAGGACCATGCCTCCAATCGTCCAAGGCCCTTCCCAGAGAACCCTCTCCCTCATCTCCGTTGTCTCGCAACGAATAAAGTAGAAACCATTGGGAAGATCAGCAATAGAGAAAGTCCCAAACTCTCTCCAAAGGTTCATGAGTGACAGGCGAACTTGATCAAGAGGGAGAGCTTTCCCTAGGAATTTGGCATACAGAGCAGTCTGCATCCGTTCATACATTCTCATGTAGAAGTCTCCATCCGGCTTAAATCTCGGGTGGGGATGTGCCTTGAGCTTTTCGAAATTCTCCTTGAGGTTCACAGTTTCATCTCCAAAGACTCTAGTCTTTTGCTCTCCATTCAAGACCTTGGCCCACGACTCGGGCCGGGGAGAATTTCTTGAGCCCCATTTGGGGTCCTCCACCCCCACTCGCCATGCAAGTGGGGGAGAAGAGCAGATGAGTGAAGAACAGGCACTGGGGAACTCAGGGCGAGAGGGGAATGCTTCAGAGAGCTTATCTCCAGTATACCTGGTCAAAGGGAACGAGATGAGAGTGAAAGCCTTTGAAGAGTGATTATTTGTTGTTGGGTGAGCACACAAGAGGAGCGAATCTAGCTAGTTCACTTTTTGCTCGAATATAGGGATGTTGGGTTGGTCTCCAACATTGGTGCAACCCTAAAGCCACATCCATTCTCTCATGTTGGTTCTTGTTTTAGACTCAATTCAATTACAAATTTATTATATGTTAATTACCTTGTCAAAAATAATTTTATGTATATAGAATAAAAAAACCCAATATATTTAAGATTATATCATGACTTGATGATAGTTTCTTTAGGTAACTATCATAAAAATAATGGAAACAATAATATATATTTATCTCTATAATTTCTTTCTTTTTTGTTGGAAGAGTGGATAGATCATTTTCATTAAATAAAACATAAATACATAACTTAGGCTACTGATCCATGATTAAACAAGTGTATTGGGTTACATGCATGGTATTACATGGTGATGCTAACTACAAACCCATGACCCTGAAATACATGGTGTGGGATCCATAGTTAAGTAGGAGGGTCCTGGTCGGACATAGCGTCTCGGAAGTCATCCATTGGTGGGCTCTCTTTAATTTCTTCTAAGAATAAAAAACACTAATTTATGAAGATATATATGTGTGTACGTACATAGACATGATACAATCAGATTGTGCGGCCGCCTGATTGTATCATATATATATAATTATTATTTTATATATCTTATATAATTATTAAATTATCTTACCATCAAAATACATATATATATCTACATATATATAATAATTATATATAATATATACATAAATAGATATATATATAGTATATATAATATATTATATAGACTTATGATAGAGTCAGGTCGGTCGGATCACTATGCTGATTCGGCCACCTCCTATTTCGGCCCTGGAGCATGTTTGAAGAATTTCCAACCATACGGATGGGAAGATCATCAAAAAATAAGTTAACATGTCCATTTTCATACAATTTGGTTACCGTTTGGTCTGACCACTTAACGATTCTTATTTTATTGAAATTTTAATCTGCCTCGTAATTTCAACTATGGGAAGGCATTACTAAACAAAGAACCAAAATTGTATTTAAAACGTAATACGCTAAATTATTTTTCACGATCTTCCCATCCGTATAATTGAAAATCCTTCAAACACGCCTCCTCGAAAATGGAGGCATGACAAGATGATGATTCTACCGACCAGAATGAGCCTCCTATATATATATATATATATATATATATATATATATATATATATATATATATATATAGTCATGTTAGAGTAAGACCGGCCACACTCTAACACCCAAAACCCAACTAAAACTTTTAAAAAAAAACTCAAACCTAAAACCCATCACCGGTTGAGTGATAGAGTGGCCTCACTCTATATATATATAT
Organism: Dioscorea zingiberensis; assembly: GCA_026586065.1. Taxonomy (NCBI): domain Eukaryota; kingdom Viridiplantae; phylum Streptophyta; class Magnoliopsida; order Dioscoreales; family Dioscoreaceae; genus Dioscorea; species Dioscorea zingiberensis. Next base: position 38,926,332 of record CM048826.1, read on the forward strand.
ATATACACACCAAAAATAAAGTAATAGAATGACAACCATATATGTAACAAATTGTAAAAAAAAAAAGAAGAGAAAGTTGAAAGTTGATTAAAGGGTTGACTTGATTTCATAGATATATAATAGTAGTACTCATGGGTGTACACGCAACTCATCATCATCATCATCATCATCATCATCATCATCATCATCTCAAAAAGGTTTGAATTTATATATAAATAGGCAGTCTTCTAAAGAAGATGTAAAGTTATGATGTGTAGTACTACAGTGCATGCAATCTGGTTGATAATTAAACAAGCCTGTGAAGAAGGCCCTCCATGTTATAAGCCAATAGTGATCATCAGAGCTTCTTATGATGATGTGCTACTACTTAAGGTTGTGTCCTTATCATCAGAGAAGCACCACACTGAATGCTGGTAAAAGAGACTACAAGAACTGATCACATCTTATAAGCCAAGTATATATAGATATATATATGACCCATTAATAATAAGGATAGACCTCAAAAGGCAAATGCTTCACATCTGAAGACCCATATGTTTGGTTCTTACTCCATCTACAATGCCCACCATCTCCCAACATGGTCTGTCACTTCAGACTTTGTTCTCTCTCTCATTGGAAGTTTACAGAGTTAGGTTTTATCTAAGCAAGGTTTAATAGATTTGAATGGTTGTTCATGAAACTAATTTATTAAGATTAGAGGTTTACACAAACATGAGTGACATATAAAACATTTTTTTTAAATAAGATGGATACACATTTATTTATGATAGATATATAGAAGTTCATCGTACATAGATATTACAATCAACCATTTGCTAATAAAAGTTTACAAGGAATATAGTAGCAAAACACGGCTTCTTGTTGTCCATCTTCTGCCCGGTCCTCCTTCCCAGCTGGCCTCCTGCTTGCATCTCTGTCCCTAACCTCCCTCATGGGTTTCGTCGCCATTGAATCCCTGGGGGTTGTTCATCGAGAAGTACAAGCTTCTTTTGACTATGTTCCGTGTCTCATGGAGCATTAACTTCTTTGATTGCAGTATCTCGAATAAGTTGCCAGAAAACGTGTCATTTATATATCTTAAAAACATCGAAGATTCCTTTCACCCAATATGTCCAGATGACTGCCATCGTCAGCAACTCCCATCCTCTTTTCAATTTCTTGGGTACCCCGGCTGAGGTGGACACGAGATCACTGATTCTTTCAGTGTATAGCTGGGGGTTATGTGGATATTGAAGAGTCTCCCATAATGCTCCCATATGCTTCTTGCTAGGGAGCATTGGCCGAAGAGGTGTATGATCGTCTCATTCTCTGTATGCGAGCTGACTACCTCTCCCATATTTTTTTCTTTTTATTCAAAATGAAACTTCTCGATCTTCATAAAAAATAATTAGTGAAAATGACAACAAAAATTCAGTATCTTTGAAGTTCAAACACATAGGCTGCTGAAGTCACGTCTAACAGTATCTTTGTAACAAAGGAAATATTCAAGGTACATATATGTGTTGGGAATCATAGCAAGGGTGAGATTTCACTGAACAGAAAGGTCTAAAACAAAATGTGAGGTGCTGCTATGCTTATAGGATATGTATATATAGAAGAAGAATGCAAGCAGAGTGATGAGATCAGGGTGGGTGTTGAGGGGGGGACACTCATGGCACGGGGTACGTACGACCTCGTCGTCTACTGCATGGCGCCATGCACGCCTTGCATGGATTCCCATCCTCCTACGGCGCCCGGTGACCCCATGTAACAACACCCATTGTCTCACTATCCCTTTCTAAATTATTGAACGGATCGAATAATAAAACAAGGGCTAGCTTCTGCCATTTCTATGCATGCAGTTATATTCAATGTTTTGGTCCCCATTTTATAATATATACTTTATGTTCCTTCAATTCTTCTCTAGATTTTTAATGCCTGACATTTCACCTAACCCCAACATCTAATTAATATATATATCTTTTGAAGTAGATTTCATGTCCTCAGCTCAATCAAAAAGTCTTTGTCTAAGTACAGGTTTATGATCTGTAAAAGCTTGCATGCAGTTCTAATAATGAGAGCAAGTAAATATTCTATGGTACCCATGCATGCATGCATGACCACTAATTATAAGAGCACTCAACATGAAATAACTACAATTGATAATCTAATGTTTTCTGTTCTATCATGCTTTTTTAGGCCCATTTAGCTAGATTGACTCCTGAAATAAGTTTTTTTTTTATATTTTTTTTTTATTTTGACAGAAGGATTTTTGGAAAAATGGCTTTTCAGAATAAACTAATGACTTTTGTATATTTTGTGTTTAGATATATTAATTCAAAATTACTTTTATAGTTTGAAAATTTTGATAATTGTATGATCATAAGTGTTTTAGTAATTGTATGATCACAAAGACTTAAACTAATGTTTGTCTTTTTTTTTTATCTTAATAAGGGTGTTTTGATAATTGTATGATCTCAAAACAGGGTTCGGAGAAAATTTTCTTTTTGGAAGCTTCAAACCTCCGGTTTCTAGAAAAAAAAAGAGTCATTTTTCACTTTTTTTTTAAAAAAAAAAACTTATGTTTCTCCTGAAAGTCAAAAAAATATTTTTTTGTTCTAAAAAATGCTTAATTTATATATATAAAAAAATGCTTCTAGACTTTCCAGTTGATGAAAATGGAGCCTAATTTGTTATTGTTGTAATTACTTGGAACAATGTACATGAAATCTAGAATTAATAAACTAATATTTTCATGATGTTACTCTGATGGATTTGAGAGGCAAGGAGCCCTTTCATTGAAGTTACTTTGATGGATTTGAGATATATATCAAGTGATGGTCACTTCTAACAATTTTTTCTCCTGTGGTGTTTGACTGGTCAATTTTCTTATATAGACCAAATCTGATCTGTGAAAATTATTATTTTTTAAAAAAATTTACATGCTAAGAATGTGTTTGGTTGGAGTTTAGTGAAGTTAATGTGTAAGTGATGTTGAATATAAGTTGAGTTGTTGCATCATCTTGAGTTACATGACAGTGTGTTAGGTATGCTATATATTTTGAGCTCACAATTATTATTATTATTATTATTATTATTATTATTATTATTATTATTATTATTATTTTACTAAGGATGGGGCCTAAGCACAGAACACTGTTATTGTGTTTGAGTTCCCCGTATTTACAAGAGGGGGGCTCGATCCTAAGGTTTACCCGAGAGAGCGAAACTTCTTAGCAAAGCAGCCTGGTACCACTAGGCCTTCATGATCGTTGGTAAGCTCACATATATTATGGTTGGATGTCAATAAGCGAAGGAAATCGGTATCATATGTTTAGTTTCCTTAAAAATCTTTTTCATAATGAACCTCTATCATCTTTATAAAAATTTCTCAAATTTTGATGTAAATTAATCAATAATATAATTAATTTGTCATTTTAAATTATATATTATTGATCATTTTTAAGTTAATTTATCAAATAATTTATTAAAATCAATACATTAATTAATTCACTTGATTATATACTTAATTATTAATGAAAATATATACACGATAAGTTTTCAATTTTATGTTATTAATTAATTAATTGCTTGATATTCATGCAAATATCTAGTTGGGACTAATGACTTATAAATCTATAACAACACTGTTATTATACAAGGTTATTATTGTGTGATTATGGAGATTAGAATGTGATATTATTCAATTAAATTAGTGGATCAAATGCATATAATGTATATCATCATGAGAGTAAAAAATATGATGACTAAATGGCAAAATCGATCATATGATGTACGTACCTCAACTTACATTTGAATTATTTAAATCTGAAATATAATAAATTTGGAATTGTTTAGCTCATCAACCACCAAATTTCAACAATGGTTAGATGATCGTTTAATGAACGTGATTTATCCAATTTATATTAAAAAATAAAATCAATATCTTTTAATTAACAATTTTTTTTTGTAAATAATATTTTATTTATCAATTTTTTGAGTTTTTATCATATAAAACATGCATAAATGATAAACAAGAATGTTTGAAGTTAAATTTGTATTATTTTTTTTCTTAGGTGGAATTATAATATTATCTTGATGTGCCTTTTTATTGTGTTTTCGTATAAAGTTTTCACAATATTTTAAAGAAATTTAATTCAATATTAAATATAATTAAATCTTATTAACTCTGCCCTAAATTTGGATTAAGTTTTTTTTTCTTATTTTATTTATGTTTATACTCATTTGAATAAATTATTTTGATTGAAAGTAATATATATATATATATATATATATATATATATATATATATATATATATATATGTGATACAATCAGGCGACCGCACTTGCGAGTTGTGGCCGGCTTGATTGTATCACTACTCTAGATATATATATTAATATATATAAAATATTAGATATTAAAAAATAAAAAGAAAATGGTATAAAGATGGAGGCCTGGCCCTGGCCCAACTAATGATTTGGGCTATGTATCTAATTTGAAAGAAGCCCAATACTACTTAAGCCCAACTAATGAGTTGGGCTATCCTTGGGTATTATTTTAGACCATACAAATATTTTTAATTTTAGTAAATTGTATTACTTCAATTTTTTAGGGTCCTTGATTTGGATTAAGGTGCTAAGAAATATATCCTAATTATTAAAATTAATTTATTTAAAATTCAGAAGTTACAACTGAAAATAATTGTTTGAATACAATTTAGAAAAAAATAATTACATGAAAACAAAAAAATAGAAAATAAGTTTAAAATTTTGAATCGATGGTTTTTGGAAGTCTGTCTTCCGACTTCCTAGGTGACTTCTGGAATCCAAATATGTTCAATAGTGCAAGTGCCCAAACACGAAGTGATCCACTTCCATCACTTCGGCCCTGGTTCCGGCCGGAAAACAAACATACCCTATGAAGTCAATAACAAAGGATTATTTCCGGATTATAAGAAAAGACGGGGTGTTCTCTGCAAAACTGATATCTCAGCGGGAGGGATCTTTACGGGCGGAAACTCGAATTCTTAGTCGGATTCGGAGTCGGATTCGGAGTCCGATGCGGATTCGGATAGCGTTATCGGGCTCCATTTATTACGCTGCTGTATCTCTAGCCTTCACCGCTGCTGTTCCTTCTCCTTCTCGAAATAAAATTAAAAATTAAAAACTTATATAAAGTTTCTCTCAATTAGATACATCTCATCCCAATCGCTCAATGCTCGACTTCTCCCCCAAACCCTAGCTCTCCAATCCCCAATTCGATCTCTTCTCCATTGAATCCCCATGGACGCTTCCGCCCTGTCGCTGGAGCAGCAGGGCCTCGTTTCCTCCTTCCTCGAGATCGCCGTCGGCCAGACCGCTGACACCGCCGTCCACTTCCTCCAGGTCCGATCCCTTCTCGATCTGTCCTCTAAACAATCTAGGGTTCTTGGGCTCTAGGAATCCCTTCCTCATGTTTGCAATCGCGGTTTCCGTTTGTTCTTTTCTTGCAGTTGACGAATTGGATTCTCGAGGAGGCTATTCAGCTGTTCTTTGTTGGGGGTGATGCCAGCGTCGATGCTGGGCCGCTTCCGGTGGCGGATGCCCCGAGCTCCAGGTGATTTAGAAACAAAAGTGGAGTGATTTTCTTTTTCTTCTATTTTTTGAAGTTTGAGTGATGATAAAATGTGGTGATTTGTAGTGTTGCCGTGAATGAGAATGCGAGTCAAGACTTTGGAGATGATGGAGTGCGGGCGCCATTGCCTGTCAAGAGAGAGACTTTATATGGAGATGCTGCGTTATATAAGTAAGTCTTTTGATTGTATTTCAGCTTGTTGCTAGCTCATGTTTCATGCTTGGAGATATTATAGTGTTTGTGTCTCTCTCTTTTTATACGTAGTTGCTGCTTATTCAGGCCAATTATTGTGTGTTGTGTTTTGTTTCATAATAGTAATCGTCCTCTTATGTGAAGACTGCCTGATTCTTTCCTGTGTTTTATTGTTGGGGTATTGCTTAAATTGATTAGCATGCTTACTGTATTGATTATGTTACAGTGACAAATATAAACCTCCTTATTTTTATGTTGACTGAGGGAGCATCCCTTTCAGCATCATGTTACACTCTTTTTGTCACTGTCACCTAGGTCCTCTTAACAAGATTTTATTTTTCTTACTCACTACTGGCTGGGGAGTTAGTTTGGAAGTGATTTTGGAAACCATGTTTGTGTGTTTTGATGTACTGTGCTTGTGTTCTACCTTAACAAAATTTTACTTTTTCATGCTTTCTGTTGATAATAGTGTATGGTATTTAGACCGGTTGTAGAACTACCTTTTAGGTGGAAGTTCCAGCATTTGGAACAAGTTGGAACTTATAATCTTTAAATATAACAGGGTCAGGCCACCAAGGCATCTTGTGTTGTGATTCTCACTTATTTTTGGTAGAGTTATTTTTTTTTTCTTGTAAACTATATCTTGGTATTCTAACTCTCTTATGTCTCCCTCTCATCACTAGTCGTGACTTTAGATCACAACAAAGTTCAGTGGTTGCATTTCGGAATTTTGAGGAGGAGTCAAGACGTCAGCCTGTATGGGAATCAGATAAAAATGCTCCATCAACTGCAAATGGCTCCCGTGATAATCTTGCTTCCTTATATCGTCCTCCTTTTGATTTGATGTTTAATGGGCCATTTGATAAGGTATAAGGACTCAATGCTTCACTCACTATTTCCTAATTGTATCTGCTATTTTTCTTTTTTGAGATCATGTTTACCTCTTAGGAATGCTACTAGGACACGAGGATATGGAGTATCCAAGTATTTGAATGTGTCATATAAGTAGATACAGCCATATCAATTGAGACTAGTAGATCTTTTTTTTTTTTTTAAATTTTTAGAGAAATGAAATTACAAAACTTGATTCAGATTGAAATTCAGATTAAAATAAGATGAAATTTATAAAATTAGAAAATGCACCTGAGGACTCATTTCTCATGATGGAGATGTTCCATGCTTGAAAATTAAGAATAATAACTAGAATAGGCATCATACAAAATTCATCTAAAAATGCGAAAACTGTTTATTAGATGCAATTAAGATAAAGTCTCGTTGATTGATGCATCCTGTGACGATTAGCCAGCGTACTATGATGTTGATATATGATGCCTTTACTTTTCGTGTTTAAAGAATAACCTCAAGATATTTAGGCTTGTGCTAGTATGCCAATGAGGTTGTTTGGAATCAAATGGATACGGAGTTAACTCAATTCGGGGCATACTTAGCACTGAGGTTTTTTGTTTCTTGTTTTTAATGACAATATCATTAACAAATTACTAGAGTTAGCATATATGTCGGATGTTTGGATGCAGCTGATGAGGTTTAGCGTACAAGGGTATTAAAAGATGCATTGGCTTGTGCACTCGATTTTTTGGAACATATGCTTAGAGAGTCAGCCCAAACTGGGGCATACTTGATCTTTTCTTTTTCAATAACACTAGCACATGACTACCTTATTTGCTTTCTTTACCGACACATTATGCGTCTTTTGTCATTCGTCAACATTGATTTGCACTGGTGCTTCAAGTATTCTAAGAGATTGCAAGAAAAAAGAAAGGGGATCAAATGCACTATTCTTTAATTATCGTTATCTGTTGCACTAGAGACTTTCTGTTACTTAATCACCTGGTCTGTTGACCATGCTTCTACATCATCTGTATTGTAGGCAAAGGTAGAGGCTTCTCTCCAGGATAAATGGCTATTAGTTAACTTGCAATCAACTGAAGAATTCAACTCACACATGGTAAATTTTCGTAGAAGCTTCTTGAAGTTCATTTTGTTTATTTGATACTGACTCAACTTTGTATTTATGAAGCTTAACCGGGATACATGGTCAAATGAAACAGTGGGTCAAACAATCCTTACAAATTTCATTTTCTGGCAGGTTTGTGTTTTAGTCTGTTATATTTTGTAGCATATATGGACAACATTGATATCTTTTTTTGTTGTTTTTTTTCAAGTAACCACTGCACTACACCATCCTTCTTTCCTGTTCCTGAGTTATTATGGGTGGGCATCATTGCCGTTGAACACCTCATTTTGTCAATTTTTTTTTGGTTTGTGATGTTACGTGCTTTAGTGTAGTTTTATCTGTCTGTGTGTTTGCAAATATTTTTAACTTATTTATAACGGATCATGTGATTTCTTCCTTTGTCTTAGATTCATTATCGTCTTTTTCTGAACTGTTTTCATTTTGTCAATGTATGGCATTTCCTGAATTATGCCAAGTTTGAGAACACCGTTCTTGTTTTCATTCTCAAGAAACTTTACTGTGCTTTAGAACTATTAATTGATTTGCTAGTTTTAACTACATGTTTCGTTGGATTGTTGTCCATCAGGTTTATCATGATAGCACTGAGGGGAAGAAGGTTTGCACATATTACAACTTGGTTTCTTTTCCTTCAATCCTTGTCATTGATCCTATCACAGGACAAAAGATGCGTGCATGGAATGGCATGATACATCCTGAGCGTCTCTTGGAGGTAAGAAGACATGGTTAGCTTGCATGTGTTCATCTCAAGTTTTATGGAGTTGGACCTAACAAAATTACTGACTTAAATACTTATGTTTGCTATTAATGTGTGTCCTAGTGCACGTTTCTAGTTTGCTTTTTTAATTGCTAATTTTTTTTTCATCCAGGATTTGCTCCCCTTTATGGAAAAAGGTCCTAATGAGAATCATGTTACTCTTCCTCCTAAACGTGCAAGACAAACCCCTCAAGTTTCGAAGTCCAATATACCAGGTATGCAGGCACAGACCTGTTTTATTTGAGGAACCAGCATGGACACACTTGTCCTACAGCATTATTGGCTTGGGATACCAATCTCTTTTGTTGTTATTTTCTTATAGAAGTAGGTTAAACAAAATACAGTCTAAACCATCTTATTTCTTCTGAATTGTTAATGTGGCCTTTTTCTACTTGTTTATGCACATGCTCACGAACTGTAGTAAGAAATTTTTTGCGATGGTATTCCTTCCACAGACGGTTTATATGGGAAATCCCAAACTATCAAATTGGTATAGATGTGTCTGGATTTTGGAAAATGGCATCAAGTCTCTGCTTTCCAATCCTTCCGCTAGATGCTTGTCCTACTCCCTTCTAAATTATATGCATGTGTTCTCTCTCTCTCCCTCACACACACACACACACACACACACACACACACACACACACACACACACACACACTACACACACCTCCGTTCTACATTTGCAGTCAGCTAAAGATTTTTAGAATTAGTTTTACTGGTCCAACTGTAGGCTTTAGCTCACAAAAGTTATCAAGTGGCTTCTTTTTTGGCTGTTCCTGTAGATCATTTAGGGGAAGAGGATGAAGAAGTTTTGCTTGCGCTGGCAGCTTCTATGGTAGAGAAGAAAGACGCTATCAAGCCATCTGCAGCTAATGATGAATCCAAAGCGGAAAAAGAGACCGAAATCACCACAAGTAAAAAGCCTGTGTATCCTCCGCTACCTGAAGAACCAAAGGAAAAAAAGGAGCTCTTATCAAGAGTTGGTATTCGTCTCCCTGATGGGCGGAGACTCCAGAGACATTTTCTCCGAACGGACTCTATCAAGGTACTGTCATCATGAACTCATTAATCCTCTCACCGACCTTTTTCCTCCCATGTTGACTGAAATTGTGTGCTCATTTTCAGTTACTGTGGTCATTCTGCTCCTCTCAACTGGAGGCAGGGAAAGAACAGCCGTTCCGCTTCACACAATCCATTCCTGGTGCATCAAAGACTCTAGAGTTCGATAGTGATCAAACATTCGAAGAATCGGGTATTTCCAACTCCATGATTTCTCTAACATGGATATGACATGTTCACTTCATGATTTGGTGAGTTATTGGGGATAAAGGGGGAGGTGGGGCACAATAGAAAAGCTCTGGTGAAAACTTGAGTCTTTATCAGCAAAACCTTGTCCTTCAAATGTGGTTTGTGGTCTGGGTTGATGAGATGGGGTTGTGCTAAATTATCAAAAGTAAATAGTTCAGTTCAATCATATATTTGATTTTTAATCTTTTTTTTTTTACAAGTTTAGTCAGTGAGCTATATTTGCTTCTGTTCTGAATTATAAGTTTGCATGAAACTTGGTTTTATGGTAAATTGAGTTTGTTTAGTTTATTGTTTGGGTGGTGAACTAAGCTTAGTCATCACCAATTTGTTTATTAATGGTGGATTGAAACAAGCCATCAATTAGGTGAAATGTGCTTTCTGGGAGAGATGATGTTCCACCAGTTTGTGGTTTTTCTTTTGAAGTGCAAGCAAGGTTATGTTTTTGTTGCATCACTTGTTTGATAGTTTATATGGAAGCGTAACAATTTTAAAAATATTATTGTAAGTACATGCAATTTCCCTTTCCTACTGGGGTGCATGAGCAAACCTAATGAATTTAGTGTAATATTCAATTTAGTCCCTCTAGTATGTCGAATCGGTCCTTTTGATACATTTATTACAATTTAATTTTTTTTTTGTTTTTATATTTTTTATGATTAAGAAATTTTAATCCCTCTATAGATCAGAAAAGCTCAAAGATCAAATTATAATAGAAGGACCAAATGAGCTGATTCAATATAATAAAGGGTTTAAATTGGGTATAAGGCCAAGGAATTTTATGAATTATTTACAAATATAAAACTTTTTAGGTAGGTATTTGTAAAAATCCACGATATATACGCAAGCATAACAATTAATTTTCCTTTTCCTACGGGTGTGTATGAACAAACCTAATGAATTTTAGGAATTATTTACAAATATGAAACTTTTCAGGGAGGTATTTGTAAAAAGCCAGGGTCTATATATATATATATATATATATATATATATATATAAAAGTGCGTCTCGCTCGCGCCCTCGTTTCCGATCTCAATCTTCAGCTTGGGTTTTTCATCTCCTCGATTCCCGACCCTCAATCCCCCAATTTCAATAACCAGAGATTAGGGTTTAGATGTTGTTCTCTGGCGCGAAGAAGTCGATGATCGGTCCGGCGCTCTTCTCCGCAGTCGTTGGTAATGATCGACGCTACGGCTACGGTGTGAAGTTCAAGATTCCAGAACACTGGCAGCTTAGTCGTCGCTCCCGTCGTCGTCCATGGCTTCTTCTCATTCTCTATTAAGGGTATTTGTTAGCAGCTTCTCTCTTTGATCTCGTTGTTGGCTTCCTATTATTCTTTTCAATTTCATTCATCTCGATCATCATTTCATTTGTTATAAATGCCGGGCTTAAACTGGATTTTTTTAGCTTGAATTTAGTTACGAGCCGAGATCTCAAACAAGGATTGGTTCATTCGATCGAATTTGGTTTAAAATGATACGGTTTATAGTTTAGTTTGCAATATAATTTTAAAACTATTTATATTTAAATAATAATTATCATTCTATAATACCTCCTTTTCCTCAAATTTAATGGTATTAAATTACTAATCACATGGTTTTTATAAAAAAAAAATTATTTGCAAACTTTCTCCACCTCGTTTTCAACCCTTTTTTCACAAATTTTAAATTTGGAATGTGTTTTTTTTTTAAATAATTAAGCTATCCAAGTAACATCTTTTGATCTTGTGAAAATTAGAAATAATTGGATCTAATTGCAGAAATGAGACTAAATGGAATGCAGAGGAGCAGAGGATGTACCATGAGCAGTATACTACTGTTGGGTTCTGGCTGCAGATTTTTTGCTTGTGTTTGATATGGGAATATCCCACTTGAGATTAGGAATAATTTTTGAAAAGTTTTGAATTTTTTGGGGGAAAATTTTAAAGTAAAGGTATTAATGATAAGATAGCTATATGGCTTCTATGGGTGGGTTATTATTATATTTTTAAACTTAAATTAAAGTTTTTGGCGGAAAAAATTTTCATTGGGAAATGTGTTGGGGATATCCCCTATCAAACATGAGCAAATTGGGTTTAGGGTGTAATTTTTGAGTCCGAGCCTATAGTAGCACCCCCATTTTACACTGTAGTAAAAATGGTGGCACGGAACCCAAAAACAACACCCGAGGACCCCCACGGTTTCATACCTTGTGAACAATGCCCACATTATGTTAGAATTCGCCAGGACCAGAGGTGTCTTGACCCTTTTTAACATATCTTAATTAGTATAAAATAAATATTTATAAATTTTTTAGAGAGTTAAAAAAAACTATTTTCACCTCAAACCCTAATTATTAAGAATATTAAAAAATACTTCACATTTAGACAACCTTTTTTTTGCAATAACAGCAAAATATGGAATACTTTAGGGTGGTTTTTGCAAAAGAAACCTACAGGAATTTTTGAAAAACCCACGCAACGGCTCCAAATCGCATTCCTTTCGAAATCTCGTCTTCCTCCCAAGAACTCAGCCCAGAGACTGCTCCATCGAAGACTCCCCCAAATTCTCTAGGGTTCTTCGATCCCTTCGATCTCCTCGTCGTCTCCGATCAATCTCCATCTCCACCGGCGATGGATCTCCCCGCCGAGACGGACGAGTACATCCGCGAATCCATCGAGGGCTCTCTTGGCCTCGCCGTCCCCTCCCGCACCCTCCGGCTCAAGCTCCTCGCGTCCGAGGATGATCGCCGTCGCCTCCAGGACCAGATCTTCGTCCTCCATGATCGCCTCAAAGACGCCGACAAGCGCTTGGACCTTTGCCGAGTCCGCTCCGTCCCTTGAATCTCTTGGTTAGTGATTGTTTTTGTTTGGTTAGGTACTAATTAGGGTTTGTGGTTCTTCGATTTAGGCTGAGGCGAGCATGAACGCACAGGCGCTGAGGAGGTGCGTGGAGGAGAAGGAGGCAATTGCGTCGGCGTATGCTGACATGGTTAGCCATTGTGACAAGTTGGAGAAGGAGTGCTCGCTTTATGAGCGAGATCTTGAGAGGATCATGGATACTTGTGACGAATTGGGGAGGGAGAATGAGGAGCTCAAGGCTCGTCTGAACGAGAACACCGCGGTGAGCACTGTACTATAATTATGGTTTTTTCTTACTCTTTTTTTTTCCTTAATGGAATTTAAAGTATGAGTCTTGGAAGGAGAAGAGTGCTTAATGACCAAGGAACATACATATTATTAATTGGTTTGTAGTGATAACATGGGAAGCATAGTATTGGATGGATTGGTTGCATACTTTTGAGAAGTAATTGGTTTGTAGTACTATTAATGTAAGAATAATCTTGAAGAAAATAGATAGTATATTTATGTGAATTATGTTGGTTTGGTAGGCCAGAACAGATGCTTGGTCAGTAATGGGATGAATCTGTTAGAAATGGATCACAAGATTTGGAGCAAGAAATAATTTTCTCATCTTAGTGAGGTTTAGGTTGTTTGAAGCAATGGAAATTTTTTACATAAGATGGTATGCATGGGCAGGAACTTTTACTATAAAAACATTTTGGTTATGAATTTGTAAACAACATTTTTCTATTTAAATGTTTGGTAAAAGAACTTTAAGTTATGAAAATATTTGGTACAAGAACTATTACTATGTTAACAACTTTTTCGTCATGAATTTGTGTGAAGTGACTAGATTTTTAGAGGAAGGGTGGACAGGATGTGTCCAGGAGCTTGGGCCCTTTATTCTCATTTGTGAATGCTGGATGTTATTTTGTCTGTCGAGTCTTCACAAAAAGTTTATAAGATTCTCAGAGGGTAGATTCCTATATTTTATAAATTACTTGAATATTATTGGCTTTACTGTGATATTTATGTGGCTGACTTTTTCTCTTGGCAATCATGTGAGAATTTTCTTTAATTGTTGCCTGTCTCTCTTAATCTAGATTCTGAGGATCAGGTTGTTTTTTTTTCCTTGATTAATATTAGTTTTTAATTCTGTTTACCCCAGTTTTTCTTCTTCTTCTCATGTAGTAGATAAGCATGTAAATTTGGACTGTTCTCCTTGCTTCTCAACCTAAATTCAAATATTTTTAATTTGTTTCTTTGGAATTTGCTGGATATTCTAGATGATGAGACTAATTGCTGAAGTTGAATCTCTGAAAAAGGACAAGGATCATCTTAGGATGAATCTTTGCACAGCTGAAGATGAGGTAGGAAAAAAAGTGTTGATGTTCCACTTCTTTTCCTATATGTGCAAATGTTAATATAACCTATCCCTTTACTTCTAGGTTAAAGTACTTGATGAGGAAAATAAATTCCTGGATGAAGAGAACAAGAGGTTGTTGAGGCACTTAAACAAAGAAAGGCATCATCAAGGATCTGATAGCAAACACACTGGCAGCACATCAGCCAAGGTAAGAAAACTGGCATATTTGATCCATACTTCTTTCTTAGACAGTGTTTTCTTTTGGTAATAATATTGTAGTCTTTGAATAACACTTAGACTCTTGATCACATTATTGATGATGATTGTAGTACAATAAAGAATTTTCAATTTATCCAAAGGTGATAAAATAACTCTGCACTCTGAAATATTTTCGATGGTTTTCAATGTCAAATTTTTCATCTTGGTCGCAGCATGACTTGTAGTTTGTACATTACAGCATGAGTCATGAATATTAGTAAAAGGATGCTCAGCATTGATGCATTGAGCCGTTTGCTTATATTTTCAGTAATTCTTGTGCTTTGATGTTCTCTTTTGTGTTTTTTATCAAGCTATTGATTTCAACTTTATACACAGGGGAAGCGTAAATCCAGACTAAAGGACAACAGTCCTGAACAACAGGCCATAGATTTCAACCGATCAGATTCACCTAGGCAGCCTTTCTCACCCCTGCAGCTAAATTCTCCAGATCCCAGACTGCATAAGAAGCAGAATGGTTTCACTAACACAGATTGAAATCTCCCAAGTTTGCACTTTCATTAAAATCAAACTGGTGATTGCTGCTGCTTTTACCTAGCCTCCATGTTTGTGCTTTTTGTTTCACTGATTTTACAGGCTTTTATGGGTCAAAAACATCATGGATGGTGGTCCTGTAGAGATGGATGATTGGATGTCTAACTTCCTACCTTCTTCTTATATGCTCCCTTCTTCCTGGAAGGTATTACCAGTTACTGATTTACTCTGATCTGGTTGGCTTATGCCACTGAATCAAAACCATGTCTCTTTTTAGTCAGTTGTTCTGCCTCAAAACTTGTTCCATTTTTTCATCCCCAAGGTTTAATTAAAGTAGAACTCACTGCAAACTATTGAAATGTTAACTTACATTTGATATTAAGAGTCTTATGAGGTATGGATTTTATTTTTATTACTACCACAGAATATCAAATATACATATTATGAACAAGAAAACCCCAAATTATGTCCTTTTTACTTTTCTTTAGTCTTTCTGTTTTCCTTTTTCCTTTCTTCTTTAGTTCTGTCTGATTAGTCATTTTAAGTTATTTTGATTGATACTTTGTCTTGCTATTTAAAAAAATTGTTAAAATGAGAACTGTTGAATGAGTGAATGTTGCATGGTGGATGGCTCTGTAAACATCACTGTTAAATTATACAACGTGCTTAAATATTTCTTTTGAGTTTCAATGAACCACAATAGGTACAACACATGAAACAATGTTGTTTCAGTACCATATTTAAAACCAACCCCAACACCAATAAAAAATTACTAATTTACAGCCATGTCCAAGGTTGTGGTAGAGCAAGCCGTGATGTTTTCGACTTGGAGCTCAGTTTGTTTAGTTCTTATTTAAAGAATAGTGTAGAAAAACCTAGCGAAGTCTCTCTGGTCAAGCTGCTGCAGATTGTTTGTCATCATGGTCTTCAAGATTTAAAGCTTGCAAAAGCTTCGGCCAGGACTCCGGAATTCCTCCAGGGAGTTCGAACTCCAAAAGCTTTCCTCGACTGCGGTAGAACTCTTCCACTGGCTGGCTCTGCAAAACAAAAACCCAAAACCAAGCATTTATTATTATTTATTTGTTTATTTTTTAGGCTTCCAGAGCTACATTCATGTCATGGATAAATGGATGTCAAACCATGCGAGGCAAAAATCAATGATCATCCAATTTCCATGCTTTAATTTATTTGTCAACATTTATCAATCAACAATAGATTTGTGTTTAAAACCTGGTCATAGAGAGGATGAAGGTATGGAGGAAGAGGTGATGGAAGAGGTGATGACCGTTGAGACACATGATTGGCATGAATCATCAAAACCCATACATACAAAAAACATGAATGGTCGAATCTTATTTATTTTAGAAATCATTTGAGCTAGAATAAAACCATTCATGTTCTAATAGCCTAAATTGTGTGTTAGAGTGTTCAGACCAGGCAGGGAAGCATGCATGCAAAGTAAAGATTTATATGAGCTAAAATTGAAATTCAAAGCTCTAAACTAGAATTAACATAGTTAGGCTAGGAGAATGGAGTTTACCATTTCATTGTATATTCGGAGGCGCTCCTTCACCACCTCTTCGGTGTCATCTGAGCGAGTAATAAGCTTGGAGGCACAGTTTGGGGGAGGAAGGAGTGGCGCCATATATATACCGGGCCTTCCATTTTCACCTTTGATGTCAATGGAGGCAACATTAAAGTTCCCTCCACACTGGCTGCAAATTCTTCTCCCTAGGCACTTCTCAAGTAGCACATCTTCTCTGAGCTTCAGGTTGATCACTAGTTCTATGTCTGTCACTCCCTCCAATATTTCCTACAGTATTTGTATACTATTACATCAGAAGAGTACAGAAAAGAGTTAATTTCTTGGCATCAGCATAAAAGGATTTGATGATCCAAAAGATTTAGCTTGCAAAATGGTCATATAGTGCATATTTCTTTAGTATTGTATAAACTAGAATAGAAAGCATAATAACATCAAGATTCAATAGTTGTGTAGTGACAAATTATAATGCAAAACCAAGCTATCAAATAAAAAATATTTTGATAAATTATTTTTTGAACCATCTAATTTAGCCGAAACTAAATATTTTTAATTTAGTAGCTTGCTTTCGCATCACAATCTGTAATCTGTAGGGCTCAAAAGGTTATTCATCCAAAATATTTAACAAGAAATAATATAATTGTAGAGAGAAACCATGCCTAATCCTTCAACAAGAAAACAGTAAAGAAGCCAGTTGTTATGACATACCGTTTACTCGTTATAGGTTACTTATATCAGCACAATAAAAAAATAACATGTGAATATCTTCCCAGGCAGTCATACAACTAGATGCTAACCGCTTGTCTTATTGTCCGAGGAAACCCATCAAGAATAAATCCTGTTTCACCCTTAGCCACTCCATTCTGAAGCCGCTTGGACAATAGGTCTATTATTATCTCATCTGATACCAGATGGCCTTGATTTACAATCGCAGAAAGCTGCAAAAGAATTATGTTCCGTAAATGATAATGCAATACCCTTGTACAGAAATCCAATAATTAAAAAAAAAAAAAAAAAGTAAATGAAGAATCATAACAAAAAGAATGTATACTTACATATCAGAAACCTCACAAATTGAAGTGATCTTAGAAATTGCGAAATTGGAAATAAAGTAACATAGTACAGAATTGAAATGCATATCTTGTGTTACAAAATCAACTGGAAATTATAATAATAATGGCAATAAAATAAGATACATCAACCCCCAAAACAGCCAAGATTTGACCATCATATGGTTTTTGTTTTACAAATCAAATAGTTGCATTAATTGCCACAATATAACAGATATGTTGGTATCAACAATTAAAACAAATAAGTAGCACACAAACTTTCTTCCAGGACCTAAATGAATCACACATCAGGATTAGGGAAACTTAACAGATCACTCAAGAACTCATTGAACAATAAGTTGTAGATTTCCCAAGTTTAGAAGTCATTGAATCTCCCTAAGATCACTTCATTGTGAAGCATCTTCTCAACATTTACTTCAGCAAAACCCGATTTTAAGCTTTCAGAACCTAAAAGAGAAAATTCTAACGCAAATCATTCATGATCAGAAAAAGCACACCCTAATCAATGTTATAGATTCCTGAAATTAGATCTTGAGGCACAATATTGCAAATTGAGAATTAAGAATTTTGATTCTCTCGTTGATGTCATCATCCAAATAACCACAGGAACACTTGCTTTAATTTCTTATTCATGGAACAAAACAAAAGATCACCCCATATCCTGAAATCATAGTGATCTGACTCAAAATTCATTGAATCTAGAATTTCAAATTTCAAATTTCAACAAGATCAAAGCCTAAATCAAGCTGCAAAAGAAGATGAAAAGGTCTTATGCAACTCATTCACAAGCTAAAAACCAAAAATAATCAACACAAGAACTATTTGACCTGCTGAGCGAGAGGGCCGGAAGAGCTGAGCTCCTCGCGGACGAGATCGCCGGTGGCGATGTGAGGAACTCCGAGAAGATGCGAAAGCCGGCTAGCATAGGTTCCTTTCCCCACACCAGGGCACCCAAGGAACACCCACTGGACGCCCCTCTCTCGGGGATCTCTCCTCTGTCCGGGCCCCATTTTCGGAGCCGCCATCCCAGGGGGGAACCGCACGCCGGCCTCCGGCGCCACCGTCGACATACGCCTCAAGTACGACGAGAAAGAGGCGCGTAGGAGGCGGTTCATGGCCGCCATCGACGGTGTCGAGAGGAGCTTGTGAGGGTTTGGGAGGGGTTGAGATCAAGGAGAGGAACGGGGTCGAGGAGCGTGGGAGAAAGAAGACGCAGAGAGTCGGACATATATATGGTCACGTGGGACACGTGTAGGACTTTGTGATGGATATCAACGGTGACGATTTAGATCATCAAAAGCTATTTTCGATCTCGGAGCAAGTTTGATTGGGTTTTCGCTGACGTCATCAATCGGAGGAGACGTGGCGTCATTTTGAAACCCCACTCGCACGGCTTGCGTGGTCCAATCATTGACCGCCAACTCAGCGATCAAGATAAAATTTATATATATATAATCATGGATAAGTAATTAGTTACCCTTTATTATTATTATTATTATTATTATTATTATTATTATTATTATAATTAGATAGTAAATAAAAAAATATTTTCTAAGAATTTTAATCACTTATAAATAAATTATATTTTAAAATTATATTACTGTTGTATATGAGCATAAGTCTCTAGAATTTTCTTTTAGATTTCAATTACTTATATTATTAAAAATATTATTATATAAGTATTACATTTTTTTCAGGAATAATTCCATGTTTAGTTCCTCTACTTTTCAAAAAGCGCCCTTTTAGTCCCTCATCTTTTTTTATGACTTTTTGGTCCTTCTACTTTATAAATGAGACTTATTAGTCCAGAGGCAGACGACGTTCACTTACGCCGTTTCAGATGACTGACGTGTTTGCCACGTGACATTATGTTGATGTCCACGTGGCTATCATAATGCCCCGTGGCCTTTTAAAACATTAAACCATTAAAAAAAACTAAAAATGAAAAAAAAATATTAAACAAACCCTCGAATTCAGATCATAACCGATTAGGATCCGAATTTTATCCCCTCTCTCCTATTCATCCTCTCCATGTTACATTCTAATTGTCACATGGACATCAACATAACGTCAGACATGTCAGTCATCCAAAACGATTTAAGTGAGCGTCATTTGTCTTTGAACTATTAAATCCCACTTTATAAAATAGAGAGACCAAAAAGTCACAAAAAAAATGAGGGACTAAAAAAATACAAAAAATACTTTACGAAAAGTAAAGGGACTAAAAAGAAAAATATTCCTATTTTTTTACTTATAATCAAGATATTTGTAAGAAGACTTAAAAAAAGGTATCAAATCGTTGGAGGATTGCTTGCCAATAATAATAATAAATATATTTGCAATCTTAATAGAAAAATAAGATTACAAACAAAGGTGCATAACCATCATCCATGTAATGTAATAGATTTCTTAAAAACAATTCAAACTTGAAAAACCCCTTTGCATCACTTGCTTTTCAATAACCAAAGAGTATAAAAATGACAGCTGAAATATGCATTTCAGGAATTTAAGAAACATTTGGAAATCCAGGAAAATAAGATTGAGAAAAATCATGGTTTACAATGAAGGTCTGAATGTATCCAATGATCAAATGGAAGTTGTTGGTTCATCATTTTCAAATCCTTGATATTTGAAAGGGAACCATAACTTCAGTCATTTCTTCCCTCAAAACCAGATTGAGAACATCTGAAAAACCATGCTGCACTGACAGATGCCTTTGGCATTCTTCGGCAGCTAAAATACCTGAAGAGTATGCGCCGTGCACAGAGCCAGAGTGGTCGAGGCTTGTGGCTTCACCGGCGAAGTAAAGGTTATCAACTGGAGCCCGTAACCTTTCGTACAAGTCAGCCGGCTTCCCAACTAAATCGCAGGAATAAGACCCTAAAGTGTTTGGGTCTGTTCCCCAGTGAGAAACCAAATAGTCAACCTGAACAGAAATAATTGTCAATCAATTTGAGCAAAGAAGGGATGGTGAAGGCAAAGAAATCAGATCTTACAGGTTCAGTGGCATGGGGTAGCATCTTCTTTAGTTCCGACATTGCAAATTTAGCAGCTTCTTCATCTGATAACTTCTCTATGCTATATGCAAATCTTCCAGCAACCATGTATACAAGAACCGGATATCCGGTTGCCTTGTGAAGATTAAGGAAGTATCCACAAGCGTAGGATGTTTGTGCAACAATTCCTAACACTTCTACATTTGGCCAAAACACTGTATCAAAGCGAAGAGCAATTTTGTTCTCATTTCCAACACCTATATCAGATATTGCAGAGAGCTTCCATTCAGGTAAACTGGGCTCAAAGTCAATCAGATTTGCCTGGAGGACTCCAAGAGGGACGGTGATGATTGCGGCGTTGGCTATAAAACTGGTCCCATCCGCCACTGTGACTATGACTTTGTTGCTATGCTGGACAATTTTGGTCACCCTGATTTACATGGTTCAGGAGGAAATAGCAGGCATGGTAAGCACAAGTGCGATAAAAGTATTGCTTCTCTAGTTTTGCATTTTTCCAGTAAACAAAACAGTGACAACATTGAGTTCAGAATAAGATAGTCACATTTTTTCCCAACCTATGTGTTAACCACAAGTTAATTTCCAACATAATAAGCAGCGGTAATAGAGGACTCACAAGGATAATCAGATAGCAGCAATTTCAGAATAAATGATTAACTGTAATCAGCTCCATTAGAATAATAAATTGTGCACAAGAGTCAGTGAATAGCTACTAGAATAAAAAGAGAGTTTTCTTGGATACATTTACAGAAATCTGAAATTTTACAACTACAAACTAGATAGAGCAACTAACCATCAATAAAGATATCTTCACAACTCCAATAATTAGCACATGACCAAACTAATATTACGAATAAATTGCAAGTGCATATGTATATGTTGGTTTAAAAGAATTCAACAACCAAATAGCAGGCTGCTAGATCAATGAATGATGCTATACAGACTGCTAAGATAAGAAGGTTAAAACCGAACAGATGAATCGGCTCAGCAAAATCAGACTCAAGTATATAAGGTATACAGCACTACAGAGCACCCATGTCCAGCTAACCACAATTTTAAGGGATTCAACATGACAGGCAATAGATAAAGTCAGAAGGATAGACAGCTATGAAAATAAATTAAGTCAGCTTACTATAATGCATTCTGCTTGTCCTCATAAAAGCATACCTGTGATTCAGACGGATATCAAGGTCTTTAGCAAGAGCATTTATTAGAGGATAGTAACCTTGCACCATAAGTCCATGGCCACCTGAGAGCACATGCTCCTGCATTTAGAAAGGATCATAAGCTCACAATGCATCAATAATCAAATTTCATGTTTACTTGAATGGTTTTTCTTTGTCAATATCTTCATGATAATAGTGTAGCAATTAAAAAATATCATTACAAGGATCACCAAAAAGAAATCAGATTTTCTACCCTTATTGACAATGTTGCAATGTTTTCTTGAATAAAAAAAAGGGCAGCCCGGTGCAACAAAGCTCCCGCATGCGCGCGGGGTCCGGGGAAGGGTCGGACCACTTGGGTCTATTGTACACAGCCTTACCTTGCTTTTTTTGCAAGAGGCTGTTTCCACGACTCGAACCCGTGACCTCCTGGTCACATGACAACAACTTTACCATTGTGCCAAGGCTCCCCTTCGCAATGTTTTCTTGAATAAAGACAAAAAATGATACATGAAAGAGACACAAAAGGATAAGAACAAAAAATGATTCAGATGAGAGGAAGAGATAAAGGGGATATTTTGCTATAAGAGATGTTGTGTATGCCTCCTAAATTCATAGCAATAGTGCACAGCATTCAATAAAAAGAATCTGACCAGAAAAATCCTATATTAGTGGTGCATACGTATATATGTTCGTGCAGAATCAAATATTGTGCCAACTCAATACATTACTCTGCCTGTGCACCAAGTTTCCTAACTCTTGTAATGAAAGTAACATTCCCAAATTTAACCATGAGAAAGCAGTCAATCTGAGCACACAATTCTAATCCCTGTTCCAGTTTTGACCTAGATAAATTACCAGCTTCCATTGCTACTACCCTTTCATGTGCTTGGAGAATTTTTCACAGAATGGAAGAAATTATATGCCAGCTGTTGCAGAAGGGGAGTAATATAGAACCTAATGAGTGGGAACATGATGCAAGTGCAAGTAGGATTTGCTGGCTATCACAATCTTGGTCCAAGTTGTTCATTGGAACTATATATGCCAGTTTTCACTACCACTCTTCTGTCATGAATATGTGATAGGATGTGATAGAAGAATACTCAACTAGTTGCCAGAAAAATGTCACAAAGAAACAATCACAGATAATATGGCAGGTGCTGGAGGGGGGCATGCTGGCAATGCAAGATTGTGAGTGGAGTCGGTGGAACAATAGGTTTGTGTAGGCAGTAGCACAGCGAAACATAGAAAATGGGAGTGGCTGGAGTAGGTGTACGATTAATAAAGCTATTGATCCTTACCTGGTCCCAGTTTTTAAGAGATATAGTATCTACATCTGCAGCAAACCATGCTTCCATTCTGCAGATATACCATTGCAGCACTTCATATGCCAATCCCTCTTGCCTACCAAAAAGAAAGGACATGACAAGGTTAATGAAAGATCATTCCTAGATAACATACAGATAGCACAGCAAATGCAAAGGTCTAGGCAATTACCGTAACTCTGGATGCCTATCCAAAACAATTGAAATTGCTTGGAGGATAGACATATCATCAATATGCTCATCCCTTATTTTCACAGTCTGCAATGCCCAAAAATGAAAATCCCCATAACTTTTATAGTAAAATCACAATGATAATGATTGCCAATATGACAAAGAAGAATCGTTTACCTCTTTCAGAATTCTCTCAAAAATCTGCCCAACTTCAATAACAAGTTGTTGGGGAACTTGGTGGCCATTTTTATCAAAAAGTGAGTAGCTACGAGAAGCATACATTTATATCAGGACATGTTAGACAAAAGCAAATAATTTGTACGAATGTTTGGAAAAACTAGAGTTTCCAAACCATAGAATAGTGCGTAAAAACACATACCTCTCCAGGTCATGGTCATACAACACAGAGTTGTCATCACTAGTACGATATAGTCGAAGACCAAGATGGCGAATCAAGGGAGCTAAAGAATTCTCATTGCAAACACCATGTAGCCTGAATTATCAACAAAGAAGAGATGTGGAATCCATTAGAATATTTAAAATTTGTTAGTTACAAGAGGCAATGATCCACAGAAAACAGCAAAAGAAGTACCATGATGCACCCATATCAACAGGACAGCCGAAAGAATAGTCGGTGTGCACACGACCGCCAATTCGATTACGTGATTCAAGGAGAATGACCTATAAAGATGATGAAACAATAAAAGGAATGCAAATAAACTATCAGGTCTAGATTGTCATAATTTAAAAAGATGTGAAAATCACAAGGTCTTCTAGCATTTAGTTAACATTTGACACTGATTCTAGAAAAACACCAACAAATAAGAAGGGGGTGTACATTAAAAGAAGCATTTGATAAAGCACGAGCAGCTGCAATCCCAGATATCCCTCCACCTATCACAACAACGGAAGGGGGGGAAGTTTGATGTCTTTCAATGTGTGTGAGAAATGAACCTACGGTAAGAAAAAAAAGAAAATCATTGATATAATATATGATAATCAGGAGGAGATAAAAACTAAACATATTCAAATTTTCACTAACAAAAGACTGTTCAACAGAATAAGATGTGATGTATGCTAAGCAACTGATTTTCAGCAAGTTCCAAATCTACTACAAAATGGAGTTCAACAGGCCTTGCTAAACAAATATGTCAGCACATTTCTACAGGCCTCCCAAGGTGTTGTACCATAGAGCTTATGTTGGTACACCTGATTAGACAACATAAACCTCAATGTTTATGTTCTCTATTCTTGGGATTAAGGCACTCATTTTTTTCCCTAACAACTGATAAAATGTCTGAGATGATGAATAATCAAACTTCAAGTCACTGAGATTCAGAAGGACAAACTGCATATAGGAGACTAAGAAAAAAAAATTAAAATGGAAAGAAAGAAAATATTTTCATAGTTTAGCTGTGAATAAAAAATCTAAGAAAATTAGAGGTAAACTGTAATCCAATAAAATACTTTCTTCAGTATTTGGAAGAATGGGGCACAAATACTAAATTAGCCAAGTTTTGATGACTAAATTTTAGGAGTGGATTTCAATAAAAACAGTACAATTGGATCCAAAATACCAAATTTGAATCTAAGAAGACCACAAATTTGCTTATTGTTGTTGGCTTTGGAATCAATACCTCCTAGTCCACTGTGCAACTAACTTCGAACCATCAAATTGGGCAGACATACAAACGTACTTGACAAGCATTAGGAATATTTTACAAAAAGATTCTCAAATTATCTCCCCGCCTAAATATCAATCAAAATGCGAAAAAAAGAACTTTGTATAACCATGACCAAATAAACAACAAAAAAAACCCTATCTTCCTATTAATGGTAAATAGAAATACAACAAATCAAACAAGAAAACAACAAAAAAATCAAGAAATATCACAGAAACTACCTCCAATGACGAAATTCATCGGGTCCATCGCGGCGTCAAGCAAAGAATCGAAACAATCACAAGAATCCGTGCGAGTTTAAGAACGTATAGGATTTAACGAAGAATTACTACGTATAGGAATAAATCTATGATAAATGACAAAGATCATGAACCCGTCCACGAAATGGCCCGGATCGGAGCGGCAGCGGAGCTTATCAAACCAGCTCATACCCTAGAATTTCCTCAAACCGGCAAAACAATGGGATCAAAGAGCAAATATCAAGAGAGAAGAAGAACAAAACCACTCGATTTGGGATCCAAAGAACAGCAAATGAGAATTTCGTGAATGGGAGTATTTATAGAGGGAGAGAGAGAGAATTAGAGTCGGAGACGGGTGTTCTTTTCTTAATTGCAAAAAGGCCCTTGGTTTTCAGAATAATTAACTAGATGGTTTTTTCCCGATACACCCTCATAAAACTCATAATCATTTCCCTGCATATAATAATTAATAAAAGAAAGCCTAAACCACAATGAAAACTGACACACATAACATGCGATTTTGCTTGTGTTCATGCAATTATGAGATTTTACTGGATTAAAATGCAAATAATCCAAATTTAGACTTTTGAAGGATGAAAATGCAAAGCTAGAGTCCTGATTGGCTGGCTGATATTTATCTTCTTTTATTTATTTATTTATTTATTTATTAGTTGGACAAGGCTGTCAAGATGTACAGTTTTAGGATGCCATATTCATACACAGCCTGTTATTTTTTTTAATAAATAATAAATAAGATATATATACAAGGATGATCCAGTAAGGCCGGCTGGAACACTGTACAAATAAAGCCATCTCTCATTTGATCATTTGGAGAGTGTTTTAAGGATTTCCAACCGTAGCCGCATAATAACACGACTATATATATATAATCTTTTATTAAGAGAAATGTTGCATTTTTTTAATTAAAGATGTGCAAACCTTTATTTATTTTTATTTTTTTAGATAATAAGTTTTGAGTGGAAATTAGGAGAAAATTTAATATAAATTGAATATTTATTTTAATCCCAGTGAATGTGAAGAACAATGACTGCATTGGAGAGAAACAATTGGCTTTTGTCTTGATTGATAAAATAATAAAAATAAGTGATAAAGAAGGCAAATGTTTTAAAGGTTAAAAACATGTTTTCTATGAGGAAAAAGATGATAACAGAGCACACAAGTAAAGGACTACTTGTGAGAAGTTGAACCACTTTTCATTTCAATATATATATATAATCACAATTTTATATCAAAAAAACATTATTATGTTATTAATGGACATTAAATCAAATTAATTAAGAAATAATAAGAATAGTTAGGAAATTATTTGTTATCTTCCCAAAATGAATTAAAAGATACGTACAGCATGAATCCCACTTGATAAATTGGAGTGGTGGGGGACCTAATGAATTGATTAAAAGCCAAGGAAGGTGCATAAGAAGGTTCCAAATAATTTAGTCATGTTGCCACATTGGTTCCAAATATATATATTGATTTATTTATTTATTTATTTTTGTCTGGAATGGAACAATTGGTTGACATGCTGATTAGTGATTCCTTTTAATGGTGGCTTGATCAAGTGGTGGGTGTGTCATGTGTGTATTTTTCCTCTTTTTTTTTCCTTTCTTTTTGAATAATTTAGTTTAATGACTAATTATTAATCTTGGTCAACAAAGAGGGCTTACTATACTGTCAAAGATCATGCAGTTGGTACAGTGGAGCTGCATGAAAATTAGCAAAGATTTTTTTAAAAAAATGTATGATATATTTATAAAGTAAAGCTAAGAATATTTTGTATATTTAAACAAAATATTTTTAAATTAATTTTAAAAAATTGGCTAATCCATTAAAAAATTGAGGATTCGAATTAGACAACATGCTTATAGTTGTTTGTCCACATTTATAAATAAAATAAAATAAAATATTTTGAACAAAATTCTTTATGATGTCATCTTTTGAGTAAAAATATAAAATATTTTCTAACATGTGTATAATATAATGCAAGTTTTTTTTTATGCATACTATATAAATATTTAAAATTTTTATCCTTCAAAATATTATAATTATAGGCACCTCTGAAAATCTAAAAACTATTAATTATATATTAAAATAATTGATGAGAGAGAGTATAAAACTTTTTAAAAAAGTTTGCAGAAGTATACAAATAATTTGAATATTTTTGAGGTTAAAAAAACCAATAGGATTATTTCCATAGTATACAGATTAAAAAAACCATATATAATATGTAAATTGTAAAATAATAAAATCATGCATATATTTTTTAAAGTATTTACTTTTTATATATACCAAACAAAGTTTGTTTTCACACCTAAAACACATTAATATGAATACCTTTTCACAAGGAAAGCTAAGCTATCACACTCCTTCTCAAAATCGAGATGGAAATGTCTAAAACATGGTTCTATTAAATAAAAAATAGTTTGCTCACATTTAAAAAAACCAAAACAAAACAAAAACAAAAACAAACAAAAAGAAAAAAAAGAAAAGAAGTGACAACTTTGTTTTCAATTCAACAAAGAAAATATCCAAGTTCAATGGAATGCATGAATAAATGTCAATATCATTGAAAACAAGGTAGTGAGAAGATGTTATTCATATATATATGTGAAATTGAAGACCAAGTAAACAAAGGGGGTTCTATTGTTGCATTACACATTCTTATCACATTTAGACACATGAAACACAAACTGATTGATACATATGGAACATTCAAGATAGGAGTAACATCAGAAAGCCATTTTAGTTTGCAAATAAGGCTTTAGAAGTTTAACTTGCCTGTTTTAGAAGGAAACCTTAATACCGAGCAGCGACATGAACTGGGAGATGAACTCTGGATGTCCAGGCCAAGCTGCCCCTGTAACCAAATTGCCATCAGTGAAGCAGCGATGTATCGGCTGAGGCTCCAGCCATGTTGCTCCAGCCAGCACAACATTGAGTTTCACAGCAGGGTATGCTGTACATTTCCTTCCCTGCAATACAAAAAAATGATGAACAGAAAAAAAAAAAAAAAATCACTAAAAATCCTTAAGGGTTAGGTTCATGAAGATTGAACAGACGGAATAGCATATGTTGGTTGGCAAAAATATATAGTGCAAGGAAATAGTTGTTGTGTATAGGCATTAAATGCTTTGTCCTGCTAAGTATTGTCTCATGACCATTTTAAATTCAGGACATTTCATTATTGGGCCAGACAGGTAGATGTTGGGAGAAAATTTTTAGGGGGTATTTCTTTCAAATCCATGAACTGGCCCAACCTCCCTCTTGATTTTTCTATACAGAATCACCTTATTTTCCAAAACCAATCAATGTCTAAGATAGAAACAACTAAAATAAAAGATGTCTTGTAGTTGAGATTGGAAAACTAGAGAATGCTCATAGGAGAAGCAAAAAAACTGCAGCTTTTCAGAGATGGTAATAACAGTAAAGGCAACGAAATGACCAATTGCAAAAGGGTACCACAAATAGGACTGCTGATCAGTAACGGTGCAAACAGAGGTCTTACATAGTATAGATAAGATTTTGATCTGAAATGTTGCAACATTATTTTGACAAGAACCAATCATTTAATAATTACAGAATACAGATTGGTAAGATATCAACCACAGATCCTGTGGTCATCTTGCCTAAAGAAGAGAAAAAATGAAAAAAATTTCAAGGTATTCAGGGATAGCAAGTAGTTCAGCTCCACCTCTTAATCATTCATGAACACAACAAATATGAAACAAAAGAATTGAGAAGTCCTTCTCTAATAGTCAGAATTGATTTGCAGTCAGATACGATTAAAACCTATGTATACAGCTTGAAGAATAATTTAATTTGCACCTCAAGATAGAAGCTAGACAAGCTATGATACACAGCAGCGGATGTAAAATAACGCATGTATATTATAAATTGTTGGCTTCATTTACTATCCTAGGAGCCTTGTGTTTTAGTTGATCCATTAACAACATAACTTTAGAAAGGATATATGCAACACAAGTTTTAGTTAAAGGTACCTTAAGAACTCCAGCAGCGGACAGGATCTGTTGTCCATGGCAAATAGATGCAACAGGCTTCCCTGCATCCATGAATTTCTTCACCAAATCAATGACTTTCTCATCCAATGCAAGATACTCTGGGGCCCGACCTCCAGGTATCACAAGCCCATCATAACTTGAAGCATCTACGCTCTCAAAGCTTTTGTTCAGGGTAAAATCATGGCCTGGTTTTTCACTGTAAGTCTGGTCCCCTTCAAAATCATGTATTGCAGTGGCACATGTTTCACCTGCACCTTTCTTAGGGCAGACTGCATCAACCTGGCAGCCAAGAGCTTCGAGAGACTGAAATGGTACCATGACTTCATAATCCTCCATAAAATCCTGCCAAAAGATATACATGGCTTTGTTGACATCCCCAAGAACTTGAAAAAAAGTAGATAGTGGATATAACTATGATCAGACCAACTTATGAAGAACTGCTTCCAGCTTCTTTCAGAAGGCAACTTGTTTTATAGACAATCACATAGAGCATTCCATTTAGAAAATAGTAGTTCACTACTTCAAGATCAGCCAACCAGCAAGCATGATAATGTGCATCAATATAATTGTTAAATAAAGGAACTGCTAGAGAGACTAGAAATTGGATAAACTTCTAGTTATTTTCTTATCATCCTAACAATTATTTCAATTATTACCATAAAAGTAGTAAGCAGGATTCTTATACATGAAGTAAATACAACTCAAATAACATTTTTACACCAACCTTCACAGCTATGTCATACCTTTTGATCTATCCACCTCAAAGGAAATTTTAATACAGTTTGATCTGAGAGTAATACATCCAACAACTGCTACAACCATTTGCCTTTTACTTATCCAGCAATCTAACCTAGCTGAATCCAAACTACGTCATTGACTCCATATTAGAAAGGAAAAACACACAATGGCAATGCTTCCAGCCTTTCAAGTTCTACTCAAGGTTGATTCTGGCAAAGCAATTTACTACTCAAGATTGGATATTGCTTTTGATATATTCCATTGACCCTTGAGTGAAAAATCCAATTATGATCATCAATTCTTAACTCTTCGCATTATTCAACAGGTATCAAGGAAAAAAATCAGATTAAAGATATCTCATTAACAAAAATGCCAAGCCTCTGTTTCTAAATAAGCACCTCCATACCTTGAATTTCTACATCCTAACAAAAGTATCATTCAACAACTGTTATTAAGCATGGATGCGATTCAAGACATGGAGAACAATTTAAGCTAACATTATCTATCATCAAGAAGATCATAGGGAAAGAAATATACCCCGCAGAGGAATAATATCTTCTTCTGGGCCCCGGATATAGTGCCCCCAAGAGCTTTGATGAAGGACTGGATGAACTCTGGATGCCCAAAATACATGACCGCAGTTATGAGATTCCCATCAACAGCAACTCCAGCCATTGTCTCCAGCTCCACCCAATGCGATCCTGCGGCAATCAAGGCCGGCTTCACAGACGGAAAAGCAGTGCATTTCCGGCCTTGCACCACCCCAGCGGCCACCAAGATCAACTGGCCATGGCAAACGGCTCCAATCGGCTTCTTCGCCTCCGCGAACTTGCGCACCAATTCCAGAACCCTCTCATCCATGGCGAGATACTCCGGGGCGCGCCCTCCGGGGATAATCAATCCATCATAATCGTCAGCGTTGATCGCCTCGAAGGTCGCGTTCAGTGTGAAATTATGGCCCCGGGACTCGGTAGCCGTCTGCAAGAGATGAAGAGAAAGATGGACATCGAGATCGAGATGGAAATGGATGTATACCGATCGGTGAAGTGGATAATCACCTGGTAATGCGGCGAGAGCTGATGAACGGCGGTACGGCAGACCTCGCCGGAAGTTTTTCCCGGGCATACAGCATCGACGGCGACTCCGAAGGCTTGGAGCGCTTGGAAGGGCACCATAACCTTGCGAAAGATGCCACCAAAGGAATCAAATGGACGGAAATCGAGAGATGAAGCTCAGGAATGGAAGAGAATACAACTAGAAGTACCTCATAGTCCTCAGCATAGTCTCCGCAGAGCATGAGCACCGACCTCTGAGCTGAGACCTTCGCCATTGTTGCTCCTCCTTCTCCTTCTCGGACAAGCCGCACAGATGAGCCAACCCTTTCTAAAGCACGAGTGTTATGTGGACACGTGTCAAAATTTAATAAGGTTCTCAGATGTTTTGCTGTTAGATATTTTTCAGCAGATTGGTGCGCCTAGGAAGAAGAAAGCAACACGTGGCATACAGCTAGCGATAAAAGATAGCCCCAATATTTATAAATTAAAAAAATAATAATATGATGATTTTGATTTTAATTATCTTGTTTTTAGATCAATTATTATAAAGGTAAAAATAGATTAAAAATAAATAATAATCAATATATTCACTCAAGATATATTGGTTATTAATTAATTCAATAAATATATTTTTTATTACCATCTTTGATATGCATGTACCTGGCAACCATTGAAAGGGAATCTCAACTAAATATTAAAAAAATAAATTAATAAATAGAAAGAAGATCCAGTCACATGCCACTCAAAATCCACTATAGTAATTTAACGGATATTGAGATGATTTAATATAATTTATGTTGTTTTTTAATCTGAATATGTGTAATTTGTTGAAGATTGAAATGTTTAGTTTGAAGTAGTTGATTTGTTGACTTGCATATAATTGAGACCCTTATTACGGTGCTTCTGTCATGAGGAGGAGAGGGAGAGACTTCTTTTTATTATAAAAAAAAAAAAGTTGATCGAACACAATAGGATGATATAACTATGTTTGATAAATAAATTAAAAATATTTTATAAAATTTTATGTATTTTTACATGACATGACATGGATAACAATATTAACAATAATAAACATGAATAACTATGTTGACGATATATTTTTAATAATAATAAACAATTCATTAGAGCAACCTAACCCATTATCTGATGGAGCAGATCAAAGCAGATGAGCAACAGGCCCAAGCCTATAATTTAGTCCTAATGGAGCAGCCCAGGCCCACAAAGGGTCCATAGACCACCCAAGTACCTTGTTAATTATGTCATTTAATTAATACAATGTCTATTTACCATTGGTCGAATCTATTTGAGTGAGATCAAACTCCAGAAATTAAGGGAGAATTGCAAAGAAGAAGAATAAAATACAAAGAAGGGAGAATTGAAGCAGAGGAAATTAGTTCATTCATTTCATAAATCTTCCTCGAGGCAATATTACCAGATATATTCTCTGATAAGAGTATTTCCTCAATCCAAAGGTCACAACCGTATAACTAATTCTGTTTTGGTTGAATAGTGTAGAATTATGCTATTATAAAAGAGAGAAATAGACATTGTACTAAACAACATAATCAATAAGGTACTTAGGTGGCTTATGGATCCTTCGTGGGCCTATGTTGGGCTGCTCTGTTGGGATTGGATCAGAGGCTTGGCTCTATGGTTCATTTGCTTTGGTCTGCTCCAAAGATAGTGGGTCGGATTGGCCCAATGAGATTGGCCAGATCGTATCATTCTCTTCCACTTTGAAAATCACCTTGTCCTCAAGGTGTGCATCAGAATAAAGTTCCTAAAGCTCCCAAAAATCTTCCCATGTCTCATCATTAGGGTAGGTATTAAACCATTGAACCAAAACTTGGCGAATACCCTAATCATGACGAAGGAGGGTGCGAGTTGCGCAAATCGCCATCGGGTGGAACAGTGGATGGTTTTTTTTTTTTAAAAAAAAAATTTAGCCGATAAGCAACCCCACGAGGGATTCAAAGGACAGGCACAACTGCACGAAGCAAGCTCAACGTGTTGCGCGCAGAGCAAGCTCATTATGCGCACTATGCCCTCACCCTACATAGAGTAGGATTCTACCATGAAGCAAACTCAACGTACCGAACACTTCTAAGTAAGGAACCTTTCACTCGACCTTGTGCAAGTGGAGGCTCGAACTCGAGACCACCCGTCTGACGCAAGATAGTGGTACCGCAACAGTGGATGATTGTTGATGCTCAAGGGTGGTAGCGGTGACATCGTGGTCAGAGGGAGACCCCTGTAAGTTTTCAAAAACTAAAATATGGAAGATCGAATAGATCAGGTTTCCTAATTGTAGATCGAGTTTATAGGCGACTGGGCCCACTTTTTCACCAATAGGGAATGAGCCAATGAAGCATTTAGCTAGCATTGGTGGGTCTCGCCGAGAAACCTAGATCTGGCGATAGGGTCGGAGGCGCAACTAAATGAGATTGCCTACAGCGAACTGAAGTTCTCGACAATTAGTGTTGGTCTTTTGAACCATACAATGTTGTGCTTGTCGGAGATTCTCCTTCAAAGATTAGAGGAGGGCGTCTTGTTCTGTCAAAGCTTCGTTTGAAGCTTGGATGGTCGAAGTCCCCTTCGAATATCAGGTTATTGTCCGCGGTGGATAACCGAACAATGCTTGAAAAGGTGATGTCTTTAAGCCTCTATAGTAGCTGAAATTGTAATAAAATTCTGCCCACCTAAGGAGTTGGAGAAAAGATCGAGGCTTTTCATGATTAAAAGCTCGCAGATATTGTTCGAGTCCCCGATTTATGACTTCCAACTGGCTATTCATCTATGGATGGTAAGCGGTACTGTGGCGAAGTTGTGTACCACTCAATGCAAAAAGCTTATGCCAAATTTTGCTTAAGAAGATGGGATCGCGATCAAAGATTATGGTGCTAGGAAAACCATGATGTTTCACTACTATCCCTGAAAAGAGCTCAGCCATTTGGATGACAGTGAAAGCTGTAGGCAAAGGGTCAAAGTGCGCCAATTTGGTAAGGTGGTCTATGACAACTAGAAGAACCGTGAATACTCTAACTGAAGGTAATACGGTTATAAAATGCATAGTCAATTCATCCAACACCAATGAAGGGATCGGTAATGGTTGGATCAAGCCGGTTGGAGCTTGCGTAGAATACCTTGTTTGTTGATAGACCAAACAAGAGGTGACAAAACGTTCAACATCCGATCGCATCTGTGGCTAGTAGAAAGTGGACGAGAGACGGGCCAACGTTCATTTGACACCAGCATGTCCCATAATCGGAGTGGAATGAAACTCGGCAAGCAACACAAGTTTAAACAACAAAGAGGGACTTAGA
Source organism: Dioscorea zingiberensis (assembly GCA_026586065.1). Taxonomy (NCBI): domain Eukaryota; kingdom Viridiplantae; phylum Streptophyta; class Magnoliopsida; order Dioscoreales; family Dioscoreaceae; genus Dioscorea; species Dioscorea zingiberensis. The sequence continues at coordinate 38,960,476 of CM048826.1, forward strand.
TAATAGTCGTAGCCTCTGTGATTGCATAAAGTTCTTTGATGTAGGTCGAAGTTGCTCGTAATTTGGGACCCAATTTCTTACTAAAATAAGAAATGGGATGACCCAACTGCATAAGGACTGTACCAATACTGACATTGGAAGTGACGGTTTCGATGACAAACTCCACAGTGAAATTCGGAAGTCAAAGTACAGGAGCCTCAATCATGATCCGTTTCAATGCTTCAAACGCCTCTTGAGCCGTAGAATACCAGTGGAAGGTATCCTTGCATAACAGATTAGTTAAGGGGGCTGCAATAGTGGCATATCCATGGATAACCGGCGGTAATATTCGGTGAGTTCGAGAAATCTGTGAAGTTGTTTGTGTGTCGTGAGAGTTGGCTATTGTACCATAGCAACTATTTTCTTCGGATCAACTTGTACACCTTGAGCATAGACTAAGTTTCCTAAGTAGTCTACTATGGTATGCCCCAACGAGCATTTAGAAATCTTCACAAAGAACTAATTGGTTTGTAAGCACGAGAGCACCTATGTGAGATGAGTCACATAATCTGCATTAGAGGCATTGTAAATCAAGATGTCATCAAAAAATAATACAATTATGAATTTGCGCAAAAAGGGAGCAAACAGTTGGTTCATCGTTGCTTGGAAGGTTGAAGGCACATTCGTTAAGCCGAATGGCATAACGAGAAATTCGTAATGGCCTTCATAAGTACGAAAGGCAGTTTTGTAGATATCCTTTGTGTGCACCCGAATTTGATGGTAACCCGCCTGCAAATAAAGCTTCATAAAAGTTGTGGCACCTCCTAATTGATCAAGTAGTTCATCAATTGTTAGGATATGAAATTTATCCTTAATAGTAACCGCATTGAGTGTGCGATAGTCAACACAAAATCGAGTCGTGTCATCCTTCTTCTTGACAAGGAGAATCGGAGAAGAGAAAGGGTTGTGACTTGGTCGAATCAAGCCTTGTTGTAAAATTTCCTGGATGTGCTTCTCCATTATGCCTTCTGGAAATGCCGGTATTTATAGGGGTATCCATTCACTGGTTTGGAATTTGGCAGAAGATGAATCTGATGGTCAACAACACGGTGAGGAGGTAGTGCTGTAGGCGTTTAAAATATCCCTTGGTGGTTCTGGTTGGCCTAATGAGATTGGTCAGAGCATATCAAAATAATACTAAGTTAAAGAGTGTGATTCTTCCCGCCTATAGACAGGAGTTTCCAATTACAAGAGGCCATTTTTCTCTTGAGGTTTGAGATGAGTCCACCCCAATCATCCTTCTTAGGCCTTCCCCTGGTAATTGACACTCTAAGATATTTGATTGGCAGTGCTGCAGTAAAACAGTTGATAATTTGGGCTATGTCCCTAGGCGTGTGTCCATGAGTTTTTAGGGGGATTATCATACTCGAAGTTAATACACAGTTCAGATAGACCCTCAAATAAGTAGAAAATTAGCTTAGTATTTTGAACTGGGTTAGTTCTCCTGTGCAGAAGACGAGCATATCATCCTTATATCGTAGTGATGTGATGTGGTCTTCCCTATTAGGTCTAATACTGATTCCATTGTATATGTCGACCCTTGTTTCATCAATCAATCTCTCTTATTGATCAAGATCTGCTTTGATCCTCAGGAAAAGTTGATCATTGCATCAACATAGATAATTATATATATATTTCAAAATTTATTTTTTTATAAATAGTTAAAACTAAAATCTAAAAGGTAAAATATATTATTTACAAAAATAGTAAAAGCTATAAGTAAGTTTGCAAGACTATATCTCTAATAATCAAGATATATATGTAAAATAATAATAGTAATAATAATAATATCATGATTTTATTATATTGTTTACTGTTATAAATTATATTTTGGTTAAATAAATAAATAATAATAATTAAGGTGGGACATCAAATTGGATGCCCAAATAGAACACAGACTCCTTGCTCTAATTAGGTAAGGGCACTCACTCTTCCCCCAAATTTCCCAGCTTGAAACCCTAATTAGGAGATTTGGGTTCTTAGATTAACCAAAAATTTCTTCTCGACTTGACCTTTTTGATCTGGGTGCTCTAGGTTCTCGGTCACCGTCGGGAAAATGTCTGGTGAGGAGGAAGAGAACGCCGCTGAGCTGAAGATCGGAGACGGTGAGCACCATCCATCTCTTCTTATTCGTCGTGATTCTGCGCATAAGTAGGGATTCTCACGGGTTTATCTTTGTTCCGCGCTCTTATCTGATGGAATTCGATCTTTTTGGGGGAAAAATTGTGCTTTTTAAGAGCTAATCAGAAAGTTATTATACGGCTAACTCTCTTTTAGAACACGGATTATTATCCCTATGTCATGTCTGGAAGCAGATTCAAGCATTAGAATTTTATGAGATAATGGTAGATTTTATGTGTCTTCATCACTGATTCAATTTATGAAACCTGGAATTCATCTGCTTTAACCAATAAATGATGTTTTTAATTCTTTTTTATTTGTGTATATCTGTGTCACTGTGTGTGTTCTTATTTTGTTTTGTTTTTGTTTTTGTGTGTGTGTGTGTGTGTATGAATGAAGGTTCTTATGTCTGTGTGCTTAATGCTATATTTTTCTTCTCAAAATTTGATTTGTAAGTTGAGATTTGTACATGTTTTCAAGCTTTTCAAGGATGCTGACTTAAGGTGTTTGCACTTGTGTGAGTGTGATCAAGCTTCTTATATGAGCACTTAATCTTGTATCTTCATTACTTTTTGAAATTTGATTTGTATGTTGAAATTTGCATCCGGGTTATGTGGGAGGCATCTTTAGCTTTTAAAGGCTGCTGACTTAATTCTTCGTACTTGAATACATTATACAAGTAACACCTTTATGTCCTGCATTTACTTCTCCAGAATTTTTGAAGGCCAAGTGTTTGATGAATTGCGAAGTTGCACTGATTCTTGATCGTAGATATGAGCAGCTTCAGCAGATGTCTGATGATCCTACTAACCAAATTTCTCAGTGAGTGTTGTTTTCTTTCAATTCTCATATACTTATGATAGATGTCAATGAAGGTTTTGGATTTGACTTCTGTTTGATTGTGTTCAAGGGTGTTTGAGAAGTCTATGCAGTATGTGAAGCGCTTTAGTCGCTACAAGAATCCTGATGCTGTGAGACAAGTTCGAGAGTATCCTTGATTTCTTTGCTTTCTGATTTTTTTTTAAAATTTTTATTTTTGGAAGTTTAGTCATAAACTGTTGAACATTGTTCTGATAATTTTTTTAATGTAAGCATTTCTAGTCCTTAATTTACTGGTCAGAATTCTGAGTAGGAACCGCTTGGCTGAATTTGAGGTATGGTTGCTTTAACTCAATGAGATGTTCAAAAATAGTGAATTCACATGAACCATACAGTGCTAACTTTGGATGCTTGTGTGGGATATGCAGCTCTGTGTGCTTGGCAATCTTTGTCCTGAGACAGTTGAGGAAGCAATTGCAATGGTGCCATCTATCAAGGTAACTAGACCCTTGCAAAGCTCTCATTTTTTTTTCATTCTTTTATTTTCTTATCATCTCCAGTTTCTCTTGTAAAGAGTTCAACTTATGGTAATTTGTAAAGATCTCTTTGTTAGTTGGAATCTTCCAATAAGGCTATTTATTGATTCCATACGCTTTGTGTTACATTCCATGAAAATAACATCAAGATAATTCTATTGAATCTTCATATTGTTTGAAGAATCAAAATATTTCTTGTTTTCTGGTTTCTACCGAATAATGTACTCCAAAACTTAGAAGAAATGTTTACCTGACTGATTGACTTGGGTCATTTTCTTCTGTACTTAGATCCCATGCTACAGTTTTCATTATTTAAGCATGTTACTTTCCTAATCATTGAAGGTTGCGTAACGGTAAAGTTGTTGCCATGTGACGTAGAGGTCACGGGTTTAAGTCATGAAAACAACCTCTTGTAAAAATGCAGGGTAAGCTACATACAATAGACCCAAGTAGTCCGACCTTTCCCCCCGCACATAGCGGGAGCTTTGTAGCACCAGGCTACCCTTTACTTTCCTAATCACTACACAATACTTCATTCATTTCTCATCCCTGATTTTTTTTCATTTTTTTGGTAACATCATTTAGACCTTTTATCAGTTTCCAAGCGATGATAACTTGCTTTTAACAATACGTTGATGCTTGGTACCAAATAAAATTCAGGTTCTTGTTAATCATGTCCTTGCTTATGTTTATTCTGATAATAATTTTCCACTCTTCCATTATATTGTAATAAATCTTTTTGGCTTCTTATTTTCAAATCGGTCGATTTTACTTGTTAGACACTTGATTCTTCTGGTGCACATCGGATGCATTTCATGTTTATCGATATGCTTTTATGCTTCACAGAGCAAAGGACGGGCACTTGAAGAAGACGCGATCGAGAAAATGCTGCATGATCTCTCTCTAATAAAGAAATTTGAGTAGGCTTCATCAAAAAGACACACAGAAGACATCATGGCAATGTCTGCTAAACTTGGGGCTAAGGAGAATCTTCAAAGATTGGAAAGCTGTTTAAAATTATATTTTGAATATCTATTATTGTTGTTTGTCTTTGTTTATGGTGGAGGACATCACAATGGGAATCAGCTGTTGAAGAGTGATGTTTGGTTATTTCACCTTCTAATTCAAACATGAAAGTATGTATGGGTCCTACATTCAAGTGATTATTTTTTAGGGAAATTTTACTAAAATATCATGTGATTTGCCTTTTTATCAATTCGGTGTTTGTGATTTGACTTTGAGCACTTAATATCATGTGTTGTGCCCCATGAGTATATTTGTGCCAATTTGCTAAAATTGCTGATGTGGTATGAAAAAAAAAAGATTTAAAATGATATTTTTATCCCTTATATAAAAATATGATATCATTGGTGTACTAAAATGATTTTTTTATATAAAGGATAAAAAGATTATTTCATATATTTTTTTAAATGTTATGGGGCGTATCATAGGATACTAAAGTGCTCAAAGTCAAATCACAGGCACTGAATTGAAAAAGAGGTAAACCACAAGTCAGTTTAGTGAAATTTTTTTTTATTTGTTTTAACAAAAAAATAAAAAAAAAATTGAGAAAAAAAGGAAAAAGCTCAAGTGAAACAAAATCATTGATTGTTGAGTTATCGTTAATAACAAAATTCAAATAATATTCAAATTTTAAAGGTACTCAAATTAAAATTTGTTTTTTATTTTTTATTCTTTATTTTATCCAAGATAAGGCTGATGAAACATTCCTAATCCTAAGCATACTCGAGTCTTCCTTCATAATTGAAAACTCTCATCCTTCATGCCATATAAATAAATAAGAGTGAGAGAGAGAGAGCTTCACCGACTCTAACAAACTAACATCAATCTCCTTGCATTGATTTCCATTATGTCTTTCATCACGTCATGCTTTCAGTTTTTCTCACACAAACGCAGTGCGTCTCCTTCACTAAAAAGTAGTACCAATGAGAGTGCAAAGCTCACGGCTGAAGATGAGAAAGAAGAAGGATCAAAGATTAATGCGGAGGTCCCTGCCGATGCCAAGGTCCGGGAAGTGATTGAGAGGATGGCGGCCGTCGTGGCCGTGAATCCGTCGTCGGAGCTCTTCCTCTTGAAGATAATGACCGGAGATAAGGAATTCGACTTCATGTTTCCCTCTGGAACTCACTATGCTTACTACCGCCACCGTTTGGAGGTTCTCCGGAGTCGCCGGAAGCATAGGCAGACGAAAACTTAGAGGTTTTTTTTTTTTTGGTAGAACTGAATATATTTGATATTTTAGATGGAGTTTAGTTTTATTCTCGAGTTTTTTTTTATATTTGATAAAATATTAATATTATGTAATATCTGAATACTGAAATCTTTATGATATGAGTTTTTAATGTGGGATGATTAGTGTGGAAGTCTTGTTTTAAAATTTTGGTTTATTATATTATATGATTTTTTTTTAATTTATTGTGAAACAAAATTGTTTTTCAACTGTTTCTTTTGCAGAGTATTTTATTTTAAAGTTAAAATTTTCCAAATTAATATAATTTAAATCTATAATAAATTTTGGCCCCAAACTTAAAAATTAAAATATGCTTTATATATATACAAAAGACATGCCAAATTCACCTGAACAAACAGAATTCAAAACACTGGACCAGAAAATAAGTAGAATTGAAAATAAATGGCAAGAAATCTCGGGCAGACCTGTTAAATGATTGGCAGCAGTAAGCCAGTAACTCAAAACACAATTGATAAGAACAAAAAACCCTAACAGGGTGATTCAAAGCCTTTCAATTTGGGCCAATAACCAAACAAATATTAAGTCATCTGATAATTGAATACAATACAAAAGCCTGAGAGAAGAGCCCCTAAAGGGCACTGAGGAGGAGGATAACCAACCAAACAAACATCTAGGAAAATGTTAGGGCACTAAACAAAAAAAAATGCAGAACAATAAAATTACAAGCAATTATTGGCCGAAGCTATTGATCTTCCTATTCTTCATCATGCAAATACCCAATGGAGTACAAAAACATGAAGCACTATGTGATGATTCTATGAAAGGTAAATGTATGGTCATGTTGCTGAGAGATCTTTCCATGGGCATCAGCGCGGCCTAAGCCTAAGAAAACATGTTGCCGACCTTCCTTGCAAAGTCATCCTCGTCATCCACCTCTTCCTCATCCTCCTGATACATGTCATCATCATCTTCTGCTTTGAGACCAGCACCCTCTACTTCCTCATATTCATAATCTCCATCCCTTTGTTCAACATTTTCCAAATCATGATCTTCATCCATATTCTGCACTACTGCACCCTCTTCCATTTTCAGATGATCAACTTTAGTACCTTCCACAGGGATAAGAACTTTTTCTTCAACTGTTATTGGCACTGGTTTGTATTCTTTGTTCACTGCAGAGTCAGAAATACCTTCCACCACATGTCCATCTCTCTTGATACCGTTTTGGCCATTAATGGAAATTACACAATTACCCTGAGCTGCATCACATTTCTCTTCCAACACAATGCTTGGAGGGTTTGAACCATCAGATTCTTCAGAAATGATCACTGAACCCAGAACAGTTTTCTCCACGGCATGGACAGTAACATTAGAAGAATTAACTGGTTGATCTTGGGAGCTCTTCAATGCCTTTGCAATTTTCAGCTCTGCAAGACTCTTTGGACCAGCAAAATTTAGGGAGTCTGAATCATCTTTATTGATTGCCTGGCCTCCAGAATTTCTAACATCAGCAGCAAAGTCTTCATCTGGCCTTTGTCTTATTCGGTCATGGAGGTGCCTCCTCCCCTGGTAATTTATTGGCCTGGGCGGCGATGACCTGCCTCGATGCCTTGCCCTGTCTATTTCTCTCTCTGATCGGTGATCAGTTAGGGTGCCAGGTGAAGTTCTCCTGGGAAGGGTTATTCTGCCTTTTAATCTAGTGCTTATTGAACTTTCTGTTGGAAATCGTGATTGATCCCTGCACTCAACATGATATCTTTCCTCAGTACGATCATGATATCTTTCCTCAGCATGGCGACCATCCCTCCGATAGGGCCCTACACGACGATCAGGGCTAACAGCTGCTCTCGAACCGTTGAGCCTTTTTCGTTTCAATAACTGATGCCGCAAATCCGAACCATCAATCTGATCAAGGTTCTTCTCCCTCACCTTTCTTTCATGCAACAGTGGCATATCTGCAACTCTCTTGGTAGAATCCCGGTGCTGCTCTGGGCCATGGCGCTGGTATGACTGGGCTTGCCTGTCAAATTCACTCATTCCGTTGTATTGATCCCTTTCATACCTGGGGACAGCTTCATAATCAGAATGGCGATAGTCAAAGCCATTTACAGCATTCAGACTTTTTCCACCTTGAGCTGATCCCCTTCCGAATTCCTCTTCATTTGGGAAATAGCCAACATCTTCAACATCATCGTCGACAAGCACATCAAAACCAGGAGATGACTCCGCCAAGAATTCATCAGCTTCCCTGCCATTATGTGGGTGCACATCCACTGGTTGAACCTGATGATTAAGGAGGCGGCTTTCTGCATTGCCACTACCAATTGAAGCATGCAATGGCTGTGATCTCCGGAACTCATTGTGAAGATGAAGAGCTGATAAGTTATTTGGACCCTTCTTAAGTTCAATCTCAGTTCTTGCAGCAGACTTTGCTGAAGCTGGAGGTACTTTAACTGCAGGGTCTTTAAAGATCTTTTGTTGAGTATTACATTCTTTAAAGACCCAGGAATCCTTCTTAAGCATCGGTGATGGCTCCACATTAGATGGAGAAGAAACCTTTGACACCTGCTGCAAAGCTGGATTACCGGTAAGCGGTGGTCCATGCATAAACGGGCACCTGTTGCCTTTTAAACAAAATCCCTGCTGGAAATAATAGCACGGAGCACTCTGTTTACTTGAGTTATACGTAGGACCATGGGCAGGGGTACTTTGTGTCAGAGCCATAGTTTGAGTGGGAATAGGAGCTGACCCTGAAGGAGTCACAGTGAGGCCTTCCAGTGGCTGGAGAAACACAAACCATTAGCTTACAAATTCAAAGATAGAAAAATTAAAATATCAAGCTAAATAAAATGGTGATTATTGTTAAAATTGTCTCATAAGATCATTTAAAGGCAGGTTCACCATCCAAGTTCAAATCACACAATTCAGATCAAATTGTCAAGTATGTTGTATCAGTGAACTCACGCACACATCTATATGAACAATCTCAATAGATGGGACAGGTAATGGACTCTTCACATCCACATAGAACATATGTGATTTTTAAACATAAGTCAAAATTTCAAACAACTCATTTTAAGGAAATGTGTGATTGCAATTTATGTAGGTTGTGCAGATTGCTTCCAAAAAGCAGAAAAAAGGGCTCACCGGATGCCGGTAAGAACATTTCGGGTTCAGGCAGCTCCCATTCAACCAGTAATAACAGTCACATGGATTCAATCTAGCATTTTCACTGTGACGATACTCGCATTCACTTCCCTGAAAAACAGGAATGATGTTTATCTGTAAGAACCAAATAGGAAATATGACAGAATATGATGACAAACAGTTGGCATGCCTTGCCTCAAAACCATAAATAACAAATGTGTGCACAAAAGAAATACATTGGAACAGATGTAAGAAAAGTCACATAAATATCATCACACAAGTAGTGTGACAAATGACAATAATACCAGGACAGAAACCATACAGCAAATATTCCTAGTATAGCATACCAAAGATGTATCAATTTCCTGCAGAAGGGCAGAGCTTAGAGGAGCACTTCTAAAACCATTCACTCCAACCTCCATAAGCAACTTTAAAGTAAGTGCATAGGTAAAGGTCAATTGACATGCCTTTCATTGAAAAAGATAGACAATAGCATCATCTAAGTTTGAAAAATCCGAGCTAAACATTATATAAAATCAGTAAAAATATTCAGATAGCTTGTCTAATTAAACCTCCAAATTAATTTCACCTTTGATTTCTAAATTGTTACTTAGAACTAGGTAGCTTTGGTCTGAGACTCAAAGAATATACAACATCAGCATATCAAAAGGCAGAAAATTTATGGAAAGGCAAATTTTTATCTCCCAATCACACACACACACACACACACATTGCATATCTGGCGACATTGTAAAATGATACTCATATCTTAAATTTGAAGAAATAATCTCTTCAAGAAAACTTTTTAGCTTTACCACATCCAAAACCATATTTAATAGTTAACTGAAGCTTAAGAAAGAAGTGGTGAGGCATACATTAAAGTAAATAAATTATTGATTCAAAGATGTAGAGTTAAAATAGAAAATCATGAAGAAAATATAGTGTAATGTACTATAAACCCATAAAGAAGGTAAATTAACACCAGCATATACATATTACGGAATTTATCACTTTTGTCGTTCTTGATTCCAGGAACGACAAAGCTAATAAACTTGTCGTTTGTATATAACCAATAGGAAGCATCAAAACATGATAACAAGCATAATGTCTTACACGGCAACGCTACGACATAAATTTTGATCCCCAAATTTATCTTTCTTGTTCCATTTTTAGCCAGAAATCCATAATGCGGACAACAGAAGACGTTAAACAATTAAAACTATTATTCTTCCTTTTCAATCACAATGTACCCTAAGCTCAATCACACACATAAGAATCAGTTCAGTTAAAGATCTCACCTCTAAAACATATACGAAAGCTCCCAGTGAGAAATAATTCATGCAAAGGTGATGAAAAGCACGATTCAATTCAAGATATTTTCTTGATAAAGAATTCAATTCAAGATATTTTCATACTTCCAGATCGCCACAAACCTAAAAACCCTAACTTCATCAAACAAACTCCATTTCTTAACAATCCACCATTAGATCTCTAGAGTTCCAATACAACTCCATCCGTAACAGATCCACTCCAACAAAACAACAACAGAGAATCCAAAAAAACCCTAAAAAAAAGAAAGGGATTTCACCTTCTTGCATGTCAGCGGTGAAGCGAGGAAGTAAACACAATCCGTGCTTCGCTTCAGCGCCTCCTCCTCCGCCGTCGGAGGGCGGATCGCCTCCCGTCCACCTCCCGTCTCCATGGCGCCGAAGCGGCGGAGAGTTTCCGAGATTAGGGCAAGCGAAGGTAGCGATCCCTCGACCGGTGTAGATCCCACGAAGAGAATGAGATCGAGATATGCTCGACCGACCGAGAGGGTTTTGGTTTCTCTTAAATAATAAAATAAATAAATAAATACTCAATATTTATTTATTTATTTATTTTTGTATTTTTTGTTCTTCCTACCATATGAGAACTTAGAAAGAGCCTTTTCTAAATTGGGATGGTTTTTGGGTAGTCTTATAATAGTGCTTAATTTAGAGTTGATTTTACCAAAATAGCCTTTCTATATTTTATAGGGAAAGTTTCAGATATACCCCTTAAAAAGGCATAATTGCATATCTGCAATATAGTATTTGGTTTATATTAAATTTAAATAAAAAGATTGTGAAGATGACACAATTAACTGTTAAAACAATTTTATTTTTTTATTTGAAACTATATTTATTATATTTAAGTGAATATATAAGTTTAATCTAATCAAATTTAACCCGAGTCCAATTCTATTTTATCAAGATTTGAGTTTTTATTTAAGTGAGTTCATTTTAAGTCGCGATAAAATCATCGAAGTGAGTTGACTTTTCATAATTTTAGTAACACTTCCCCCACTTGAGCGTATCTGTGATTTTGGATTATATTTACTTTGGTTTTTTTTATTACGGAAGTTGATGAAGTGGGTCTTAGCATATAAAAAACCATTTTCGTGTACTTCAGTGCATTTTTGTAACTTTCTCTCACTTCCAATCACTTCGGAGATATAGGATTTTCACCTTTTTTTTTTTTGCGTTCGGGACACTTTTGGTGAAATGAACATGCATTTACAAACTTGCTAATAATAAATTAAGTTTAAACTTGATTCATTTATTAACAATACTGAAATTTTATCTTAAATTTAGTTTATTTATTTTTCAATAAGTCTAAAATAGCTAAAAATCTTATTGAACTAAGTTAATTATAAATGATAAAAAAAATTAGAAAGGTAGATAAATCACATTCATTAAAATAGGTTTTGGGCTTTGGTGAGCCTTGGCATAAGCCAGACTGAATTATAATCTACATGAAAAGTTTGACATTGGTCGTGTTTGGTTGGGGTTATCCCACTTGGGACAGGAATAAGTTTTGAAAATTTTGAATTTTTTTGGAGTGAATTTTTAAACCAAAGATATTAATGATAAGATAGTGATGTGTCTTTTATGCATTGGTGGGTTATATTTTAAATCTTAATTAAAGGTTTTGGCTTGAAATTTTTGTTATGGGGAATTGTGTTGGGGATAACCCACAAAGAGGTAGGTTGTCTTGCTTTTTAGCGAGGCCTTGTTGACATTGTTTCTAATTGCTCTTCATCCTCAAACTTTATGTATGTGTTTGGTGAGCATTGTTGGCCCTTCTCCTGAGTGAATTCCAGACTCCTCTTCACCGTAATTATTGAACCGAATTAGATTAAATATAAATATAATATTTATATTATACAGTATAATATAAAAACCCATAACAATTTTTATATACATTTAGATTAGTTTTTTCATCACTGCCAAATTAAACACCTATAACAATTTTTACATATTATCTAATTCAATTTAAAAGAGGTTAATGAATTGTTAGCTTGTTATGAGTCTTATGACGAGATATATTTAGGATAAAAAATTCAAAATAAATTATTTTAAAAAAATTGTCTTTAATCTAATTCAATTCCTGTTAATGTGTTATGACTTTTTACAGATTTGAATATATTTGAGATAAAATTTTAAAATAAATTGTTAAAAAAAGTTGATCTTTAATCTAATTCGAGGTTCATGAATGGTCCATTTTAAAATTTTAAGATAAATTATTTTAAAAAAAGATTTATATTAATCTAATTCAATTTAAGGATTTTTTGGATAAAAATTTAAGATAAATTATTTTGGGGAAATTTCACTAAACTAACATGTGGTTTGCCCCTTTGGTGACTTTGAGCACTTTAGTATCTTGTGGTGCGCCCCATGAGCATATTGGTGCCAACCCGTTAGAATTGGTGATGTGGCATTAAAAAAAATATATAAAATGATATTTTTACCCCTTATATAAAAAGGTTGCTTTAGTATGTTGATGATATCATGTTTTTATATAAGGGGTAAAAAGATCATTTTATATCTTATTTTTATGCCATGTCAACAATTTTAACATGTTGGCACCAATATGTACAATATCGGGTACTAAAGTGCTCAAAGTCAAACCACAAGCACCGAATTGATAAATAACCAAACCACATGGTAGTTTAGTAAAATTTCCCCAATTATTTTTTTAAGAAACTTATTCTTAATTTGATGAGTTGTTAGTGACTTATTACAAATTTTGTATAATATATTTGAGATAAAAATTCAAAATAAATTGTAAAAAAATGTTTATCCCTAAGCTGATTCAATTTAAGGGAGATTTTACTTTTTTTATTAGATTTGATTAGGATAAAAATTCAATATAAAATTTTTTAAAAAGATTTATCTTTCACAGCAAGCCCACAATAAACCGATTCCGACCGAATTCTCGGTTCAACCTAGCGTGGCCCAATCTCGGTTCAGAATCGGTTCAACATTTCTCAAAAACACAGAAGTTCCGTCGGTAGCGATTCACTAGGATCGGTTTGGTAACTGAACCGTTACCACCCCTAGGTGTATGTGCATTGTAGAAGTGAGTTGTTTTTTCCTCTGCTATGTTACAAAGGTAGCATTTGGTGTGTTCCCTCCTCCAGTTACTTTGCAAGGTTTTGTAGCGTGAAGATCCTATCATTCCATAAATAATCCGAAAATTTTTATTCTAAATTATATTTTTTTTTATTTAAAATTTTTAATTCTTCAAAACGAACACATTTTTATTCATAAAAAAATAATATTTAAAATCACTAATTCTTTTAAAAAATATGTTAAAAAATCAAATCTTAAAAGTTTGAATAAAACAACCCGAACATTGTGAGGGCCATTTGCTTGTTCCATACTAATCAGGCAAAGATTCTGACTTTAATGAGGCACGAGGTATAATTGCACTTTTGTTGTAGTTCACTTTTAAGGCTTGAGAGTCCCTTATACATGTAGAAAATGAGCTTTTAAAACTTGAAAATGTATGATGTCTCATGTTTATAGCATCAATAAGTCATTTGCATACTGTAGTGAGATGTTTTCTTCTTCATTGGGTCCACATGTAACTCCTTTGAAGATGTTGGCCTATGTTGTCTTTGCTAGCATGGTTGTGAAGACATATGTGACTAGGATGAAGAAAAGAATGGAAAGGTGGTCTTCATGTCTCAAACCTCTTTTGTGTTGTACATATCAACCACATTCACTGATATGATAACAAAAAGTATACATAATACATAAGGGGTTGCCCGAGGTCCCTCGTTGGTCACAAGATTTTTCCTTTAAGCCTGGTATCCTTCCTTAGCAAGTGTTTTGTCCTCAAGTCTTAAATAATAAAGTTTAGTTGTAAATGATGATGTTAGTCATCACAGTGGAGTCAAATGTCAGTACATATTTGGATAATTTTGAATAAGTTTGAATAATTTATTTTAATTTTGAAATAGGTTAGGTATTATCTCAAGATCAAGGTGTCAACCGGGCCGTGCTGGTTTGGGCACGACATGACCCAAAATTGTAGCACCTGAGTCATGCCTAGACATGGCCCAGGTGCAACCTTGTGTTGGGCCGCCTGTGCGCGGCCTACGGACTGGCACGACATGCGGCCCATGAATGTCGTGTCGGCCCATGCATGTGGGCCGGCATGGCACGACCTGTGTGTCGGCCAACTTTGAAATTTGATTTTTTTTTTAAAAAAAATTGAAATCTAAATTCGTATATATATATATATATATATATATATATATATATATATATATATATATATAGTTAAATGTAGGACATTTATTTTTAACTTAGTTTGGCATCCTTTCATTCATTTATCTTTTAGTTTTAACCAAATCCAACTTTATGGATGGAAAGAACATCGAAAAATAAGCAAGCATGTCAATTTTCATACAATTTAGGAACTTGTAGGGTCTTCATATTAAATGGTGAAATTCCAACCGTATAAAATTTCACCCGTTAAGATGAAGACCCTACAAGTTCCTAAATTGTATGAAAATTGACATGCTTGCTTATTTTTCGATGTTCTTTCCATCCATACGGTTGGATTTGGTTAAAACACTGTGCAAATGAAAAAGGATGTCAAACGGTGTGTCAAAATAGTGTGTCCCATGATCCTAACTCATATATATATATATATATATATATATATATATATATATATATATATATATCAGATGGTGATAAGGTGAGGCCAGCTGCACATCATTCATCCTTGTTGATATTTGATGGTATGGGCCCATGATTCTTAGGTATCGGCCCATACCATCATTTATATATATATATTAATAGTGGTGGAGCCAGGATTTAGGTAAAAGGGGGGCCGAGATTAAAAAAATTATATAATATAATTTAAGAACTAAAGACATATGTTTAGAAGTTTGATTAACAAAACCACTGCTAGCAAAACTGTACACTAGAATTCTAAAAGAAAAAATCAGTAATTTAAGTTGTATTTCTAATCGGGCCCATTGCCGACAATCAAATTTAGAGGAAAAAAAAACACCAAATTTAAATAGATAGTGAACTAAACCACAAGGCCCACAAAGATCCAACTTTGGTGATATTAAGAAAACAACTAATGTCCAAAATATATTATTTACCACTCATGCAGTGCAGCCATGTAGACCTATGCTCATCAGTCATCATTGGAAAGAAATCAAGAATGTTTTGGCATGAGGGCACTGCGAGGGGGGGGGGGGGGGGCAATGGTCAATTTTATGGTTTTTTTAATTTTATATATATATATATATATATATATATATATATATATATATAACATGAGTTTTTTTAAAAAGTTTTTTGACTTAGGCCCCCCTCCCTCCGCCACTATATATATATATATATATATATATATATATATATATATTCATTAAAATTTAAATTAGTAAAATAATGATCTACCTACCAATTTTGAAAAGCTATAATACACCATAACCATTATATAAAAATTATTTTTTATCTATTAAAAATTTAAAAGACCTCTAAATGGTTCAAAATAAAACAATAGATAGTAATCTAATGCCTAACTTATTTAGTTTGTAATATATGTTTTCAAATTTATAAGTTTTTATATATTCTTTTTAAGTTTTTTTTTTTTTTGGGGGTGAGGATTTTTGAAGATTTTTTGTGGTTTTTTAATTGTTTTGGTAATTTCTGATTTTTTTTCTAGATTTTTATAATTTTTTCCATAATGTTTTATATTTTTTCTATTTTAGTAATTTTCTTTTACTTTTATTTTTTTTTAATTTATAAAAGTTTTTGAAAAAAAATGGATTGGCCTGACCAGACACAGTATGAACCCAACGAAGATGAACCCAACGAAGTTGTGTCAGGCTCCCATGTCAGACTGACACCCCGCGTGTCGTGTAGTGCAGGCACGAGCACAAACAGTGCCCGAGGCACGACGGACTCGAGCTGTGCTGGGACAACATGTTCTGTTTGACACCATAATCTCAAGATGGCAATTAATAAATTTATTTAATAATATGAAATTTATTAATGTTAAACAATAGAAAAAATTGACAACTTTACAAGCAATTTTTATTGGATTTTGTAAAATCTTATTTTAATTATGATTAAGAATTTTTTCTAAAGATTCATTTAAAATTTGAATTGTTTACAAATATATTTTGAAATTTATCTAAATATTTTTATCTTTATTTTTGATAATATTTCCATATTGACACCCCCATGATTAATAAATATTTTCATATATATTTATAATGATAATTATTTATAGGTCCCTATTACGATACCTAACTTTTCATTTGATCCCCGGAGTAGATGAGTGTTGGGGATATAGCTACAGTGTGAGAAGAGGTACCTGTGTATTATTTACAGAGACCTATAAATAATTATCCCATATCTATATCTATATATATCTCTTGGTGCTTTTTTAAAAAATAAATTAAATTATCACTATCTATTCATAATTTAAATTATATATATATATATATATATATATATATATATATAAAGAACAAGTACCATCACGCCATCACCATTGCGCGCGCTCTCTCTCTCTCTCTCTCTCTCTCTCTCTCTCGATCTCTCTCGATCTTTCGATCTCTGGAGCAGAGTACAGAGGATTGAAGAAGAGTTTGAAGGATCGATCGAAGATGGTACTGTTCTACAAAGTAGCGAGGGCGTCGGAGTACCTGGCGATCACGGGGTTCGGGGTCCCCGACATCAAGCTCGCGAAGAAGGCATGGATTCTCCCCGGCCAGATCTGCAAGCGATTCAGCATCTCGCCGGAGAACTACACGTTCGAGGTGCAAGCGATGAGTCTGGAGAAGCTCCCCTTCATCCTGCCGGCCGTCTTCACCATCGGACCCCGCGTCGACGATGAAGAATGCCTGTTGAGGTACGCCAAGCTGCTGTCCCAGCACGACAAGCTCTCCAACCATGTCACCGAGCTCGTCCAGGGAGTCATCGAGGGCGAGACTAGGGTTATCGCTGCTTCCATGACCATGGAGGAGATCTTCAAGGGCACCAAGTCTTTCAAGCAGGAGGTCTTCGAAAAGGTAATAATAATCCTCTTCTTTTATTTATTTATTTATTTATTTATTTATTTATTTATTTATACTATTAGTCTTATGATTATCAGTAGTGGTATATCACTTGAAGTGTTTGGCCTGATAATCATGTTTTATATATATATATATATAGGAAATGAAATCATTAAATTATACATACATCTGAACTTCTTGTATATATATTGAGATTATATGTTTCACTTAGTCCAATGATTTTTTCCTTCTTTTTAAAAATTTTGAATTATATATATATATGTAAAGTGAAAGAAATTTTTTAATATATTTAATAATGACAAAGGAGGTTACAATATATAGGTTTGAATAGAAGCTTCCAGAGGCTAGTCCACATATGTATAGAAAGTCCTAGAAGAATTGTTAGAGTGATATAGATACAAATCATTCCTATAATAATGCACATATATATGTATGGAAAACCCAGAATAAGAGAATATTTTGAGATAAATCTGGATACAAATCATTCTTTTAACAATATATATATATATATATATATATATATATATATATATATATATATATAATTGTCTAATAATATGAATAAGTGAATTGTCCAACAATAATATTGTTTTATATATTATTAGATTTTCAGTAAAAAGCTAACCATCATTTTTTCATTGGATTATATATTTTTACTATTATAAAAGCATTAAATAGTTCATAAAATTTGTTTGAGTAAAGTTGACATTACACGCATATATATGATTCATGCATGTATAGATTCATATATGCATGTGCCCATGCAAAACAAGTGAAGTGAATTATCCATTATCAATGAATCAGAAATGAAAATAGATGAAATAATGTTGCTCATATCTTGTGTATGTATACATCTCTTTCCAACTTAACAGATTAAATTTATTGAAAGGTGTAAACATTAATTACTTGATGATAAATTTACATCTCTTTCCAACTGATCTTCAATATCTTTTGATGTTACCAGCAGGTATGTCTTAGCACCTATTTTATCTTTAATTAGAAGAATGAAAATAATGTTTTGTTGCTGTATTAATTCCTCCATTTTGATTATGCTTTTACTAAATTATCATTTTGATTGATAAACAAGCTTAGATTACAGACAATGTATTATTTTTTAGACACATGAGATCATCTAACTATCAATGTTTTTTTCTTCAAATTTATGACAACAGGTGCAACTTGAGCTGAACCAGTTTGGCCTCATCATCTACAATGCAAATGTGAAACAACTAGTAGATGTTAGAGGCCATGAATACTTCTCTTATCTCGGCCAAAAGACCCAACAAGAAGCAGCAAACCAAGCGAGAGTGGATGTGGCCGAGGCAACAATGAAGGGAAGAATTGGTGAGAAACAAAGAGAAGGAAACACACTGCAAAATGCGGCGAAGATCGATGCCGAAACAAAGATATACTCCAAGCAGAGAGAAGGAGAAGGGAAGAAAGAGACAGCGAAGGTTGAGACCGAGGTGAAGATCTTTGAAAACAAGAGGGAGGCCGAAGTGGCAGAGGCAAATGCCGTACTAGCTATGAAGAAGGCGGAGCTACAAAAGCAAGCGAAGGTGGCCGAGGTGGAGTCAGTAAATGCTGTGGCGATAAGAGAGGCCGAGTTGCAGATAGAAGTCGAGAAGAGAAATGTTGCTAAGCAGACGGAGAAGCTTAAAGCCGAGCAGCTCAGCAAAACCACTGTTGAGTATGAGATGAAGGTAAATATCCATTCATTTTTTTTAAAGTTACTAGAAACATGCCAGAGATATGATTTGTACCTTCAATTTCTCTGTGAGAGGAAATGGACTAACTAATTTTTCTTGTGAAAGTTGGTTAACTTGAATATTCATTAATCACTTGGTGTTCTCAGATGTACCCGATCTTTTTTATTCTCTAACATAATGTTATCTTCCAGGTGCAAGAAGCAAACTGGGAGTTCTACAGGAGGCAGAAACAAGCGGAAGCGGAATTATACGAGCAGCAGAAGATGGCGGAGGCAAAGAGAGTGGCAGCAGAGGCGGCCGCCTTCACCCGTCAACAAGAAGCCGACATGGAGATCTACAGTAAGAAAAAGGAAGCTGAAGGAATTGTAGCCATGGGTGAGGCTCAAGGGTTGTATCTAAGAAGTCTACTTGAATCACTGGGAGGAAACTACGCAGCAGTGAGAGACTATTTGATGATCAATGGAGGAATGTACAGAGATGTAGCAAGGATCAATGCTGATGCAGTGAGAGGGATGCAGCCAAAGCTGAGTATTTGGAATAATGGAGGTGAGAGCTGTGAAGGTGGAGCAATGAAGGAGGTTGCTGGGGTTTATCGCATGCTGCCGCCATTGCTGAGCACTGTGCATGAGCAGACAGGGATGGTGCCTCCTGCTTGGCTTGGCAAACTCCCTGCTGCTTCTGAGTCTTAAGTGATCTGCTGCTTCTTTTTGATGGGTAAGATTGGTTTTGTTGGTGGATTAATAGGAGGTTCTCATGGATTTTGTTAACAGTTTTTTCTTTTTTCAGTGTTTTGTTGATTGATTAGTTAAAAACTATATTAGCTGATCTTAGTTCCTGAGAAAATCTAATCTTGGTTTGTAGAACAATTGAGAAGTGATGGGCATTGACATCATGCATTGCATTTGCATTATCAGATGGAATAGTTCTTAAGATGCAACCAATAACATTCATTGGTTTAGGACTTGGTTCCATACTCCATAAGAAATAAGTGATCATGCACTCAATACAACCACAACTCTTTAGTGGAAATAATAATTGGTTTGCTTTAATGTGTTTGGTTGTACACAAAAGATAGGTCTAATCTCTTTGAACCTTTTAACAAGTGGGGATCACTAATCAGCATCTTGAGAATTGTTCGGTTTGCAGTATTTCGGTTGAAACCCTAGTAAAAACATGCTTAATTTATAGCATTAGCAAATAGCCATCAATCTCTGATACAAGTACTTCACTTTAAGTTCATACATCCAGCTTTGGATGATAAATAAGAAAAATAAATACAAAACCACAACTCGGTCATCAGAACAACGCATCAAAGGATAATTGATTCAAATGGAGAGCTCTGATTGAGAAACCAGAATGCCATCAGTATCGGCATAAAGCCATTCTCCGTCAGAAATTCTAGTTCCCGCGATGTTCACAGGCACATGTTTCTCTCCAATTCCCTTCTTATAAGCTTTCATGGGATGCGAAGCCAAAGCTCTCACTCCGATATCACAACCATTGATCTCATCGACATCCCTGATGCAACCGTTGATGACAATGCCAGCCCACCCATTGTTCTGAGCTTGTTGAACAGGGTTGCCACCTAATATGGCGCACCTCATGCTACCACCACCATCAACAACTAAAACCCTGCCGTTGCCTCTCTCTTCAAGGAACTCACGGATCAGAACATTGTCCTCGAAGACCTTCAGGGTAACAATTTGTCCAGAGAAGACTTGACGCCGGCCATAGATTTGGAAAATGGGTTGAAGAGCACGAAGGTCACCACTAGAGATTAGATGAGGATTAGCATCACATGCCTCTGCTGTTGCCAGTGGTAATGCAGCCATCTGCGAGAATTATTACCTCACAAAGGAGATAGTGTGTGTCGGTGTCAATTGATAGGGGCACTTTAAATAATATTCAATATGAGAGCTGATGGAGCAGAAACAGATCATACCAATTTTCCAAAGGATAACCTTCCAGATGATTTTAACAAAATGAAAAGAATGAACTAAATTATATAACAAGACAACTATTAAGAAAAACCTAAGATTTGTCCATTTCACAAAAAAGTAATAATCCAAGGCACATAGTACATCCAAACTTGATATTTTTCCAAGCAAAGGAGAAAGTCCTTAAAAGAATTTCAGATGCTTTTAAGGTTGAAAGTCTCCTGCATCTAGCTAAAGTAATAATATTTAGCAACATCAACTTCTGTGATATATTATCTTAATGCTATACAATGTGGTTCTCCTAGGGCTTGTCTAATTGGACAGGACAACGATACAGAAGGAAACAGTAAGGGGGTTTTCAATTATTTTTGGTTGGAGCTTTAAGATTTTATATAGCTTAAAGATATTAGGCTAAGTCAAAAGACGTAAACAGAAGCAAATATTTTGCCCTCTGTTGACCAGAACATGTGATATGGATTGTAGTTTCAATGTCTGAGTAGGACCCAAAATAAAATTTGCATATCCACCTAGTGCATTAATTATACAAAGTTTGGAATTGGCCCTTCAAAAATACAAATATTTATTAGGGGATTGTCATGGAGCATTTGGATGATAACTAAGCATAAATAGTTTGTAGACTCATAAGAAATTCAGAAGTGTTCCGCAAAACAAGCACAATTACAAACTCCGACAAAAAATTATATTTCATTTATCAATACAAAGGAGATGCAGAAAGGTCAATGCACATATTTGACAATACTTATCTCAATCACATCTCTATTGTCTGAGGAAAAAAAAAAGCAAGGCACTGCTACCCTATGCAAAATGTGAGGTGAATGAAAACCCCTCAATAAAAATTTCAAAAAAATCCCAAATATTTACAAAGCATGCTGGTCTAAGATTCTGATTTCTGTTCATATATGAGTAACATGAAACAAAAATGATTTCAAGAAAATCCCTCGCTGAACAATCTTCTTGATGGTTCATTAGGTTCTTTTGAGTAAAATAGTTTTCCCTTTTGCTAAAACAATGAATGAGTAAAACTACCCTACAGGGCACATCTGGAGATCCCAGCGAAATCTAATGGGAAGCTATTTAATCAGAAATATCTAGTGGAATATATAATGCTTTTGCATAATATTTACAAGCTCAAGAAAGCTTTATTACAAATAATTACATGGCAGTTTGACCCATCTCCTCTTCTCTCCCTACTCTATTTTGTATTCATTTACACAACTTAAAAAAAAAGATTTCAGTATCATCTAGTTTTTTATTGTTAAAAGCCCAAATTATACAAATGAATAGAAGCTATCATAATCCACTAAATAGTACAAAATACATTCAAAACAAGAGATTTTAACCAATCAAGAACATCCTGCCAGTCCAATCTATTCAACTATTTGAAAGTCAAACCAAAGTACTCATGTTTAATCAAACCAAAGAAAAAATGGAGAAAAAAAATCCTTGTCCATATTTCTTCTCCTTGACAAACTACAGTAATTCCAACTTAACAGAAATTAGCATAACCCACCATGTTGAAGAAAATATACATTCAGAAGATGAGATTTTCATCTTCCCAAAAGTTCCTTCTTTTTATCTATTAGAATCCATCAAAATGCATAAAAAAAACTCATATTTAAATAAATCACTGGAAAAAAGGAGATAAAAAGAAGAAAAAGATAAACTTGCCACAATTGACTACCATAATTGACTATACTGAGCAAAATTCATTCAAACCAAAAGTTTTAACAACCCAAAAGTTTCCTATCATCCTATTTATTCAAATCCATCCAAATCAAATCACAGGAAATAAATAAATAAATAAATAAATAAGAAAGGACCCCCAAAAAAAAATCTCAATGAAAAACTACAATAATTCCAACTTAACAGAAGCAATTATCTGAGCAAACTTCATCGAAAACACGAGATTATATATAACCAAACCAAAGGTCCCAATCACCCAAATCCATTCAAATCCATCAAAATGCACCAAAATGAATATATCCAATCAAACCTCAAGAAGAAAAAAAAAATCCATTTAACACCACAACAATCCTAACTTCCACCATCCATCCACAAACACCACCAAATCTAGAAACGAAACTCTATAACTCGAATGAACCACACAACCCATGGATCAAAACGAAAACTCCTCAAATCTCAATAATTCAACAGAGATCAAGAGAACGAGAACAATCGGGAAGCTTACTTGGGTCAAGAGGAGAGGGAAATCGATCGGATTCCCGTCCCAGCGATGGTGATCTCGGATCGAGAGAAAGAGAAGTACGAGGAGGAGGGATCGGTGGGTGGGTGTCGGGAGGAAGTAGGCGCTGCTTTGTGACGCGATGCTTACATTCATCGTTCCGAAAGAATCCAACGTACCGTTTTTACAAATAGAACCCTGTCTTTTCTAAATATTATGATTTAAAACCTTGAAATATTTCAATTTATTTAATTTAAGAGGTAAGTCCAAAAAAACTGTAAACTTTTCAACCGTTCAAAAAGTCCCTAATATTTTCTTATTTTTAAAAAACACTTATTTTATAAATAAATGTCATGTCATTTCTAAAAGTACCAACCGTGTTTGAAAAACTATAAAATTATTGTTATGTCCATCAACAATATTTGTGTTTATTTTTGTGTTTTCTATTCATTTTTTAGTAAAAGTGTTTTGAAAGTTCTGAACAGGTTGTCTGCTTGTTGTAACTGGTGTTGTAACACAAGTTGTAACTCTGCTCACTGAGGTTTTCAAGACACACACACTCAATGAGCAAAAATCAACACAACAAGAAGACAAGAGAGTTGGTTACCCAGTTCGGCATCAATGCCTACATCTGGAGAGCCAAGCCCGGAGAAGACAATCCACTAAAGGTGTAAGGAAGACAAGAGTACAAGAGTTCCTCACTCACTCAATCTATCATAAGCACCTCCACTCCTTGATTGACAATGACCATTATTACCCTCCTCTCCAAGGGACTACTTTAGTTGGCTCACCTCAATCCACCGAGTCCTCGGTCTTATATAGACACCTCCTTGTCTTCACGCCTTTACAGCACCAGCCTCCACCTTTAGAATCTCGGAAATCTCCGTGACTGCCAAATTGGACTCCTTCCACATTTGGCTGTTGCAACTTAGTTGTAATCGGAATTTCAACACGGCCCAGCTGACGAACTTGACCAAGGCTACAACATCCATTGCTCTTCGACCTTGACACACCTCCAACCCTCCTGATTGAGTTCCGAGTCTACTACGTCGGATCCACCCGATCCCGACCAACGCAACTAGTCGATCCACCTCTCCGTTGCGTACTCAGCCCTTCATGGTCGCACCCCACCATGGTGCGAGCTCTTCAATGAACCTTCATCTTCATGCAAGGTTGAGCTATTGATTGGCTCCACCAATCATCTTCCAAACCCCAGTTTGGCCTGTCTTGATCCACCATATTTGCTTAACAAATATGGCCTTGATTTGGCTTCAATTCAGCACCTTGATAATCAATCTTCATATACCAAATCATCTCTCCATTCTTGTCTTCAATCAGCTCTCAATCAATCCTCTTCCTTCCTAATGTGGCTACTTGCATGTGATCTCCAAATCAGCTCTCAATCATCATTTCTTCATGCATGCAATCATCTGCACTGTCAATCAATCAATGAAGGGATGATGTGTTCTTCCAAGAATGGAGTCTCCAAGCCATGTTGTAGTCAATTCACTTCTTGGGTTGCACCGGAACTTGCTAGTTGATTCGATCCTCTTATGTTGATGGCTGCATCCGGATTGAGTAAGGCTTGGACTTGTCTCCTTGTGTCAAATATTGCCAACCTAATGTGTTTGCACTAACACGTTTATTGTTGTAATAGTGTGCGTTTGTTATTTAGCGTTTATATTTATTTTTTGAAGTTTCATTTATTTTTTTGGTGTATTTGTTTATTTTTTTGGGGGGTTTGCATTTATTTTTTTGGGTATTCGTTTAATTTTTTAAGGTTTTGTTTACTTTTTTGGGGAAGGAATGAAAACTTCCACAAATAAACACAATTGTGAAAGAATAAGCGGAAACTCTTGGAAAAAAATACACGCTTAAGCAAAATACAAACATCTAACCCTGAATCACACATCTTAAACCCCAAAAACCAAAGAACTTTTCTTTACGAGAGGCTTTCCTTGGAGATGATCGTTGGAAGATTTGGAGAGATGGTCTTCCTTGTGACCGATGGTGACTGGACGATGTGAAGATGAAAAGAAAATCAACGAAAACAAGGGATTTTAGGGAGACTGACTCGTGAAGTTGGGAAGAAGAGCAATGGTACTAGTTGTGGGATGGAAATTCAAAAACTTCACCGGAAACACAAATCTCCCTCCAAGCTTGCTGGAAATGCAATGAAAATTGAAAAAACTTGCTGGGCAAGCAAAAGAAATGGAGAGGTGATGTGATTAGGCGGGAGATTTCCCGTCAAAACAATGAAAAGAGATGAGGGTAAAATTGATATATTTTAAAAAAACATAACAGTCCACTAACAAGAGGGACTAGGTGGGAATAATCTCAAAAAGAAGGGACTGATAAGGAAACTAAAAAGTCAGAGGGATTGTCCAGGAAATCAAAAATATGTCAGGGACCGTACGATAATTTTTTCTTAATTTAAACCCCTCAATTATATAGTTTCATATATATATATATATATATATATATATATATATATATATAAGGATGTGTTACAGGTGACAGAATATCAGTTTCACTCGCCCCATTTCTCTGGAGCATATTTGAAGATTTCCAACTATACGGATGGAAAGATCATCGAAAAATAAGCTAGCATGTCCATTTTCATACAATTTGGTAACCGTTTGGTCCTCCCACTTAACGGTTCTTATTTTATAGAAATCTGAACGGTCCAGAATTTCAACCGTTAAGTGGGAGGACCAAACGGTTACCAAATTGTATGAAAATGGACATGCTAACTTATTTTTCGATGATCTTCCCATCCGTACGGTTGGAAATCCTTCAAACATGCTCCAGGGGGCCAAATGGGAGGTGAGTGAGAATACACAATGTTACGGTCGGCCTGATTGTAACACGTCCCTATATATATATATATATATATATATAGACGCGTATACGCTGTCGACCGGATGTATTTCCGGTCATCTCCTATTTGGCCCCATGGAGCATGTTTGAAGGATTTCCAACCGTACGGATGGGGAGATTATCGAAAAATACACTGGCATGTCCATTTTCATACAATTTGGTAACCGTTTGGTCCTCCCACTTAAAGTGGGAGGACCAAACGGTTACATGTATTTTTCGATAATCTCCCCATCCGTACGGTTGGAAATCCTTCAAACATGCTCTAGGGGGCCAAACGAGAGGCAACCGGGAATGCACAATGCATCTGGTTGACCGCGTAATATCACGTCTTCCAACCTTACGGATGGGAAGATCATCGAAAAATAAACTAGCATATCTATTTTCATAGGTAATCGTTTGGTCCTCCCACTTAACGGTTGAAATTCTGGGCCGTTCAGATTTCTATAAAATAAGAACCGTTAAGTGGGATGACCAAACGGTTACCAAATTGTATGAAAATGGATATGTCAGCCTATTTTTTGATGATCTTCCCATCCGTATGGTTGGAAATCCTTTAAACATGCTCTAGGGGGGTCAAACGAGAGGTGACTGGGAATACACAGTGCATCCGATTGACCGCGTAATATCACGTCTTCCAATCGTATGGATGGGAAGATCATTGAAAAATAAGCTAACATGTCCATTTTCATACAATTTGGTAATCGTTTGGTCCTCCCACTTAACGGTTGAAATTATGGACTGTTCAGATTTCTATAAAATAAGAACCGTTAGGTGGAAGGATCAAAATGTTACCAAATTGTATGAAAATGGACATGCTTGCTTATTTTTCGATGATCTTCCCATCTGTATGGTTGGAAATCCTTCAAACATGCTCCAGGAGGCCAAACGGGAGGTGACCGGGAATGCACAGTATTACGATCGACCACGTAATATCACGTCTGATATACTGACATGATATATAACGAAATTAGCTTGAATAAGTTTGCTCGAGCTCGGCTCGATTTTAATTTCGAAAATTTAACTTAGATCAATTTAGTTTGAAATTAAAAGCTCAATTATAATTTTGAAACCTCAAGCTCAGTTCAATTTAGCTCGAAATTAAAAACTTATTTATATTAATTTATTAATATTTATATTATATATTTATATATCAATATTAAATTTCGAGCTTTCGAGTCAACCTCAATCGAGCTGAAGCTTGGCTCTAAAGCTCAAAATTCTAAGCCGAACTCGAGTTTTTACCGAGCCGATCGAATCATTATATAAAAGAGAAAATTTAAAATAGTTTACTATAATAATATGTGGCATGTGCATCTCATCATTATTAGATTATCACCATACAATTTTAAATTTCTGGGTCACTTTTTAAGTTTAAATATATAAAAAAATAATTTCAACTTGTATGAATGTTGGTGTCACATCAGTTCTCTTTATCTTATCAACAAGTTTAGATCTTCATTTTCATGTTTCCAAAAATTATCAAAAAGAAAATGAGTGGAAACATGAAAGTTTTTTTAAGAAGAGAGAAAAAAAAAACATATTTACATATGAATATACTAAATCAGAACAGTAATCACAAACAACATTAAAATTCTTTTAAAAAATGAAGAGATTGAGGGAAAAACTCAATCAAATTCAGCATTCCAAGCACAAACAATTAAAACTGAAGCTGTCTCAATGAATGAAGAAGCTCATGGTAGATGAAAACTATCCACCAAGCAAGAAGAAATTGAAATCAGTGAATTTAAGAGGTGTATTTCTGCTCAATCTCTCCCCTGCAACAACTTTCTAGAAAACAAGAACATTGAAACAGCTAAACTCCATCTCTTAGATAGATTGCAAGAGTGAAATATATGAGAATCATCGTCCCCATGCTTGATCTGCAGTATAATGCAGAAATATGATGCATATTCAGTACAAAAGATCATAATTTCAAAATTTACGGAATGCAGAGGTCAGGGCTCGATTTGGATCATTAAGTATATTAGTAATTGATAGGTTGAAAATTGAGAACAAAAAGGGCATTATAGTTAGCACAATCATGAGGTCCGAAAAGGTGGGAACATGAATGATGCATCACAATTAAGATTTTCATTTCTCTTGGCTGTCCAATGCAACTTTGTGTGTAGCTCTAGGTGAGTAATTGAAGGTTACATCATAATTAATTATGATCATGTTCTACAATCAAAAGAGAATCAACATGTTTCACTTCATTTGAGCATGCTAGACTTGCTATCAACGACACCACATGGTTAAATTGAACAACAGAAGAATAGTAGTAAAAGCATATTTCTTGGCCAAATACTGTTGTCGGATTAGTTGATAAATTTGATTCAGAAACTCATTTTCCTAGTGGCTTAACAAGTGCAATAAAGCTCTGAGAACATGATCAGAACAGTGTGTCAGCGGAGAATGTATCCATTACTTAAAATGATTTCATGCTCTATCTGGGTGGATGAGAAGTGATAAAGAGAGACTTACACAGTAGCCAAGAACAGTAGGATTTTGTTTGGATGGATCATGAAGCGATTAAATCTCTTGTGTCTGCCATCTCCAGCCTCAGCCAGGTGAGGGCTGGGGCTGCTTAATGGAGTCATGGCTTTGTTTGGCATCAATGGCTGTTTCAACAGCTCCAGCTGGATAGGCACCACTGTAAAGGAAACCGATAGAAGACACTATCACTTAGAATTATTAATAGTAAATTTCTGATATATCTATGTATATATATGGTTATATAGTTATACCATTAACCACAAGCTTCTTGTATGTCTCATCTGCTTCTTGCTCTTCACCATTCTGTCTCTCTATACGACACGAACCTTTACGAGAGAGAACTCTCTGTAAACAGATGGATTGAACATGAGACCTTGAAAACCTTCATAGCTAATGACTTTTATATAATCTGAATAAGAACACATACGGTCATCTTTGGACTTCCAGAGCTGCATCTATCAGAGGGTTGAGTAGGGTTTTCAATATCCAAAACCACATTGCCTGTTTTATCCATGGCTGCAATTTGGCTCTGCAACAAATCAGATGTTAAAAGATAATTACAATATAGTAATAAACAACAAGATGCAGACAGGCAAAAGATGAGATTGAAGTATAAGCAAAGGCTTTTAGTTGTGAATCCTCACAATTGAAATTAAAGCCTTTTTATACACCCTAAGTTGAATGTCTATTGAATTTGAACATCAATTTAGTCAACCATCACTTAGCAATACACACTTGCTCTTTAGCATTTGCTAATGGCAAATGGTATGGTGCCTCTTGTCCCCATCAGTGGTCTCATTCAGGATAATGAGTTTCTTTTCTTAATGGCATTCTTTCCAACTTCTATTCAAGTGTCCACAATCATGAAGATTGCAATAACTGGCCCCGTTTTGTATTTATTATGTCTTATCCAAAGATTCCACCAAATAAATGTAACCAACCTTCAATAATAAATAATATTAGAATACAGACTTTTCTTTATAGCATTTGAAAAATGATAAACGGTATATCCTTCATGAACCCAATTCCTTATGTGTCAATTAGTGTATACCGTTTCAGAATAATGAGCATTTGATCTTCAAGGCCATTAGCCTCACTTCCATCCAAGTGCCTGCAGCCAAAAAGATAACCATTACTCCATGAAAATAACATTATAACAAGCCAGCTATTGTGTTTATCATGTTCATTCAAAACTTCAAGTAATATGTACAAATTATCTACTTCTGCATACTCTTATAAACCCAACCATAACTTTTCATAACAAGCAACATCATTTAACATCACCCTGAATTTGGCACAAAAGTTTGCAAGCCTGCTAAATTTGCAAAAAGAAACAGTAAATATAGAGATGGGTCATGCTTCATCTTTCAAAACAAAACTAGCATATGTTTAAATGTTTGTATGGCCATTTATAGAATTCGCACTTACCAACATCAAAACCTCCCCATTTCAATTGATATCAATGAAAAAGTTCACTTTGATGGAATCAGCATATCAACTGTCACCATTAATCAGCTCATTTGATCATATTGCTTCAAATAAACATGAGGAAGATGAAAGCAAACAAAAGGAAAGAAAAAGAAGAAAGAAACTTCATGCTAGAGTCACAGCCATTCCATTAAAAGCCATGAATTATTTTTCCAAACATTAATATCATACCAAGTAATCAATTCAATATCAGGTAATACTCCAAGACGGGAAAATTCAAAGAATGAGTTGGATGAATTCAAAGTCCAAACATATGGTGGTTGAGGAGTCAATGGGAACAATAGAACCAATTGGTTATATGAAATTAGTTTAAAAATACTCACAGAACCTTCAAACTCTGCCATTCTTATTCCATAAACATATACATGTCATGCTTTCTTCCACAAATTTCAAGGATTTTTAGAGGAAAAAAAGGGGGGAAATAGTTGGCAAAGAAATTGATTTTTTTTTAATTTTAAAAATAGAGAAAAATTTACAAGAAGACATAACAGTAACAGAACCACAGGAAATGCCAAAAGAAATCCTCCACGACTCTTTCCTAGCCTTAAAAAAAGATGAAAATTTCAAGTTTTATTTGACAAATTGAGCTTAAAATAGAAAACCTCAGAGGAGAAAAACAATAACCACATATGAGGGAAGAAAAAACAAGGCCCAAAAAAAAACCTCCAAGATGCTTTTCTAGCCCTACAAAAAGATGAAATTTATAAGCTTTCTTTAACGAATTTAGAGCTTGAAAAAGAAAAATTCAGATGAAAAAAAAAATTCAAACAATAATCAAAGAAAAAAGAAAAACAACAAGCTCCTTGACCCAGAAACAAATTGTTCCTAAAAACCAACAAGATCATACAAATGCATCCAAATGAGCATTCTAAATTTTCCCAATCAATCAAAAGTCCAACATCAAAACAATCAACAACACACCGCACCTCATTCACACAAACGCATTCAAAAAGATTTCTCCTTCCAAAAAAACACAAAGAAATGAAAACCGAGAGAAATGCAAGAACTACAAACCTGAGATCGAAGCATCACCACCTTCTAAGCATCAAAAGGGCAATGCGGCGGCGGATTTTGCTGGAAAGTCTACAGATATTCGAGATTGAAAGCAGGAAAAAACGAATGGAAATTAAACAGAAAAACAGGAATCGAATGAATGGAGAGTGATTGAAGGAGACGTTGATCATGAATAATTATAAAAACGAAAAAAGAAGAATGTCTTCCTCGAGATGGGGAAGTCCCAGGCGGAAAGCACGGATTTTTTTATGAATAATTTTTTTTTAAAAGTATATATATATGATTTATTTTGCAAATGACCACCTGAAATATTCTGTATTTACAGAAACCTCCCTTGATTTATCCATTTTATGTTTTTTTAGCTGCTTGGAAAATATGTGATTAAAACTTAATTCACAATTATCTATCTTTTCAAGGGAGTATTTACAAAAATCACGTCACTTTTCAAGTGCCTCCCTGAAATTTTAAAATTAGATACAGGGACTAAAACAGGAAAAACTATTTGATAGGGATCTAAAGACAAATTTCCCAAAGTTTTTAAGTACTATTCCGCCTAAACCTCCATCCCTTCCATGAGCTCACGCGCCGCCGATCTAAGCACTCTCCTGCGAGCTCACTCCGGCGACCCCGGCCTCGCATGGCGGCTCTTCATGCACCACCTCCTCTCATGCCCTCTCCCTCCCTCTCCGGGCTCCATCGCCGCCCTCGCCTCCACCCTCGCTCGCTCCGCCATGCTTCCTCACCTCCACCACCTCCATCTCCTACTTCTCCACCTCCCGAACTCTCTCCCTTGCATTCTCTCCTTCGCTTACTGCGCCGCTCGGTCCCATCTCTTTCCGTTCTCCCTTTCGCTCTCTCTTCTTCAATCCCTGCGCTCCCTCCCTCCCCCTGTTCACCTCTACAACACTCTCCTCGAATGCTCCCTCAGCTCCGAACACCCCGAGCACGTTGAATTCATCTATAAAGATATGATCTTTGCTGGTGTTTCGCCGGAAACGTACACTCTCAATGTGATGATGCGTTCCTTGTGTGACTCCGGGCGTCTTGAGGAAGCGCGCGTGGTGTTTGATAAAATGTCTGCAAGAGGTTGCTGCCCCAATGTGTACAGTTTTGGGATTCTTGTTCGTGGGTACTGTAGAGCTGGGTTGAGTTGTGAAGGGTTGGAGGTGGTGGAGGGGATGGAGAAGTTTGGGTTGGCGGCGAATTTAGTGATTTGGAATACTTTGGTGTCTGGGTTTTGTAGGGAGGGGAGGGTTGGTGAGGCGGAGAGGGTGGTGGAGAGGATGAGGAAGGCGGGGCTGGTTCCGAATGTGGTGACTTTCAATGCGAGGATATCGGCGCTCTGCAAGGCTGGGATGGTTTTGGAGGCGTATGGGATTTTCAAGGATATGGAAGAGGGTGGTGCAGCGTTAGAGCTGCCTAGGCCGAACAAGGTAACGTATGATGTGATGCTTGATGGGTTTTGCAAGGGAGGGATGGTGGAGGAGGCAAGGGCGTTGCTGGATACAATGAAAAAGAGTGAGCTTGCTGTGGATTTGGTGAGCTACAACATATGGTTATGTGGGTTGGTGAGGAATGGGAGGTTTATGGAGGCGCATTCGTTGTTGGAGGAGATGGTTCAAGAGGGTTTGGAGCCTAATTTGTACTCGTATAACATTGTTATAGATGGGCTTTGTAAGGAGGGGATGCTTTTTGTTGCCCGCTCAGTGATGAGTTTGATGAGGAACAAGGGGATATCGCCAGATATAGTTACTTATAGCACTTTGCTCCATGGTTATTGCTCTAAAGGGAAGGTTTTGAGGGCCAATATGATCCTCCAGGCGATGGTGAAAGATGGGTGCTTTCCAAATAATGTCACTTGCAATATCTTGTTGCAGAGTCTGTGGAAGGAGGGGAGGACATTAGAAGCAGAGGGACTGATGCAAAAGATGAATGAGAAAGGATATGGCTTAGATATAGTGAGCTGCAATATTGTTCTCGATGGTCTTTGTAAAAATGGAAAGTTGGATAAGGCTATTGACATCGTCAGTGACATGTGGCTCCATGGGAATGCAGCGCTTGGTGAACTTGGAAATGCATTTCTTGGTCTGGTGGACAATCCAAATGGTGGTAAAAAATGCTTACCTGATAGGATCACCTATTCAATTTTGATCAATAATCTATGCAGGGCAGGCAGGCTGGATGAAGCTAAGAAGAAATTTATTGAAATGTTAGCAAGGAAACTTGCTCCTGATTCAGTTGTCTATGACATTTTCATACATGCGTACTGTAAATGTGGCAAGGTTTCTTCTGCTTTCAAGGTTCTAAGGGACATGGAGAAGAAAGGCTGCAAACCAAGCACAAGGACTTACAACTTTCTCATTTGGGGTTTGGGTAATGCGCACCAAATGGATGAAATTCAAGATTTGATGAATGAGATGCATGTTAAAGGGATTCTTCCTGATGTTTGTACTTACAATAATTTAATTCAGTCTCTCTGTGAAGGAGGAAAGATTAAAGAAGCTGCTTTACTTCTAGAGGAGATGTCTGAGAAGGGCATTGTACCAAATATTTATTCTTTCATCTTGTTGATTAAGGCATTTTGCAAGTCTAGTAATCTTGATGCGGCTCAAGACATGTTCCAGAGAGCTTTGACAACATGTGGCCAAATGCCATCACTCTATAGCTTAATGTGCAATGAGTTTTGTACATCCGGAAAACTGACAGAGGCTAAGGAATTGCTTCAGACTGCTATTGATTTAGGAATATCTATAGAACGCTTGCCATACAAATATCTTATTGAAGAATTGTGCAAAGGAGATAGGCTGGATGATGCACGGAGCTTACTTAGCTTGTTGATTGGCAGAGGTTGTCTATTTAACCCTGCAACATTCATGCCAGTGATTGATGCTTTGGTTGAAAAGGGAAACAAGAATGAGGCTGACAGACTCTCAGAACTGATGATGGACATGGCAACTCAGCTTGAAGAATCAAATATTGGTCTTCATCCAAACAATCAATGTCATGCAAAAGTTGTTTCTGCTTCACAATACAATGGAAAGGAATCAAATTTGAAGCATCTAAAGCAAGATAGTGTCCCTGGAAGTGATTGGCGCAATTTATTGCATAGGTACTGTTATTTAATTTCTCTTTCTTTGTTTTGTATTGCATTTTGTGAACCTTAAGAAAATGATTCTCTTGATTGACTCTGATTTGCAACATTTATATATGAAGTTCGTTTCATTGATTTTCTGATGCTTTGTTTTTAGAAAATAACCTTAAGTGCTGTTGGTATGTCTCCTGTTATGTCTGTGCACAGAGATGATGGCAGTGGGATAGCACTGAAAATTCTGAAGAGAGTACAGAAAGGCTGGGGTCACCCAAGTCTACACAGTCCACAGCGTCGGAAATTGGATCTCTATTATGATTGGGATGATGCTGGATGATATAAAGTAAGTATTTGAGATGTACCATCTCTTGTTTTGCTAGAAGTGACAAATGCCCAAAAAACTTATGTGTGCACCATTTTGAGTTGTTACTTGGTTTGCTCCTGGATCAGGGGGAATACAGGGTAAATGTGATTGCTATTTTGGCTTTACATGGGAATTTGGTCTCACTGCAAATGACAGTCAGGACTATCCAGCTCAGGAGACTGTACTTGCTGGTTCTGGACATTTTCCTTGCAGAGACTAAGGATCTTTCAGGTTTTTGCAGTTATTATATGCATCCACAAATTTTTCCATGATATATGGTGCTATTGGCTCATTGTAATCTGCTGTTTTTTTTACTATTTAATTAGATCATCTTTATGATGGTCTTCAATATGCTTGTCAGATTTGAACTCTGTTATTTTCCCAGTTTGTCTTAAAGTATGCTAATTGCCTCTATTGAAAACAGAATTGGTGGATAACTAAGCTGTGCAGCAAAACACAACATGAAGCTACTTTTGATGTGTTCATTGTAAGTGTTGCTGATCATATTTTCTCTCCTGGCCATGAGCTCCAAATTTCCTTTCTAATTCTATTTCTCTTTGGCTTTTTTTAATGACTCTTCTTTTACCTCACATCAACAGAGACATTTCCTCCTTAGAAAGTCTATTATATCTAATCTTTCAGCATTGGGAGCTTATCTTTAGATCTGATCCTAGGAAAAAGGTTCACTACTTTTTATAATATTGAATGCAATGTGAATGTATGCTCAAGGAGTGTATGAAGAAATTTTTGATAAATAGTATGAGAATTTGCAACTAACAGCCTACATTATCCCTTTGTGGATCACACCCTCATTTAACTTTCAAAAGTAAGCTCTTGCAGGGAAGATCTCTTATGAAATAAAATTATGGTGTAAAATACATACTCAAACCTTAGACTGTCATATGTTTCCATTACTATATTACTTTGATTTGAACTTTGAAGTTTGCCCTTGTTGTTGCTCAATTATTCCACATTTTCTGAAGAGTTGGTTGCTAATTGCTGAGCTTCCCCTGAGTTGACCATTAGTTATCTGAAGTGATATTTCCCCACTGTGTTGTATTCTTCTTAGAAAATGTTCAGTATTCAAAATTGGAGATGATTTTCTATTTTCCTGCCATTTCATCATTCTCAAGGATTAGGTGCTAACTCGAATCACTGATTAACTAACACCTTGTCTGTTGTCTTCTGTAGGTTGATATTTCCATAGTTGCTACATTTGTTGGGGATGGAAGATTATTCGGGTTGCTGCGGTTGCATGTGTGGTTTGATTAAAATTATTGTTTTTTCGGATTATATTGCGGAAAATAATTCGGAGATCCATGCACCAGTTATTATTTGAAGGAGCATCTCGTATTACTGCACATTTACAGTTGAAAGGATGAAACACTTCATAATTTACATGTAAATACTCTTCAGTAACTTAAAAGTGGGTACATCTTTTGTCCAAGCCTGTTGGAAAAAAAGCTCCATGGAGCAGGTCAACTGGTCAAGTACTACCTGTGTTATTTATAGAGGTTCAAGTTTCTTGTACTTATTGAACTTTGATAATTGTAGAATATGTATGATTTGTGAGACTTTATCAAAAGCAAGAAGTCAATAGAATGAAGCGTTGCTTGATTTTTATCTTTATTTGCAAATCAGGAATTACAATGGCTCTGTAAGGTCATTTATGTTCAAATAAGGTGAAACTTGTACTCTAAAAAATCCTGCCTGTTGGTTTTCTATTTTCTTTTAATTTCTTAATCCAAACTTGCCATTTACAATCTCACTTATAAAGAAGTTTGGGTTGTGGAATTTCATGGCTCTTAATTGTGGAATGTTTAATTGAAAATTTGGGTTGGCTTGTAAACTATGCTTGCAGATGGCTTCCTGTAATTTAACAAAACAAGTTTGTGGATATGAAGAAGTTTTCTTAGCACTTGATAAAGAAGATATATTTTCTCTTTCACTTGGTGCTTTTATGAATGCTCTGAATTGTGCCTTAACTTTTAACTGATGATGAACAGTGATTATGCAGATTGAAACATTTTAAAGTGTTCAATTATCATTCTGACTTGGCAGCTTCCTGATGCATCAACTGTGGAGCCGGCCAAGGACCAATTCAGTTCCAGCTTCTGTCAATGTTTGTGTTATCACAGTGTGATATTGGCTGGCATCATATCAGGAACAGCACCAGATAAGCTTTGACAAGGTATTATCTTCAGCAAACTCCCACTTGTAGTTGTCACTTAGCACAATGAGCAGAACACTCCAAACATAGTTCTTTGCTTTCAATGATCCACATGTAAAAGGCACATAATTTTGTTACTTGTTTAGGTGTTCATGCTATCAAATCTGGTTGCTAGACACTGATAAATTTAGGTATGGCAGCACAAATCAGCACAGGAGAGTTGACACTTGGTGATAACTGACTGTTGACACTGACAGTCAGCCCAAACCTTTGTGGTATTATTTTCAGCAATCACTGATGTCTTACCAGACAAAAGGATTCATTGTCTTCTGGTTCTTCTTTTGCTGCTTGAGGTTAGGCCAGGCTCCAATGCTTTCATGATAGAACAATTCTTTACTTTCTCTACAGATATATATAGATTTGATAGATAAACTCAAATCTGCAGGCTTCTCCTTTTTATCCAGAATGAAATTGCATCCCTATCAGCTAAGGTACTACTGTGGGCAAATCATCTAATTTGTTTACATTATTATTTTAATAATGCCATGAATATTCTGAGCTCAGGCCATGCCCGGTTTCCAGGGGCTACTTGCAAATATAGCATGTTCATTCCATTGACTTGAGCATGCAGAATCTGCTGGTGTAGTTAGTATGCATGTTAGAGGTGCGGCGCAACTGTTGCATAATATACATAAACAAACAGTTGAATGAAGACTCATTGCAACTAAGCTTACTTCACATATTTGTAGAAAACTATGATTTGTCTTCACAAAATTAGGATCCAGCATATGTACAAGATAGAAACATATTTTTATTTCACTTGGCATGGTAAACTTCGAATGTTTTGGTTAATGTTTCCTGCATAATTACCTGTTGTAATTTCCTCCAGTGTTCTGTCTTAGGATTAGTCGTGCATGGAATCAAAAACAGTTTGGTCAACTTGAGTTACTTAAATTAAACTGCCAATAAAGAATCAAATGGGGATACACTAATTAAAGAATATTTAATAAACTGTACTTGTGTAGACAATATTCTAAGGGGTAGTTATCCTGTCCTTCAACAGAGATGCCATTGGAATCATTTTCAATACAATGAATCAAGATTAAATGCTTTTCTTAGTCTGAAGAACATAAACAATCTTCATTTCATTGCTATTGAAGTTCTATATATAAGATTATTTCGATATTCGAAGTCCCAAGTTCCACTCTTTACAATACTCAAATATTAAAGGGGAAGAAAAGCGGTTTTCCGGTAGGAGATTTAGCACTAAAAACATATCCATTAGGAAAGGGTTAGTTTTGAGTCGGAATCAAGTGTTATATTCTTGATTCTATCAAAGTTCATCACAAGTTTGGTCTAGTTAACTAAATTTTCAATCAGTTCATGGGGACAATGTTACCTAACTAGCAGTGACACTACGAAAAGCACCCCCCTATTTCTTATTAAAATATATCTATCTTATCTTAACAATGGAAGTCAGCCTCATGCAGTCGAACCAAATATTTTTATCAAATTGATTACTTGAATAATTGCTAGTTTTTAGTTCTCTTGGTATATTTTGACACACTAACTTTGATGATCAATCCCTCTGAGAAGAAAACAAGTAACCGTGTGGAGCCTTTAGATTTCATGTTTATGTGCACATCTAAAGACCTTTTCAAGATTAGATAATATCAACCAGCCACTTCTATCTGTTGCCATTAGCAGTAAACAGAGTTTTTTAATGCACATGAAATCTCTGTGGACTATGTCCCAAAACTAGACAACCAAGCATGAGATTTATAGCTGCCATTGTGCCACATGTAGATCTCTTATATATCCTCCTCCATAGTTGTCCATTTACCCTTCTCTTTTGGACTCCATTCTGGCCTGCCATGCAGTATATAAACAGCAACACCCATGCACACATCCTCTTCATTTGTAGCCATGAGTTCCACTGAGAATTTATGTGAACCTCCTTTTTCAGATCACTACAAAGCCATTTTGAAGGACTGCTCCAAATTGAAGCAATTGGGAGACAATCAAGACCATGATGTTGTTGAGGTGTGTGACCTGCCATTGATAGACCTCAGCAAGCTCGAGAGTGGGATGACAGAGGATGTTTTGGATTGCATGGCAACCATTGCTAAGGCATCCTCAGAGTGGGGCTTCTTTCAAGTGCTCAATCATGGGATAAGCCATGAACTTCTCAGAGAGATGAAGGAGGAGCAAAAGCAGCTTTTTGAGATGCCATTTGAGAAGAAGGTCACCTCTAGACTCTTGAATAATTCTTATAGATGGGGCACTCCTTCAGCCACTTCTCGAGACCAGTTCTCCTGGTCAGAAGCTTTTCATGTTCCTCTCTCCGAGATTTCTCTTGAGGACCACTCCACCGCATCTTCTTCTCGTTCTCTCAGGTACTGCATACATATATTGATCTCGCCATTTATCAGCTTAAGCATAGAGAATAGATTGATATTCTTATTAAACATGAACATGCAAAATAAACATGTTGTTAGAGTCCATTTGGTTAGTTTGTTAGCCAAGAGGTTGCATTGGAGATAACTAATCATCATACATTAGTTAATTTATTAAGTCTTGATACAAATATTTAGGTATGGGTCTCTTTTTCTCTCTTCTTACAAACTTAAGCTTTTATGTTTTGTATAGTACTAGGCGTTTGAGATGGTTTGGACACGTGCGTCGTATACCCCTAAGTCCCTTAGTTCGAAAATGTGATAGTTTGGTAATAGAAGGTAAAAAGTATGATAGAGGTAGACCGAGGATTACATGTAGAGAGGTAGTGTTTAAGAACCTACGTTTATTAGATGTTGATCCGGATCTTGTTTTTGATATAGCTATATGGAGATAGAGAATTCATATAGCCGACCCCATCTAGTATGGGATTAAGGCTTAGTTATTGTTTTTGTATAGTACTATATATAGAGTATTGATCTAATATAGAAAAGTAGCAGGGAGGTGATGGAGAAGGTTGCTGGGGCGATGTCGAAGCTTGCAAGGACCCTTGCCGGAGTTCTAGCGGAGAACTTGGGACATCCCAAAGATTGTTTCACCAAGAGTTGCAACAAGAGCACATGCTTTCTTCGCCTGAACCGGTATCCTCTGTGCCCATTCTCACCGGAGATTTTCGGCCTGCAGCCTCACACAGACAGTGACTTCCTCACCATTCTTCACCAGGATGAGGTTGGAGGATTGCAGCTGATGAAAGACAACAAATGGGTGTCTGTCAAGCCTAACCCTGATGCTCTCATTGTCAACATTGGAGATCTCTTTCAGGTACATACATATATCTCTCTTTCATAGAACTTCATATACCAATCCATAAATTTCATTAATATACTCTTCCATGTTTTCCGAAGCTTTTAAATGTTCATTGATTTCATTCGCTCTGCTTTTCTCAGACTATTATACTACATATCTTTTAGTTTATTTTCTCGACATCACTGCTGTTAGGAAGAGAGAAAGGGATGAGAAAAAGAAGAATAATATTCTCTATTAGTCATCACATAATACAATCTATATTATAATATATAGAGGAACACCGAGATAGGAATAAGAGTACAGTCATCATATATACAACTCTTCTCTCTAAGTTATTAAAATATAGTTAATAAAACTTATATTAATTTAATAGAGAATAAATCTATGTTTGTGTTGATGTAGGCATGGAGCAATGACATCTACAAGAGTGTAGAGCACAAAGTGATGGCAAATGGGAAGAAGGAGAGATACTCCATTGCCTTTTTTCTGTGTCCATCATATGATTCAGCCATTGGGAGTTGCAAAGAACCTGCTCTCTACAAGAACTTCACCTTTGGAGAATTTAGGAAACAAGTGCAAGAAGATGTTCTCAAGACTGGAAGAAAAGTTGGACTTCCTAGATTTCTTCTTAGATAGATTCCAATTAAATAGTATATAATTTTTTGAAAAAAAAATCAGGATCATACAATGAAAGCTATGAAAAAGATGACAAATTTATATTCACCTTTTTTTTGTATATGAGTTATTCTTTGTTTGTATTTGTTTCTGATTGTATGTAGTGGAAATAGATGATCTTTAATTTGCTGTTTTTGGTAAAAATATGTGGCTCTTTAATTTGCTATTTTTGGTGACTATAAATCAACAAAAGAAAGTAATTTATAATTTAGAGAATGTCGATTACTAAGTCATAATTCATGTTTAACAAATTAAGTTTTAATGATGGGATTTAAACCGATAATTTATATATATTATGTTACGTTGATGCTTAGATTTGTGCCCTCTTGGAGATCTTGACTGATCACGTGAACGGTCGTTAGAGATCA
The DNA here is from genome assembly GCA_026586065.1 of Dioscorea zingiberensis. Lineage (NCBI taxonomy): Eukaryota > Viridiplantae > Streptophyta > Magnoliopsida > Dioscoreales > Dioscoreaceae > Dioscorea > Dioscorea zingiberensis. The sequence goes on from CM048826.1 coordinate 39,001,359, forward strand.
CTCCTCGTCAAGAATAATAAGACATGCAGAGATAGTAAGGGGCTGGGTGCTCGTGCTTGAGTTGGAGGGTTTCAAAGTGGATTATACTAAACGAAAAGAATTCGGTCCTTGGCATAGTAGTTTTTTTGTTCCTTTTATAGCCCCGAGGGAGCGCTCGAGCTGATTACGGCCATCATGTTGAGATGGCAGGAGGTAACTTTGGCCATTACCGCGATGTTCTCTACTGACGCCAAGCAGTAACTTTGGTCGTCACCGTGACAATACAAAGGATTTGTGATCTTGTAACATGCACAATCTTCTCGGACGCTCAAGTTCATGATTCATGCCATGTGTCGACCGGAGATGTTAACCCATATCATGTTATAATCTCAATTATGCTAATGAGTCATGTCACCAATTGCATTAAAAAAAAAAAATGGGGCTCACAAGCTTGATTCCCTTCTTTTCAAAAGAGAAGTTTTGATAAGAATCAAATGAATTAAACAACTAAAAGATACATTAAAGAAAAAAAAAATCATTATTTCTATGGATCTCAACATTCCACTTATGCTAATGAAAATAACAATCAAGAAAGGACTGAAATGAAGTTTTCCTCCTCTTGGTATTTCTTGACTTGGGTTCATATCTGAAAACCCTTATTTATTTATTTATTTATGATTCTTTGTTAATTGGTGTCTTATAAACTAAAGCTAGGATTTATTTTAGCTATTGAATTGATTTGAATCTAATTAGAATTAATATATGTATAGAGGGCGAAAGGTACAATTGGTAGGTTCATTCTTAATTCTTATTAATTAGTTTTTAATATTTTAAAATTCAAATTTATAATATTATAGGTATGATTTAAGGTTGGAGGTAAAAAAACAGAAGGATGATTCATAACTAGTAAATTTACATATATGATCGATAAAAGATAATAATTTCAAGCTATATGACTTTATGCAATCATGGTTAAAAATCATCAATCAAACCAAAGTATGAAAGTCTAATTCACTCATAATTTTTATAACTTTCACATTTAAAATAATCTCACACTAAACACCTTGTTTTCAATAAATTAATCTGTGTCAATAATTTTCTCATACTTTCTTGATTTGCAGTTCACACGGCTGAAATCGTGGAATCATTCATCAAACAAAGTTTGGAGTTCACAAAAGAAAAAGACCATCCACAACACTTACCGAATGCAAACCTCGAGGATGACAAGACTTCAACATAAGCACGACCATCCAGAGCACTTAGCCAATAAAGATGATTTAAACAAGCCACTCCACGAAATTAAAACTCTTTAAGAAAAGTTTAGCGAGACTCATGTAATGTCGGAATAGCATCTATCCATGTAATTGTTTTTAAATAATAATAATAATTATTATTATTATTATTATTATTATCATCATCATCATGAAATTAAAATTTTAATGTAGTGTGTCCTATCATAGTGTCAGTAGCTCAACAATTTCATCCAAGAAACTTCATTAGCATTTCCATTTGAAGTCAATTGGAGTAGGTGCCTATGTGACAAGTAACAACCATCTTCTCTGGTTTATATATATATATATATATATAATTCATGGTATTTCTCAATGGTTCCAAATTAGTCTTCTTAGTCAATAAATTATTATAAAATTTAGGAAATTTTTTAAATCCAAAGATTTTTTATTTTTTTGAGATAAAGGTGACAAGCATATTCATGAGGGAAGTCATGAACGTGCAAATGGAGAAGAGAGTAGGGAGGAGAATGAGAGAGAAAAAAAGAGTAGGAGAAATTAGTAGAGAGGATTTTAAGAGTAAGAGTGATGCATAAGTTAGTGCTTAATTTTAGTGGTATAGAGTTGGTGTACCATATATTAGCTATTAGATACCTTACGCCTTCTTCGTGAGCCGAGAGGATCTCCTTATATAGCATGAAGACTCTTAGTTGCTAGCCTAGAGACCGTTGACCAGCTAGCAGACAACTAGTTGTTAGTTTTCAACACCTTCTGAAATACATTCTCCATAGTCAGATGACTAGATGGTTATAATAACAATTGATCTCCTTTTTTTTTAATAGTTGGATAAACTATATAATTTATTGATAATGATATAAAAATTCATTATATGGACTCTCAACCAAGATTGATAAAAAAAAATACATAAATTCAGACAGTGCCACATTCTTGATTAAGTTATTGATGTTTCAGGTTCTCTCTTAGTCTGCAAACTCGTCCTTGAAGCCTTCGACGCTTCATGTGGTTCGAGTTGGGATGATATCTGTGAACTCCAAGCTTCTCTTCACGAGCCTTTGTGCCACCTCCAGCTTTGGTTTTTTGGATAATGATGTTGCATCCAACCAAGATACTATGAGGAAAGAGATGTTACGAATAATTTTTAAGAAAACGCATTGTTTATCTCTAAAACATCGCATATTTTTTTCACCCCATATACTCTAGGTGATTGCGATCACCGTGAGATCTCATTCCCTTTGTAGGATTTTGTCCACCCTAATGGAGGTGTCTCTGGGGCCCATAATTGTTGGAGTGAGAGTGGTCCACCATTGATGTTGAAGAGGGTGCCGAAGTATGCCCATATAGTGCCCGCGGCTTGTCCGCCAGATTCTTGTCCGGCCGGGACAAAAACAAATGTGTTACTGATTCATACTTCCTTCACATAAATAGCATTTTGTGCGTGTCCGTGGCCACTTTCTTTATAAGTTGCACATGAGTTTTAATTTTTATATGAGTATATATGTAAAATCTTCTGGAATTTATGACCAGCATGGTTGCATTGCATGTTGTCAGTAATAATGATCATGTTTTCGAGAAGTCGGCAAGCGCAAACGCGGATCTTGATCTTGGCCGCTGTCGGCGTTGACCTTACTCCGTAACATACGTGATTAGGCTCAGTCAAAAGTCTTCTTTTCAAGACCTGACTCAATCGTTGGTCTGGTCTACTCTGGCTTCCCTGCCCTGCCACCTTTTTATAATTACTATTAATTTTTAAAAGTAAAATGGTCAGAAATAATATAATCAATTCTTTATTTTCATTCAAACTAAATTTTTTAATTTATATTATTACATCAGAAAAAATAGATTGGAGAAAATGGTGATTCACATTTGAGACTTTTACAAAAATAAAGTTTTGGGAGTAAAAAAAGTTTATATATATAAAGTCATGATATAGTCCGACCGGCCTTTATCACTATTCATTTACGATAGCCTCATTTTGAGACATTTGGAGAGTATTTTTTTTTTTTACAAATCCAACCGTATGGATGGAAAGAACATCAAAAAATAAGATAATATGTCGATTTTCATACAATTTGGGGAGGTGATGATCATTCATCTTAGAGGGTGAAATTCTAAACCAATAAGATTTCTATAAAATTTCACCATTTAAGATGAATACTCATCATCTTGCCAAATTGTATGAAAATTGACATGTTATATTATTTTTCGATGTTTTTTCCATCATGTTGGATTTGGAAAAAATACTCTCCAAATGCCTCAAAGTGAAATGACCTTACTTACACAGTGATGCGGCATGCCTGACTCTATATATATACGGGGGTGATATGGTGCAATCGGTCGCACTTGCGGCCGCCTCGCCTTATCTCATGTGATATCGGGTCGGGCCCCAGGCCGCCCGAGGCCCGGCTCAATCATGTAGAGATATGGCGGGCCGGCCGCAAGTGTGGCCGACAGCACCATATCAGCCCCATATATATATATATATATATATATATATATATATATATATATATATTATTTTACCAAAAAAATAAATCTAAGAAAAGATTACATGCATACCCCTACAAAGTATGTATTTGCTTAAATATCCTATAAAAATGATATTGCATGCATACGCTATAGAACATGTTTTAACCACGGTTAGCTTACCATAGTTAAAAAATATTTATACTACACTTAACTTTTTAAGGGGGAGTAATTTTACTTTATAGGGGTATCTTTATAAAAACCCATTTAGATGGTATATTAGCAAACTCATCTTGGTAAATTTTCCTTATTCTATCTATTGGTAATGATTAACTTAACCATAGAGATATACTAGCAAATGGCCATCATATTGTTTAGAATTTTCAAAAAAATAATAATTATATAATAACAAATGCTCCTCATGTTGCTAATAATTTTTATAAAAATAATAGTTACATAGGATAATCATAACTTGCATCAAACCATTGATTTAAAATGTGTCATTCCAAAAGTAGTTGTTATGATTTTTAAAATTAAAAGATCTAAAATTTTACTTCCACTCAGTAATATAGATAGATAAACAAAAGAAAACAAAAAAAAAATTACATATATATCCTTCAAAACTATCTTAATTGCATAAATATTCCTAAAAAAAATTATAATTATAGATATACAAGTTTCTTATGAAATTACACATATACCCATGTTATTAAAATTTGTTAATTGTTGTCAATCCAAAGGCCTTAACTATAGTTAAATTTAACAAAGGATATATAACGAGACCTATTGGTATCCAAATCACTTGTTAAAAGGATCACTTGGAATCAAACCCCCACTCCTGCAAAATGAGGGTCATATGTGGTGATATTCTTCTACAGATTATCCGAGATTAAGTTGCCATGTCTGCCATGTCCTTGACTTTCCTAGTGAGGGCGCTTGTCACCCTTATAAAACAAAAAATTATAGTTAAATTTAAACCACAGATTAAAAAATAACTTTTATACCCTTGAAAATTTATACTTCAAAGTGATATATATTCAAAAGGTATAATGATCTTTTTATATATATTTGAACACCCTGATAATGTTAACCCCAGCTAGGGATATATACACTCATAATATTATGGGTATGTAAGTTACCGAAGCCCTAGTGGCCGAACGGTAAACCGGTCGCGCTCCTCGACACCCACCCGGGTTCGAGGATGCGCTGAGACGCGCGGACCTGTGGCGATCCTGTGTGCACAGCGCTGAAATTCGCGATTGTTGCGGCACGGATTCGATCCCGGGTCTCGCGGCGCCCGTTGGTAACACTAGCTAGGCGGGGCTGACCGCCTGGCTCTTATGTCCAAAAAAAAAAATTATGGGTATGTAAGTTTATGCAACTCAATGTATTTTTTAGGGGTATTTAAATAATTTTAATTTTTTTCAGGGGTATGTAAGTAAAAAACCTTTTAATAAATATAATAATTTAAAAAAGAAGAACCCGAAATTGCTTTAATTTCACTCCAACTGAACTGGCATCGTTTGGGTTTAATAATTCCGCTGGAAAACTCGTACGCGCACTTCCTTAAAGCCAAGACGGTGGGAAAACCCTCGCCCCCAAAATCCACGATTATCACTGCGTTTCCTCTCAGATCCGATCGGTTTTATCATCCGATCCGTGCAACCAATGGCGGAGGCGGCCACCGTCGCCGATGAGCCCAAGCCGGAGCTGGCGAAGAAGCAGCAGCGGAGAGGATTGCTTTCCCGGTTGTGGGGAGGGATCTTTGGAGGCCGGAGCGAGGATTATGAGAAGAAGCTGCAACACCTGTCCAAGGAGGAGGCGGCGGTGCTCGCTAGGATGAAGAGGAGGGCTCGCACGTCGAAGAAGATGGTCCGGGATGTCATCGTCCTCGCTGTCCTCCTTGAGGTTAGTTTTTGTTTTTTGATTTCGGTGAATTAGGGTTGTTTTCTTTGATTGCGAATTGGTGTGATACCACTGGGCTTGTGTAGAATGCGTTACTGTTGAGAAAGTAGGATCTTGCTGTGGATCGTGTATAGCTTGGTGGTGTTTTAGAAGCAGTCGAAACTGGGAATTTTTGGTAGAAGTAGAGTTGATTGTCTATCAAATGATTGAAATGCTTGATAGAAATGATGTTTTCTTGTTGAGATATTTTAGAGGTTTTCTTCTGCAACTGAGCTTTGCTTGTGTTTTTTTGTTGATTTTTTGTTCCCTGGTTTATTATTGATGAATATGTTGTTGGATTCTAAGCTGGGTTTGTTGATTTTGGGTTTTAGGCTTATTGTGGTTTTTATGAATTGGGGTTTAGGCTTGTGTTTTTTGTTGATTTTTTGTTCCCTGGTTTATTATTGATGAACATGTTGTTGGATTCTAAGTTGGTTGTTTGGGTTTGTTGATTTTGGGTTTTAGGCTTATTGAGGTTTTTATGAATTGGGTTTTAGGCTTGTGTTTTTTGTTCATTTTTTGGTCCCTGGTTATTATTGATGAACATGTTGTTGGATTCTAAGTTGGTTGTTTGGGTTTGTTTATTGTGGGTTTTGGGCTTATTGTGGTTTTTATGAATTTGGTTAGATTGCAGCTGTAGGATATGCTGTTATAGCAACAAGAGGAGTGGAATTGAGTTGGCAGATGAGGGCGCTTCGAGTGTTACCGATGTTTGTGGTACCTGCTCTGGCGTTTGCTATGTATACGGCAGTAGTAAGCCTTACAAGGATTCGTAAATATCTTAAACTCAACACTTATTTAGATTTTTCTGTCTTGATTTTATAGTATTGCCTGTGTGGTTTGTGATTTGTCTATTTTATTTGCATAATAGTTTTACCAAAAATTGTTAGTTATTTTTCCATGTTGTACTTAGATGAGTTAATATTAAATGCCTTTTTTATGCTTTTTTTTATCTGTTCTATCTTACATTCGTTTAGGATAAATATGACTAACTGCAACATTAGCTTTAAAAGATTAATGAAGAGGAATGGTGTTCTTTTTTGCTGGAATATACATGATCTTGATGTTAAATTTCATTCTACTCTTCCCTGCATTTAGATATGTCTGGTTTTTTTTTAATTAAGGATGTCCATAATTACTAGTGCATCACCGTTCTATTTAAGAGACATAGATATAATTCTGTTTTTTCCAACAAATGAAGGAAGTTGTTTCTGTGTACTTCTTTTCATTATTTTCCTTTCTGGATGGCAAGGGTTTTGGTGAGTGAATAAATGTTTGAAATCTTTGGCAATGTTATGCTTTGGGGGAAAAACATGTATAGCATTATGCGGAAATAGTAAATCCTGCATAAAAGTCAGCCAAGTAATCAAGGCATTGCTAATTTTGCCTTTCAGGCTCCCAAATCATACAGTACAAAATATTGGCTCAAAAGATAATGCTGATTTGGAATTTTATCAAGATTTACTTTTATTGGGAACTAGTTTTTAAAATGAATAGGTGGGAAGAAACACCATCTACTTTTCCTGATTCTTGGAACTTCTGATGTCAGATTTCTTCTGTACTGTTCTGTATCACTATTTTTATGCAAGTGTGATGCCTATCGATCTCAAGGGTTGAACTTCCATTTGCCATGAACTCTCACTCCCTGAGTACTCACTTTCTTTTTTTGCCTTCTGAGTTACTGATCATGGTGATGTTCGTAATCTGACTTTGATGATTGGTTCCTACTAACATTTGGAATACAACATCATTTACTTATCCACATTGACCTTTTTGGAGTCATTTCTTCAAAATGAATATCAGGGAAGAACCACCATCTATTCCTGGTTTTTGTAACTTCTAATATCAGATTTCTTCTGTACTGTTCTCTATCACAATTTTTGTGACAAGTGTGATGCCTCTTGATCTCGAGCCTTGAACTTCCATTTGACAATGAACTCTCACTCCCTGAGTGCTCACCTTCGTTTTTTTGCCTTCTGAGTTACTGATCATGGTGACGTTCTTAATCTGACTTAGATGATTGATTCCTACTGACATTTGGAATGCAACATCATTTACCTATCCGCATTAACCCGTTTTGTAGTCTTTTCTTATTCTGCTATATTTCCCCCCTTCTTTTCCAACTGTGTGCCATCATTGTTCTTTGAAAATTAATAGGGAGTACCTGCAATCTAGAGATTATATTTCACTTGACATGTCTAAAATTAAGTCCATACCCGATTGAACGAGCTAACCTAAATTATTGCATTAATCACAATGAACAATGTTATCCTTTCAAAATTCTGAATGGACAGATGGAGTATGTGTTTTTAACATCATTATGGTGGCTAAATCTATATGTTTGAGGTTCTGAGGGACTTTGTTTATAGATCTGCTCTGCCTAAAAATAGATTTCACCCGTCATTAGCATGGTTTATTACAGATCTTATGCACCATCCTTTGAATTCATATATGTATCTCAGACTTTATTATTCCTTAAAGGAAACGTATTAATGCACACCATAGACAACACTAATTTGCTTTACTTTTGTTTCCTCAACTTTCAGAGTTTTATGAACACAAACCAATATTGCATATGCCTGATGTGTTGGCCTTGAGTTTGGGCATTGCCATGAGCACTTTTTGTTGCCATTAGAGCTTTTTAGTTATAAAATGGTCCACTCCCTTTTAGTTCCTTCTTAATACTTAATTTCTGCATTTTATGGTTGCCATCCCATGGATTGAAATTTACTTTGGCACTTCAAGTTTCTCTGTTGTTATTGACAAATACTTCATTATCAGTTATATAAAGCACATAAACCCTGAGTCATTTTCATCCAAGTGCACTGAACCAATGTAGAAATGGTTCAAGAAATTGAAGGGTGGTAAGGTCTTTAGGTGCCATGTCTTGCAGATGTTACCATTTTGTCTTGCAGTGTTGCAGTATATCATTATTCTTTAGAAGTAGTTGATTTTGGATAATTTTCTAGCATGTTACTGTTCCCTTAATATGTTTGGCAACTTTTTATCTGGTCAACAAGGTCTCACTATTATGTTCTCTTAGAAAAATGAATGGAGAATTGGCTTTGAGACACCCATATGATTTTTGTTTCCAATTTCAGTGCCATTTGTTATTTCGAGAGGAATCAACTTCTCAACATGGTAGAGTAAGACTGCATTTAACTCCTTGAACCAAAGCAATCTTTTGCACTTGGCTGTCACGTTTTACTGGAGTTAAATCTTTTTGAATTTGACTTTATTTTTTCATATAAGAAAAATGTTGTGATTTGACTTCTGAAGAAAATGTGCAACCCTGTGTGGGTTTGGTTCATAGATAGGAGGAGTACACACATCATCAGTAGCTTTTTTGTTTACTCAATTTCCTTTCCAAAATCAGAAGCTTTTACATAATGCGTACCTTCTCTTTGCTTGCTGATTCAAATACTTGGTCTATGGGTTTTCTTTTCATTTCTTATGAATCCATTAATGAAGCCAATGAGATGCTTCTATCAAGTAGCTGAATTTTTATTTTGTGTGCCTCTCTACTCGATATATATTATATAAAACTGAGAAAAATTTAACTGTCTAGTTAATAAAAAGGATGAGAAAACACTGGAAAGGCTTCGTGCTGAAAGGAAAGCAAAGATCGATGAACTCAAAGAGAGGACAAACTATTACACAACACAGCAGCTTATTCAGGTCATTAGGCTTAGTCAATAATGCTTTTAACATGTCACTCACTATATAGATACTGACTCTGATGTTGAACACAGCGATATGACCTTGATCCTGCAGCAAAGGCTGCTGCTGCTACCATTTTGGCATCTAAATTGGGTGCAGATTCTGGTTTGAAATTTTTTGTCGGAGATGAAAATAACCCTAATGCACCATCGGGAAAAAGCAATGATGTCCAACCAAACCAATCTACTGGGCTCCGAAACAGGAGGCCAACTCATGTCAGAAGCCACAGCGCTGGGAGTTCTGGAAGCACTGGAATGCCTCAATTTATTGATGAAGCAACCAATGAATTTGGTGCTGAAAATGAAGAAGCTGCTTTTCAGAACCCGAGGATGGTTGAACACTACACAGGCCCTTCTCCTACTGATGGAAATGTCTTGTCTCGCTTGGTTGCCTTTCTGGTGGGTGAGGATCCTGCACACTCCTATGCACTCATATGCGGCAACTGTCACATGCATAACGGTGAGTTTTTTCCCCAATTGTAGTCACTTGAAAAGTTGAAATCAACTCCTTCATACTCGCCGAACAATAAGCGTTTACTCTGACAACAACACACTTCAATATCTGCAGGACTGGCCCGGAAGGAGGATTTTCCATACATAACATACTATTGCCCACACTGCCACGCACTGAACGGATCACGACAACCAGACGGTCATGAATCAGGTTCTACTTCCGGCAGATTGACGCCCCATTCTCTCGGTGAGGGTAACACAAGCATTGTAAGCTCTGCTGTAACAGGAAGCGATGTAAGGACCAACTTGGAGACTGTTCAGGAACTACCTGTGGGCTCAAGTGCAGTTGATGAGAAAGAAACTTGAAGGTGCTCAGACTTTGTTGAAGCTTTGTATTATCACCTGAAGAGCTGTTTTGTTTTTACATTTTCTTGTGTGTTTTGGAAGAAGTATTGTTGGATTCTCATACCATGTAACAAAATCTGTATTTTTCTTCTCTTTGGTTAGTGTGAAATATAGAGAACTTGGGTGGTGGACATAGCAAAAAAAAAAAAACTTTGTACATTTTATTACTTTTGTAATTCAAAGTAGAAGATGTGTCTGCAAGTTTTGAGCTAATAATTTTTTTTTGCAGTGGAGTCTTCAGCCTTAAAAATTAGTTTATCCACAGAAAATTCAAAGATGAGTTCATAAGTTCAGCCAAACACCAAATTGGAACAGGAATAATTATTTCTTTCCAAATTGAACTAAATAAATTAATATAATTATTAATTAATATTAAAAATACTTGACTATTAATTAATATCTAAGGTCATTTGTCAATATAGTCTATTTAAAAATATTTTTATTATTTTTTAGCCTCATGATTATTTTATTTGTCGAAATGACCCTCTAAGGCTGTCTAGTCAACATCCACCATGCTAATTAGAATTAAAAATAATTATATAAAAAATTTTAAGACTTTAAATGAAAAAATATAATATTTTATAGCTAACCTCTCCTATTAGATTTAACTTCAGCTCTAGCTGTTTGAGACTTATTGGAGCTAAAATACATGAAATAGTCGGTTGTACCTCAATTTTTCCTAAAGTCTAGAGCATGACCTTAATGGTGTATTCCTACCTCAATTTCTCGTGTATTGTTGCCAATATTCAAGATATATTGGTCATTAATTCAATTGTTGCAATATCATGCTTTGTAAGTTCTGCAACTGGATCTACCTACTACAGTACTACTCTGAGTTTTACTGATATCTATCTATTAGTGTATTTTTGTTCAAAGCATCAACTCCACCATTTCTATGAAGAAAAGAAATTGTGCATTTCTAATCAAGGTTAGGAATTACAACATAACTTCCATTGTATTGGACAAATACCATGGGGCATGAGCCATCAAGTTTTATGAAGACCAAAGCGAAGGCCAAAACATTATAAAAACCTTATCATGCAACCAGCTTTTAAATACTATTATCATGTGCTATAATAAAACAAGTTATCTCATCTATTGGAAATAAAGTTCCTTTCTTTGCACCCTCAATTATTCAAGGAAGATCCAAAAACTGAGAAAAGAAAGGTATCAAAATGTAATCATCATAATAACAGCACCCAACCACAAGTATGAAAAAATAGATTCTTTAATCAAGAAAATGAAATTACTCATTGTACCAAGAATAATTTACAAACCAACAAATAAATACAACCACCACTTGAAATGGAGGCTCTAAGACGACAAGAAATGTGAACAGTGAGTGAAGAAGAAGAAAATATATTCTTACCGACTAAGTTTCCCGAAATGGTTCTCGATACCGTTGATAGTGCCTCAAGATGTGTGTGTTGATAATCCCGAGACATCATCAATGGCTTCAGAAATCGTTTTCGGGAAACTTAGGTAGAGTTTGGTTGTTTGTAACTCTCCATACACGGATGGAGAGTTACAAGTGTGAGGAGTTACAGGATGAAGAGTTACAGTTGTATATTTGGTTGGTTGTTTAAAAAAATGATGGATGTAATTGGATGGGGGATATAGTTGAGATTACCCCTTTTGAAAGATTAAAAGTACTTAAATATTTTTAAAACAAAACTAATGAATAGATAATTTTAAATCTTTTAAAATAAATAAATTGATGGAAATATTATATTTAAATTTAAAATATTTAGATTAATTTAACACTACTCAAAATTAGGATATTTTAATTTAAATATATATTATATTATGATGAGGGTAAAAACCGAAGGACCCATCATCTGACACGTGGATTGATCTCATTCCTACATCCAAGGTAGTGGCCTCCTTGGCCTTGTGCCCAGAATCATCCCCCTCGGGAAATAGAAGAAGAGCAACTGCTTCGATTCTGTTAAGGCGGACCTCCTGGGGAAATGAAGGCTCACATCATCGGTTGTCAGAGGTCGTGCATCCTGACCCGAAGAAGGCGCCGCAAACCCGAGCTCGCAGGCTGCTACACGAACCGAAGGACTTAACACCCTTCTAGAAGGAATTACTGTTGCAACCGTTAAGATCTAACTGAATGACAGCTTGGCAATCTGGAAGCATCTAGAAGAAAAGGCCGTTGAGATCTAACCGAATACCAGCCTGGCAATCTAGAAACATCTAGAAGGAAAATGAGCTGTCAACCTAACTAACTTCAGCTGGCACACACGTAGCCTATTAGGAGCTAGCCCACTAGCCTCCACATGGTCTATTGAGTATGGCTTGCTCTCCAAGTTGCTCCCCCTCCCTGAAGCCTATAAATAGGGGAGCTCATAAAGTCATCTTCAATCTCTGGAAGATTGGCAAGCCCTGCCTCTCCGAAAACTCAAATTCCACCCATAATCTTGTAATCACATCGATTTGATAGAGATTTCATCTCCGATCATGGAGATCTCCCGTGGTTTTCATCCCGATTTGGGGTTTCCACGTAAATCTTGGCTTCATCTTTTTTTCTTTTAAGTTTTTCTCTCTCGATCTCTCTCAATCTCCTCCAAATCCATTCCCCAGTTAATTCATAAATTCAATTGTTGAGCTAAATCGAGGGTTCTCCTTGTTTTTGCATCAACAATTTGGCGTCGTCCTTAGGGAAACGTAGTTAGGTTGACAGCTGAAGTTAGTTAGGTTGACAGCTCATCTTCCTTCTAGATGTTTCTAGATTGCCAGGCTAGTATTCGGTTAGATCTCAACGGCCTTTTCTTCTAGATGCTTCCAGATTGCTAGGTTGTCATTCAATTAGATCTTAACGGTTTCAACAGTAATTCCTTCTAGAAGGGTGTTAAGTCCTTCGGTTCGTGTAGCAGCCTGCGAGCTCGGGTTTACGGCGCCTTCTTCGGGTCAGGATGTACGGCCTCTGACAATCGATGATGTGAGCCTTCATTTCCCGAGGAGGTCCGCCTTAACAGAACCGAAGCAGTTGCTCTTCTTCTATTTCCCGAGGGGGATAATTCTGGGCACGAGTCCGAGGAGGCCACTGCCTTGGATGTAGGAATGAGATCAATCCACGTGTCAGATGATGGGTCCTTCGGTTTTTACCCTCATCATAATATAATACATATATTATATATGTATAATATAATATAATATAATATAAGGGGGAATGGGTAAGATGTGGATGTAACTCCTCATAGAGTCATTTTTGTTGTAACTCCCCATACAAAAATTTTGTATGTGGAGTTACACATCCATACCCAAAAGTACAAACTAAACATATAAAGTAAAAAGTACTGTGTGAGAAGTTATCCATCCTTGGATGTAACTCCCCATACAGTCAACCAAACACTACCTTAGTCGGTAAGAATAACACTGCTCATGAAGATGGGTTCTGAATAATGTTAAGACTTTTTAATAAAAAACCAAGTTTTTTAGGAAGTCCACTTGGTTCACTTTTGAACCCGAGACTTTTGCAATTGCATCCTTGCAAAATATTATATATGAGCATAGGAAGAAACATGAAGTTATTTTAAGGCAAAATAGATTTTTTTTTTTCAATTATTCTTTGTTTGCATAATGCTAAGTTAACCATTTTGATTATTATTTTTCAATTATTATTATTTTTTTAATTTCTCCCAAGAATTTAAGGAATATAAATGAACTAATTTACAAATATAAAAGTTACTAAAAACACGTTCTTTGGTATATCTCATAGTAATGGAATTAGTTCTTTTTAATAAATCGACTTAATTTGTTATTTCAGAAATATTACATTCTAATTTTGTATTTGTGTTTGGGTTTAGTATATGTAAAGAATATCAAGTGGTCTTTTCAGCTCTCTGGTGTTAAACGACCTTTCAAAAGTTGTTTTAACTCTAAAGCCCTTATCTTTAAGGCTAAACGGTTTGCGAAACATCGTTTAGCTCCAGAGAACACTAAAATCAATTAGTTTTTTGAGTTGAACGGGCTTTTAAAGGCCATTTAGCTCTATGGGCCCCATCTTTGGGGCTAAACAGTGTTCCACAAAATGTTTAGTTCTAGAGAGTTTTAAAATCAACTCTCTAGAGCAAAATGGCCCTTGAAAGGTCGTTTGGCTCCAACAACTCTATCTCTAGGACTAAATGGTTTGCGGAACACCGTTAAATCATAGACAAACTGATAGAATTATAAAATATTAATAATAAAACCATTCGAGATTGACACTATAAATTAAAAAACATATTTTGTTGCATTGCAATTCAATTTCCATATATATCATATTTGAACTCGTGATACATATACACTACTCCTAAACAAATATAAATATACTAAATATACACATCATTTGTAAACAATATGGTAGCCTGTAAATTTGGTGTTGCCTATAGATCGGCACCGGTCTTGGCTAACGGTCAAGATTTATATTAGAGAGATTAGATCATTAATAAAAAAGAAGACATTCTGTTGGAAAAGTGTTCTAAAGACAATCACCTTTGGCACTTTATGTACATATTTATTTATTTAATAAAAGGCTTCTTCATTATTTAGATGTTCACTACTATGAATATAATATGAGATCTTAAATCTAATCAATGAAGTCCATGATACAACGCATAGCATGAAGGAAATTATGATAGAGATCATAATGTGGGATTCCTTTCATGTGTAATTTTGTACGTATCTAAACATCCTTCGTCGAAGGATCAATGAGACGGGACATCATTGATCCATCAAGACTAGCACATGTTATGCTCCTTGATCCAATCAAGCTGTAAGCATGAAGATGTTTTGAGTGAACATGTGGATGCTTGCTAAGGGTAGCAAGTTCACTGGATGACCTACCATGAGTCTTCACATGGTTATCCTATTAAAATGTCAATGAAGATCTCATTGCACCAATGTTGTAAATATCCTTAGACTTGAGGTACACAAGTTATCTTGGATATTGATTCTGTGCTTTGACGTCATTCCTACGTTTCCCTTTAGGGGTTACTTACAGGGTGGTGATTGGGTATAGCTTTGAAGTATTCGAAGATATTTGGGTAGCCAACAGAGGATTTACCACTCCTGATAGAAGGCGAGTATACCCATGGCCACTTGTCGGGTCATTACTCAGGAATCTCTGGCCAGAGTAACTTATCATAAAGATTGTCTTTGATAACATAAGTTTTGAGTAATGGATCCCATAGTATGAGAACTAATACTTGGGTTAGGTTTGACATAGTCAATCTAGTGGGAGTTGACACATAGACCATACTCCAAACCAAGTAGGTATAAGATGGTAAAGGACAAATTATATACTAATATTGGCTGCTGAAAGATTCCAAGTCAGACCACCTGACTTTTCGGTCAATTGGGGGTCATAATGTATTGCTAGATGTCACTCATGATCTATTTGTAATCAATGGTTGATTATTAATGGCCAACATAACCAGGAACCTAATGGGTCACACGCATAGAAGATATTAATGAGGTATAAAACGGGTTTTTAGGAATAGATCCTCAAACGAGAGAATTAAAGGGAAGAGAAAAATTGTAAGTCGAATTTGATTATAAGTCAAATTTGATTGTAAGTCGAATTTGATTATAAGACAAATTTGATTATATGTCAAATTTGATTATAAGTCAAATTTGCTTGGAAGTCGAATTTGATTATAAATCAAATTTGATTAGATTGTAAACCAAATTTGATTTGGGCTTCAATCAAAGACCCAATTCGAAACAAACTCTAATCTGATTAGGGAGGCCTATAAATATATGATATTCTAGGCCATAAAAAAAAGGACAACTTCTTAGCAATTGATAGAGATCAATAGCCTTTTCTCTTCTCTCCCAAATCCTCTCAAGAACTTCCACCATAGCTAGCACCTTGCATGGAAAATTACCCCATCGCCTTTGAGGTTGCTTCTGCGGATCTTCCCGTGGATCACCGTTAGAGGCACTCCGTCTGCGGACTACTGTGGTTGACGCAACGTCTTCTCCGACTCAGAGAAAGGAATTCTGTACAGATATCAAAAGGTACATGCCCTTCAACTTTGCTTGCTTGTGTTTTGATAAACGTAGGGAGATCCGTTTGGGCTAGGGTTTAGAAAATTTTAATTTTTCCGTTGTGTCATGTATATGATACATGCTTTTGATTTTCTACAAAACCCTACACATTCAAGTGTAAATAAAAGTAGGCACACGGTATACATGGAAAACCCCATGAATCAGGGGAAAAACCACGGACCCGGCAGTAGGGGCAGTCCACTATGTAGGAGTGAGTACATGCCTCAAGGTAGGAGTACAATCATGAGAATAGTAAAACATCCAGTGATAATCTCCCGTGAAGTCATTCATTAGCATGGACCTTGATGGAGATGCATTACTTAGAGTGAGATACCATGAGCCTTGAAGAGAGCTTGAAGGAGTTGGCCATAGAGCTTTCTTGAACCTTCATCTCCTTCATACTTGGAACTCCACTTGGTGACCTTGATGAGATCCAGCCATGTTGATGGCTTGGTAGCCTTGGTGAGATCCGGCCACCTTGGTCGCTTGGAGGGTGCTTGGAACCCTTTTATTTTAGCGGATCCCCCCTCCCTTATCTTCATGCTTTTTTCCTCCTTTTGGCCGTGTTTGTTTGGCGATATCTCATTTGGGGATAGGAATAATTTTTGAAAAGTTTTGAATTTTTTCAGAGAGAAATTTTAAACTAAAGGTATTAATAATAAGATAGTGATGTGTCTTTTATACATTGGTGAGTTATATTTTTAAATCTTAATTAAAAATTTTGGTGGGAAAAACTTTTTTATGGGGAATTATGTTCTCTCTTTTTCTGAAGTCAAGAGAGCCCATGTGCTTCTTGGGCCTCGTACCTTCCTTTAGGTCAGGCTTTGGGTTGCGTGAACTGTCCTCCTTATCTCAATATCCAAAAGCTTCACCTTAACATGAAAAAAAGTGTTTCTTTTAGCTTCCCCTAGGGCTACATATTAGCATCCTAAGGGTTGACCGTTTTATCTCGTAACATAATATTATCAAACTTAAGCGAGAGAGGAAAAAAAAAAACCGAATACCATCCCCACCGGATGGTGGATTAATTTAATGGATATTAAGATAATTGACTCAAGAAAAAATTCCATATCCCTTATTCACCACCCAAACATTAATAATAATAATAATTCAAGTTTTTTTAGGTAAATATCTTTGAAAAATATCAATATTATGTATATATTCTGAGAAAAATCATAATTACAAGAACACCTAGGTTGAAAGGTTTTGTCCCCGACGTTAACAACGGATGTATAGTATTCTATTAACAGATTTTAGTCCATGAAAAAAACCATTATATTCTTATGAAAATATTAATAAAAAATTTATTTAATTATAAATTTATAAATATTGAGATAAAAATATATATTTTTGGAGAGTAATATGGAGACAGAGAATCCATATAGCCGACCCTATTTAGTATGGGATTAAGGCTTAGTTGTTGTTTTATAATTTTATAAATATATTTTTTAAGATAAATATAAAAATATAAAATAATCAAAATATCTTTCATTATAAGAGATTTTTATTAATCCATGATTCATATTTAACTAAGGTTACAGTTTTTAGGTCTGACAACTGTTTTCAATTGCACACAATCAAAATGAGGAACTTGTGAATACCCTTTTTCCCCAATAATATATATATAAAAAAAAATCAAGATACTTATTTAGAAAAGCAAGAGAATAAATTTGAAGGTTAGATCGGTAATTATCTCTTAAAAAAATAAATTTAACAAAAAAAAAGAATTAAACGGCAGGAAGACACGCATCAAAGCAAGGTTGGTCCATCACGTGCCACGTGGCTATCAGACATCCCATCGGAAGTCTAACCTTCCGGGTTCTCTCCCGGGGTTTTCAGGTACCGACCCCGTCGGTTTCTCCTCTCTTCACCCTCCCCCTCCCCACCCACAACAACAACAACAACAACAATCTCAAAACAAGTAATAACTCTCTCTCTCTCTCTCTAAAACTCTCTCTTTCTCTCTCTAGAAATTAGAAGAAATCCATATGTATATGTTTTAAAGTATTATATATATATATATACTTAGTATTTATTATTCAATCCATCCAACTGTACGGAAAAAATATTCGTTTTGAGAGACCATCTGCTTTTTCAAGGTACATCCATCCTCTCTTTCATCTTTCTTCCTTTCTCTCTTTCTTTGTTTCTTTCTTTCTTTTTTTTTTTTTTTTGTTTATTTGATTTGCTTTCCTTTCTTTTGTTGTTCTTGTTGTTTTTTGGTTTAATGTTTGGTTGGTGAAGTTCTTGAGCATTGGAGTGGCTGCACAGGTATTGTTGTTTTGTTTCAAGATGGTGATGATGGTTTGGTTTATGTCTTGGGTTTGATTGATTGATTGACTGATTGATCAATAGTTTTTTTTTTTTTTGGAGATAATTAATTCTCTTCTTATTTGTTTATGTTTGATTTCCTTTTTTTGGTTCTGTGAAACTTTTTTAGTTTTAGCAATGTTTGGAGATAAGGACAGTATTGTCATTTAAGAATATATTTTTCTTTATTTATTTATCACTTTTTACATTCCTCTATGGAGAGAGAAAAAGGTGTGAGGTTTGCTCTTTGTTCTTCTGTTTTTATGTTCTTCAAATGTACTAAATAGAAAGTTGATTTTTCTTTCATGTTTTTTTTTTTTTATGGTGAGAAGTAATGGTTTGTTTTCTTTGTTTAGATGGAGAGCATGGAGAGTAGAGGGAGTGTTCATAGGATCAAGCAATGTGCAGATGATTTGCTGGTATCCATGGAGGATGAACTTGTTGATGAGGATGGTGAGATTTCTTGGGAGTTGATGGGAAGAGACCTCCTTCTCAAATCAACCTTTTTGTTTTGTGATCTCACCCAAGTTCTATCAACTGCCCCTCTTGATCATAAGAAGAATCTCACTGATCTTGCAAACAACTTCTTCTTCTACATTGATGAGGTATATGCATCTCTCTTTTTTTTTCACAAAATAATGTTTGTTTGTTTTTTTTCCTATAGATGTATCATGCAAGTTTGTAATATCCAATTTAGTCACTCTATTGTGTCCTTTATTATAATTTAAGTTTTAGGGTTCCTCTATTTTCACTAGAGAAATATAAGTCCCCTCTTTTATCAATTTTAGGAGCTAAACAGATATTTAAATATGCCTTCGGATATGAACATTTCAAAATCGTGAAAATATAGAGATTTAAAATCACAAATGGATATAATAGAGGGACTAAATTGGATTTTAAACCGTTATGAGATATATGCATCTGTTTGAATTGGAAGAATTCTTAGGTTTGAATATTTCCCAAAAAGAGGAAAATGATGTTTTGGTTTTTCTTTTTCCATTTTATTCAATTCAACAACCTTGTTAAAGCTTTTCTCATTGAGAAATATCTTATTAACAATTTATGAATTTCATTTTTGTGGCACAAATTCACTTGGAAATGGTGATCAGATGCATGTCATTCAATGTACACCAATTTTCTCTCTTGATGTTACAATTTGACACTCATTTTGGCATTTATTGATCTCATAATGTGGACCAGTTGGGTTGTGGAATTAGACTTTTGTTTGTGATTTCTAATTCTGGATAATCTAGTTCTAGCATGTCTTTGTCATGCAATGTAACAAAAGCAATGCTATTTGTATAAAATAGGCTTATCAGATATACTTTCCAAATGTCGATGATCTCGAGAAAGAACTAATGACTTTATGATGTAAATCTATTTGAGTAAAAAAGCTAATGATGTGATTATGGTGGCAGTTAGGGCATGCAGTGAAGAGCAAGAGCACACCTGTGATGCAGATGTGTTACCAAGATGCAGCTCTGGCATTACACCGACTCATGGATGCTCTCATGCTGCTTCCCTGAGATGTTGATCATCAACCCTGCTTAAAAGAACAATCAAGAAGAAGAGAGAAATAGATATACAGCGACATATGATGCATTGCTGTTTGCCTGTGTTGTTGTGATCCATTTGTACATATTGCCAACTCTAAAACAATAAGAATAGTATCAGAAAGAAGATCAAATCAGTTTATTCACTAAAATAGTTTTAGGATGCTTCAACCAAACAAATTCAGGTACCCCACAGAGAAATCAACATATAACAGAGAACACTGCTGCCAGTCTCACCCTGCTTGCCAGTAAGCAAATTGGTTTCATATTGTTTCTCAACACAACTACTGATAACAATTCTCCACAAGATTAGCCTCCAGTAAACGTTACAAAAAGACATCCAGATATCAACATTGAAGCATAATTGAGTACATGACAAATGCATAGGCATTGTTGTCCAGGATTCTGATAACCCGTTAAGAGGAAAGATAGCTCTAATGCCTGGTTTAGTGCTGTGCCATCACTGATTTAAGCCAATGGTACAGATATGCATCACATTTGAACCTTGTCATTAGCAAGATAACTGTTTTAAGGACAAGAAACTGGATATAGTCAACAAGACTCGGTTGCTCAGAAACAAGCATGAATTTTTAAGATAAAATACTCTCTGAGTTGTCTCTTCCTTCAAGATCTTTTAGAGCTAACAAAATGCGGCAATTGGAAGTAAACCAAACAATGTTCCAGCAACTTAACACCAAGAAGAAATATCTTAAAACTAAATAAAAACAGATTGCTAATAGCCTGGTCCTTGACTTAGATGATACCAATCTTGTTAGCAACATCTAGGGCATCATAGTCAGGGGTCAATCTCACATAGGCCTTCTTTGTCCCATCAGGCCTGTAACAGAATAGCAGCAAACTATCAGAAACGCTAATAAAGTCCACATCTAAAATCAATCAAAAGGACAACATGCAAGAAAGCAATATATCAATGCAGGGCAGAGGTATTCCATCTTGAGTGGACTGTCAGGTATAGCCTAGACAATTGTGAACATCCAGATGGATTAATTTATACAAATCTATGGTCTCACACTCCTCACAGAGATGACTGGGTAGAGACTATACACAAGAAAAAAACAGGAACCAACAAGCCTACTGACCTGATCAGTGTATTAACTTTCTTAGCCTGAATGTCATACATCTTCTTCACGGCAGCCTTAATCTTCTTCTTATCAGCACGGATATCAACAATGAAGACAAGAGTATTGTTGTCTTCAATCTTCTTCATAGCAGACTCTGTAGTCAGAGGGAACTTGAGAATTTGGTAGTGGTCAAGCTTGTTTCTTGGTGGAGCACTGATTCTGGGATATTTGGGGTTTCTCTCTTTCTTCAAAGTCTTAGGGCGATGAAAGGTTACAGAAGTGCGGATCTTCTTGGACCTCTTCTTCAAGGTAGAAGCTCCAGATTTCACAGCCTTGGCAACTTTCAAAGCCTGAGCTTTGGCCTCAGGCTTCTTGGGGTTAGCTGGTCCAAAGAAGTTGCAGAAGAGTACATACACAAGATCAATATGCAAATATAATTTAATATAAAAAAACTACATTATTCAGAAATCAAGGCATTATAACATGCTGAAACACAGTGATGACCATATAAACTGAAGTCTTCCATTCCAACAATCACTGAGATTTATTAGATTAAAAAGCATGTCTCAACTCAATTTTGGTGTTTATATAGATGTCAGATCTACCTCAACATTGTACCTTATTGCTTCAGCTGGTTAATCTAAAATCCTACATCCAAGCTATGCCAAAGGCAACAATTAGTGCCCATAGGGAAATAGATAAGGGAAGAACTGAATAGAAAAAAAATGATGCTCAATAGAAGAAAAAAGACATTTCTGAGATAACATATGATATATTAGACAGTTTTTAGCAAAACAATCAATGATATGGCTCAGGGGCAAAGTTTAAGGAACTAGAAATTCAATATAACTCATGTACCTTTAGCGGGTGGAGCCATCTGATAATGCACACAAACCTGTCAAACTCACTGCAAATAGCAAAGCAATTGAAATCAGTAATATTCTGACATTTAGCAACAATAAATCTCATCTTTTGTGAGAGTGCATAAAGAATTGTTTTGGTAGTAGAAATGTATTTTCTTTAAAAGAAACCGAAAGAAAGATGAAAAGAATGAACACAAAAAGAAAGAAGGCATTTTTATTAATTTTCTTGCATTTGATTGTCCATCTTTTCTCACAGTTCCATCCAAACACAACAAATTAACTTGTTTAATTTTCTCTTCTCCCAACACCCACCAATTTAAACAAACCTTAAGATATCAGATTGTGATGAATTATTCAGAAAGCACTCATGGTTCTTCTACTCAAACTCCATGGGCAACCATATGTTGCTTATAACATTAAACCATTAAACAAGGAAGTTACTAGATTAAGCATCCATAAAACAAAAACCAACTTAAACCCTTTAACCTAAAACCTACAACTCTAACACTAAAAAACTCATCTAGAAATATAAATACCATTTCAAAAACAAAATCAAATCTACAAATGCCATGCGCAATCAGATTAGCAGAACCATCAAGGAAATCTCAAAGACATGGAGAAAAATTAACAAAATCTTTACAAAACACGGATCCATCAATCACTATAATAGCTCTCAGAAACCACAAAAATGACAAACTAGGGTCCCATCCATCCATGGAGAAAAGAACGGAGATCGAGAAAAGGGTTCACCTTCTCGTCGAGCTCTCCCGTGCCGTTCCTCCCTCCGCGCCTCGCACCACGAAAGAGAAACCCTAGAGCCGAGAAATGGAGGTTTATATCATGCCGCATAATGAAATGTCAACCGTTAGATTTCCTTGGATTGTTTTCACCCGTCCGATTATAGCCCTCATGGTGTGGTTGGGTCGCGTCGTCGGGCTAGCCAGCTGGCTCGTGTTGGAAAATAAATTTACGGGGGCAATATATAAATATCAGTGATTTGTGGGTTTGCACGTAAATTTCAATGATATTGTACCTGAAGAACTAAAAACTAATTTTAAAACTTGACAGGGACCTGTAGGAGAACATTCTCAAAATTATCACTATATAGTATATACCATATATAGCATTTCAGTGGCTCAGACTCAGAGTGACTCTCCATCTCCGAGCAATGACGCCATACTCCGTCCTCGTCGTCATCCTCTCGCTGTCGCTCTTCCTCATTGACGCCGGAGCTCGACCTGGAGTCCAATTCCATCCATGCAGTACTTCCCTTGTGGTCTCCTACTCCACCTTGTCCTCCTCGTCATCGGACGGCGAACCGTCCCGCATCTTCTCGGTAGATCGCATCATCACCTCTCTCGGCGACTACTCCTCTCCGGACACATCCTCCATGGATATCGTCCGCTGGATCTCGATCGAACGGCTTAGAACCGTGTACCTCTATCCTCCGCCTCTTCTGTTCGCGGTCTTCCTGATGATGACGCTGACGGTGATGTGGCACATGTGGTCCAGCGCCGCCGCGATATGGGAGGCATTCATCTATGATAAGGGCGAAGAAAATCGGAAAAAGTTCGGGTACGTCAAGATCACGAAGGGAACTGGGAATTAGGGTTTATGTTTTGCATCTAGATTTGATTTTCAAGTTCGTGTTCTCCTTCTATTTTTTTTAATTAGCCAAGAATTTTGATCTTCTATTCTGGATTTTTGATGGATTTGGTTTTCACGTGGATTGATGATGAGAAAAAAGAGGCGTTTAATTTGAATGAGTTCAATTTCACTAGACTTTTTTTGTTACTGTCTCCGTGATCCCCGAGGTTCGTGATCAGTTCACATGATAACTTTAAATTTGAAAATTTTCTTAAAATTTGAGCGCAAATTAGAGTTTTAAAATTTCAAAAATATGAATAAAGTCTCTCTGTCTCATGTGTGATAATTCTTTTTTTTTAATTTATAAAAACTAAAAGCTTTTCCAAGTGATGGCTGGCTCTATTTTGAATAAATAATTTAATTTTAAAAATATCATTTGATTAAAACAGAAATAGAAGTTCTTATCTTTGGAATCTTTCTCTGATGCTCTTCTCTGCATCCCACACAATTTATGTAACTGGAAAATTTCAGTCAGACAAATTTTAATAATTAAATCAATTAAAGTATAATTATAAAATAATAACAGATTAAATTATAAACCTAAAAAAAATTAATCTGTTTGATATGTTTTTTTAATAAAAAACACTTATTTAATAAGTTAAGATAATGTTGAGTCTGGCTTATAAAAAAACACTTATTTAACCCTAAAAATAAACACATGACCCTATCTTATGGGTCCAGAATTATACTCACCCTATTCTGAATAAATAAATAACCTACAACCTGAGTCAAGAATCTCCAAACATAACACAAATAGATAGCTTTTTTATACAAATACAACCCCAAAGTTAGAATGAAGTCCGAGCACATCTACTAGGTATAATTCATCCTAAACCATTTTTACAGAATACAAAATGTTTGCCAGAATAAAGTTTCACAAACTGGCAACTACCAGATGCATTAAGTTAGAAATAATATTAACATTCTATCTTAGTATGGCTCAAAATTGGCCATAGAAGATGGCCATGGTGCATAGTGATTGAAAGCAAAGTGATCTCAAGTTTCAGAGCTGCCAATCAATGGGTGAATGGCCCATCTTCTCTAAGATGGCGTTTGTCTGAGAAAAATGTCTGCAAGAGAGAGAAATCAGTCACTAACTTGGAAGACAATATGTCAGGGCTAAAATGTTGGTGTAAGATGCACCAGGTGAAAGTAACCATGAAATAAACAATGGAGGTACAAGCATGATATACCTACTGAACATCTGCAGTAACACAAGATCAATCATTATAGTCAAATCACCAACCTTCAAAAAGAAAATTGATAACCCATTCCCTTTCACAAAAAGAGATTGAGAGTTCAAACCGCGCTTACGGCGTGCTTTTAGTGGCTTATCCACATTTCTTATGGCGTGCTTTTAGTGGCTTATCCACGTTTATTAAAAAAAATCATTATAGTCAAATTTCTAAAAACGTGCCTTGCAATTGATATTTGAGAAAAGACCCTTAAGAGGCTCACAATAAAATAAGTAGACTCAAGATCCAAGCCATTATTTACTATGGAATGAAATTATATTAAAACTATGCTAGGGCTTCATAGATATTGAGCCGGATCTTGTCTTTGACTAAGCTACATGGAGACATATCTAGTATGAAATTAAGGCTTAGTTGTTGTTGTTTACTTAAGGGTGTTTCCCAGTTAAGCCCTGATATTATAGAAAACCAAAGATCATGTATACAATGGTTGACATTACAACAAATATTCATCAAGGAGGTGTGGCACTGTATTGAGCACAACTAAACTAAACTAAGAGACGGAAAAGACTTATCATGTTCTATTATGAACATGGTTGTGTTATTTTCAAGAAACTATATTGTCGTTGCTTTCTCACATGCTATAACAAATCAAAAGATTTGGATATAATATTAGAAGATCACTCTGGACTTATAATCTATCTCAAGTTGGCATGAAGCCCAAGTCTTCAAATACACACTTGGAATATCCAACAGTATGAAAAACTGTGATATTGCCATCACTTTAAACAAGCATTTGCATGCACTATAAACAGCATCCAAGGAAACCATGAAAACAATAACAGTGAAACTGACCTGCATCCAAAAAAACCTCTGTTGGCAGAAAGGCCTGATGGATGAGCAGCCTTTAGAATATGGTGTTTTGATTCATCAATCATTCTGCATAGAGTAAGTTCTAAGTGAAAGTTCAAACAGTACTAGGATGCATTAAAGACATCAATCAATAACTTCACCATAAGGTCAACTAAGCCGAGTTCCAAGTTATACTGACATTATATGATCGAGTTCTAAGAGAGTTAAATGAACTACCCAGGGCAAAAAGTGTTCACATAATGGATTACCACTGCTCTTTATTGGGATGTAAATAACATCTATTCTTTTGAGGAAGTTTTCCTCTTCACTAACGTTTTGCAATCAGGCATAGGTCTATCATATTCAAGTGATCCAGGGCCTTTATCAACATGCTTATCATCCCAAAACCAGCAGCTGCATGGTATGTAATGTAGTACCTTGACTTTTCTTGGGCAGAATTACCCCATAGGAGAAAAACAATTCCTTTTTTCTTATGTGAAATGGTTCGAATCACAGCATCAGTAAAAGGCTCCCACCCTTTCTTTGCATGAGAATTAGCCTGATGATTCCTCACTGACATTTAAAAGGAAAGCAACAGACACAGATATACTCAGCATTGAGAAAAAATGGTCAAGATCAGCAAGCAAGATGAACTCTCCATGAAAACCAATACAAGTACAAAGAGCTCTAACTAGTGCAGAGCCACAGGAAACTGCAAGAGAAATTATCATTTTTTTTCAAATCACAGAAAAAGAAATATGGCTGTAACATAAAATCTATAAGGTTGTAGTTCATTTTAATTTATTGTATATCAATTCCCTTCATATGGTAGGATGTACATATAATTTGTATAGTTAAAACAACCAAAAATATTGATATAATTCCTCAATATTCTAGTAACTGGTCAAGTATATATAATTTGCATGCATAGAGCCACAAGAAAGCTGCAAGATAAATTATCATTTTTTTCAAGGTACAGAGAAGGGAATATGGGCGGGAACTAAAATCTTTATGTTTATAGTTCATTTTAATGTATTTGATAGCAACTGCCTTCATTTGACAGGACATCCATAGTTTAACCAATCAAAAATCTCTATATAATTCCTCGATATTCTTGTAACTAACTGATCATGTATATATAATGTGTATGTGTGTCCTAACAGAGCAAGCTGGATAACAAGCCTTCATTAATCATATATTCTCCCTTTGTGTTAGTCACACAGTCCTTCAGTTATAAGTTCTAGTAATCTTAAGGTCTGCCACTTCTGTTTATTCTGTCTTCCCCATTAGTGACACAAAACTTCAACACAAAATCGACAATATACTTTTGTAGGGGATCTGATTGATTAAAGGTATTTTACAGCTCATGTATTATCAGCATGGATTATAACAACAACAGACGCACAAACAACTCAGCCAGTTCATTCAATCACACCTTGCATAATATATCATATACCTGTAAGGACAGTGTTGAGCAGCAGAACACCCTGCACAAAATAAAGTATAAATTTAGTGTTGAACGCCCTTTGCACCGGGGAAAGATTCAATGCTCCAGAGTTCTTAAATAAACTAAAATCTAATTGCAATTGCAGAATTTCAGATTGAAAAGAACCAACAGATCCTCCCTCCCTCAGCTCATCAAATTACCAGTTAGAGCCATCCAAATATAATGAATTAACAAAGGGACAATTGATTAAACCCAAGGATCACAAAAAGATGAAGAGCAGTAAATCATATCCAATTGATCACCTGCACGGCCCATCTCTCCAGGTTACCATGTGAAGGGATAGAACACCCAACATCCTTATGAAGCTCCTTGAATATGTTCATCAGGCTCGGAGGCGACCTAATACCCTCAGGCACAGAGAAGGAAAGCCCCATAGCTTGCCCTGGCCCATGATAAGGATCCTGAAACAAAAAATCATCACCATAATCTCAATGCTCAAGCAAGCACTGCAAACAAGGTTCTTTTGGTGCAAATATATACCTGCCCGATGATCACAACTTTCACGCGATCAAATGGAGTGGAATGAAGGGCATTGAAAATAAGAAAGGGAGGCGGATAGATCGGGACGCTCCCCTGGACCTCGCGCTCCAAGAACTTGCATAGATTCTTCGCGTAGGGCTTCTGAAGCTCCCCGGGGAGCGCCTCCAGCCACGCATCCTCCACCAAGAGTTCCTCCAGCCTCACATACCCCATCCCTTCCGCTGCAACCCCATAATCGTTAGAGAAGACATGCAAGAAAAAGCATAGAAACCATATGAAGCAGTGAGTGATGAAATGCCTTTCGCTTTCTCGATTCTTTCCGTGCAAATCCTGAGATTTCGCTTGGATCGGGCGAGGGACTTGTTGATCTCGATCCGCTTCTTCTGTTCGGCGGTGAGGAAATCCGACGGGGAATCGCCGTCGACGGGGGATGACTTGCAGAGTGAGACGATGGGGGATTTGGGAGCTAGGGTTTCGGGGGAGGTGGCAATGGTTTTGAGGCGTTTCGCGGGGTTGAAGATCTCGGTTAGGGTTTTGGAGGAGGCCATTTCGCTCTTGGGGCTGAAACGAACAGACGGATGGTGATGTTGATGGAGATGGGACCGCTTTTATAGTGAGCGGGGAGAAGGGATGTTTGGCGGGAAATACTGAAATGACCAAAATACCCTTCTGATGTACTAATGTAAAAAATAACTTTGTTTAAAATTGTAAATTTTTTTAAAAAAAATTCCAGAATTTTGATATTTTTCTTTTTGAATGATAAGATCCTAAGTTAAACAACATATCACTATAACTACGGCAAACATTTGTTGCATCTGTTGAGGTAGTTGACTGAAGCTTTCATACACCATTGTTACATTTGATCAATGGGCTTCTCTTGCTAACCAATCAGCCAAGCGATTTCTTTCTCTTTAAATTTTGTTAGCCTCTCCCAGCTCGGGTTTGCCATCAGTATTCGCTTACATTCATTGTGTCCCTCTTGTTCTCATGTTATGGTCTTCCTCTCCTGACTACAATAACCTTGGCAGCTATGTGTTGTCTGTGTATACTTGAGCTCCAGGGCTTCTCATTTGCACCAGCCTCTGTAAGCCCTCTCTCATAGATAGAGTCTCCTTCAAATACAAACTTTGCTTACAGACATCCAATATCTGCAACACAAAACACTCCAGTAGTGGTGGTTATTAAGTATCTCATACCTACTCTACTTATAAAATTTTGAGATTTTTTTTATAAGCTGTGGATGAGGCTAGAGGACTCCTTTTGGGAGGGAGATGTGATAATCGCTAAAAATGATTTGTTTTACTTTTTTATCTTTTATATACCCCAAATCTCGACCTCCATATGTCAAAGATCCTCACGTGGCACATAAAGACAACACATATCCCAAAGGGAACCGCCATGTTAGGGTACCGCCACCATCCCTCAGTGGCGAAAGGGTCTCCCATACCATCTCTCATGATGGCATATAAGACCCCAAAAGGTGATGGGACAGGGCCTAGTTCCCAAGAAACTCCAATGGCATAAAGAGGGAATACCTCAGACGAAAGGAGGATAAGCTCATTATGATCAACATACTTACTACCTCTTTACTACTGCTTCTCTCTTCTCTTCTCCGGTGACCTCCGGGCTAACTTAATCGTCGGAGTGGGCTTGGGCATCTAGGCTCTCCCCTCTCTCACCGGTGCCTATTCTTATCCCTTTTCAGGTAAACCATCTGTGTGAACACCTTCGACATTAATTCCAACCGTTATCAGTTGGCTTGGACTGGAGGCAATCCCGACCCAAACCGATTTTTGTGCTGACAGATTTGTAACACCCTAATCCTTTCCAGGACCCAGGTGTCACACCAGCCAGGTCAGGGAGTGAACCCCGGCCTAAGGCTGTATATAAGCATAATCAACTCATAATCAAACGAACATTTAAGGAAATATAATTCAAGTACAACAATATTACAACCCATAGTGTCTTGAAATCTCGCACAAGTTTAGTTGGGAGATAATATACTCCCCAAATAAAACAACAAGAATTCAAATAAGGACGCGCCGGGTCTGGTTTAACTAAGGGATTCATCCTATTTAACTCCCTAAGCAGGGCCATGACCCTACTCTACTACCTGCAAAGAGAAAGCAACAAAAAGGTGAGCTACAGTGAGTCAAATGAGGTACAACACTCACCGCCGTGTTCAGACACCTCGTAAGTCTTCCATATCAAGTAATGAAATATCGAAAAAGAAATACAAGAACTAACGATATTTAAATCATGAAAAGACAATAACATGCCGATCGTAATATATCTCATGGAAATATTTAGTGAAGTCATACATACCTTCAAATATTTATTAAATCTTTATCGTTAGGTCGGGAAATGATTTTACATATGTCCTGGCCAATCTAACTTGTTGTAAGAGGCCTCCACGGTTGGACCAACTCAACAACCGTGGAGGTGACATCCTATGGAATCAAATCCTTGTCATCATTCTTATTAATCTACAAGAGGTGATTTCCATGTACGTCCCCGCAATTAACCTCAAGTTTAGTCTTCACGGCGTTGGACCAACTCAACAACCGTGGAGGTGACAAGCCATGGAATTAATTCCTCATCAACATATACGCGACTCACACCCCTTCTTCATACAACGGAACCGGAGTGAAAAACGAGTGGGACCAACTCAACACTCGATAGCTCTCCCATTAACCAACTCAACGACCGTGAGCTATAATATATATATGCGATACCAAGCACCTCAAGAGTACGTAAAGGGGGTTTTATTTCAGAAATCGTAATGGTTTGAAATGTATAGTTCGCCAAGTAAAATGTGAATTATAGAAATCACCCCTTCCATACCTAGTATCATACTCTCCGGCTCAAGCCATAGAGTCACCTCAAGCAGCGCAGTATGTGAGTACCGTGTAGTGCACTAATATGTCTATGTAATATAATCTCTACTTTATGCTTGAAAAATTTATAGTATTTCATAAATGAATTTTCTAAAAATACCAACATGATCTCTACTTTCATGCTAGAAAACTTACGATTTATGAAAATTAATCAACTCATATATGCATTCTCAAGAAGACAATACTGTAACAAAAATACGAGAGAATACGTAAATGTATAATTGTGTTCTCACCTCAAGATAGTAGATTCCTAGGTTTGATCGGCTCTTCTAGCCGGTGGACACCTTTGCCCCTTCTGTCCTAGTGGATCAAAACACGCTTTCTTTTAAAATTGAATGATCCTCATTCCAAAATTTACTTCACATAATAGAACACGATAGGTCCTATTAAATACATTTAAAGCATGGTTTCCCTTAATACGATTTCAGATTTATAAGGAATGGAAAATACTTGTCCCACTAAAGGTTTAGTATAGTCCGCTTTGGACCCTTCATAACTTCCTGATCCGAAGTCCCGATCGGGTCGATCAAGTACTCAACGTTAAGGTCTCCTCGATGACCTTTCTAACGCATCTAAAATAATTCTCCATCGTAAAGCATCGGGCTAAATTCATCCCTGAAAGGGATAGCTCGCATTAGTTCAACGAAAATTTCTAAGAGAGTTTCCCTATTTCTAGGGCTCCAAATTTATACATAAGCATTTATCAAGTAATCAAATCAAATGTAAATTCATCCATCTAACATGCTAATCTCTTGTTAAAAGCTACACCTTCAACTAATCATGCATCTAACTAGGTTTTTCCCCAATTTAATTAGGGCTCGACAAAAGGTTTATTTGAAGCCCTCAAGCTCTGCATGCTTCCACCGCTGGGATAAACGTGATGGCCGAGAGGCCGCCGAGGCTTATGGCTCACGGATCTAGGAAGTGAGGTGGTCACGGGCCTGAATCGGGCTTACCGGAACCAATGCGAGGAGGAGGCGGATCGCCCGCGAACGAAAGCGAGATGATCGAGGGAGAGAGAGATCAAGGGAACGAGAGAGAAAATTGAATTCTCTCTCTCTCTCGTTCTCTCAGTCCTGATATAAAGAGAGATTGAGAGACGTTTTCCTCTCTCTCTCGCGTCTAAAGACAGAGATCAGTTTCTTTCTCTCTTTTTTTTTTTCTTTTTTTTTTCTTTTTCTTTTACTTTTACTTTTTCTTTTTCTTTTTCTTTTTATAATATTTTCTTTAATTAAAATATATTACCTTTTAAATAATTATCTTTTTTTTAACTATTATCTTTTAAATATTTTATAATATTTTATCGTTATTTTATGTCACATCACTATTCAAAAAAAATATTTTTCTATCAATAATTCTCCCGATCTAGATCCGGGAATCCCGGCCGACGCCCCTAAATGTATTACGGACGATCAGAAGGCCACTGTCGTTCTTATCTCCCAATCTCGGATTCGCGAATCTAAGCTTTTGACTACTTAAATCTACTTTATCAACTCTAATTTGTCCGATATTCCTACTTAATTAATATGGATTAATTAATATTTAATTAATCTCTGTTTAATTATTCTAACCCTACCACTATCCAACCCACTGATTATTCTATGTCCAATCTGCCTCGCCCAAAACGGCCTTCTAATCATTGGTTGAATTTTTTGGACTTTAGTTTCATAATTTCCTGATTTCCCTTAATTTAAGTTGTTAAAATAATTAATTTAATTTACGTGTTAATTAATCCCATGGTTTTTCTCCAGAAAAATAATTTATTAAATCATAGAAATTTTCAGGGCGTTACAAGATTGGTGTCGTCCGTGGGGACTGAACGAAAAATCGTGTGCACCATGAGAAGAATAACTCACAGTTCAGCCCAGGGAGTTGGTGAAGCACCGATGAACGAACCAAATGCACCAGAGGTCAACCCCGGCCTCGGCCTCGACCAACACCATCGCCCTGAGGCGGATGTCCAAGAGGATCGTTACCGCAACCTGGAGCGACAGATGAAGAACCGAACCCAGGCCCCGTTGAGGATCGAGAGACAGGTTTCGTAGTCCTCGGTGCCCCATAACCCCCCACTTGGTCGCTAGGAGGGAGATCAAGGTCACCTAGGTCGCTAGGGGGGAGATCGAAATCAAACCCCCACACCAGGAGGCCTGACGAAAGGTCAGTGAAGGGGAAGAGTAGGACAACCCTTAATGGAAGCAGCTCGGGGTCCCCACAATCTCGACAATCTACGAGAAACCTGTCGCTCCCGCAATATGACACACATCTCAGAGCATGCAAGGAAGACATGAAGGGTAGCCACCGCCCGTTGTCACCCTTCATACATGAGATTACGGAGGCTCCCTCGCGGCCTTAGGCCTCTCGCTATGGAGACATTCAATGGCACTACGGACCCGAACAACCATGTGGGGCTTATGATGTTGAAAGTTGCACAGAAAGTTGTAACAAAGAAACGACTAACAGACAAGAGAAAAGAGAACAAGAGTTAAGTTGCAACAAAGAAACGACTAACAAACAAGATGAAACAACTACATATTGAAAGTCTTTTTATTTCATTTCATCATTTCAGACTTCCATACTCACTTAGAGCAATTCATTACAATTTATAGAACTTCACCTAACAATGAAAATAAGGAAAGAAAATTACATAATCCGGGAATATTTCAAATAATTTAAATAAATCCTCTAACTAAGGAATCCTCCAATCAAGAAAATCTCTAATCTTCAAGATCTTCAATCAAGCTGATTTCCAGCTGATTTCCAATCAATCTTCAAGGTCTTCAAGCTGATTTCCAGCTGATTTTCTGTCAATCTTCAACATATGAGACCCTAATGCTCATAGATGCCTCCTCCGATCCCATGATGTGTCGGCGCTTCCCGGCGACGCTAAGAGGAGCGACACTAGTATGGTTTAGAGCCTCTGTCCTAACACCATCGCCTCGTTTGAAGAGTTGTCCGAGCTCTTCGTTAACCATTTTGTGAGCGCCAAGAGATGGAAGAAGACGTTGAGCACTCTCATGAGCGTGCAACAACAGGAGGAAGAAAGTCCACGTGCGTATGTGAATTGTTTCATTGAGGAAACCCGCACCATCCTGAAGCTTGACCAATCCATTGCAATCATCGCACTCATAGAAGGTGTGCGTGACTCATCGTTCAAGTTCTCATTGGCCTTGAACTCGGAGGAGATCCAGTAGGGATGGAAAACATACAAGAAGGTCAAGGTGAGTCAATTGAAAGAGGGGAAAATGACAACAGAGTCTTAGAAATCAACTCTCAAGCCGTCAAAGGATCGGAGTGCCCCCCGACCTTGGGAGACTAGCAAGGTAGAGAAAGGTATCAAAACTTTGCCCCATTAATAACATTAGGGCCAACATCCTTACGCAGGTGAAGAGGTATCATATATATATATATTTTTTTCAGTAGCTTCGAAACATAAAATAAGATATAATTATTATATTTTTGGCCTTTAATAGATAGGATAAGTCTAAGTCCAAAAATGAAAAGTTAAAAGAAATGGGCCGCCATTCCCGGGCCCCAATCCTTATAACATCTCTGGCGATGCTCCTCGTCGTCTCCTCATCCCTCTCCTCTCTCTCTCGGTCACTCCCTCTCTTCCGCGCCGGCGTCGTCCCTCGTCGTCTCCCCCGATCCCATCCCTGTCCTCTCTGGTCCTCCTCATTCTCCTTCTGTCTCTCTCGCCTGCCCAAGTCCACCACCACACCTCTCCCTGCAGTCGCCTTCTGCTCCTCCACCATGGCCGCCGCTGGCGCTCTTGACGATGGTCTCGAATCCAATCCTCTCCTACAGGACTTCGATTTCCCCCCGTTCCATGTCGTTGAGCCCAAGCACGTTCGCCCTGGCATCCGCGAGCTTCTGAGGAGACTTGTATGGTTTTGTCTTGCTCTTGAGTTTCTTTGGGTTTCGTTTTGGTTTGATCTAGGGTTTGGTGTAGGATAGGGATCTGGAGGAGCTGGAGAGGAACGTGGAGCCGACGTGGCCGAAGTTGGTTGAGCCGCTGGAGAGGATCGTAGACCGCTTGCAGGTTGTTTGGGGGATTGTTAACCATCTCAAGTCGGTCAAGGATTCACCTGATCTCCGAACCGCCATTGAAGAAGTCCAGGTTCGTTTTATGCCCTCGTTCTGCTCTTATGAGGATGTGTTTGTTTGGAGATAAGCAGAGAAAGTAGAGATAGGTTGTATCTCCAGTTGCTGTTTAACGGAGATACTCTGTCTTTGATCAAATCTGTATTTTGAGATACAACATCCACAGGAGATAGTGCAAATGGAAACACTTCAAACAAACAGGCCTGATGTAGGATTTGGTCTGTAATCTCAATTCCTACAATAAAATACATCCTGATATGGTTTCCTTTAGATTTCATAAGCCCATAGTAGTCCTCAATGAGGTGCCTTGCTATTATAGTTTTACTTTTAAAACTTTTGTTCTTTTGAAACAATTCCCTTGTAGTCCCGTATGCAAGTTTTTCCAATTTTTTTATGTATCAGCATGACATTGAGTATATTGTTTTTTTCTCCAGCCCGATAAGGTCAAATTTCAGCTTAGGTTGGGACAAAGCAAACCCATTTTTAATGCTTTCAAGACAATTCAAGAGTCCTCGTCTTGGCCGACTCTCACTGAGGCCCGTAAGCGTATTGTAGAAGGTAATTCTGATGTGCTTTTCTCCATTTTATATTTCTCAAAAACAATCAGAGGGAACAAAGTATTTGATGCTTTTTAGTGTTTCTTAATTGCACTCCAAAAGTTGAATATGTTTCTGTTCCCAATTAACATATGAAAGTTTGTGCATTGATTGCACATATTTTATGACCATGGTATGGAACTCTGTAGAAGTTCTATATGGTGCTATGCACTATATCTTCTATCAATCTTGATTTAGTTATTGACACTACTTGCTTTAATGAGATTACTTTGTTCTTATCGTGATGCAAGTTACGTTCATTTGGATTTCAAATTCGACGTAATTTGAAATGCTGAAATTAGCTATTGAGTTGTCATTTCTATTCTCAGGAGTTTAGAGCAATGAAAGAAAACCATTCCTTTTGTGATTTCATATTCATAGGAGTCTAAAATAGGAAAAGATGATCATTCCTTTTATCATTTTTTACTCATAGGAGTCTAGAATAAGAAAGAAAGGTTATTCTTTATATTTTGTATTACTCCTCTATTTAAGAGGCTAGTTGCATCATTGAAAATGAGAGGTTTGAATTCATCAACCTAGTATGACTCTAGTAACTGGTGCGGATGCTTATCCCATTTGAGTTTTTGTGTCTATCACACTTCTTCCCTTATTCTCTATTTACTCTACAATTTCTATAAGCGGACCGTTTATGGGCCGTGTCATATCAACACAAAAAATACTATAATTTATTTATAGAAGTCGCCCCTTAATGTTCAGTTGGCTAAAATAACTCTAAAAACATGGCATTGGTTTGATAGAACAATTTCTTAATTTTTTTATTAGTTTTCCTTTCCTTTCATTCCCTTATATTTTTTTGTCCGTTTATTTTCATGGAAGGGTGCTTCATACAGTATAAAATTCTAAAGTTCAGAAATTTGAGATAATCTTTTCAAGGCCACTTATCAAAAATAAAAATAAAAATAAGAATAAAAAATTTGGAAACCCAAGGTCAACTTTAGGATGAACCACACAATACTGATGACGGTGATCCTGCATGGTCAAATTTAACAAGATCATGATTCATGAGTAACTTTATGAATAATTATGTAATGAAATGCCACTGTTTATATGTTTATCTGAAACCTTTTGTGTGTTAAAAGATTATTGGCATACATATTTGCATGTCTTTTTATTCTTGTTTTATTTGTTTTTCTTGTGCTTTACAGCTCAGATAAAGGAAGCTGTTCTTAATGGTGTTGCTCTTGAAGATGAAAAGCGAGAAAAGTTTAATGAAATTGAACAGGTATGTTATAACATCTAAATTAGTATGTGCATTCTTCTTTACATTCTGGCATTGTTGTTACAATGTGTTCTTTGCTTAATTTTACTATACTACATCAGCCTTGTCTTCTGTAGAAATTAATAGTATTTCTATTGATTTTTTTTTCTCTTTTTTACTATTCATTTAGTTAAGTATGTTCGAGCTATAAGCAGTCAATAACTTCAGTTTCAAACAATCATTATTGTGGTAAATTAACTTGGAATTATGTTACAAGGAATTCAAATTATTGTAAACTTTGAATAAAATATCGGATAACTCTTATGGTGTTTTGGCATTACTTTTCTTAAAGAACTAAGTTGGAGCTTTCAGTAAAAAGAGTTTTTTTAGAAATAGCGCTTTTGGATAGAGTATTTTGTTGTTTGGTTTGTCCAGTAAAGGAGTTTCTTAGCAAAAGCTTAGCCTAACTTATGAATAGAAAGTTAAGTTTCAACTTCTAGTTATGGTTGTTTTCATTTTTAAACAAGCTTAAGCACTTGCATCAACATACAACAACATACAACAAAACTTCCATTTCAACTTTTAAGTATCGGAAGAGCTTTCAATGATTAGAGAGCTGTTTTAAAGCTTCTAAAATGCAATGGCAAACACACCCTTAACCTCCACTCTAATCTGATAGATAATAATTCCAACTCTTTATTTTACTGAAGGACTTTTATATGGTGATCCTAACTTACTAGTAAACCCGAACTGACAAAAATCAGTGTTTTTTTTTTTTTTTTTTTTGAGTTTGATAGAACTTCAGAACTTCTTGACTCATAAAATAGTAAAAATGCCAAGATCTGGAAATTAAATGACATGATTTTGCTTATGTGGGTGTCAATAGACTTAATACCGAAATTTTACGTCTTAGGGTTTTCTAGATTGTTCACTTGGTGAATTAGTTGAGTCTAACCTCTACTACTTTATGAGGTTTTCTTGAATATCACATGGTAATTGTGCATTTTTGCTAGATAAATATATTGCGAGCAACCAATCCATTTTAAGTATGCAAGAAAGCAAGCAAGGAAAAAAAAGAACTCATCTATTTGATGAAAGAGATACTCTTTTGTTATTGAAAGAAAACATACCAAGGTTCTACAATTTGTGAACCAGAAAAATTGAAAGTTCCCATTGTGTTTCACTTCTCTCATCATGAACTTGTTGCAGGAGCTAGAAAAATTGTCTCAAAAGTTCAGTGAAAATGTATTGGATGCCACCAAGAAGTATGAAAAGTTAATCACTGATAAAAAGGAGATTGAAGGGCTGCCCCCGACGGCACTTGCCCTAGCTGCACAAGCAGCTTTATCCAAGGTACCTTTGACCTGTTTCGTAACAAACTACTGTTGTTTCTGGTGCAAATTCTTATCATATGGTTTTCATTTATTATTTATTATTTATTATTTTATTTATGCATTTGTAAAATCAGGGTCATGAAAATGCTACTGCTGAGAATGGCCCATGGGTTATTACATTGGATGCTCCAAGCTATCTTTCTATTATGCAACATGCATGCAACCGATCCTTGCGAGAAGAAGTTTATCGTGCTTACATTTCACGTGCCTCTAGCGGGGACGTTGATAATACTCCAATTATTGATCAGATTTTGAAGCTCAGACTGGAGAAAGCTAAGCTTCTTGGATATAATAACTATGCTGAGGTATAACCTCCAACCTTAGATTAGATGACATGGTCTGCTATGATCAAATTTGCTTCAGAAGCACTGTTATGTTGGTTGTCTTCGTGCCAGCATCTTTCCCTTTTCGTGATCATTTGACGTTTTATTAAAACAGAAAAATGCATCATTCTTTGAATTAAAGGTCAAGGTAAGGTAAATTGAAGTAGGAACTAAATCTAAGGATTTAATGGTTAAGGAAATTTGGTGTGCTTGTTTAGGAAAACTACTTTCAGTTTTTAGGTTTTTTTTTTTGCTTCTGTTTCCTGACAGTGTATTACTATTATCTATTAAAAATAAAAGCTGTCTTATAAAATTTGAAATTGTGTTAAGATAAAAGCATACTATCTAGAGCCTGCCTTATTAATAACTGCAATATAGCCTCAGCTATCTAAATTACGGTGTTGCATGCCCATCACATGACTACTATGTAGAAACTGAATGAATTTATTTTGACTAATTAAGCAAACTTTTATGCCTCTCCTGTATCACATGTCCATAAACATTGAGATCATGCACAAAACAAAGAAGATAAAGAAAATGATGGAAATCTTACAATGGTTATAGAATTGAGGAGAAGAATGATACAAAGATAAGATAGGATATCTAAGCAGATGAAGTAATGAGAAATTTTTTGAAGTGAGTGAGTGTAACTTTTGTTGGCTTTAGATTGAGTTCTTCAAACTCTTGGATGGTGTGTCTTCTCATGTTAGTGGAAGCATTTTTTTGGACGGAGTTTATATTTCATTTTATCACTTGCATTCTGAATCTCTGATAAATATCTTGATTTTCAAACTTTCCTGCCATGGGTACCCATATTTGTGTTGACTAGTGCTTGATCTATGTTTCTTTTGCTCACTTTAAAATGTCCATCTTGAAGGTAAGTATGGCAATGAAAATGGCTACAGTTGAACGAGCAGTGGAGCTCCTTGAAAAGCTACGAAGTGCTTCCTGGGATGCTGCAGTTAAAGGTACAATTTTCTTTGATGATGCAAGTGGACATAACGAAATCTATGAACTCTTTGCAGTTGGACCACATGTTTCTAGGTGTAATACCCAATTTAGTCCCTCTGTTATATCGATTTGTGACTTTAGGTCCCTCTATTATAATTTGAGCCCTATAGGTCCCTCTTCTTTCACAATTAAGAAATGTCAGTCCGTCCTTTCGTCAACTTTAGGGGCTAAACAGGCCTTTAATATGCCTTTAGGGACTGACATTTCTAAATCGTGAAAGTATAGGGACAAAAAATGCTCAAATTATAATAGAAGGACCTAAGGTCACAAATAGGTATAATAGAGGGACTAAATTGGGTATTACACCCATGTTTCTAGGTATTCTAATTTTAAGGTTGTCATCATAAACACTGCGAGTTGCAGAATTGCTCTATTTTAATTTTTTAATTATATATATATATATATATATATGTGAGTAATGTTGCTATGCGGCCGGCCCATAGCAACACCAAACCACAGTAAAAAAAAAAAAACAAAAACCCACCACCCCAGGCACAGTGAGTCAAAGTGGGCCGGTCGCAAGTTGCGGCCGGCCGCACTCTATCAAAAGTATATATATATATATATATATATATATATATTTGAATTCTCTCCTTTTCTTGCCATCTATCTATTATATTAAACCTAAAGGAACATGTTTATAACAATGGGAAAATGGTTATAGAGATTACATAAAATCCATGAAAAATATTTAGAAAATTGGAATTACTTTCCAAATTGTCAGTTTTTTGAATTTTTAAATTTAAAAAATGGAATTCATACGCTACAAAGAAGTTGGTTATGAAGTTGGGATTGGGCTATAGAAACAGGATGAAGTGATAAATTAATATATGGAACAAAAATGAAAGTATTATGTGGAAAAGTAATAAGAAATTGAGTTTTCTTATCTCGACCATGACAAGAGAGAAAAAATATCTAGTAAAATACTAAGTTGATAGTATTTAGCTTAGCATAAAAACTACTAGCTTGCTTTTGTGTTTCATTTCCATGCCATCAAGCTTGAGGCTTATTATTGATTTAATTTTAGCTCTTTCCTAATTGGCACTTTAGGTTCCCATTTTAGTGTTCTCTCTCTTGACGTCATAATTCATATTTCGGACATTTAACCGGTGCTAATAATATTTATTTTTCTTCTTGAGTTTGTAGATATGGAAGACCTGAAGGCATTTGCTAAAGAAAAAAATGCTGAAGAAGCTAATGAATTGACACATTGGGACATCACCTTTTGGAGCGAAAGGCTTCGGGAGTTGAAGTATGACATCAATGAGGTGGATCTTGCCTGTTTTCAATTCCTTCACATTATTGCATGTATCTTCTATTTTATTTTTAGTGTTAACAGTAGTTGTGTTATTCTCCAGATCATGTTGTTTGCTTCAACTTCTATTTGATCATAAACTTCATACATAATACGTTCTGTGTGTACTAAATTCTGGTTGTCTAATTATTACAAGTTGTGACTATTTATTTGCGATTATGCTCAAGTTATTTATTTTCTACAATACTTAAATCTAGTGTTTACCTAGAGTTTGATACTTTCTATGTTCTTTAATTAAGATTTATGTGGATTAGTTGCAATAGCAAGGCACATCATGTTTCTAAAGTTGAAATCTTGTCTTTCTTCTACTTAATGTTATACAGGAGGAGTTGCGGCCTTATTTTTCATTACCAAAAGTTATGGATGGTCTTTTCAGTCTTGCCAAGATGCTTTTTGATGTCAATGTAGAACCAGCCGATGGCTTGGCACCTGTAAGATATATATATATTTGTTTGTTCCTTTCGCTTGTTCAAGCCATGGTACCCCCTAAAGTTTGTTTGATGGTAAATGATTCTTTCTTTAGGTTTGGAATAATGACGTCAGATTCTATTGTGTGAAAGATTCTTCTGGCAATCCAATTGCCTACTTCTATTTTGATCCCTATTCTAGGCCTTCTGAAAAACGTGGTGGGGCTTGGATGGATGAAGTACTCTCCCGTAGCCGTCTTCTTGCTCGCAATGGTGTGCCAGTTAGGTTGCCTGTTGCCCACATGGTGTGCAATCAAACACCTCCAGTTGGTGGCAAGCCCAGTCTCATGACATTCCGTGAGGTGATTATATTTATCACTTAATTTAGTGGAATAAATGTAACACTATTGATGATTTTCATATGGTTAGTCTATAGATGAATCAATCAGTAAGAACAAGAAACTGGTTGGCAATTTAGGAAAAAAATTCAAATTATTGAGTATGGTGAAATAATTCTTTGTTCGCATGCAAAGATAAAAATCCTCCACAATGACAGTTAAATACAGACCATTTGAGATTCTGCTACTCGGTCTTTACGAGGTGTGCTGATTTTTAAATATCTTGGCTGTTGATCATTCTCTTTGTAGGTTGAGACAGTTTTCCATGAATTTGGTCATGCACTTCAACATATGCTCACCAAACAAGATGAATGTTTAGTTGCTGGAATTCGTGGTATAGAATGGGATGCTGTTGAACTACCTTCACAATTCATGGAGAACTGGTGTTATCATAGGTATCAGTGTGCTTAGGCCGTCTGAATCTTTAACACAGTTTATTTTTATTAGTTTATCTGACATGCGCCTTTTCATTTTGTAAATCCTATGATTTGGGAATTTCAACTTTTGGCACTTCATACATTTCTGACTTATTAGTCTTTAAATCTATATTTGACTTGCCACAATTTACTAATTTAGGTTGAACACATGCTCACCAAACCTTGTTTTGAAACTGCAACTATTTTTTTACTAAATAAAAGCATGGTTAGATTTCATTCCAATAAAACCATCTTCAGTCAACAAATGGGGCAAACAAAACAATTTTTACAATCTTTAATATCCTAAACACCTTTTATATGTCATTAATTTGTTGTTCCTCTAGTAGGATCTGTTCAGAGATGACAATATTCTTACATCTAGAGATGACAATTTTCGTGGGTTTAATGGGTCTCCTGTTCATCTTAACCCTTATGGGATCTGTTTAGAAAATCCTAATAAGGTTTTGGGATGGGTTTGGATTGTAAAATTAAAACCTAAACGGTTTTCGTATTTGACCTTTGGGTATTCAGACCTGTATATATCTTTCATGAATACATCTGTGAAACCTAAAAACTGAATATTATAGATAATGCATGTATATCTGTCAGTATATAAATGTATATATATGTGTATATGTCAATTTATTTATCTATATATGTATATATGTTAGTGTATATGGTTTATATATATGTGTGAATTCATTATTCTAGAAATCTAATTGTAAATAAAATTGTCATCTCTCTCACATATATGTGAAGATTGGTTTATTCAGATGATTTAATAAGGCTTAATCTTACAAATTTGTAAAATCTTATGTATAGGCCGGCCGGATGTTCAGCCGGCTGATTGTAACATTTCTATTATATCTTATATATATACAAAAAATATATATAATATTTTTTATAATGTATTTAGATATATTTTGATTTATCTATAAATTTTAAACAATATATACTTTTTAAAATTATATGCACATATATACATGTATTCTGAAGATAAGATAATTTAAAAAGTATATATACATATCTATATATTGTTTAAAATTTATAGATAAATCAAAATATATCTAAATACTTTATAAAAAATATAATATATATTTTTTTGTATATATATATATATAATATAAAATTAGTGTTAGGATCAGGTGGCCGGATGTCCAGCCGGCCTGATCCTAACACCTCTCTCCCGCTCTCTCTCTGTATATATATAAACATATAATTTTACAAATTGATATTGTTTGTGGTTGTACGCAACCTACACACCATCATCAATAGATGTATCTTTAGTTGAAGCTGCATATAAAACGTGTTCCGGAACTTTTGCAGGGATACTCTAATGAGTATTGCAAAACACTATGAAACTGAAGAACCTCTTCCTGAAGAAGTGTATTTAAGGCTTCTTGCTGCAAGGACATTTCGTGCTGGCTCTTTGAGTCTTCGTCAGGTAACCATTGCCTCTTATATGATGTGTTTCATTTGTTCCACATTATTTGGTATCCAAATACATGCCTGTAGTTTACTGATTGTCCACTATATAGCGACAAATGTAAAATTGGATGGTCGGATTTCTATGGTTAATGTTTACTTTTAAGTTCCCAATTTTTGTCGTTTGATCTGTTATCTCATGTTTGGAGTGATATCTCCATTTGGTTGCCCAAGCTGTAGTATATATATCCAAATCAGGATGATCAGACTTGCTAACTATGTGTGGTCTGAACTGGCTACGTCTTTGTCAGACACACGGGCAATATACATGTGTGCATGTGTAATTTTTTTTTTTTTATCAAGATGGAGGCATTGACTATTTGGGCTTGCATAGGTTCCCATTTAAAAATTTTGAATTCTAGCAGGCCTTTTTTTTGAAATAGATATTGGGAATATTAGTAGGCTTAGGTTTTAAACCATACCCACTAAGTGAAGGCAAATATTCTTGATTGTTTTTGTTGTATGAGAATAATTACTGTTCATCAATATTTACCAAGTGATGCAAGTTATTTCCTTCATTATTGTTTTCTTCTGCAGCTACGATTTGGGTGCATAGATTTGGAACTGCATACAAAGTACATTCCGGGTGGACCTGAATCTATTTATGATGTTGACCAAAGAGTAGGAAGACAAACACAAGTCATTCCTCCTCTCCCAGAAGACAGATACCTTTGCAGTTTCAGCCATATATTTGCAGGTTTAGTCATTAAGTTCTGTGGTTTATAGCTAATCCTATTCTTTTTCAAGTTTCTATTCATTTGAACTTACATGTTGCTTCTCTTTTAAATTTTCTGCTTGTAGGTGGATATGCAGCTGGCTACTATAGTTACAAGGTAATCATTGATGGCCCTCATTTTTTTTTTATAAATATTTATGGCCCTCATTTGAGTTTATACTTTACATTGCTCTGTCACATTAATGTTTTGTGACAAATGATGTGCAACTTCTTACTCAGTGAATCTTATCAAAATTTATTTCTTTTCTCCACTTGTGTGGTTGTCTCATTCATAAGGGATGGAGGTTGCACAAGGTGATAACGAGGAATTGGAACATGACAATGGCTAATGTCCTAAATACTTGTTATTGAAGCATTGCATACATTATTTCTACAGTAGTTTTTATTAACTTCTACTTCATGGAATGTACTTTTTTTGAAGTACTATTCATTCTCTATTTGAAATGTATAGCTTCTAAACCATTTAGACTAATAATGTTATTTTGTATTATTCAGCATGATCTTTTGATTGTGGTTTAATAACTTCATGGATGTTTATTCATCCACTGAGACGCAGAACCAGAAGCCTCCCTCGG
Organism: Dioscorea zingiberensis; assembly: GCA_026586065.1. NCBI lineage: Eukaryota > Viridiplantae > Streptophyta > Magnoliopsida > Dioscoreales > Dioscoreaceae > Dioscorea > Dioscorea zingiberensis. The sequence goes on from CM048826.1 coordinate 39,045,971, forward strand.
GAGGCTGGTTGATTATGTTTTTCAGTTCAACAAGAACAGAGCAGCATTCTTTTCTAAAGTTGCATCTAATTTTTTTCTTCTTATATATCTAGTTTAATTGATAAATGACCATCTGTTATCATCAATCAAATTATAACTCATAAGTAATACAATTGCTTATTTTTAAATATATCGAAAAATAACTTTATTTTTTGTTGCAATGTTCCACAATATTATGGAATTATGGTTACCATGAAGAAACAACTAGTTGAGAATAGAACCAAATTAAACATAATTATTACAAACCTATATATTTAAGGTTGTGTTTTGAAGCTCATGAGAGTTTTGTCTTTCTACTCAATGTTCTTGCTCACCCACACCTTTTTACTTGCTATATAGCAGGTTAATTTTTTTTCCATATATCTGCTATAAAAGGTAACCTGTATATTGACGGCAAGCTGCAATAGCTGACAGTGAGTTTTGATAATAAAGAAATGCCTGATAAGTTTGCTGCTTTTTATGTAGTAGGATGAATTATTTGCTAATAATTGCTATTTGATGGTTACTTTTGGGATATCAAATGGAATAATGAAGTATAGCATGCTGCAAAACTTTTAGTCTCATCATAGATAATAACTTTACACTTGATGTTTATGTTCTATATGCAGTGGGCAGAAGTGTTATCAGCTGATGCCTTTTCAGCATTTGAGGATGTGGGCTTGGAAAATGATAAGGTACCTCGACCTTTTATTTTTCCAATATCTTCTCTGAAATATTATAGCTTGTTTGGCAAAACAACTCATTTATGCTATCCTGATCTTATAATATGAGTGCTATATTAAGCTCATGTTTGACTTCTCCAAGTCATAATTTCTATTGGAATACAAGATAGATTACACATGCTGTGATATTAATTGAGTTTGCTCAATGATCTCGACGTTTGAGGTATTAGTTAATCTCAAATTATCAAAATAAATGTTGGAGTAGATAAATCATTGACTGATCAGTTTATGAATGGAGTTCTTGGACTATTGAACTAGAATAATCCTAGCTTCTGAAAACAGCAGGAAGCAAATGCTCTGGAAGGTCAGGAGTTCCTAAAACTTATCATGTCTATTTCTTCGGTTTTCACACAAATCAACTGCTCTTTTTGAATTTCAGTGGGAAATTTCTGTCATATAAATTGGCGCTTGATTTCAAGTAAATCAGGCGATTGTTTTGAGGTGCATCACATTGATACTTGTCAAATATCTCTCTCTCTTCACCATTGGATGCTTAGTTTTTCATTATTGTGGGGAGCCTAAGAGATGAAAATTTTCTTTTGCAAGTACATAGTCCAACAATCTATTCTTAAAAATCGGCACCCCTTGATTGTGGGTCTTGGGTTTGAGAATTGGGAATAGGGGGTGGAGGCAAAGAACGAGATCTGCATATCATGATCTCATAGCCATTCATTTTTTATTTTTTGAATAAGGGGATAAACCCCACCCAACCCAGATAGGACACGGGCAGGAAGGACCATCACGGGGCTCCGCGGTTAAGCGGCCCGACCCACGTGACTACCAAGTCCTGCGCGATGCACTCCGTCATCACAAGGATTCGAACTCAGTTCTACTACCTGGATGCGGAGGACCTTTGCCGCTAGACCTCTCGGCCTTTGGCTCATAGCCATTCATTAGTCTTAGGTTCGGGTTCAGAAAAATTGTCCAAGGAGGTGATGATCATTTGGTACAAGTAAAAATGCCAAGCAATTGTGATAATTGTTAGTTTCATACAAAAATTAATGGGTGGCTATTCGTTTTTCAGGCATACATACATGTGCCTATATCTCTTCGTTTTAATTTATTTCTCCCCTTATTTTATGGAGCTCGAGGATGGTAATGACAACACAGCCATCTTTCTTGAAACAGGCCATCAAGGAGACTGGTAACAAGTTTCGGGAAACCATTCTTGCACTCGGTGGTGGGAAATCTCCGCTTGAGGTTAGACCATTATTAAGATGCAAGTAGTTTGTCTCAAAGTTTTATATTGAAACCGTACAAACATGACAGTATTTTCACCTCTTGATTCTCTCAAATTTACAAATTTCATGCTTCCAGGATAGAACTACCTCATTTGATATGTTGTTTCCTGAATTGCTTCTCAAAAACATGCATGTAAATTTTATACTGCTCTGCTTTCTCAATTAATTCCTCTGTTTATTGAATCCTTCCAGGTTTTCATTGAATTTCGGGGTCGTGAACCATCTCCTGAACCTTTGCTCAGGCACAACGGCCTGTTACCCGTTCCTTCAACTGCTTGATCCATGCAAAATTTTCTTCAGTTGCTCGAACCCGGACTTCTTTTCATATCCCCTCAATTGTATTTTAAAAATCTCAGATATTTTTTTTCCTCAATGTGTGGATTAATACAACATCAAGGGCAGGAGTTGGAACTCTTCTGTGTACCCTCTTTCCGTTGGTTGCTTCTATCTTTAGTTAGAAGACTATATATATATATATATATATGTTTGTGAATAAGTGGATAAACCACATTCATTGACAATTTATGGATAAGTTGCATATAGAAGTGAATTTGCTTTATATGTACATATTGTTTCATATAAAATAAAGTGTAGAATTAATGATAGATAGTAGGGAGCTTAGTTGTTTCCTATTATTTTTTTCCCGACTTCAAGGCTCTCGTGGGCTATCTTCGAAGTTGTTGCCCTCTTATGCTTCTTGTGGGTGTGCTTGCGGTTGTTCCAGCATCAATGTGTTTCTATCGAAAGTCAAGCTCCGCTTCATGATGGACTCCGTTTGCGTGAAGACTAACCTTATTCTTACTATATATACAATTTTAAGAACTCTTTAGATTTATTTCATTGAATAAAACTCACATGCTAGGTATGTTTTCACAATCAGCACATTTGATTTCAATTGCAGGGCATTATATACAATTTAAGTTCATGAATCTAATTCCCATCCTGAAAAACATGGTCACTTAGGTTCTATGTATATATATTCAATCCAAAACTTTGGAAATGGAAAACTTTTGTTTCCATTACCCACCTGCCACCACCTTGCAATTTACTCTTTCTTATCTTCTATCTTGAAACATGCACTATAAAATTGATAATTTTACCAAACCAAATGCAACTTTTTATTTTATCCTCATTTAACTTAATACTAATCACCCACATTTTTTTTTTTTTGGTAAGATAAAGAGTTTCATTAGAAACTAAAGTCTGTTACATTGAAAATCAAAATTAAACACAAAATTCAGTAGACAATCTCTAATGCCTTGTGGCATACTCCCATATTCTTTGAAGATTTCTCGAAGTCCCCGATTTTTCTGCCAGCGAAGCTGTGTAATGTTTTCCTCTCTCGTAAGTCTTGAATCTCCCATGCATGTAGTAATGACAAGTAAAGCTTTACATCTACGCTCACTTTCTCCTCCCATGCCATTCGTGATTGTTGTCTCCTTGGATGATCCTCTTCACTTGCAAATTGTCTCCGTGAAAATCATGACTTCTCTTCCTTGATCCTCGCAGCAAGAACCTCGGTTTAGGCCTTCCTCTAATGCCTTCAATTCTCCTTCAAAAGCACTCTCTGCTGAATCAAGCTTCATTCCTACAGCACAAAGATTACCTGTATTAGTGAGGATTAGATATGCAAGACCAGCTGACTTACTCTGTTCATCCCATGAAACATCAGTGAAGAGGAGCTTTTCATAGTTTTTTATATTGTGTTCTCTGGCCAATCCTTCTCCCTTCTCCTCTATGGACCCTTGTTGATGATAATATTCTTTGGCCATTGCAATACTGGTACTAGTGACCAATTTTGGACTAAACTTTCTGCCTTGAAAGATCTGTGCACATCTAGCTTTCCAAATGTGCCACATTGTATAAGCTATTATGGAGGATGCCTCTGATGGGATCCTCTTTCTTAGTTGCTTTGTCTTTTGTTTCATCCAGTTGCCCTGGAGAAGTTCCTCTTGAATGTTACTGATTCCCAGTGTGCCTCCTCTGTCTTGTACTTCCCTCCATGTTTCTTGTGCCCACCTGCAGGTTGTAAAGAGATGTTCAGTAGTTTCAGGAACAAGAGAACAAAGAGGGCAAGGATCATTTGGTCCAATGCCTCTCCAATATAAAACTTCCCTGGTTGGTAATTTTCCATGAAACATTTTCCACAGGAAATGTTTTACTTTTGGTGCTATTTTGAGTTGCCATAAATGCTTCCACCCCTCCCAGCATGGAGTGTCATCTTTGTTTTCCAAACTGTGATATATTGAGGAAGTAATGGATCTACCAGTTCTGGTGAAATTCCACTTCCACTGCTCGATTATTCTCGTGAGTTAACCCTGCATAATCGAGAATTTTTGAGTAATCCTCGGGTTGAAAATTTCACTTACCAGCTCACTGTCCCATTCATCATGCTCCATTAAGCAGTCCTTTACCTGCATTTCTGTTAGGTTGAAATCCATGCATACAAAAGTTGGTTTCATCTGTATTGGAGTGTCAAAAATCCAAGGTTCATTCCCCATGGCTGTCAATTTGCTGACCTTTTCCAATTCCAGATAGTGTTTAACCTTTGAAGCTACACACCAAAGAGATTGAAATAGAAAAGATGTATTTCTTGGTTTTCTATGTTCCCATAATTGGGTCTGATTGTATTTAAAATTTGTCAGTTCAATCCAAGGTTTGTTGCTTCTGTTTATGAGTTCTAGGACCTGTTTAGATAGTAAGGCAGTCTTCATTGCCTTTAAATCTTTTAAACCTAGGCCACCCTCAGTTTTGCCTTTAATAGTTGTGTGCCAATTTATCAGATATAATCCTCTGCCACTGCTGTGCCTCCCCCAAATGAATTTTCTAACCATTTGGTGAATTTTATCAAGTATGGCATCTGGGATTGCATATGTGCTTAATGTGTAGATTGGTAAAGCTAGTAGTGTTGCATTTGCCAGTGTAACTCTACCTGCCATAGAAAGGTTCAAAGATTTCCATGATGCCAGCTTCTGTTCAACTTTATCAGTCAGAGCTTTAAACTTGCTCATGTGTACTTTAGCAGGAGAAATCCATGCTCCTAGGTACTTCATGGGGAAATACCCTTGTTTAATCTTCAGTGTACTTAGAAGTGATCTTTTAAGTCTAAGATTCAGCCAAGAGGGGAAAAAACCTCAGATTTCTCAAGGTTGGCCCTCTGACTGGTTAGGTTATGATACACTTCTAGACATAAATTTACTGCCCTAGCATTGCTTCTAGATGCTTCACAACATATCATTAAGTCATCTGCATATAAACAGTGACTTATAGATCTGTTGGAACTGATTCTAACTCCCCTTAACATACCCATATTTTCGGCTTTGTTTAGTATATTTGTGAGAATTTGAGTTACCATTATAAAAATGTATGGGGACAAAGGGTCTCCTTGTCTTATACCTGCTCCAGGTTTAAACCATTTGCCAACTCTTCCATTTATATTAAATGCAAAAGTAGGGGTTTCAATGCATGCTTTAACCCAGTTAATCCATTTAATAGGAAAATTCATTCTAGAAAGCACAGCACTGACAGTTTCCCAACTTGTGAGGTCATATGCTTTTTCCATATCAACCTTTATCATCATCATTGGGGGCCTGGGTTGTTGTTTTTCAAGGGAGTGAGCAAGCTCTTGAGCAAGAAGAATATTGTCAAAAATGCTTCTTCCCTTAATAAAAGCTGCTTGTTCATCCCCTATGATGTGTGGCAGAACATCTTTTAGCCTGTTTGCCATTATCTTGGTTATGAGTTTGTAATTAACATTACATAATGCAATGGGTCTATAATCCTTAACACATTGAGGATTTTTCTTCTTTGGGATCAAAGTTATATATGTTCTATTCCAACTGGTGGGCATATGTGCAGAATCAAAAAAGTGTGAGACTGCATTAGTGACAGATTGTCCAACTACATCCCAGAAGGCTTTAAGAAATTCAGTGTTTATTCCATTTGGCCCTGGTGCTTTCCCCTTGGGCATTGTAGTGAGAGTCTTGTATATTTCTTGTTCTGTGATAGGTTTGGTTAATATTGTACTTTGTTCTTCAGTTATCATAGGCATGTCATCTGGCAATGCCATAATTAAATCTTGAGTATTTATGCTTCCTCTATGCTTCCATAGGTTGCTATAAAAAACAGTGAATTCATTTTCTATGTCCTCTCTGTTTGTGAGAATCTGGGCTCCATGCTTTCTAATGAAATTGATCCTATTGTTTTGTCTATGGGTCCTGGTTACCTGATGAAAAAATTTTGAGTTTAGATCACCATTTTGTAGCCACTGGATTCTTGACTTTTGGGCCCATTTAATTGTGTTTTGTCTCAGGTAGGCCTGGTGTTTGTTGTATAGGGCTCTAAGTTGTATTTCAATCTCTCTGTTTTCTATTGCATCCATGTGCTTTGCTTCTAGGCTTTTAATCTTCTCCTCTAAATGTTTTATTTTATCATCTAGGTCATGTTCAGAGCTTGTGCATTTTTTAAGGAGGTCCTTTTTAAGGTTGTTGAATTTGTGGCTTAACTCATGCATATGGTTTGTGGTTTTTCTAGGGAGCCAGATGTTCTCAACACTCTCTCTGCATGCATTTAGTTGGAACCAATTGTTATTAAACCTAAAAGGTCTTCTTCCCCTGAGCCTATTAGATTCAAAGCATTGTAACAACAGTGGACAGTGGTCTGACTGGCATCTTGGTAAGGTTTTTACCAGATAATCAGGCATCTCCTCTGTCCAGACAGTGTTTGCTAATATTCTATCTAATCGAGCCCATATTCTGGCCAAACCTTGCTGGTTGTTACACCATGTAAAGTTTTGGCCAGAATGATGTAGCTCAATTAGATTATTATGATTAATGAAAGCATTAAAAATTTCTGTTTTAGTACCTGGTGTTCCTCTATGCTGACCTCCTTGTCTTTCACTGTCTCCCCGGACAGCGTTGAAATCACCCGCAATTAGCCAGGGTCCCACTTTTTCTGTTAGCTTTTCGAGTTCCCTCCAAACTTCCTTTTGTTCATTAATTCTTTGGCTGTTATAGACAACTGACAACAACCAAGGTCTGTGAGTGAGGCCAGAAATGATTAGGTGGATGACATACCTGGAGTGTGCTATTGGAGTTATCATCAGTTTATTTCTTCTCCATAACACAAGTATTCCGCCTGAAAATCCTTGTGCTGGTACTGCAGCCCAATGCCAACTTTTCTCAAATTGCTTCAGAAATCTTAGAAGCCGAGATTTGTCAGCTCTAGTTTCCACTAAACAGCAAACAGATATATTATGATTGTTCATCATCATTTTGATTCTGCAGATTGTGTCTTTACCCGATAGGCCCCTGCAATTCCAAACTATAAGGTTCATTGACATGATAGAAACTTGGTTGGAATCTTCGAAGCTTATGTCTTTGCTTTTCCTATTCGGCCATGTTTGACCTTTCGGATATCCGCAAAGCTCCTTTTGGCATTCCCTTCTTTTTCTTGAGCCAGTCTTCTTCCAATTTCAATCTCCTCTCTCAGATTTTTGTCTGGTTGTTGGCTTGTCTCTTTCCTTTGGTGTTGTTCTTGTTGTTGGTTGGTTTCTTTCCTTGTTGTTTCTTCCATTGGATCATTCCCTTTGAGGGCTTCTGCAATTGAGATCACCAAGCTAGAGTGTTCCTTGATGTTTTCCATTAAGACATCATCATTGTCTTTAGCCAGTTGTGTTATGATCTCCTTCTCAGTGGGGGGAATTGATCCAATTCCACTCACGATCGAGGTTATCATTTCTGGCTCCATTGTTTGTTCCCTTGCCTTTGTCTGTGGACCAAGGTGATCTCCCTCCTGATCTCCAAAATAGCCTATGATATCATCACGAGGTGCATCCAGATCCTTGTACCTGTCCCCATTCCTAATTGAGCTTTCTCCTTCATGCTGGGTTGTAACTTGATATGTTTGTTGAGGCCTGTGTTGGAGATCTGACCCACCAGCTGGCTGAGGCAAATGTTCTGCTTCTAGGCCACCAAACTTAGGATCATAGGCTTGATTAGTTGCTGGCCTTTGGACTTCTCTCGTTAGACCTCCACGATTTCCACGTCCGCGTCCACGACCGCGCCCATTTGTCCCCAACGGTCGGATTATTGGGAGTGGAACGGTCATGTTCTTGGGACCTGTGTGGCACGTGCTTGCTTCCTTCTCTTTCCACACTTCGCCGGCGGTGACGGAGGAGCTTGTTCCGGCATGGCCGTGGACTTCGGACCTCCTACCTTTGTTGAGGCCATTGCCTCCAGGTTGCGACCAGCCTCGTCTACCTCTGCGCTTGTTGTCTTGCAGCCATGGACCATAATTTGGATCTATGGTTTCATTGTCCGGTGGCTTTGGTGATGCCTCGGGTGATCTTTGGTGGTCATTCCTCCAAAGCAAGGTGTGCCTTCCTCAGCCAAAGTTTCCTTCCCTTTCGGGATGGTGACCACTGACTGGGTTGCAGCTCCCGCCGGTTGGCCCCCAGCTCGCACCACATTGCATTTGTCTGCCCCGTGCCCAACGACTCCGCATCTGTAGCAAATAAGTGGTAGTTTCTCATACACTATAGAAACAAAAATTTGAGAGTATTTGGATGTAACCCACACTCCCCTTTTGAGTGATTTTTTGAGATCTAATTCCACGCATACACGAGCAAATCTCGCCCGATCTTGTGTCGCCGTAATCTCGTCAACCTTGAGGACCCTCCCAAAGGAGGTTGCAATCTCTGCAACGGCCTCTGTATCCCAATACTCATCAGGGAGATGGTGAAGCTGGATCCACAGTGTTGCCGACGAGAGATGCTCGAAATACGGTTGGAAATCTGGCTTCCACTTCATGAGGTGTAGCATCATCCCATTAACACTCCAGGGACCGTCTGTAAATAGTCTCTCCAGCATCGTCTCCGAGTAGCGTGTGATCGATAAAACCGTTGCAAGATGTCTCAAGGATCTTGAAACCTCCCGTGCTTTCCCATCGCCGAGCCGAAAAGTCTGCTTTCTTGCGATTTCCAGAGGCAGAGGCTTGCCTAGAAACTTCCCGTGAAGACAGAGTTTCCTGTTTGCCCTGATTCGATCGACCAGGCGATCATCGAGGAACACCGTATCCTTCACCACTGCCTTCAATCGTTCCAACATTGGCCCTGGATAGGTGACAGAATCCATCTGGGGTCTTCCTTCTTGCCCCTGCACAACATTAGACCAAGATCTTTTATCACTTACCTTACCCAAGAAAGGGATCCTCTGTGTATTCCTTGATGGTAGGTCCCTCCTCTCCACCGGAGTGGCTGCAGGGTTTGCATCTCCCCCAATGCTTTTGTCATTAGGCCGATCGGAGGGGTCCCCCCCTTCCTTCCCAGCCTGACTCGTGCTCAAGGGGACCGCTGTCCCCTTGGATGTTCCCTCGTCTCCCCCACTCACCATTGTAAGTGGGGGACAGAAAGCTTTGTTCGATTTGGAAGCTTCCGGAATGTGTTTTTCGCCTCAGAGCTTCTCTCTCTTCACCCACATTGTTGCATAATATTTTTATTCATACTTGTATGATCTTATATAATTAGTTTAAGAAAAGTTTGACTCTATTTAAGGGTATTTTTGCAAAAACATTAGATTGAAGGACTAGGATGCAATATTTAGAATTTATAGGGGGGATATGTAAATAACCGATATTTATAGCTTTTTGGCGCTTGCTTTCACACAAAAAGAAAGTTGGAAACCGGACTCGCATTCCAAACCGCTCGTTCTCTCAAATTCTCCAAAATCTCGCAAACCCTAACCCTAAGCCTTGATGCGAAGGGATCCGGCAAGACTCCGGCGATCTCTTGCATCCCTCCTCCCCGGACGCTATCCCTTTGCTTGAGGCCTCTCGGTTGCGAAAGGGAGGCCGGGAATGGAGCTTGATCCTGCGGCGGAGTACCTGATTGACGATGCCGGAATGGCATTGGACGGTGAGCTTCGCCGCGCCATCGAAAGCCTCTGTGGGGTTCCTCCGACGTCCGGGTACGAAACTCTCACACCCTCTCAATTTGATGTGCAGTGAGGATGGGTCTTTTTCCTGGATGAGAGCGCATTGTTTAATTTTGTTTTATAAATGAGTTTTGGATCAAAAGAGGAATGAATTTTGCAGGGTGGAGATGGAAGATGCGTATATAGGTGCTGGCGCTCTTCAGCAGATGGACTCCATGAATGGGTAATGGTATCTTTTTAAATTGCAATGGGATGATTATATTTGTACTTATTTTTTATTTTATTGACAAATGTATTTGCAAATTGATATTTAGAATGAATTTTTTGGTCTTTCAGCTTGATCAGTAGTGTTTAGGTAGGCTTATGGAATTCATTGGACGTCAGTGTTGTCACATAATTAACCTATCATCTGAATAGTATGAGTTCTCCTGCCTGGGATAACTTTTAGGTGGTGTTAATCTGAAAGTCTTAAAGATAGCCAGTGGGTAGAGACATTGTATACATTGGTTTGAAATAACCATTATATATTACTTTCCAAATGTTTCTGTGGACTGTTTTTGCAAAAGTTCTGATGATCAAGAATGATATTGTTGTAGAATTACTTTTATTTTTTTATTTATTTCATTTTGGCCTTGCATTGCTATGATGAGTTCCATGTTAAAATTTGTAACAGCGTGGAAATGGGAATTATGTTTGGAGGTTCCTGCAGTCTTGAGCAGACCAACTCAAGGAATGTAGGCTTGGCATATCAAGATGCTTACACTCTTGAGCATAGCAATTCTGGAACAAGGTATGTTGTTTTTTGTTTTCTAATTATCTGGAACTTTTAGGTACTTGCTTTTGTAAAAACCTGCTTAAATCGGTAAGCTTGCAATCACATTGCATCTGTATTCGTCTAGTTTTTAGTCTTCGCTCATGTTGGTTTATTGCAATTATGAAAGATTTTTAAAATGTATGTTTAGACCACACCTCATCTTGTCATATTAAAAATATTGAATTTTCAGAGCCACCAGTCTTTGTCACTAAGTCATACTTGGCTTACCTCACTAAGCTGAGTCAAAGAGAACACATGCCTTTGGGTTACTGTTTGATTAATATAAATAGTCTGCTTAAACAGAGGTGATCATATTTTGCTTACCCCAAAATATGCAGTCTCATCAAAATTTAGCCTTCCTAGTCTTTGTGACTAAGTCATACTTTGGTAGTTTTAATATAGGGGTCTACCCAAGTATTTTGCTCAAAATTGTGATCCCTTCTGAAAGGCTCTTGTCTGTGATGCTTGTTTGGATATCATAAAATATTTTTTGATGACCCATATGACTGTTTCATGCAATATAGTCACTTTTTCTTAAACTGAGTTGATATTCATAAGTTCAGTATTTGGTTTATGCTAAATTGCTAATAAACTTGATAGTGTACGTTAGGCACTTTCTAAGTTAATTTACAGCTTAAGCCATAAAATATGATTGGATTTTTAAATCTAGGCCTCTAGTTTCCTGCAACTATGGTCTTTTTGTTGATCAGACCTCATGCCTGCGCTTGCCTTACCTTATTCCTGCTAAGCTCTTGTGTCCTGGTTATCTGAGAAGAAAACACAATGAATTGGTTAGGTTTTTTTCCCCCAAATCCCATACCGTTTAATTGCCAGCCCCATCATTTTATTCTTACAATTTGAGAATGCATTTTAACAGCATGAACATGGGAGTGGTTTATGAGCAAGCTCCCTCTCTTGAGCATTCCAGCACAATGAACAGGTTATGTCTTCTGGTTGACCCTTCTTGTTTGATGACCATTGCTGTAAAATCTGAGCCATTGTGTGTAATCCCTTCATCAGTATGAATGCTGGGCTGATACATGGAGATGATGGCAGTCTTGAGGAACACAACACAAGGAAAAGGTATATTCTCTGCTCATCTCGTATAGAACTTATGTTCTTTTCTGGTCATGTATGAATCTCTCTCTTTTTATTATTGTTATTTTTTTTTGTGTGCTGGTTTTATTGTATAAAAAAGCTATTTGAACCTCACCTAACTACACATTGTTGGAACTGTTTGGATTCAGCAAAAGAATTTTCTTCTAAAATGTTAAAACATTGTTTATTATTCATACATTCTTCATGATAAAGTTTTTCTTTTTCTTTTTTTCGTTCCAAATTTTGTCTTTAACACTAGTTTAACCAATTGGAGCCTGGATTGATGGGAATATTTTGTGTATTTTATGCAGAGCAATGGATGAAGAATGTTCAAGGCCCAAGTCAAAAGCATGCCGCGAGAAAATGAGAAGGGATAAATTAAATGATAGGTATTTGCTCTTTCTCAAACTGAAACATCTTACATTATGTATTACATGTACACATGGAAAATATCATTTTTTGTAGCACAAATATTTTAGCTAATTGGTTCTAATCCATTTAATTTTAGGTTTTTGGAATTGAGTTCTGTTCTCGATCCTGGTAGACCTCCAAAATCTGACAAAGGAAGTATCTTAAGTGACGTATCTCGTGTGTTGGAACAGCTAAAAGCTGAAGTACAAGAACTCAAAACATCAAACGAAAAGCTTCAAGAAACAATCAAAGATCTGAAGGTTCGGCTTTGTCATTACACTGGTCAAATATTTTTTCCTTCAACTATGCAACAAGCACCATGGGTCAAAACCTAGTCAATATGTTTCTGTTGAGTGTGAGCAGTGTGTACACTGTGAAATGAATCACAGATAATTAGTTCTCTAAAACTTGTTCGAGCCCTGCAGGTTTTATGTTGAATCACCAACTATTAAATCTTTTATGATTCTGTAGACTGAGAAAAGTGAGCTTCGAGACGAGAAGACAAAATTAAAGGCAGAAAAGGAGAGACTAGAGCAGCAAGTGAAGGCCATGAGCATGCAGCCTGTAGGTTATATGCCACATCCAGTGGTACTCCATCCTGGTGCTGTGCCTCCTACTTTTGCCCCAGGTGGTCAAGCATCTGCGATCAAAGTCGGCGGCGGCCCATTCCCGACGTTCTCCGCTATGCCAATGTGGCAATGGATGCGATCTCCAGTTGTCGACACCACTCAAGATGCCAAGCTATGGCCACCCAATGCATAAACATTCCGATCCTCTCATTTCATCCTTAGATGTATGTTGTTCTTTTTGTAGTCATAACCTCTGCAGGAACAAACCGCTCTTTTCTGTGGGTGAATTATAACCCTGGCTTGAATTTTTCAAGATTGCCTTGAAGAGAAAGAAATAAATTATTGTTTTTTGAATGCTTCTATTCGACTGTTTGTTCTTGTTGAATGGATTTATGTACTTGTATTATTGTTTTTTGCACTGTTGCAGGACATTGGCCACAAAATGCTTATTTCAATTTTTTAGTATTTGCTTATTTCATATATAGGTATATGTAGAGGGGTATTTGTATAATTGTGAATTTGACAAGGTTGTATGCGTAAAAAATCAGTTCTATATAGGGACTGAAATAAAAACTTTGGTTCTTTTACCCCTTGTTTGGTTGGAGATTTTTGGAGGGGTGAGGAGGGGTTTGGGGTTTTTTTTGTGTTTGGTTGGGGGTGTGAGAGGGGGTGAGGAGGGGTGTGGAGGGGTGACAAATCCCTCCAAACTCCTCATTTTCCACTCCCCCAAATCGAGGTTTTTTGGAGGGGTGGAAAAGTTTTTATTTTTTAAATTAAAAAAATCACTTGAAAATATCATCTTGCCCTTCACTTATTTTTAAAATTCCATATAAGTCCTAGCTTTTATACTAATTTTAATATAATTGATATTAATTAGTTTAATTTTAACTTTTATACTAATATAATTATTAATAATAAAATTTGTATTGTTTTAATAATTAATATTAATTATACTTAAATTAATATAATTAATATATTTAATATAATTAATATTAATTAGTTTAGTACAAACTGTTATACTAATATAATTAATAGTAATAAAAATTGTATTGGTTTTAATAATCAATATTAATTATACTGAAATTCATATAATTTTTAGTTTTAATATAATTAATATTAATTAGTATTAAATTAATAGTAATAATATACAGTACACTTTTTCTCACTCTTTTCTCTAATCAAATATTATCATTATTTATTTCATACTAAAGGGTAAATTGGTCAAATGCACATTACACTCCTTCTCACTCTTACTTACAACCAAATAAAAAAAAAAAATTCCTCCTTCTCACTCCCCCATTGAACCAAATATAAAATTATTCAAAACCCTCCAAATCCCTCCCCTCCAAGCTCCTCCTCACCCCTCCCCTCTAAACTCCCCATTTGAACCAAACAAGGGCTTAGGGCTCTATCCAAAATTTCCAGAAAGAATTTCGTGGCAGAAAGAGCAACAGAGACTAAGCGAAGAGTACCCATCACTCGATCCATTGAATGAATTATCTCCACCCATCTCTCTTCGATCGCTTGCCCTAAGAATCTTTTTTTTTTCTCCACCAAATCCAACTTCACGTCCTTCTTCTTCGGATTCTCATATGCAATCGCGAAGGTACTCTCTTACTCTCCATGCATGTTTAGTAGTTCAATTCATTGGAAATCTTGATTCTTTTGTTTGAACTTCATTGTATCAATTCTCTGTTTGTTTTACTGTTTAGTAATATAATGTTAGTCATGAAGTATTTGAAGAAAAGATTGGGAAGGATTTGTCCAATTATATTAATTTCATTTCATCTGTTTGATGTATCAGAATGGGAGTGTTACGCATCAGATTTTTGTTATTTACTCATCAATTTCCCCTTTCAAGTTTACAGTTTCATATATACAATAAAAAGAGAAGGGAAACAAAAAAATTGTAGTTTGTCATCATATTGTTCTCCGATGTTTTGTTAAGGTATGACATTGAGTTCTACTCCAGGATATGATGAGTGTACTACCAACTCTTCCCCGCAACCTAGCATTGCAGGTTCCTGAAAGTTCTTTGAAGACCAAATCAAATAAGCTTCTGTATTCGGGATGTTCGGGAATAGAATTTCTTTCGGGAGGAGCATTGTCTGCTCAGAGAGATCATTTTGCCAACTCTCATAGAAGTATTCGAGGTTCTAGGTTCATTTTTTTGAGAGCATTTACTGGTGATGCAGATCCTGACAATACAGAGGATGATAATCAAGATGAAGAACCCTCAAAAGGTGAAGAGGTAACTGCTTTCTTTCTTTTTTTTCTTTCGTTTGTATTTTCTGATTGCATTTGAATTCTGTGAAGTTCTTGCAACCAAGTTGGCTCGTAGATCATGCCTAAACTAAAGGCACTACTGTAACAACCAAGTTTGTTTTTCTGCTATCCTTTAGGTTGGTGGTGGGTTATCTCGGGAGGATTTGGAAAGGATTGTTGGAAGGGATGATTCAAGTTTTAGTGGTGTTGATCTTGCAACTCTTATCAGGAAGAAGTATGGTCGATCATATGATGTCCAACTGATAAAGAAGGCATGTACTAACCTACACTATGGAGTATGATTGAACTTTTGTTTAACTTGCTTTTCGCCAGAAGAAACATCCTACAAAAATTGCTTTCTCTCTTCAAATTTTGTAGTGAACAAATCTCTTGTGACTTTTTTTTTATTGTTCTTGTAACTTGTTTCTTTAATATTACTGAGGTCAAATTTTCTTTTTTTTCTGTAGGAATTCATGGGTAGAAATCTACTTGCGATGAACGTCATGTGGAAATACATGGAACAGGTAATGTTCTTCACCTTTCATTTTTTTTGTCTGACTAATGTATTGAGACAGCAGCATCAGTTTTGTGCAGCCTTGCTTTCGCAACATCTATCATACACTGCTGTATATGCCTTTTGTGGTGTTTTAATTGTTGTTAGCTTGTTCTCTTCTCATTAGTGATGTCATAATTCACAAGAGTCAGGCGAGCCAAACTATGGCAGGCACATATTCTTAGGTTGGGGTGAAGTAATGCAATTGGAACTCAATTATTAAAATTAAACCTTTCGATCATGAGTCAGCATTTGCTAAGGGGAGTTTGAAACTTCCTGAGTAATTATTACTAGACAAAACTTAATTTGGCTCAGAAACATAACATATATTTGTAAGTCCTTTTTAATTGCTTATTATTTTTAAAATAATCACTCGCTAACCTGTAGACCAATGAGAGAAAGCTTGTTCGATGTTTATCTCTTTGAGAATTGGGATGAAGTCTTGACACCCATGTCTATCTTCCCTGTGTGAATCTTCTGAAGGTAGTAAACTTCATCTTAATTTCCAGGATGAAATGAATAAAATCCATCTTGCTAGTTGCTTAAAGCAGTCACACATGTCAATTAGTTTATGAATGTACCCTTTTTTGCTTGTTCTCTGTTTCAGGCAGTTAGGATTCACTGTCAGGCAATCTGGGATAAAAACTTATTTACTTGATTTTTTTGGTGGTGCTAGAGGAATGAATCATATTGTGCTTTTTTGAGAAATAATTAAAGCACTTATCAATCTCAAGAGGCAATCTTTTGTTTTCATTGTAGTTTTGTATGCTTACTAATTCCTTGAAGCTTTGAGATTTCTATTTGAAAATACCAACAACCAATAATCCTTTCTAATTATCTCTTGTTGTGAAAATATCTCCTTACATTGAGATACCACCCAATCGGTCATCATGATACCAGTTAATAGTCATATGGCTTTATTCAGTTATTGATTTTTTTTGCCCTGATTGAATAGCATTTCTTGTCACCTGCTGTTATATTTTATAGAGATCTTTTCCCTTGACTGAAGAGGAGTATATCTTGCGGCTTGATGGTGTGGCAAACACATTGAGGTGTTGGGGAGCTGTTTCACACATAAGAAATAGCCTTGAAAAACTCAAAGAACGGCCCCGAATTGGAAAGGTTTGTTTAAGCTACAAATAACAGTAATGTGTTTTTGAGGGAAACTAGAGGACAACAAAAGAAATGAATGGAAAATTATGCTAGGAAAACAGAAGGAAATTTTACCAAGCACAATAAAGCAATTTTTGGTTCATGCTCTCTTTTCTGTTCCTCCATTTTCCCTTAATCCAAATGCATGTCTGTATACAAATTTGGGTCATTGCATCATTAAGTCTCCTTGAAGCTTTACCTTTTACGCATTTACAGTAGAAGTTACAAATGTGATTGTCTAATTCAATTTCTGTCTCAACTCTGGTAGAATTGCATTTCCTGTACTACTCTACCAATATTGTTTCACAAGATTAATATGTTGCCCTAGGTACTAGGTTCGACATTACTCACTAAAGTTGTGTCCTGATAGAGAACAAAGGAGAGAATAAGGCCATTTATCCAAGAATGAAAGCCGAAAGCCCATTTCTGTAATCCAACTAGCTTAATTCCCCTTGTTTGAATGAATTAAGGAGCCTTATTCTACAATAAGCTAATACTCCTCTACTATTAGTTTTTCTTAAACTTCATCCAAACACTGTGTAAACGATTAGCAAAACTTACTAATTTCTTGCCTAATTACTTGTATTGCATATCCAAATCTTTCATAGTCTAATTCGGTTCTATATTGAAATCCATAAAGTTTTAGCATAACAAAGATTGATGAAATCCACTCTCACAGTATCTGTGCTTTGGCATGACAGGCGGTGAGCATTTTCATTGACATGGATGAAACCGGGGCTCGCTCAAATGAGTGGATTTACAAGTGAGGCTGTTAGAGAACAACTCTGAATAAATTGAAATGTTCACTTGATGATTGTGTTACTGAAAGTGGTGTCGTCCTGAAAGCAAGCAAGTTGTTTCTTGAAGTTCTTCACATCTGCCAAATTGGTAACCATGAAACCACATATGTACTCTTTCATCCTCCTTTCTACTCTTCAGAACTTCAGTGTCTTTGTATTCTTAACATCAATTGTGTATATTTTTACAGGTGCTGTTCTAGCAATGTATTTATTTGTTATTTCTAGTATTTATTTGTGAAGATATAATCAGAAAAAGGAAGAAAAAGACCAAATTGCCCTTGTAATGTGGGTATTTTTGTAAATTGAAGCAGGATATTTTAGTGATTGAACAAGTAAACTTTCAAACATGCAAAACCTTAAGATAGAGAATTATGAGTTTCTTCATTGTGATGAAATATCACAATAGGAAAATCTAGCATCTTTATCACACTAATTGTGCCGTACTACCATGTGTTCCACACAAAGATTAACTAGCACGAAATATAAAAACCTTCATTTGGAAATATCAATCACTTCTCATCAAAGAAATTCAATATTTGTATGATTTGATCCTATGAGCTCATGATTCACGTGGAAAGACATATTATGTTTCAAATGGATTAGCTATGTTATGGGGTAAAAATAATTATAGACAGATGGTATGATCTAAACCGCAAAGCCCAACAATCTAGTCATCCAACCATTGAGAATTAACTCCCAAGAGAGCCAAGATCTAGTAGATGAAGATTTTATTTTAAAACTTGTTTTGGTTTTTAAAAACCACTCTGTCAAAATTCACTTTTCAGTGTTTTCACACTTTATAAAGGAGGTTGATACATAATGGAGAATATATAATCATATCAAACCACACACACATTTTTTTTTTTTTTTTTTTGACATATGGGATAAACCCCTCCACAGAGGGACGTCAAAGGGTGTAATTAGGGCTATAAATGGGCCGAGCTTCAGTCGATGTAATGGGCTAGCTTGAATTCCCTAGGAACATTAAATAAATTTACTGTTTCTGCGAAACTGACTTTCGAGAAATTAAAATTTCGAATAAGCTGGTTTTAAGTTCTACCTTTCGAATTTAGCAGATTTTAATTTCCAAACTTCGGCAAGCTTCGGTTCGATTAATTTCAAAATTAAGAGGCTGATTACTCAATAATTTAAAATATTGAGCTTAATCGAATCAAAATTAAAAACTTATTTATAAATTATTATTATTTTATATTATATTATATATTAAAATATTAATATTAAATTTCGAGAACTGGTTTCGGTTCGTTCATTTGATCACTACTCATTTCGACTAGATTAATAGTTACTTCGCATGAATAGAGTCGTTTGACAATCGGTGATTAAACATGACTTCAGGTAATGAAAGCACTTGTGCTTACTTATCATGCATGTATAAATATAAAAACTCAAACCTAAAAGTTTTATACAAATCAAATGAATTACATGCTGTAGCGCACACTAGATCAGAGATCTTGCATTTGAGCTAACTGTGAATCCATCGTCCAAACCACTCTTTTCAACCCACTCTTTATCTCCAGGATCATCTCCTTTCCAGCATTTTACGCACTCTTAACCATAACATCAAATTCTCAAACAAAAAAGATTAAAAAATTAAAAAAATAAAATAAAAATAAAATAAAGAAAATAAACAAATAAAATAAAATAAAATTTATTTATTTTCTATTTTTTAAAATTAATAGCCACACAATTAATTAACGCACACAACAACTATAACAATAGCACAAACCCCCAGCTAAATATGCTACTGCTACTGGAGGGTTGTACTTCTTATTTTTTTTTGAAAAAGTTCTACTTTTTATTTTAATTTAATTACATTGATGAAAACTAATCCGGAAGCTCTGCAACGCCGCCTTCCTCGTTTTGTACGCTGCTCTGAAGACTCCGCTAATGGCTTCCGCCAAGCGATCCATGGCGCCCAACATCGCCTCCATCGTCTTCTCCGTCTCCTCCACCATTCCAGGTAATCTCTCCTCCATCCCTTCTTCTTTTCCGTCAATCACCGCCGTTAGTCGCCGGACGGCCGCCTCTACGGCGGCCACCTCATCAACGGGCCCCGCCTTGGCTCTCTCGGAGACCGCCGCTAAGACCTTGTTGAAAGCCGGCGCCCAGGGGTATGAATCATTGGAAACGTGGATACGATCGAGATCCTTCGTTTCCCCGCCGCCGAGCACGGCGGCGACGGATCCGGCCACGAGGCTGGAAACCGCCTCGACGGCGTAGATCGCTCTCCGGACGACGGAGACCTTCCCACGCGGAGCCTCCCCGAGGTGGACCGAGGCTTTGAGTGCTCCTCCCCCCGGGGAGCGCTCCCACTTAGCGATCAACTCCTTGGCCCGCGGGAGATTCGGCGGGGAGGCGGAGAGGTGGTGGAGCGCGAGGCGGAGGTAGAGGCGGGACCGGGCGACGCGATCGATCTCGGCGGAGATGGCGTTGCAGTCGTCGAGGAGGGCGACGGATGCGTCGAGGTAGTCGGAGAGGGCGTCGGAGTCGGAGATGGCCGGATCAGAGATGATGGCGGAAGCGTAGGCGAGGGTGAGGACGAGGAGGTCGGCTACGAGTGAGATCCAAGAAAGAGGGATCGTGGCCGCCGGTGATGACGCGGGGATGGGGAGGAGGGCCTTCAGTCGCCAGATTAGGGTTTCATCGAAGGGATTCGACGAGGGCTTGAGTGGCTTCTTTTGTGCAGGAAACCGCAATAGTGCGGACGTGGCGTAATACATCTTCGTTAGCGACATCGGAATAGAGGGGGTGTGGATTGTTGAATGATAATCCGTGATGAAGAGGTAATGGTGGGAGTAGTATTTATTTAAGCATTTGAGCCAAAAACAGCCAACAAAGAAGCGTCGTTTCGTGGAAAGAGTGCCTTAGACCTCCAAATCCTGGAGAAACCCAGATGAGGGAATCCCAATCCTCTGTAAAGGGGATTCATTCCCCTTCATTCCCCTTCATAGAGGATAGGGCCATGGACTATGTTAATAGCCACGCGTTTGAAAGTCTGTGTTGCTTGTTGAAATAAATGAAAAATTGACATACCAGTACTCCACCCGGATGTGAACGAAGTTGGAAAATTTGAACGCTGACGTATTCTTTTAGAAATTATATATATATATATATAAGGGTGCGTTATAAGGGGAAACCATTACGAAGGGGAATCATTTCTCTCCGTAAAGGATTGGAATTTTCCTTAATATGAGAGGATTGGCCATTTCTTTCGAGAGGAAATGAGACAAATGACCTATTTACCCCTAATTAATTATAATAATTAATTATTATAATTAACAATTTAAATATAATAGTTTATTATTGAAATTATTTTTTATTTAATAATTAAATTAAAAAATATTCTTAATTAAATGATTAGGTAAATTATAATTGTTTTTACATAACAAATTGTTCTTAATTATATTAATTAAATAGAAAAATAATAATGAATTAAATAAAATGATTAAATTGAGATATTTATATTTAATTATAATGATTAGTTTAATTAAAAAATTAATCATAATAATTTTAATTGGAGTATGCTTATCAAAGTATTTTTTATAGAGGCGAATTTATTACCCTGGTCGTGACGTACTTATTTTATAGTGTTTTTCACGCTAAAAGCATAGCGAAAATCTTATTATTAATTTCATATGCTTTATATACACCCTCGAAGTTTACATAAGGCAATTTAACATGTGAGCCTTATTGAAAGCACCTATAATTAATTACTACTATTTTATAAAAAAATAAATTTATTTTTATGTTAAGGATATATAAGTAATTGTATTACAATCTTTTATTTATTTATTTTATTTTCAATAAATTACCTTCTTATTACCTCATATCCAAATAAGATAATCATTTTTCTTCTCATTTCTTTTTTTTTTCATTTCTTTCTCATTTTCATTCCCTTCTCCATTCATTTTTCTTTTCATTCCCTTACCCAAATGCACCTTAAAAATACGACATCTCGAAGTTTTTATGATTAATTCACTATTGATTTCTGAAATAGCCTCAAGGACCATAAGACAATAAAGATACTATTTTAAAGACCAACCGTGAATTAAATTTTTAGGTGACGAGCGGGTGTGAAATGTGAACGATAATCCGTGAAGAAGAGGAAGCGGAGGGGAGTTGGAATGATAATCCGTGAGCGTTTGCGCCACCATATAAACAGCCAAGAAGGCATCCTTTCGTGGAAAGAGTAATAAGACTGGAAAAACCCAGAGAATGCGGAATTATTACATGTGGTGCATCCGGACGAGGGAATCATTACTTTATGAAGGGGAATGAATTCCCTTTACAAAGGATTGGGATTCACCTCAGTGAGGGATAAGCAATTCCCCTCAATAGTCAATACATCCATTTCATAAAAGATAGGAATTCCCCTCATGGGGGCCCACCACCACGGATTTGTTCCTGGGGAGTTTTATTTTGGTTAAATAATTGCAGTGACGTGAGCTGGCCAAGGACTTTGTTAATAGCGACGCGTTTGACTTGAAAGTCGTGTGTTTCTGGTTGAAATAAATCAAAAAGAGGCATACCAGTATGCCACCCGGAAATAATTTGGTATGATGTGAACGTTCGAAAATTTGAACGCGGAAATATTCTATATACAAGGGTGCGTTGAGGGATTCATTCCTTTACCAAGGGAATAATTTTTTCATAATAAATATTTATATTTAAATATCTATATAAGGGAAATAAATCTTCTTTGTAAAAGATTAGAATTTCTCTCATGGGGGATTGGCCATTCCCTCCAAAGAGAAATGTGACAAATGATCTATTTACCTCTCAATTAACTATAATAGTAATTATTATAATTAATAATTTAAATATAATAATTGATTATTCAAATTAATTTTTTATTTAATAATTAAATTAAAAAAATTGTTCTTAATTGTATTAATTAAATAAAAAATGATTAAATTAAGATATTTATATTTAATTATAATGATTGATTTAATTAAAAAATTAATCAATATAATTAAATTGGAGTAGGCTTATCTAGGGATGGCAATGGGGCGGGGCGGGCCTCTACCACCACCGCCCCCATGTAATAGAAGGGCCTTGGTGAGAGGGCCTTGAGGGCACTGCTATGCATGAGGCTGAGGCCAGGGGGCACCCACATCAAGCATTTAGGCCACTCATAAAATGCAAGAGAAATTCTGGAATTAAACTCAAATAAAATAAACTTAAGCTATGTGAATGTAAAAAGCATTTTTTGATATCTGAAACTTGAGAGAAGGGTGGAAAAAGCAATGTAGCCACGGAATTTCAAGGCTCTGAAATAACAGCTTCATTATAAAACCTAAAACTATATAATCCCCTAATATATATATAAAAAATTATTTTTGTATTTTTTAGCGGGTAGGCGGATTGATTTAAAGGATTTTGATTTCCCGCCCAGCCCATGCACATTTACCCCGAGGAAGCGGATCGAGTGGATGATCGGGTCGGGAAACAACGGATCGTGGCCTGTGGGTTGCCATCCCTGGAAGGCTTATCAAAGTATTTTATAAAGAAATAAATTTATTTTATATTAAAAAGGTATAAAATGGTGTATCACAAACTTTTCTTTATTTTTCTATTTCGATAAATTAACTTCCCCAATACATTCCTATCCAAAACAAGATCATCTCTCATTTTCGGTCTTTTCCTTTAACGTTCCTTTTTCTGATATTTCCATTCCCTTCCTCCAATTCATTTTCATTTTGCATTCCGCTTACTTTTTACTCCCAAACAAGCCTAAAAATACAACTCAAATTTCTATGGTTAATTCATTATTGATCTTTGAAATAATATTTTTATTATCTTGGGGTCCTTGGGGGTGTTGGTTTATTATTTAATATTATGTGTATGTTTGACTTTAATATCTCCTAATAAATACGTGGACTTATAAGAAGAGCACTTCCATACCGCGGGTGGGAAGTGTAATGCAAAAGAATCTTCAGAATAGCACTTTTCAAAAAAAAAGTTGGCCGCTAGCTTCCTTATTTGCAGGTGTCACGCAGCCGTGGGACTCCACGCCACTGGCATATACCGGGCGCTTAGCAGAAGTACACCCAATTGGGTGGGTAGCCCAAAGCTATTTTATGATAAAATACAAAGATCTCGTTTATTTATTTGTTTTTTTTCCATTTAACTCTTTATCCATATTAAATATTATAAAATAATAGCTTTTATTAAATTAAATTCATTTTAATATTAAATAAGATGAATTTTTATCTTTTAAATATTTTTAGAAAGTTATTCAAAAAATTTGATATTTCTCTTGTAGCAAGTTTTATGAAGTAAAAATCTAATAATATTTAACAACTTTGTTTTAAAATTTTTACTTTCTAATCTTAAATTTATTAATTAGTTTATTTTTTATATGGATAATTGCGTAAACAATTGAATATTATAAATTGATTTCTAACTGTATGTGATAATTCCCGGTTGGTAGTGGGTGGATAATTGAAAATCTAAAATTTCATTTTAACCACATAATTTAATGATATATAAACAAATATCTTCTTAATTGGTCATATTTAATTAATATACCTTCTTTAAAATTATAATTAATATATTTTTTATTTAATTAATATACTTGTTTTGTTTAATTAATGTTCTTAATTGGTAATACAAATAAAATATAAGTTCATTACAAATAAAAACTAACATTTAACCAACTAAAATATAAAAATATTTATATTTAATGAATGAAGAGTGATTATGCGTGAGGAAGCCGATTGCCAAAGGTTTGGGGTGGAAATTTTTATTTTGGATGATAAAGGAATTAAATTTATTACAAATAAAAAATAATATTTAACCAACTAAAAATATAAAAATATTTATGAATAGAAATTGCGAAAAGGGCAGTTAGGGGAGGGAGGAGTGTAAGTTTTTTTTTTTGGATGGATGAATTGCTATGTGAAAGATTCTTGCGAGCAAGAATTGCCCTTGCAGGCCAGTCGAGTTAGGGTGTAAGTGCTCTAAATAATGTCCCTAAGTTTCTATATAACTATATATATATATATATTAGAGGAATTAATCATTTTTATGAGAGGAAATTATCTAAGCAAATCAGCATTGGTAATTAATTTTAGGGGCGCGAAAATTAACACTTATGACAACACTAAATAATAAATATGAGAAAACTAAAAGCGCCATGTTGCGATTATGAGTATTTTATTTCCAGACCAATAATAAATTATTTATATATAAAAACTAAAATATTTTAATTAATTTAAACCTTTTCAAGGGGGTGATATGTAAAAACCTCAACCTATTCCTTGACAAATTTTTATAAAACTCCCCCAAAAGAATATCCTCGTGGAACAGAGGGCAGATACCCAGCAATCTCTGTCAAAAATCTCTTATATGGCCCAGAAATTATCACCGCTATTTCTAAACTACCCTCATTTAATAACACAACACGCCAAACATCATAAATAATTTCCCCAAATTTCTATATAACTATATATATATATTATAAATTAGAGGAATTAATTATTTTTATAAGAGAAAATTATTTATACGTTTCTAATATTATTTTCAGGATCTTAAATTCAAATCCATATAATATTAAATATTAAATAATAAACAAATACTCTCAAAGACCTCTAGCAATAAAAATATTATTTTAGAGATCAATAGTGAATTAATTATTTTTATAATCCAAACTCTTCAATTTATTGTACATTGTTTGGTGTTGATTTTCATTTTCAATCATATAAAATTTAGATAATTCACTATTCATAACCCCTATAAAATTTTCCATCATTTAAAGTCAAAATGAAGAATGATTGTTTTAAAGAATCCTGAGTCATCATACTTTTTTCAAAGTAGAAAAAGACACGCTCTGAATGCACATGAATCTACTACTCGTTCAAAACGAGGGGATCGGTCAAACTTGTCGACTGGTTTGTTGGTTGCGTGTAGACAACGCAACCCAGTTAATTTACTTTGACCGGTCACGATCGCTTGAAAAAGTAGCACTGGAAGCTGGTTTACACTGTTAACTTTGATGAGGGGAGCCATTCCTCTCAATAATGGAATAAATCTCTTTTATAAAAAATTGGATTCCCTTCATGAGAGGATTGGCCATTCCCCCTCATTTGGTTGATTGGCCATTCTCTCCCAGAAGGAATGGGATAAATGACTAATTTACCCCTCAATTAATTATAATAATTAATTATAATAATTAAATATTAATTATTATAATTAATAATTTAAATATAATAATTGATTATTAAAATTAATTATTTATTTAATAATTAAATTAAAAAATTATTCTTAATTAAATGATTCGGTGAATTATAATGATTAATTTAATTAAAAAATTAATCATAATAATTAAATTGGAGTATGCTAATAAAAGTATTTTATAAAGAAAAATAAATTTATTTTTATATTAAGAGTATAAAAGTAATTATATCACAAATTTTTTCTTTTCTTTTCTTTTCTCATTCTGATAAATTATAACTGCCATTATCTACTCGTCAAATCCAGACAAGAGATAATTCCTCCTATTCCCATTTCGCTTTTCATTCGCTTCTTTAAACTTCTTTAGGCTAAATCATTCCTTTTAACTTCCTTCCTTCTTTTACTTATCATCACAGCGTACTACTTTTTGTTTTAAATAGCTAATGTGGCTCATTTTGTCAAAAAAAAAAACACACGCAGTTTATTAGTTTTTTTTAATTAATAATTTAGTTTTTATTTCAAATAAGTTAGTGTGGTTGACTACGATTCATTAACAAATAAAGTTATCTAAATAATGAAATTCGCTGATACACTCAAATAAAAGGTTTTATTGAGATGTATTTAGCAAATATTATATAAATAGATTAAAATTTTCTTTTACTAGTTAAGGACTTAGTGGGGTTGAAATATATTTTGTTATTATTAACACCATTAATTTCTAAACAAAACTATGAGTGACTGAGTACCTGAGTATGCATATATCAGGTGTTAAGCCAAAAAGGGAGGATTGGAAACGCCTGATGGACAAAGTTAGGGGGAGATTTAGCAGTTGGAAAAAAAAGAGAAAATTATGAAAAAAACTTGGTGGTTTCACGGATTTACAAACCGGTGACAAAAGTATTTTTATTTTCCAATTTTATTACATATGGTTTTCTCCATTTAACAAAATAAAACAAGAAAAGCAGATTACTTATTTATCAGCAACTCTAGCCAAGCTGGGCGTAAGGGTAATTTCCTTGCCAAATCGCTACGTAAAAAGAGCTGTGATGTGGCATAAAAACAAATTATTTTATTTAAAAAATTTAATATTCCATGAATCCTCTCTCCACATCTCCTCTCTCCGGTGACCATTCCAAACAGCAAGAAATCTCTAGATTCTCCCCCAAATCTCTCTTCTTCCGTTCGAGAATCCCTCCAAACCGGCGGAGGATCCCCCACTCAACAAGAAGCCACAGTCGATCAACCCAAATCACGAAGAGGAAATCCCGTGATTTTAGATCCTTCTCTTTCAGGTTGGATGATTAGGGTTTGGGCATCATCTTGGCTGCGTGTTACTGGTTCCAGGGTTTATTTTGTTCACAAATATGTTAGTTTCTCACATTTTGGAACAAAGCATCTGTGAACTTTGTTCTCATAAAACCAAACAGAAACAACCAACATGGACAAAGAACAAATGTACAACCAACAAGAACAAAGAACAAATGTTTGCAAATCTAAGTAGCGGAACATGATGTCGCGGTCAAATAATAACTTGTTTGCGAGATCCAAAGGTCATTGTAAGCTTCCGGGCCATAAGCATGTAGTAAATACTGGGAATTTTTGGAAGCTCCTTGCCCAAGATTTGCATCTTTGCCCAAACAGGGAGGGTAGAAGGGGAGAGAGAGAGAGAGGAATAGGGGCAGAGAGAGAGTGAGGAGGCTGGCCGGGGAGGGAAGAAGAGGAAGGGGCATCCCGCTCACTTGAGTAGAGGTGGTGGCTGAGAGTGGGAGAAAGATGATAGGTTAGGGTTTAGTTAATTAGTGATGGAGTTTAATTAATTAATTAATTAGATTATGGTTAGGGTTAAAGTTAGGATTAAGGATGATGCTTAACTATATTATTTTGATTGTTTCTTTAAAAGTTTAGCCACATCAACATTACATTTTAACATTTATTTAAAAATTTATGCCACATCAGCCTTTTTACGCGATTTGATGAAATTACCCCTGCCAACTCAGCAAGAGTTGACACCGTTAACAGTTTTGTCTGTTTTTGTTAGCGGGGAAACCACATGTAATAAAAAAAAAAAATACTTTTATCACCGGTTTGCAAATCCGTGAAACCGCAAGGTTTTTTTTCATAATTTTCCCAAAAGAAAACTACTATCAACATGAGGCCGGATAGCCCTCATCAACTTAATGCTTTCAGCCATCCTAAACTATTAGATGGCAATTTACAAATTCTCAGAGCGGGTGGTTTAGGATATCAAGAGGATCCACAGAGATTTTAAGTGGAAAAATGCTGATTAATTGCCAAATGCATACCAAGTGGTCAGTTAGAAAAGAATATGCATACCAAGAGAATAAGGGGATGCAGAATTATTAACCCCAAATCATTTAATGATGTATTAATTCAGAAGTAGTGGTGGAGACTATTGCATTTGTAGGAAAGTCATTAGATGGAAGCCTACTTTCAAAACGGTAGCATCCGACTGCTACTATAACCCCCATGGAGGATTTCCTGCAATGTCATTGACCAAAGGGATATAACTATAGTAAATATGAACGTATCGGTAGGAAGTTGATGAAAATTGGGTGGAGGGACAAGCACCACACAATTTATTCCAAGATATACAACCATTGATACTCAACGAAAACATCACTATAGTGGAAACAAACTGTACAATTGTTGGAAGAGGGACAACCGCTACTCAAATAAGGTCCACTATCAAGAGAAGCGGGGGAACAATTGAGGAGTTTATGCCAACACCTACAACAAATTATTAGTCAAAGACCGGACTCTAGTGAGTGGCGACTTACTCAAAACAAACAATTCAGTGTTAAATCACTATACAGCTTTAGGATTGACAGAGGATTGCAGACCCCACTGACAACCTCTTTCTAGAAGGCCCCGTGCCTCATGAAAGTCAAACTCATCACCTGAGTAGCATGGGACGACAAGATCCTCATGCTACAAAATCCAGCAAAGAGGAACAGGAAGAGCAGACATACCAAATGCTATCTCTATGGTTGGAACAAAACAGGAGATGTTTCGAAGATAAACAACATGTTTATACGAAACTAATCTGTCAGATCGATTTTCTTAGACTCTTCTGGTTTGATTAGCTCATGCAGCCAAAAATCTGAGGAGTTCTGCAGGCCGATGGGGAAGTCATTGCATTAAAGAGGCGCTATTTTAAATTTCACCTTTAAGGCGAGAACCATCAATGACCACTCGATCTCGACATCAACTTTCTGGATGAAGCGCTACATGAGAAAGCCGAAGGGAGCAAGATCAACAAGGACTGCTGATAATCATGTCAACAAACACGTCTCCTACTGCCTCCTCAAAATTGCACCATATTTATAAAACGTACCCATTTGTGGCTCTTGAGCCATAGCTCATGTAACATGGTTCGGTAAAAACCATTTTTATCTTAACCAGTGTGGTTTATCCTTTAAAAAAAAACAAAAAAAAATTAGTGAGGACCATGACTGGTTGTTGTTTCTCCATCTCTGCAAGCTTTCTCTTATGTCGCTTCTTTGGATGGTTTTCCTAGGATCCCCACTTGTTCTTTTTTGTGGTACCTTCTCCTAGGTTTTAATTTAATCAAGGAGACAGCAAGATCTTTCGTATGGTCTAAATATTTAATCCAAGTGATTAGCATTTGATGTGACATTTGCCCAACTCCTTGTTGAAAGTGTTCTTTTGTTCTGGCCTTGGGTGATAGACAATTGGGAGGATGTTTGTGTTCATCTTCGATACCATTTACAAGTTTAATAATCTATGAATCTATGGGCAAATTATAAATGTTTATATTTGGAATTTAACTATATACATATATTGATGATGATGTTGTTATTAAAAGATTGTAAATCTCTTTAATTCTTAAGTATTTAAGTGGAGTATAATTATAATTGTTTATATTTAAAGTTTTTATTGAAAACAATGTAATTCTTATAACTTAAAATATAATATTATATACATAATTTTTTTTTATAAATATAGATAAATTATTAAAAAAACATGCTTCACATCTATATGAAGCCTTTAATTTCTCTTTATGAAAAGGAGTGTGGTAGTCAATTTTACTTATAAATATGATGGTGATAGGATGCCGCCGACCTATACTATCACCGTCCTTATATGAGCATAGTGATAGAATGGGCCCCATGAGTGACAGGTATGGGCCCGTACCATCACTTGTATAGTTGTATATATAAATATATTATATTTTTCTCATACAGGGGACTGATAGTGGGCCGGCTGCATCAATCCCCTATATTATATATAAAATTTTGAAAAAAGAAAACTTGAGAAAAATTCTTGCAGGTGGACAACTTATTTTTTTATAGTTTTTTTAAAGTATATAATAAAGTCTGAAATATCCAAAAAATTTAAATTAAAATGGAAGGCAAAAGTTCAGCTTCTTCATAAACCAACTTGTATTCTTTTATGTAAAATAAATATCAAGGTATTATTACATCATGTTCAAAATACCATTATTATTATTAAACAATACACTTTTATTAGATAAAAAGTTATGTAAAGCCTAAGGTATTAATTCAATTTCCATCCATGAGAAAATAAACAAACCAAAATCAAAACTAGCCTTGCCACAAAGTAGTAAGAAAAATTTGCGATTCACAAACTACAAGATATGAACTTATAAACTCTAATTCATGTTACATTCTCATTATAGTTTTTTTTTATTTTTTATTTTTTATAAGTATGAACAAGTCCCTCGACCATGCTGTGGGATCGAAAATACCTGCCCAGCATCATGTCTGTGAAGAGACACCATGCAACATATCGAATCACAAATGTTGTTTTATTTATTTGTTTTAAGTATCGTGAGTTCTTCAATTCCTAATAGAGGCAAGCCTCTATTATTAATTACCCTAGACAGAGTTTTGGGAACCTCCGATTTAGAGCAAACGTACAAGTAGAGACAATGATTTTATTTATTTATTATGACGCTGCCTTCCGCCTTGGGACATAAGCTTCACCGCCGCCTTTAAATTTGCACTGTTATATCACCGCCTCAAGATATGTGCTTTGTTGCCACCGTGACATTTGCACTATTTTGAGATTTATAATTTTAATGACCGCCTCGAAGTGAGTGTTTCACCGCTGCTTCAGGATGCATGTCATTTCGAAATTTATATGTATTAGTCGTCCCAGGATGCGTGCTCGTTCCCGCTTTGATATTCGCATCACCTTAGAGTTTGTATTTCGGCCACTTCAATGTGCGCGTTCAATGTCACCCCGCAATGCGTGCAGCCTTGAGATCTTTATCATCAACTTCACAACGCATATTCTATCGTTGCATTGAGATACATGTAAATTTGGAACTTATATTTCATCAGCTTCGTCGAGGTGAGTGTTCCACTGTCGCCTCGAAATATATGCCATTGAGAGATTTACATTTCATTGACTGCCTCAAGATGAGTATGTCATAGCCACCCCAAGTTCGGTCATTTTGGGTTTTATATATATATATATATATATTTTTAACTGTCTCGAGATGTGTATTCTGTCACTATCTCGAAATATGTGTTATTTCAAAATCTCCATTTTTTATTTTCTTATTATTTTTATTATTTTTTTTAATCAATAACACTTCAATCAACCTCAAGAGCCACATGTCACCATCGACATTAACATGAGGATAGTGTCACATCACATTAAGTAAGTTTCAATATGTCTATTTTCATATTTCTTGTAACTCATGGATGGTGTGAGGATGTCATGCCTTTAAAATGAACCCCTCTCGTGGATTCAAAAATTTAGTAGGCTATTTTTTGGATTATCAACCGGTCACTAGTCCCATCATTTTGACAATTTTACACACCATGGCCATTCTCTGAAAAGTTGACATTGGGAAGTGAACTCAAGAGCTACCGTTATAATATATTTGTTTGATTTCCCAAAGCCTAAAAGTGACAACCAACCCATTATATTAGCCATATTATATCCTCATGTAATAAATGAGCCATGTAATAAAGAAGCCATGCCATTCTTATTGCTAGTTATACATGCATCAAAGCTGGCAAACAACTCAAACTTTTCTTATAACCATTGGATAAGGGGTTGCATGGGGATGGATGGTTCCAGTGACTTTCCTTGAGGTTTGCACGAAGTCCGCCATTACTTTGAAAGCTTTGACCCTTGGAAGAACCCCATCTCTCATGAAACAAGTCTGGAGAACATGCCATAGACACCGGGAGTGATTCTGATCACCACATCACCAAAATCAGTCCATTATTATTGCTTTAAAACTATTTTAAGCATTTCATCGAACGTTTAAAAGACATTGGCAAATGACAACTTCTCATCATTCTATTTGATATTTCAGACTTCTAACATTACAGGAGACTGGTTGTATTATGCTCATAACATCACAAGAGACTGGTTATATTATGCTCATCACACCAATTTCTAGAGAATCGAATAACTGGTTCCTCTCTTCTCCCCACTTTGCATTGGCATAGTTGCAAGATGACAGGTCATAGCCTCACTAGATTCTTGTTTCCTTCTCTTGGCTTAGAACCCATAAGTAGTTTACATATATATGTATGTACTCGTTGGGCCTCGGCAACAGACTGAGGGAAGGAAACATAATCTTTGCCTCAAGATATGTGTTCTCAGGCTATTTGGGAATTTGAGATTGTCTTGGGCAAGATTTATTTCATAAAGAATCCCAAATCAATTAAAATTAAGATATATAAAAATAAATATCTTAAATATATCAAGATTATGATATATTTGAATTCTATTTAAATTGGGAATTCAATACATGTATATTTTATATATAAACACATACTTCAATGATTCATCGACGTGTCCTTAACCAACTTTCCACGTCAAAGTTGGTACATTCTCATCATAGTTAGATAGTAATATAACATAAGATCACATACACAACTACTTTCCACTTCTTCCACTGTTCTTGGAACAGATAAGTGAGCTCACATGGCTTCTAGAAGGAAGAGCACATCTTCATTTATATAACTTTATAGAAGAATCCTACTTTTGTTTGCACAAGCCATGTGCTGATGGTGCCTTGAGACAAGAAAAAGATGTCCTCATGAACCATCTAACATACACTAATAAGTGCAAAAACAATCTCTCTTTATTCTTCAAGCAACTGACGAAAAGCTGATGTCTCTGAATTCCTAAAATTAATGCAGAAGAAACGAACCATTTCCTGCGACTCAAGTAAAGGAGTGATCAGAAAGACAAGACATGAAATTAGCGAAGATATTTTCTATGTTTGGAATCTAAGCATTCATTGGCCGAGAGATTCAAGAAGTCGAGAACAAACTTCTCCGGCACAAGAAGCTAGCAAAAAGCAAGGGCTTTGATTTGATTCTTCATGCCACTTTGAGGAAATGTCGTCAAGAATATGTGAAGTTTAGGAAAAGAAAAGTTGTGGAGCACAACCTACCTTGCAAGTATTTTTATTCTTGAAAAGGATTGGAAACATTGAATTACTATCTGTATTTATGTAAGAATGTCATCAAATGAGTTATTCGCATAACTATAATTCGCCACATTTCAAGATTTCAAGGTACTTTTTATGATTAATTCCAAAATAAAAACTTATTTTCCTAAAATTTATGTTTTCTAAGATGAGCCAGTTGTTTTTCTGAAGCTGTAGTGAAATAGACACTGATATTATGTTTTCTGAGAATACAAGTTAAGACAAGTCACACCTTCAAATTGTTGGTAGCTTCAATTCAGGGAGAGCAGTGCCATTCTGAATTCGACCTGTATTCACAAATGTCAAGCTTTAGAAGGATGACATTTCAATCACTGAGAAGAGTTTTAGCAAACCTTTAGAAACAACCAACGTAAAAGAGCAAACAGATTGTAGAATAAAGTTTTTAATTGGTACTGGATGTGATGTGATGAAGAGTACATGCTGAAGAGCATCTGCAAGTCTTTTGAAATGGTTCTGAACAGCCATAATTCATCGCAACTTCAAATTATATTCTGCAGCAATCAAATGATGTATCATAACGTGTGTGAGAACTAAATAAGGCAACTCTGCACAACATTAAATACAACAGCAACAGGATCAGGAGAATTCACTTCATATAACCTCCAAAGTGATGATTGACAAACTCCAGAAAAATTAGAATGAGATCGTTCAGAGGAAGCTGCAGAAATTATTTCACATTCATTTCAAACATCCAACTCCATCATCAGTAGTGTCATGGCATCTAATGTTTCATATATCTCCTTGGATTGAGGATGTGAATGATCCAGGGCAATGAATTCATGCAAAGAACCATTCACTTCTAGCCAACTGCATCCTGTAGTCTTCTCCACTCTTTGTCCCTTCATCGACTTCCTTATACTAGCAGCCTCCTCCCACTTTTGCGAAACTGAGTACATGTTAGCTAAGAGTGCATATCTACCACTGTGGTATGGTTGCAATCTTAGAAGATGCTCTCCTATCCTCTCCCCAAATGAGGAATCTCTGTGGATCATGCAGGCACCAAATAAAGCTCCCCAAATGCCGGGACTTGGTTCAATCGGCATGCTCTTTATCAAACACAATGCTTCCTCCAAATGCCCAGCTCTCCCAAGGAGATCCACCATACATCCATAATGCTTTATTGAAGGCCTGATTCCAAAATCTGTAAGCATTTGATCAAAATATTTACAACCCTGATCTACAAGTCCTCCATGGGCACAGGCACAAATAACACCTATAAATGTGATTTCATTAGGCTTCACCCCTTCCTTCAGCATCTGAGAGAAGAGATCCAAACACTCAACAGCAAATCCATGCATTGCTAAGCCATTAATCAAGGCAGTCCAAGGGAACACACTTTTATGAGCTAAACCATTAAAGACTGCGACCGCATCGTCTAAGCATCCACATTTTGCATACATGTCTATTAATGCTGTCTCAATAATGGAATTAAATCCCAATTTGCTTCTCTTGATGTAGTTATGCACCCATCTTCCTTGATCCAATGCTCCCAGTTGCGCACAAGCAGTGAGTACACTAGTCAGTGTCACTTGATTCGGTTTCAATCTTTCAACAAGCATATCTTGAAACACAAGTAGGGCATCCTTGAATCTACCACAGTGCACATAACCAGCAATCAATGCACTCCAAGTGACAACATTTCTGAAAGACATCTGCTCAAACACTTTCTTAGCGTCATCACAACTATCACATTTAGCATACATGTCCACAAGAACACTCCCTAGATACACATCCCACTCCACTCTTCCAGGTTCCAAATAGAAACCATGAATGCACCTTCCGAATAAAACATTTCCAACCATGCCGGCAGCCTTAAGTACGGTAGCAATTGTCACCTCATCAATCTCAACACCTTCATTTTTCATCTTCACAAAAAGACTCAGACTTTTCCCTGGTAGACCACATTTCACATGTCCATGAACCAAAGCAGTCCAAGAAATCCGATCCCTCTGAGGCATTTCATCAAATACCTCACACGCAGACTCCAACTCACCACCATCCGCATAACAAGACACCAAAGAATTACCCACAAAAGAGTCAGAACCAAATCCAAACTTCATTATATGAGCATGAATCAAGTTCACGTTTTTATTCTCAATTCTGGAAATAGATTTCAAGAGTAAAGGATAAGTATGCTCGTTAGGCATCACGCCGTCACGGATCATCAGAGCATAATAAGATATCGCATTAGCATTGCAAGAAAGCAGAGGACAAGCACTTATCATGGCATTCCAAGAAGAAGCATCGGGCCCGAGTGCTCTGGCTTGATGGAACACAGCGGAGGTGAATGCGAGCGCGATGTCGCCAGGCATCGAACGAGCAGCGGCATTGGAGAGGCCGGTAATGGCGAGAGGATGCCGAGAGAGTCCGGAGGTGAAGAGGATGCAAAGGATTTGGTTGAGATGGGCAGCAGCTTTGCATTCTCGGAGAAGAGAGAGGAGGTACGAGTGCAAAGGTGGGAGCTTTTTCGTCGAGGATTCGAGCATCAAGGTCCTCGTTCTGGTCGTTTGCATGAAAATTCAAGCTTTATGAAATGCGGCGGTGTATTTTACAGATAGAACCCCATATTAATGGTTATTGTGAAAAACTCCTTTTTAATTTTTTTAAACTTCTCAATTTTATTTTGAATTTATATTAATATTTTAATTTAATTAGAAATTGTTATAATGACATAGTTTGTCTGATTTTATCTTGAGATTAAACCTTCTATATATTTCACTTTTTTTTTAAATATTTAGTAAATAAATGATTCAATGAATTATGTCATGACTCATGCATATATTGCATATACATTTAATTTGGGAAATCCATATTTCCTTGTATACACCCTTAAAAATAATGCACTTGGTCATACATCCTAACAACCTTTATTATTTACTACAATAATCTTATCAACAAAAATTTATTGTAATACATCTATGATAACAATAATTATAAAAATTCCTTGTATATATACAAAATATAAAAAGAAATAAAAGAATAAACAAATTTATGATACACAACAAATATTTTGATTCTTTTAATTGTCTGAGATATGCTTAAAAAAAAACCCTAGAGGGGTATATCTTACGAAATTAACTAACTTGCAGGGGGATAAATGCAAAAAAAAGCCCCGTTAATATCAAGAAAGAAGCATAGATAGATAGATAAAAGAGAAGGAGAGATTGGTACAAACAACGCAAGAGATACGAGCGGAGCGAGAGCATCATGAACGAGATGGTGGACGAGCTCAACGCGACCTACGAAGCGGTGCTGAAGGCGGCGGTGAAGCTCATCGAAGCGCCCCTGGTGGCCGCCGAGGAGCAGCGCGAGGAGGCGACGGACGCGGCGATGAAGGAGTTCAAGCGGCGCATGGACCTCTTCACGGCTTCGTGCGACGACGCCGACGAGCTCATCCGCTCCGCTATGGCTCGGCTCCAGATCGAGCACATGGCGGAGCTCGGCTCCCCCGCCCTCGATGGAGAGCGACGCCAAGGATGATGCTTAGATAAGCGGCTGTGTTTATCCTGGCAATGCTGATGGGTTTATTTATAAATAAATAAGAAGTGGACTTCTTTGGAATTATATTTTTAAATCTTTTGAATGATGAGAAGCTCTTCTTCATCTTCTTTCCATGTCTTTCATGAGGTTTTTTTTTGTTTGTTGAATGTTTTTTTTCAAAAAAAAGGAAAAAGAAAAAAAACCCTAATTCAAAAGATTGAAGTAAGTTGTACTTGAAAAGCTAATCCTCAAGAGAAGTCCAGAGTTATAAAGCTCATGCTATGTGCGGAGTCCGAAGAAGCATCGAACCATTTTGATTTATTGTATGCAGTTTTACTTTGTTTTTTTTTGTAAGAGACAATTTCCATGACTCGAACCTGCCAAAGTTCCCCTTCTTATGGTGAAATATAGAACCGCCAAAAATGGTGCAAGTAGTGCAACAATGATGCATCTTTGATCTTAATCTGTAAATTAATTTGATCTCAAGATTGAATGGCAAGTACACAGCAGGATGTATAAAAAATAAGATGTTTCTTGGAGTGGCTCAAAAGTGAATATATTTGTTGAAATGTAGACAGATTAGTTACATACATGAGCAATGCAGTATATAGATCTAATTGCATCACTGAGAAACATATAGTTTGGTGAACTGAGGATCTTTTGGCTTTCAGAAGTTTGGTGTCTACTGTGACGAGCTTCTCTTGAAGTGTTGCGATACAAGCCTGCGTGATAATGTGAGATTTAGTTGTGAGTGCATGCTGTTGTTACTTGAAACAATGTATAGATGGAGAGTACAAAGTACCTTGAATGATTTTGAGCGATGAATTGAAGGGATGATTGTTAATGCATTTGATTATGCCTTCGATCTCCGCTGCATTCTCTTTCTCCATGGTCATGGAAGCATCACTTTGAGAAAAATAAGCCTGTGATAATTGTAACGATTTGCACCTTTTCAGGAAGTCATCTAAATAAATTAGGTTATACGTCGCTGCATGCAGAACTCAGAAGTTTGAGGAATCTTGTACTGTTGTATGGAGGATTATGCTAGCACAGAGAGGTGATTAAAGTGTCGTGACATAGTGTAAATGCATGTTACTAATATGGTGATTAAACTGTCAAGGACTTGTACACAATTTATTCATTGAGACAATATATATACTTGCCAGCAAACTATAGTTTCTTCCCTACAAATATTTCATAGTATCCGTTCTTGAGTTTATTATTAAGATTAAAAGTAGACATGAAGGTTAAATTTCATACCTTACAACTTGGGATACCTAAACTTTAAAAAGATTGCTCCGGGAACAAATAAAAACTTGAATTTTCATTGTCTAGGTTTTCAGTGAAGAAATTTATTTACCAAAAGAAAGATAAACAAAAAAAGGAAACGATGGAATAAAGAGGTATAAGATGTGGATGAAACAAAAGAATCATGCTTCTAAAAGTAAATTAATCTTTGAAAAAATCACTATAGAATGAATAATACTATTCTTGCATCGTAGGCTTTCTAACTAAATGATATCTATATATTAATTTCTCCTCCGGATGTATAAAACCATATGTTAAGGATGGCAACTCAGTTACGAAGCATAGTAGTGAAGACACTTATGAAAGAATAGCAACACTCACATTGAATAGACTCTTCTTGTATCTTGAAAGAACAAAACCATGTAAAATCCATAATCACATGGAAGAAGATATTTTATGGTAGGTTTCCAAAAATCGTGATAGTTAAGGCCCTCAGAACAAAATGAAGCAAAGATGTCATGCATGATGTTCCAAATTTAGTCAATTTATTTTTTGTCTACTTCAAATTTCATATACGACAAAGTTTGAGTTTACAAAGAAACTAACATTAAGATTTCAATCTCAGAGAGGTAGGATGCCACATTTTTGCACACAACTTAGTCAATTAAATGCTACTGCTTTCATCTCCACTATCCACTATATTCGTCAAGATCTCAGCTCGATATCCTACAAAAGTATCTCAATGATTGAGCCTAGTGTTTTCCAAACATATGCTTGGATTGTTGTTTGGCCAGCTACCATTTTAAAAAATTGTTCCTATAACTTCTAAACTGGACCTCATTTTACTTGGCAAACCAATATCAAAGTCACATCTTTCCTTTGTTGGTTTAGCACACAACAAAGATTATTGGACTACAAAAGTTCATACACCAGATTATCGCAACAAATTTTCAAAATCATCGCTAGCTTTACTTTTTTTTATCTGTCTGCTTCTATTTGCAGTTCATGTTTCATTCATCAATTCATACATTTTTCTTTCCTTATTTCACCTAATAAAAGATATAAAAATTCCTTATTAACTCTTTTCGCTTTCTTCTCTTTACTCTCAATCCAACCAAACCCAAATTCTTCTCATTGCAATGAATTGGAACTTAGAAAAAGATACTCATGAAGCAAATAATGCACCACACAAATCTCCTCTAGGAAAGGAAGAAAGTGAACTCAGTACCTGAGGACACATTGGAGCTATATTTGCCGCCTCTTCTAAATCGTTGAGAGTACCACTGTTATATCCCATGCCTAATTGGCTAATCTTGCAACATACCTATAAAAATAAAATAGAATTATTTTTTCTTCCTTTTTGTTTCACAATGCAACTCAATGCAACACATTCTTGTATTGAGTGAGAACTAGAACTCAATGACATTCAGGAATTAATGTTCAAAAAGCAAAATTCCTTAACAAATAAATATCCAATTCATGCTATTATTATTAAACAATACATTTTTAGTACACAAAAAGTTGATTAATATGAAAACCACAAACAACTGCATATCAATTCAATTTTCATCCATGAGAAAATAAACCAAACCAAAACTACATATACGACAAAGTAACGAGAAAATGATGAAATTCCCAAACAATAAGATCACATAAAACAACCATTTTCCACTTCCACTTATCTTGGAACAAATAAGTGAGATAACATGGCTTCTAGAAAGATGGAACACGTCATTGTTGTATAACTTGATAGGAGAATCCTACTTTGTGTTTTTATCTGGTCCATTGTTTGGATAAGCCATGTAATGTTGGTGCCTTGAGACAGAAAAGATGTCCTCATGAACCACCTAATATACACTAATACGTGCAAAACCAATCTCTCTTTATTCTCCAACCAACCGATAAACAGCTGATGTTTCTGCACTCCCAAAAAATGCAGAAGAAATGAACCATTTCCTAATACTAAAGAAAAGGAGTGATCACAAGACATGATGTAAGCAAAGATATTTTCCATGTTTGGAATCTAAGCTTTCATTGGCAGAGAGATTCAAGAAGCTGGAGAACAAACCTCTCCGGCTTAAGAAACTCACAAAAAGCAAGGGCTTTAATTTGATTTTTCATGCCGCCTTGAGGAAATGTTGTTGAGAATTCTGTGAAGTTTGCGAAAGAAAAGTCATGGAGCACAAATTACCTTGCAAGTATTTGTACTATTAAAATAGGAAATATTGAATAACTATCTGCATTTATGTAAGAATGCCATCAAATTGTGTTATTTGCATAACTATAATTCGCTATATTTAAAGATTTTATGGTAGTGTTTATGATTAATTCCAAAAGGGAAACTAATTTTCCTAAAATATATGCTTTGCAAGATGAGCTAGTTGTTCTTGTAAGGCTATACTGAAATAGACACCGATACTATGTTTTCTGAGAATACAAGTTAAGGCAACTCACGCCTTCAAATTGTTGGTATAGCTTCAACTCAGGGAGAGCAGTACCATTCCGAATTCGACCTGTATTCACAAATGCCAAGCTTTAGATGGAAGACATTTCAATCACTGAAATAGTTTTAGCAAAACTTAGCAGCAACCAAAGTAAAGGGCAAACAGATTGTAGAATAAGTTTAACTGGTCATGGATGTGGGTGTGATGAACAGTCATGGTGAAGAGAATCTGCAGGTGTTCTTTGCAATGGTTCTGAAGAGGCACTATTAATTGTAACTTCAAATTATATCCTGCAACAATGAAATGATGTATAAAAAAGTGTGAGAGGAACTAAACAAGTCAACTCTGCTCAACATAAAATACAACAGCAGCAGGATCAGAATAATTCACCTCATACAACCTCCAAACAATGTTCAAATTCATCAACAAGTAGAGATATAATTGAGAAACTCCAGAAAACCAAGGATGAGATCATTAAGAGGACGCTACAGAAATTATTTCACATCCATTTTAAACATCCAACTTCTTCATCATTAATTTCACGGCATCAAATGTTTCGTATATCTTCTTCGATTGAGAATGTGAATGATCCAGGGCAATGAATTCATGGAAACGATCATTCACTTCTAGCCAACTGCATCATCCTGTTACTTGATTCGGAATAAATGTTTTAACAAGCATATCTTGAAACACAAGTAGGGTATCATTGAATCTATCACAATGAACATAACCAGCAATCAATGCACACCAGGCGACAACATCCCTAAATGGCATCTGCTGAAACATTTTCTTAGCGTCATCACAACTATGACATTTAGCATACATGTCCCCAAGAACACTGCCTAGATACACATCCCACTCCACTCTTCCAGATTCTAAATAGAAACCATGAATCCACCTGCCGAACAAAACATTTCCAACCATGCCGGCAGCCTTATGTATGGTAGCAATTGTCACCTCATCAATCTCAAGACCTTCATTTTTCATCTTCACAAAAAGACTCAGACTTTCCCCTGGTAGACCACACTTCACATGTCCATGAACCAAAGCAGTCCAAGAAATCCGGTCCCTCTGAGGCATTTTATCAAATACCTCACACGCAGACTCCAACTCACCACCATCCGCATAGGAAGACACCAAAGAATTACTCTCAAACGAGTCAGAACCAAATCTAAACTTCATTATATGAGCATGAACCAAGTTCACGTTTTTATCCTCAGCTCTGGAAATAGATTTCAAGAGCAAAGGATAAGTATGCTCATTCGGCATCACGCCATAATAAGATATCGCATTAGAATTGCAAGAGATCAGAGGACAAGCACTTATCATGGCATTCCAAGAAGAAGCATCGGGCCCGAGCGCTCTGTCTTGATGGAACACAGCGGAGGTGAATGCGAGCAGCAGCACTGGAGAGGCCGGAGGTGATGAGGATGCAAAGGGTTTGGTTGAGATGGGCAGCGGCTTTGCATTCTCGGAGAAGAGAGAAGAGATACGAGTGCAAAGGTGGGAGCTTTCTCGTGGAGGATTCGAGCATCAAGGTCCGTGCTTGGGTCGTTTGCATAAAATTTCAAGCTGTAATTGTATGTTTATTAATTTTACAGATAGCACCCCATATTATTGTGAAAACCTCACAGGGGGTTTACACAATTTTCCAACTAACAGGGGCCTAAATGCAAAAAGAACCGCATTGATATATAAAAGGGAACTAGGGAAGAGGGAAAGAGAGATGGAGATGTCACAAGATACGAGCATCATGGACAACATCCTCAACGATCTCAACGCAGACTACGACGCCCTCTTGACGGTGGCGGTGAGTGCCATCTAGGGCTGGCAAACAATCAAACTGTTCACAAGCAACTCGAGTTCGATTCGATATTGGCTCGAATTCGGTTTGATTATTTTAATAACAAACTGAACTTGAACTTAAATTTGAGCTCGAAAAATAAGTGAGTCGAACTCAAACCAGAGTCAGCTCGTTTGAGTTCGGTTCGAAGTTCGAATATATATATATATATATATATATATATATATTTGTATTTATGTTACTATGTATATATTTTATATAATTATTATATATATAATTATTAAATTATCATATCATCATAGATTCATAATACATATATATAATAATTATATATAAATGTACATATACTGATATACATATAATAGGGTGTGTGTGAGTGAGAGAGAGAGAGAGTGTGTGTGTGACTGTGGCCAAAGTGGAGGAGAGCAAAATACCGAGTGATTTAAGTGTGTGTCAGTGTGTGTGTGTCATGCCAGAGCAAAATACAATTGGAATTTAATTTGAATAAAGTTAGTCCCACATCGGCTGGGAGAACAAATGGGAGGATGTGCTTGGCTATAAAATGGGTTGGGCTGTAGTTGATTGTATACCTTCCTTGAACTTGTGGTTAAAATCAAGGGAAATTAAAAAATAAACCGAAATCGGTTTTTTTTGTTTTCTGGTTTTGGTCCAACTGGCTTGTTTGACCGGTTAGAGCCAACCTAAAAAAATTATTATAATTTTAAAATTATTATTTAATTTCGAACTCGAATCGAACTCGAACTTCGATAATAATATCGAGCCGAACTCGAATCTAAACCTTTTGAGCTTTTTCGAACTCGAGCCGAACTCGAGCTGAATTATAAACATTCGAGCCGAACTCGAGCTGGGCTCAGTTCGTTCAAGTTCGGCTCGTTGCCAGCCCTAGTGCCATCGAGGCGTACTTAGCTGCGGAGGCCCGGAGCAGCGAGGACTCGGACACCGCACTTCGTGAGTTCAACAGGTGCATGGACGCCATCTACGCGGCGTTCGAGAAGGCGAGCGGAGGAGATTATCCTCTCCGCTAGCGTTTTGCTCCAGATCAAGCGAAGGGCGGAGAGTGCCTCCGCCGCCGTCAACGGCGCCAACACGGAGGTGAAGCGCGATACCAAGGATGCATAGCCAAGTGGCTGTGAATATGAATTATTCTGGCAATATAATATTGTTGGTTATAATGATCAGAAGTGAAACTTCTTTGGATCTTTTCATCTTTTGAATAATAGAGAAGCGATCTTCTTGATGATCTATGTCTTGCATGAGATTTTCTTGTTTGCTGAATGAGTGCGCTTTAATTTTTTTTTTTTAAAACTAGTTTCAAATTAAGATTGAAGTAAATTCTAGTTTGAGAGAATAAAAAATTAATATAAATCGTATAACTTTATGTTGGTGGGGAGCCACAAAAATTTTCTTGTGCTATTTTGATTTAATATAGATCATATATACAGTCTACCAGTGATTAATGTCTTTGAAAACGTTCCAATTCCAAGCAGTATCTATTATTATTAATAAAAT
The DNA here is from genome assembly GCA_026586065.1 of Dioscorea zingiberensis. Classification (NCBI taxonomy): domain Eukaryota; kingdom Viridiplantae; phylum Streptophyta; class Magnoliopsida; order Dioscoreales; family Dioscoreaceae; genus Dioscorea; species Dioscorea zingiberensis. The sequence continues at coordinate 39,089,754 of CM048826.1, forward strand.
ATGATTTATTTAAAAAACAAAACAAAACAAAACAAAACAAAAATCGGTGAAAATATGATGCTTATTTCGAGTGGTTGTGTTTATTCTGGCAATGCTGCTAGGTTTATATATAAATAAGAAGCGGAGTTCTTTAGAATTATATCTTTAAATCTTGATGTTTTCTTGATCATCTATCTTTTCATGTCTTTCATAATGTTTTTTTGTTTGTTAATATTTTTTCTTAAAAAGAAAAAGAAAAAGGAACCGTAATTAAAAAGATTGAAGTTTACTTGAAAAATTAATTCTTTAGGGGCAGCCCGGAGCTACAAAGCTCCCGCTACAAAGAATCCAACCACTTTGATCTATTGTATGATTTTTTACAAGAAGTTTTGAAAACTCGAAGTCAAACCCGTGACCTTTCAAAAAAAGAAAAAAAAATCGGTGTCTATTTCAATAAATCAGGGAATGTATCCAAGATGGTGACAGTGCTCTTCTTCAGGTAGGTCGGTGACACGGTAGTCCACCTCTTTCATCATATCTTCCACACCCTTATAAAATTTTTCGGCCTTGAACTTGATCTCAACCATGGCCATCTTCAAACCACTCCCTCTTTCTTTCCAATGGCGACCTCAGCATTGTCAATCAACTCGATCTTCTTGATCTCCAACTCCTCAACGAGAAGCTTATGTTATTAAGCTTGAATGGCGAAATTTGTCCCGTCCCGAAGTGAACTGTTGGAAGTTAAAAAATAGCCCCATATCGACATTCGATAGATATGAGAGAGTCAGTATGTTTAGATATAATGGGGGCTCACCATATCTTACCTAAGTAGCTTAGGTTTTGTTAGTGGTGATCACCCTCATAAACACAAAATTAACACTAGATATAAAATTCCAACATGGTATCAGAGCAGTAAAGCCACTTAATTGCGCACGGTATCAGAGAAGTAAAGCCGCTTAATTGCGCATTGTATCAGAGCAGTAAAGCTGCTTAACCAGGCAAGCTAGCGCTGTAGACGTTAGTGTTGGAGTTTTATATCTAGTGTTAATTTTGTGTTTATGAGGGTGATCACCACTAACAAAACCCAAACACTTAGATAAGATTTGGTGATCCCCCATTATATTTAAACACACTAACTCTCTCACATCTATCCGATGTGGGACTATTTTTTAACTTCCAACACCCCCCTCAAGTTCAACTGGTCTTCTATTGAGCCAGTTGTAACTTGCCTAAACTATTATCAGGTCAGAGGCCTAGCTTGTGTGGTTAGAGGCTACTTTGGCTTACCACATCAGAGGCCGTCTTCGGCTTGCCTGATTTCTCATACTGGGTCCAAGGCTAACCTCTGCATCTTGCCTATCTTTAAGGTCAGAGGCTGTTTGCGATTAGCATGCCTTTTTACTTTGGGGGTGTCTGTCCAGGGTCTTAAGCTCTGATACCAAGTTGAATTTTTTGGGATACCCTACATCCCACACTATTTCATGCATGATATCAAAAAGTTCAACATGATATCAAAGCTGTAAAGCTGCTTAACCGTGCACAAGTAATCCTGGGATCAACACAACCCCGAAAAAAAAATCAGGCAAGCTAATCACGGCCTCTGACGTGGTAAGCCAATAGTAGCCTCTGACCTTGCAAGCCGGCCACCTCTGACCTGATAAAGAGTTTAAAAAAAGGAGAGAAGAAATGTGGTCCTTAGTTTGAGGGGGAGTGTTGGAAAGTAACAAACTATAGTCCCACATTGGATATGAGAGAAAATTGAGAGGGGCATATAAGTGGGAACACATTCCATAGTAGTGAGGCCTTTTGGGTTAAGCCCAAGAACAAAACCATGAGGGCTTGGGCCCAAAGCGGACAATATCACTACTAGTGTGGAATGTAGGGTATCCCAAAAAATTCAGCTTGGTATCAGAGCTTGTACTTTCAGTGCTGGTTATCCATGTTGCCAGAAGCCGCCATTAAGCCGGTGATAACCGCCGCTAGCGCAGCAAGGACAGCGAGAACCAGAGTGCTAATCACGACACTAGCGAGAACCACATAGTATATGATCTTACAGACCTTGCGCCATGCCTTGACGTTGCCGAGCTTTTGATCGAGCTTTTCCTTGTGATGTCAGAGATCTTGGAGGATGGCTTTGTGGCGCTTAATCACGGGCTTGAACTCCTCCATGAAATTCTCCGTGAACCCAGCTCTTCCTTGAACCGCAAGAGCTTCTTGAGTGCGGCATTGTGGTCGTGGCATTCGTCGAAGAGGACGACGGCCTGGTGGACGAGGAGCTCGGCCTTCAACTCCTTTTGGAGGGAGTGCTTGATTGCGGTCAAGAAGCGGAGGGTGTTTATGTTGTTCTTGAGATGCTTTGTGACGAAGTCAACGAGATCGGGGTTGGATGAGATCTCGTCTTGGAGCTTGTTGATGAGTGATGAGGGCGTCGCTATTGATATTGATGAATTCGGAGGCGGTGGAGTGGAAGGAGTTGAAGGAGAGCGAGTGGTGTTCGGCGGCGTCCGCGACCACGCTGGAGATGATGCTGCGCGCGCTCTCAGAGAGTATAGGGGAGAAGCCCTCCTCGGCGTCGTCGGTGACGCTGGTGGTGCTCTGAATGCATCTCATGGCTTTTGAGATCGATCTATGGGATGAGTGAGTGTGCGAGTTAGTTATTCTTTGAGAGGTTTGGCTGAGATACTAAGGGGCAAAGGGGTGTGCTTTGGGGCTGGCTTTTATAACATTGGGTTGTATAAAAAATAAAAAATAAAAAGGTCTAATACCTAATTTAGTCCCTCTATTATACCGAACCGATCATTTTAGTCTCTCCATTATAAATTGAGCTTTTTTGGTCCCTCTAATTTCCCGATTGTAAAAATTCAGTCCCTAAAAGCATATGTGCAAGGACCAAAAAGGCATGAAAGGCATATATGTATAGGGACCAAAAAGGCTTGTGCGAAAACTGACATTTCTTAATTGGGGAAATAGAGGGAACAAAAAGTATTAAATTATATTAGAGGGACCAAAAGGGCCGGTTCGATATAATAGAGGGACTAAATTGGGTATTAGCCCAAATAAAAAATATGATGCTTAGCCAAGTGGTTGTGTTTATTCTACCAATGCTGCAGGGTTTATATATATATATATAGGGTCAGGATCATGGGACACACTATTTTGACACACTATTTGACATCCTTTTCCATTCTGGCCCCTGAAGCATGTTTGAAAGATTTCCAACCGTACAGATGGGAAGATCATAGAAAAATAAGCTAGCATGTCCAATTTTATACAATTTGGTTACCATTTGGTCCTCCCACTTAATGGTTGAAATTTTGAACCGTTCAAATTTCTATAAAATAAAAACCGTTAAGTGGGAGGACCAAACAGTCACCAAATTATATGAAAATGGACATGCTAGCTTATTTTTCGATGATCTTCCCATCCGTACGGTTGGAAATATTTCAAACATGCTTCAGGGGCTAGAATGGAAAAGGATGTCAAATGGTATGTCAAAATAGTGTGTCCTATGATCCTATATATATATTGATAGGGATGAAAGTAATAAGACATGTGGCAGTCATCCAAATAAACCACGTGTAGTCATCTAGACAAACCACGTGTCAGAATAGCCATTCAGGATATCATGTTGGTGTTACAGTCTACCATTCCGATATAAACGCCTCACTAGATCGGATCGACACATCATGAAGCGCTACTCCGATCCGATATGAATAACCGATATGGCGAAACAGTTATGAGCCATATCGGTATCGGAAAGAAGCTCATCAATCCAAATAAGCATATAATGTAATCCATAATTACCCATATCGCTTTCAAATTTCTAGAAGAGGGATACGGATGTACTCGTATTCCGTAAAGTTCTAGAATAGTTACAAATGGAGAGCTTTAGATGCTTACCGTGGCACTTACTGGATTCGACAAACGCAAACACGCGGATTAAATTGAGAAGCGTGCTCAGCACGCGACCCATGCCTATAAAATTGAGAAGCGTGCTCAGCATGCGACCCATGCCTATAAAAGACAAGGATCACAGCTCAATTTGGACATTCTGAGATCCAAGTAACGAAGCTCTGCCAAATTGGAAAAAGAATCCGTTCTTTCCATTTCATGCCTTCTATTTGGAAAATGTCTGTAAGATCTCTTGTACATTCAATGATTGATAGTGAGATTTCTTTTTCTCCCGTGGTTTTTTCCCCGTTTCTCAGGGGTTTTTCTACGTAAATTTGGTTCTTCTCTCTCTTGCTTGGATTCTCTTTCGATTTCTCACTAGGATAGCCACCCTATAAATATAAATTCAATTGTTAGGCTGAAATTGGGTCCTAAATCCAATTTTAGTACTAACATATATATATATATATATAAGAAGTGGATTTCTTCGGAATTATATCTTTAAATCTTCTGTGTTAGAAATCAAACAAAGTCCCACATCGGTTGTTGAAGAAAAAAGTGTAGTGGCTTAAGTAATAAAGCATATCTCTTAGTAGCGAGGCCTTTTGGGTTAAGCTCAAGAACAAAACCGTGCGGGCTTAGGCCCAAAGCGGACAATATCACTACTAATGTGGAGATTTAGACTAAGCCCGATAGTTGTTGGGCTAGACAAGTAGGGTCCAACCCAGAAAAGATTTAACATAGTATCAGAACAGGTTGTAGACCTGTGATGACTTAAAAAAAAAAAAAATGGTTGCCAGGTAGTTGCCTGGATTGTAGTCAGTTGGCAGTTGGTAGCCAGGCGGTGGGCCTGGATTGTAGTTGGTTGCCAGGTAGTGGACCTGGATTGCAGTTGGTTATTGAGTTGGTGCCAGGCAGTGGACCTGGATTGCAGTTGGTTATTGAATTGGTGCCAGACAGTTGCCTGGATTGCAGTTGGTTGTCAGGCCGTAGACCTGGATAGAAGTTGGCGTTCGAGTTGATGTGGGCCTTTGTTTGAGGGAGGATGTTAGAAATCAAACAATAGTCCCACATTGACTGTTGAAGAAAAAAAGTGTAGGGCTTAAGTAATAAAGCATATCTCTTAGTAGTGAGGCCTTTTGGGTTAAGCCCAAGAACAAAACCGTGCGGGCTCAGGCCCAAAGCGGACAATATCACTACTAATGTGGAGATTTAGACTAAGCCCAATAGTTGTTGAGGCTGGACCAGTTGGGTCCAACCCAGAAAGATTTAACATGGTATCAGAGCAGGTTGTAGGTCTATGATAAAAAAAAAAAATGGTTGCCAGGCAGTTGCCTGGAGTAATAAAGCATATCTCTTAGTAGCGAGGCCTTTTGGGTTAAGCCCAAGAACTAATGTGGAGATTTAGACTAAGCCTGATAGTAGTTCTGGCTGGACCAGTTGGGTCCAGCCCAGAAAGATTTAACATTCTGAATGATGAGAAGCTTTTCTTCATCATTGATCTTTTTTTAAGTCTTTCATGAGGTTTTCTTGTTTGTTGAATGTTTTTTTTTAAATTTTTTTATTTAAAAAGAAAAAGAGACCCTAATTCAAGAGATTGAAGTAAGTTGTACTTGAAAAACTAATCTTTGGGGGCAGCCTGGAGCTACAAAACTTCTACTATGTGCAGAGTACGGGGAAAGGGGAAGGGTCGGACTGGGTTTGTTGTACGCAACCTTACGTCGCTTTGTTTTGCAAGATGTTGTTTCCACGGCTCAAACCTGTGACCTTCAAGTTATGACAACTTTACCGTTATGCCAAAGCTCCCCTTCTTATGGTTAACTATTAGAAGTCTGAAATATAGAACCACCTAAAATGGTGCAAGTAGGGCAACAGTGATGCATCTTTGATCTTAATCTGTAAATTAATTTGATCTCAAGATTGAATGGCAACTACACAGCAAGATGTATAAAAAAAATAATTGTTTCTTGGAGTGGCTCAATTGTGAATATATTTGTTGAAATGTAGACTTATCAGTTACATACATGACCGAACTTTTCAACATTAAGCAATGTAGTATATAGATCTAATTGCATCACTGAAAAACATATAGTTTGGTGAACCGAGGATCTTTTGGCTTTCAGGAGTTTGGTGTCTACTGTGACGAGCTTCTCTTGAAGTGTTGCGATACAAGCCTGCGTGATAACGTGAGATTTTGTTGTGAGTGCATGCTGTTGTTAGCTTGAAACAATGATTTTGAGCGATGAATTGATGGGATGATTGTTAATGCATTTGATTGTGCCTTCTCTGCCGCATTCTCTTTCTCCATGGTCATGTAAGCATCACTTTGAGAAACATAGACCTGTGATAATTGTAACGATTTGCACCTTTTCAGAAAGTCTGCATCTAAATAAATGAGGTACGTCGCTGCATGCAGAACTCAGAAGTTTGAAGATACTTGTACTGTTGTATGGAGGATTATGCTAGCACAGAGAGCTGGTGATTAAACCGTCATGACATATATAGTGTAAGTGCATGTTCCTAATATGGTGATTAAACTGTCAAGGTCTTGTACAATTTATTCATTGAGACAATACTTGCCAGCAAACTATAGTTTCTTCCCTACAAATACGTCATAATATCCGTTCATGAGTTTATTATTAAGAGAAAAAGTAGACATGAAGGTTAACTTGCATACCTTACAACTTGGGCTACCTAAATTTTAAAAAGATTGCTCCCGGGACAAATAAGAAACTTGAATTTTCATTGTCTAGGTTTTCAGTGAAGAAATTTGTTTACTAAAAGTAAGATTTAGACACACAAAAAAAAAAGGAAACCATGGAATAAAGAGGTATAAGATGTGAATGAAACAAAAAAATCATGCTTCTAAAAGAAAATTCACCTTTGAAAAAATCACAATATAGAATGAATAATACTATTCTTACGTAGTAGGCTTTCCGACTAAATGATATCCATTAATTTCTCCTCCAGATGTACAAAACCATATGTCAAGGTTATTATGTGGGTGGCGACTCAGTTATGAAGCATAGTTGGGAAGACACTTATAAAAGAATAGCAATACTCATATTGAATAGCCTCTTCTTTTATCTTAAAAGAACAAATCCATGTAAAATCATATTCACGTGGAAAAAGATATTTTATGGTAGGTTCCCAAAAATCGTGACAGTTAAGGCCCTTGGAACAAAATGTAGCAAAAATGTCATGGATGATGTTCCAAATTTAGTCAATTTCTTTTTGTCAACTTCAATTTCATATACAACAAAGTATGAGTTTACAAAGAACCTAACATTAAGATTTCAATCTCAGAGGTAGGATGCCACATTTTTCAACACAACTTAGACGATTAAATGCTACTGCTTTCATCTCCACTATCCACTATATTCCATGCTTGAATTGTTGTTAGGCCAGCTACCATTTTAAAAAATTGTTCCTATATAACTTCTAAACTGTACCTCATTTAACTTGTTAAACCAACATCCAAGTCACATCTTTCCTTAATTTGCTGGTTTAGCACACAACAAAGATTATTGGACTACAAATTTCATACACCAGATTATCATGACAGGTTTTCAAAATCATCACTAGCTTTAGTTTCTACCTCTCTGCTTCTATTTGCAGTTCATGTTTCATTCATCAATTCATACAATTTTCTTTCCTTATTTAACTTAATAAAAGATATAAAATTCCTTATTAACTCTTTTCCCTTTCCTCTCTTCTCTCTCAATCCAACCAAACCTAAATTCTTCTCATTGCAATGAATTGGAACTTAGAAAAAGATACTCATGAAGCAAAAGTACCACACAAATCTCCTCTAGGAAAGGAAGAAAGTGAACTCAGTACCTGAGGATACATTGGAGCTATATTTGTCGCCTCTTCTGAATCGTTGAGAGTACTGGTGTTATCTCCCATGCCTGATCTTGCAACAGACCTATAAAAAAACAATAGAATTATTTTTTCTTCTTTTTCGTTTCACAATGCAACCAGAAGACACATTCTTGTATTGAGTGAGAACCAGAACTCAATGACATTCAGGAATTAGAGTTCAAAAAGCAAAATTTCTTAACAAATAAATATGAAGGTATTATAACATCAAATTCAAAGTCATGCTATTATTATTATTAAACAATACGTTTTTAGTACACAAAAAGTTGAGTAATATGAAAACCTCAAAAAACTGCTTATCAATTCAATTTTCATCCATGAGAAAATAAACCAAAACCAAAACTACATATACGACAAAGTACCAATAAAAAGTTGAAATTACCAAACTACAAGATATGAACTCATGAACTATAATCCATATTACATTCTCATCGTAGTTCATGAATCTCAAAGTAACACAGGTAACATAACATAAGATCACGGACACAACCATTTTCCACTTCCACTTATCTTGGAACAAATAAGCGAGATCGCATGGTTTCTAGAAAGATGAAACACGTCATTGTTATACAACTTGATAGGAGAATTCTACTTTTGGTTTTTATCTGGTCCGTCGTTTGGATAAGCCATGTGATGTTGGTGCCTTGAGACAGAAAAGATGTCCTCATGAACCATCTAACATACACTAATAAGTGCAAAACCAATCTCTCTTTATTCTCCAACCAACTGATAAACAGCTGATGTTTCTGCACAACCAAAAATGCAGAAGAAATGAACCATTTCCTAATACTAAAGAAAAGGAGTGATAAGAAACACAAGACATGATGCAAGCAAAGATATTTTCCATGTTTGGAATCTATAACAATTTAGTCCCACATCATGTAATGCGTAGAACTCACTCTTAAAAGCTAGCCGTTAAGAGGAGGGTGTCCACCACATATATATGCACTGCATTTTTTTTAATTAGTCAATGTGGGACTAAATTGTTACAATACCCCACCCATCGAGAGCTGACGCCCTCGTCAGCCCGGACTTTGCCAACCAGACTCTGGAGTTTGTCCCGCTCGGCACCCTCGGGTCCGACTTTGGGGCTTTTCCCCGCTCGGCACCCAGATTCGAGAATGACTCTGGGACTCGCCCCGCTTCACGAAGGTGCTCCGGTGCCTGACTGCAGGGACCAACATCGACCACGGCCCACCTAGGCGAGCGAGTCCCCACATCGACTATCTCAATGAAAGCACCATTTGTAACACACATGTGACGGGTAGAACTCACTCTTAAAAGCTAGCCGTTAAGAGGAGGGTGCCTATAACATATATGTGCACTACATGTTCTTTAATTAAGAGTGAGTTCTACGCGTCACATGTGTATTACAGAATCTAAGCTTTCATTGGAATAGAGATTCAAGAAGCTGTAGAACAAACCTCTCCAGCTTAAGAAGCTCACAAAAAGCAACGGCTTTAATTTGATTTTTTACGCCACTTTGAGGAAATGTTGTTGAGAATTCTGTGACGTTTGTGAAAGAAAGTCATGGAGCACATATTACCTTGCAAGTATTTGTACTCTTGAAATAGGGTGGAAACATTGAATAACTATCTGCATTTATGTAAGAATGCCATCAAATTGTGTTATTTGCATAACTATAATTCGTATTTCAAGATTTTATATTACTTTTTATGCTTAATTCCAAAAGGAAAACAAACTTTCCTAAAATATATGCTTTGCAAGATGAGCTAGTTGTTCTTCTAAGGCTATAGTGAAATAGACACTGATACTATGTTTTCTGAGAATACAAGTTAAGGCAACTCACGCCTTCCAATTGTCGGTAGCTTCAATTAAGGGAGAGAAGTACCATTCCGAATTTGACCTGTATTCACAAATGGCAAGCTTTAGGTGGAAGACATTTCAATCACTGAAAATAATTTTAGCAAAACTTATAGCAGCAACCAAAGTAAAGGGCAAACAGATTGTAGAATAAGTTTAACTGCTAATGGATGTGGGTGTGATGAACAGTCATGCTGAAGAGAATCTGCAGGTGTTCTTTGCAATGGTTCGAAGAAGCACTATTAATTGTAACTTTGAATTATATTCTGCAACAATGAAATGATGTATAAAAAAGTGTGAATGATCCAGAAAACTCCAGAAAACCGAGGTTGAGATCATTAAGAGGATGCTGCAGAAATTATTTCACATCCATTTCAAACATCCAACTTCTTCATCAGTAATTTCACGGCATCAAATGTTTCGTATGACTTCTTCGGTTGAGAATGTGAATGATCCAGGGCAATGAATTCATGGAAAGGACCATTCACTTCTAGCCACCTGCATCCTGTTACTTGATTCAGTATAAATCTTTCAACAAACATATCTTGAAACACAAGTATAGCATCGTTGAATCTACCACAGTGCACATAACCAACAATCAATGCACTCCAAGTGACAACATTCCTGAAAGACATCTGCTCAAACATTTTCTTAGCGTCATCACAACTATGACATTTGGCATACATGTCCACAAGAACACTGCCTAGATACACATCCCACTCCACTCTTTCAGATTCTAAATAGAAACCATGACTCCACCTGCCGAACAAAACATTTCCAACCATGCCGGCAGCCTTAAGTACAGTAGCAATTGTCACAACACCTTCATTTTTCATCTTCACAAAAAGACTCAGACTTTTCCCTGGTAGACCACACTTCACATGTCCATGAACCAAGTAGTCCAAGAAATCCGGTCCCTCTGAGGCATTTCATCAAATATCTCACACACAGACTCCACATCACCACCACCACATATCAAGACACCAAAGAGTTACTCACAAACAAGTCAGAACCAAATCCAAACTTCATTATATGAGCATGAATCAAGTTCACGTTTTTATTATTCTCAGCTCTGGAAACATATTTCAAGAGTAAAGGATAAGTATGCTCATTAGGCATCACGCTGTCACTGATCATCAGAGCATAATAAGAAATCGCATTAGAATTGCAAGAAAGCAGAGGACAAGCACTTATCATGGCACTCCAAGAAGAAGCAACGGGCCCGAGCGCTCTGGCTTGATGGAACACAGCGAAGGAGAATGAGAGCGCGATGTCGCCAGGCATCAAACGAGCAGCAGCACTGGAGAGGCCGGTGATGGCGAGAGGATGCCGGGAGAGGCCGGAGGTAAAGAGAATGCAAAGGATTTGGTTGAGATGGGCAGCGGCTTTGCATTCTCGGAGAAGAGAGAAGAGGTACGAGTGCAAAGGTAGCTTTTTGCGTGGAGGATTCGAGCATCAAGATCCGTGCTTTGGTGGTTTGCATGAGCTTTATGAAATGCGGTGGGTCTTTTTACAGATAGCACCCCATATTATTGGTTATTGTGAAAAACCCCTGTATTATGATTACTTAATAACACTTTTAAATTTTTTTAAACTCCTCAAATTTATTTTGAATTTATATTAATATTTTAATGTAATTATAAATTGTTATAACATAGTTTCTCTGTTTTTATCTTGAGATTAATAAACCTTCTATTTCACACTGTTTTATATTTAGTAAATAAATGATTCAATGAATTATGTCATGCATGCATATACATTGAATTTGGGAAATCCATATTTCCTTGTATACACCCTTAAAAATAATGCACTTCGTGAAATTTCAAGCGTTGAATTCTAAGAGACCATGGATACTGTTTATACGGTATGAGACCGTATGGATCCTGAGTGGGTCCTGGGATAATATTTTTTGGGTTCTAATGTATATATTTTTGGATTCTGGAGTGGTGTTCATGCTACAGTAGCGCCGCCATTTTGTTAGGTTCGATTGGGACCGAAAAAACTATAGTTTAAAACCCAAATGTTACAGATTAGAATCCACGGTCTCATACCATACCACGGTAATGTAACATGCACCAATTTCAAGCTTTATGTACTGTGGCGGTTATTTTACAGATAGCACCCCATATTATTGTGAAAACCTCATAGGGAGGTATACTGTATACACAATTTTCCAACTTAGAGGGGCATATATGCAAAAAGAACCGTTCAAATATGGAAAGAAAAACGGATTCATATATAAAAGGGAAGGTAGAGATGGAGATGTCACAAGATACGAGCATCATGGACAGCATCCTCAACGCAGAGTACGACGCTCTCCTGACGGCGGCGGTGAGTGCCATCGAGGCGTACCTGGCGGCCGAGGCCCGGAGCAGCGAGGACTCGGACGCCGCGCTGCGCGAGTTCAACGAGTGCATGGACGCCATCTCCGCGGCGTGCCAGAAGGGGGAGGAGATCATCCGCTCGGCCACGGTTTTGCTTGAGATGAAGAAAAGGGCGGAGCAAGCCTCGGCCGCCGTCAACGGCGCCAACCCGGAGGTGAAGCGCGAGGCCGAGGATGCATAGCCGAGTGGCTGTGATTATTATTCTAGCAATATAATGTTGGTATAATGATCAGAAGTGAACTTCTTTGGATCTTTTAATCTTTGAATAATAGAGAAGCGATCTTCTTGATGATCTATGTCTTGCATGAGGTTTTCTTGTTTGTTGAATGGTTGCGCTTTAAATTTCTTTTTTTTAAAAAAAGATAATAAATATAAATCATACTAGATTTATGATAAACTAAGAGCCTGAATACAGGTCATGAGAAGAAGTATTAACAAAAAAATAACTGGTTAAGATGTTGATGCATCCTCTCCGAGGTAGCAGAAAAACCCTAAACGATCTCTATCGGAGTACGACTATTTTTCTTTTTTTTCTTTTTTGATAGAGGCGACAAGTGCAGATGTGGAACCCACCTCAACACATCTGAGCCCTCACCTATGTGAATGGGGGTTTGAAGTCCGAGAGAACACCTGCTCACTATGACCATTGTCTGGAGCATTTGGTTGGAGAGATCTCGAAACAAACAATATGTTCTTTTTAAAACTTATTTATGATATGAGTTTCTTTAGCTATTTTGAAAACTTATTTATGATATCGAGTTTCTTTAGTTATTTTGGTTTGATGGCCAGACTCAGTATAGTCTACGGGTGATTGATGTCTTGCAGATTGAATTATTTTCATTGATCCGTATCAAAGTCATTCACCAAATCTTGCAGTGATTCATATTTGATCTTAATCTGGAGATTTATTTGACCTTCAAGATTGGATTACATTGTGTGAATACATATCTCCAATGCCAAGCACACAGCAAGATGTATATGCAAAAAGTTGTGTTTCTTGGAGTGGCTCAATTATGTGTGTACAATATTTGTGGAAACATACACTATGCAGGGAATCATTAATCATATATATGATCTAGTGGCGCACTCAGAAACAGATAGCTTGCTGAACTTGGGATCTTTCGACTTTCAGAAGAACGGGATATGATATTGTCGAGAATCTCCAAAGGTGCCTGCTTCATCTTTGAGTTAGGTTGTGTCTACTGTGACGAGCTTCTCTTGAAGCTTTGCGATACGAGCCTGCATGATAACCATGAGAGAGTGTAAGATTTGGTTGTGTGAATGTTGTTGTTACTTGAAAGAATACATATATAGATGGAGGAGTTTGAAGTACCTTGAATGATTTTGAGCGACGAATTGATGGGTCAATTATTAATGCATTTGAATATGCCTTCTCCGCAGCATTCCATTTATCCATGGCCACATAAGCATCACCTTGAGAAAGATAAGCCTGCAATGATCATAACAATTTGCATCTTTTGAGGAAGTCATCTACTATTATTATATATGATTTAACAAAATAGATTAGGTGCATCACTGCATGCAGAGCTCCAAAGTTTGAGGATACTTGAATTGTTGTATGGAGGGGAAGTGATTAAACCATCATGAAAAAGTGTAAAGCATGTTCCTATTAAACTGTCTAGGACTTTCATAGTTTATACATTGAAGCAATACTTGGCTAGCAAACTGTGACTTCTCCCTGCAAATACATAATAATTTGTGCATGGATTCAATATCCGTCATTGAGGGAAAAAGGTGGACCCGTAGGTCAAATTCTATACCTTACAACTAAGACTACCCACAATTTAAAACTGATTGCTCTCTGACAAATAAATACTTGAAATTTCTTTGTCAAGGTTTTCAGTGAAGACATTTGTTTTCTAAAAGAAGAACTAAAAAAAAGAAGAAACCATTGAAGAAAGATGGATAGGATGTGAATGTAACAAAAGAATGCTTGTAAAAGTATGAATAAATATCGAAGGAGTAATGCTATTTTTACCTAATAAGCTTCCCAACTAAATGATATCCATTAATTTCTCATCAGGATGTACATAACCACATCTCAAGGTTATTACATGGATGACAACTTAGTTCTGAAGCATAATTGACAAGGCACTAATGTAAGAATAGCAATACTCATATATTTTTTTGACAAAGGCGACAAGCGCCAACCTGTCGAGGCGGCATAACGTGTGATTTAACGACGCGTTCTCACCTGTCGCGGGTGTTGAACCCAGGATCTCTCCCAACCAACAACACCCGATGCAAGGGACCCAATACCAATAGGCCAAGAGGCCGTTGGTAATAGCAATACTCATATTGAATAGCCTCTTCTTGTTTCTTAAAGAATAAAACCATGCAAAAACATAATCACGTGAAAAAATATATTTTATAGTAGGTTCCCAAAAATCCTGATCGTTAAAGCCCTGAACAACAAAATGAAGCCAAGACATCATTTACGATGCACCAAATTTAGTCATAAATTTGTTTTCGTCAACTTCAAATTATTTCATATACGACAAAGTAAGTTTATGCACTACCTAGCATTAAGATCACAAATCCAGAGGAACGATGACAGACATGTCCATGCCACTTCAATTAAATACTACTGCCTTCATCTCCACAATCTGCTATATTTGTCAAGATATCAACTCGACATAATGCAAAAGTATCTCCGTGATTGAGCCAAGTGAATTGTTGTTTGGTCAGCTACCATTTTAACAAATTGTCATTTGTCCCTATAACTGCTAAACTGTATCTCAATTTACTTGACAAACCACCATCCAAGTCATATCTTTTCCTTTGCTGGTTTGCCCTCTTAAACCATTAACACAACAAAGATTATAGTAGGTTCCCAAAAATCCTGATCGTTAAAACCCTGAACAACAAAATGAAGCCAAGATATCATTTACGATGCACCGAATTTAGTCATAAATTTGTTTTTGTCAACTTCAAATTATTTCATATACGACAAAGCCAAGTTTACGCACTACCTAGCATTAAGATCACAAATCCAGAGGAACGATGACAGACATGTCCATGCCACTTAATCAATTAAATACTACTGCCTCCATCTCCACAATCTACTATATTTGTCAAGATATCAACTCGACATAATGCAAAAGTATCCCCGTGATTGAGCCAAGTGAATTGTTGTTTGGCCAGCTACCATTTTAACAACTTGTCCCTATAACTGCTAAACCGTACCTCAATTTACTTGGCAAACCACCATCCAAGTCATATCTTTTCCTTTGCTGGTTTGCCCTCTTAAACCATTAACAAAACAAAGATTATAGTAGGTTCCCAAAAATCCTGATCGTTAAAGCCCTGAACAACAAAATGAAGCCAAGATATCATTTACGATGCACCGAATTTAGTCATAAATTTGTTTTTGTCAACTTCAAATTATTTCATATACGACAAAGCCAAGTTTACGCACTACCTAGCATTAAGATAACAAATCCAGAGGAACGATGACAGACATGTTCATGCCACTTAATCAATTAAATACTACTGCCTTCATCTCCACAATCTACTATATTTGTCAAGGTATCAACTTGACATCATGCAAAAGTATCTCTGTGATTGAGCCAAGTGAATTGTTGGCCAGCTACAATTTTAACACATTGTCCCTATAACTGCTAAACTGTACCTCAATTTACTTGGCAAACCACCATCCAAGTCATATCTTTCCTTTGCTGGTTTGCCCTCTTAAACCATTAACACAACAAATATTATTGGGCTAAAAAGTTCATACACCAAATTATCGTTACAGGTTTTCAAAATCATCTCTAGCTTTAGTTTCTACCTCTCTGTTTCTATTTGAAGTTCATGTTTAGTTCATCCTTACCCATTGTTTGTTACTTTTCCTGGATTTCTCCTCAATTCATACATTATGGTTTCCTTATTTAACCTAATAAAAAAAAGGCAGCCCGGTGCTACAAAACTCTCGTTATGCGCAAGATCCAGAGAAGGGTCAGACCACTTAGGTCTATTATGTGCAACCTTACCCTACATTTTTGCAAGAGGTTGTTTCCACAGACTCGAACCTGTGACCTCCTGGTCACATGGCAACAACTTTATCATTCCCCCAAGGCTCCCCTTCTTATTTAACCTAATAAAAGATATAAAATTTCTGGTTAATTCTTTTCCCTTTCCTCTCCTCTCTCGATCCAACCACCCCTAAATTTTTCTCATTGCAATGAATTATAACTAAGGAAAAAAAATAATCATGAAGCAAAAGAACCATGCAAATCTCCCCTAGGAAAGAAAGAAAGTGAACTCAACACCTGAGGATACTTTGGAGCTATATTTGCCACCTCTTCTGCATCGTTGAGAGCACCGGCATTATCTCCCATGCCTAATCTTGCAACAGACCTATAAAAACACAAGAATCATTTTTTATCCTTTTTGTTTCACAGTGCAACAAGAAGACACAATCTTGTATTGAATGAGAACCAGAACTCAATGACATTCAGGGATTACAGTTCAAAAAGAAAATTTTCTCAACAAATAATGCAAAACCTGCTTCTATAAATCAAATGAAGACCTCCAGATGGATCCAAATCGATTGCCTGCAACCACAAAAACAACCCCAAAAGAGGCCAATTTTAGGCTTCTCTTCTATATCCCCTGAATTAAAACAATAGAAAACACATCAATTTTTGTGTCTAAATTGAGAGAAAACTAAATTAAAAGGAGATAAAGTATCGATTGAACCCTATGAATGAATTCACCTGGGAGAAAAGGGTCTCGGCTTCTGAGAAGTTCTTCATCTCCAGCTCCTTCTCCCCCTTCTTCCTCATTGCCAGCGCATCAAGGTTCCGCTTTGCATCAAACCCTGGCCCGAGGAGGTTCGCGAGGAGCTGCGCGGCCCGGGCAGCGGTGCCGCAGTGGCCGACGATGGCACCGGGAGGGAGGACCACGAGGTTGGGCCCAGCGCCGCAGCGGCCGAGGCATCCGCAAGAAGCCACGGCGAGGCCAGGCGGCGCGAGGCTGGAGATCGTCTCCAAGACCTCCCTGGAACCCTGGCGGCCGCAGCTCCGATTCACGCACACTCGGATCTCCACCTCCTCAGCCACAACCACCAGGCGAGAGGAGAGGAGGCGGCGGCTGCGGCGGCGCCGGTGGGGAGTGGAAGCGGTGAGTATACCGTAGCTGCTAAAGCTCACCGCCATCGTTGCAGCCGTTGGGGGTTTCAGGGGTTAGTAAGAAGAATACAGTGATGGATAAGATTCGTAATTTTGGGAAAGAATATTCCTGACACTCAGATTGTATTGGTACTGGGTAGGCCTCGATCTTTGTGAATGAATTTCGGAATCAAACCCCTCTTTTGTAAGGTGTGGGCACAGTTGGGTTGAATGAATTTCGCATCTGCTGTCTATCTTTGACTTCCTCCAAAGAACGCTTGTCACCTTAGTTAAAAAAAATAGACACTTCCATGTATTAAGAAAGCCGTTTCCCTTTTAAATATTATTTTATATTATTTACCGAAATAATTTTAATAAATATTAGTAAATGTGTTTGCTTACAACTCATTCCAACATTAACAACACTTTCTTCTATTATCTTGGTTTGATGTAGCACATCTAATAAAGAAATCAAAGTTGGAACCAACCCAATACTTGTGAAGCGATGGAGGCAGTAGGGCCCTTGCTTTTCTCTTTATTTGCATATATGATGTAACAAGGGCTCCAATGTAACACTTTAGTACTTTCATAAATAAAATATAGTTTATGCACTTTTATAAAATATATATTCTTGTGCAGATGGATTTGGATGATGCGCTCTTAGGGTTTGATAAAATGCCCTCGTTGTTGAGTATAAATAAAAAGAAAAAAACTTATAAGGGATTGACAAAACCCTTTCACAAATTCATCTTCATTTGTCTAATCAGATTCTATAGGATGTTCTGAAGGAAAGAACCGCTACCACTTTGTGGTTGAAATTGAAGCAATTGTGTATGACGAAAAGTCTGACCATGGTAAATTGCATCTCAAGCAACAATGTTATTCTCATCGTTTGATAGAAGGTATATCTTTGGGGAGTCGTCGTGCCTGGTTTGCGAACCAGGCAAATCCCTGGTTCCAACGGTAAATCCCGCGTGGTTTGCCTCACATTCCGCCTCGGGATGTGTGGGTCGTACACATCTTGGGGGATGTGTAACGTCCACACATCCCGAGGCAGATTTACATAGCAAACCACGCGGGGTTTACCGTTGGAACCAGGGACTTGCCTGGTTCACAAACCAGGCAAGATGACTTCTATCTTTGGTAAATCACTTAATTGTATTTAAGGAGATGAGTCCATGGAGGTTAAATACAATGAAGAAGATTTAGGGTTAATTTTATTATGTTCCCTACTGGCTTCAATGCAACTTTTTAGAGATACAATTTTATATAGTTGTGATACTCTTACTCTAGATGAGGTTTATGTCTTTATGATGCTTTATTCTCAGGCAAATTATGAGTGGTTCTAACACTCAGGCAGAGGACCTCATGGGAGGACTTAAGAGAGGAGTTTTAGTGGTGATTCAAGGGGGAGATCAAAATCTAGTAACAAAGATAAAACCTGTAGATATTAGAAGAAAAAGGGGCACATCAAATCTTAAATGTTATAAGTTGTTAAGAATAAGAAAGTTGTTGCTCAAAACGGAAAAAAACTAGAAAATTATGGCCAGGCCAGTGTTCCGAAAGATAATTACAGTGGAGAACTTCTAGTTGTGACTTGATAAAAACCTAGCGAGGGCCAGATTCTTGATTTTGGTTGCATGTTTCATATGTGTCCTAATAAGGATTGGTTTTCAACATTCAAAACAATGTTCTAATAGGTAATAACGTATCTTGCAAAATGTTGGTATTAGAATAGTAAAAATAAGATGTTTGATGGGACTGTTAGGATGCTTGATGATGTGAGGCACGTTCCTTATTTAAAGAGAAATCTTATCTCTTTGAGTACTCTTGATGCAAAAGGGTACAAGTATACTGGTGAGGTAGAATTTTGAAGGTTAGCAAAGGTGCCCTTGTTGTGATAAAAGGCCATAAAAGTACGGTTGGATTATATATCTAGCAAGGTTCTACAGTTACAAGTGATACAGTTGTACTACTTCTTTGTCAGACAGCGACATTACTAGACAATGGCATATACGCCTTAGGTATATGAGTGAGAATGGGATGGCAGAACTGAGCAGAAGAGGACTTCTTAATGATTAGAGTATTAGTCAGTTGATATTTTGTGAGCATTGTATTTTTAGGAAGCAGAAGAGAGTCATATTCTCAAAGGATGTTCCCAAAACAAAGGGACACTTTGATTATATTCATTGTGATCTCTGGCGACCATCTAGAATGTCTTCCAAGGGAGGTGTGAATTATATGCGGACAATTATTCATGATTTTTCTAGAAAAATTTGGGTGTTTTTCCTAAAATAAAAGAGTAATGTGCTGACTACTTTCAAGCAGTGGAATACAATGGACGCAAGTTAAATGTCTTCACACTGATAATGGTTTGGATTTTTGTTCTAATGATTTTAATACTCCATGCAAGTTTGAGGGGATTGTGATGCATCTTATACAAAAAAAGAAGCAGTTAGCGGCGGTTTTAAAGGCAATTAACGGCGGTTAAAACCGCCGCTAAATGATTTCCGTGGCGGTTATCAAACCGCCGCTATAGTTAGCATCGGGAGTTAATTATTAGCTGGGCGGTTTTAACAATCGCCAGATAACCACGCTTCGGTGCAGGATGCATTTAGCGGCGGTTTAAAAGCCTTTAGCATTATTTTTTAAAAAATTATTTTTTATTAACCTATTTTGTTTTTTTTACCATATGGCCATGTCACACAACAGAATTTCATAAAATCACAATTTTTGCCAAATTACCCTTGGATTTCAAACACAAAATCACAATTGGAACTAGAAAGAACATTGAAAAGATTCGTATTGAATTTCATTACATTTCATCAAATCCTGATTTGAAACAAGAAGGAACATTGAAAAGATTCGTATTGAATTTCAAACACATTGAATTTCATTACAGTTCATCAAATCCAGATTCAAGATTTACATAGAAAATGAAGAAACACAAAGATGAAACCCAAACCCTAACCCTAAAATCAATTGCAACGCCTGCAACAACTGCGCTCAGTCGCCAAAGCCGTAGAGTTTGTCCCTAAATCTTGAGGGCGTAGACGACATCCATGGCGGTCATCGTCTTCCTCCTCGCGTGCTCTGTGTAGATCAGCCCACTGATGAGCTTAACACCTCCACGGCAAACAAGACGAAGGATCGAAGGCTTCATGATGCCATGGATGTTGTCACGGAGGACCTTGCGATGGCACTTGGCGCCTCCCTTACCGAGCGCTTTGCCTCCCTTGCTGTGGATTGAATCTGTCGAAGATGAGAAGGGTGGATTGAATTCACAGCGATGTTGATTTTCTCTCTCGGTGGATTAGAGGCCTATTTAGTTGGTGGGTGATGAATGGATGGATGGTTGAGATTGAAATTTTGGAAAAACTTGGATTGATGACGTGGCTGGTAGAGGGGGATTTGTGCTTTTTTGCTTTAAAGTTTGATCAAATAGAAGGAGAGTTTATGGCCGTTGGATTTGAAACGAATGACTTGAATTGAAGCAAGATGAGATTCTTGGATTGCTGACGTGGGTGGCAACCATTAATGGTTATAACTTATAAAGAAAGGTTTTAAATTTTAGAAAAATCAAATCTTTTAATTTTTTTAAGATTTACTTTACAATTTATAATCTATACAAAATTAAATTATATAATAATATTATTTGTTAATTTGTTGTTTTAATTTTTCATCCATACGTTTAAAATTTTTAATTTAAAAAAAACACCAAATCGTTTAATGTTTTAAGATTTATCTTTTACAATTTATAATCTATACAAATTTAGATTATATAATAATATTATTTGTTAATTTGTTATTTTAATTTTTAATCTATAGGTTTTACAAATTTTAATTTTATTTTAAAAAAACACCAAAATCTTTTAATTTTTTAAGATTTATAATTTACGATTTATTATCTATACAAATTTCAATTAAATAATAATATTATTTCGTAAAAGATTTGTTATTTTATATAAAATATATTTTATCTATACAAATTTATAATTTATACATTTTCAATTTAAAAAAAAAATAAAATAACAAATTAACAAGTAATCATATTATAAGTTGTTAATTAATTTTGGATTCGTTTTAATTTTATAACAAATTATCAAGTAATAACAAATTAACAAATTAAAACAAAGTATTTTTTTATTAAACGTATGAAAGTCGAGGATATGCAACAAATAGCGGCGGTTTGGTGATTAACCGCCGCTAGTTTCATTCCTTCGTTGCGCAAAGCAACAATTAATGGCGGTTTCCAACATAAACCGCCGCTAATTATTGTAATTAGCGGCGGTTATATAAAACCGCCGATATTTTAATGCATTTTGCGGCGGTTTTTATAAACCGCCGCTAATTGTACATTTTGTGGCGGTTTTAACAAAACCGCCGCTAAATGCTCGTCGCGAAATACCTCCTTCCTTGTAGCTAGTACGTACTTCCCAGTACATCACAGCAAAACAGTGTGGTAGAGCATATGAATAAAACTTTAGTGGAGAAGATATGATGTATGCTACCTAATGCTGATCTTCCAGAGTCTTTTTGGTTGCCTCTATAGCTTGTTTACTTGTTAATAACTCTCCTTTGACTACTATTAATTACAAAAACACCCCATAAGAGGTATGATCTTGCACTCCTGCTAATTACTATGATTTAAAGATATTTGGATGCCCTACTTATGCACATGTGAATAATGGGAAACTAAAACCTAGATCTCTAAACTGTGTGTTTCTCCGTTTTAAGCTTGGTGTTAAAGGGTATAATTTATAAGTTATGGTGTCCTGAAACTAGTAAAGTCATAGTTAACAGAGATGTTATTTTTTATGAAACTCCTATGCTTCATGACTCACCTTTTGAAGATTTGAGTGATAAAAGACAATAGAGTTCTATCACGTAGGTGGAATTTAAAATTGAGTCAGGAACTATACCAGAAAATACATTTCAGTCAATTGTTCAGAGTTGCACAGTGATGATTCATATCCATTAATTCTAGCACCACCACAATATTCTATTGCAAAAGATAAAACTAGAAGAACTATTAAACCTCCATAGAGGTATATATGTTGAAGCTGATTTGGTTGCTTATACTTTAAACGTGGCAGAAGGTATTGATTCCAGTAAAGAACCTTCTATCTATATAGAGGCAATAATTAGTTGTGTCTATTTTAAAAAGGGGCATGATGGATCTTTTGTATATCTAATCTTGTTGGTTGATGGCATGTTAATAGCAACTAAGAAGACAAAAGAGATTATAAAGATTATAAAGATCAGCTTAGCAAGGAGTTTAATTAAGATGAAAGATTAGGAGTAACAAAGAAGATACTTGGTATGGAGATTCTGAGAGATAGGAAGACGAGTAAATTGTATCTAAGTCAGAAATAGTACATTGAGAAAGTTCTTAATAAGTTCAATATACAAAATGCCAAACTTGTCGGTTCTATGTTAGCAGCTCATTTTAGACTTTCATCTGCTTTATCTCCACAATTAGATGATGAAGTTGATTATATGTCATGAGTTCCATATTCTAGTACAATGGGATCTTTGATGTATGCTATGATTTGTTCACACCTAGATTTATTATATGCAGTTAGTGACGCCAAGCAAGGTAGTGATTAACCTACGGGCAATGGTAACCAGTGGATTGCCAAGAGTGCAAGGAAGGGGGAAGACAAACAGAGAAGAAAGTCTCTGGACTTCAAAGAGACTAGTATTATTCAAACTCAATAATGAAAAATCAACCCACAAGCCGGGTTAAATAGCTTTGAAAGACTAACATAGAAACTCTATCATCTTATCTAAATTGCCAAAATTGGCAAATTATCACTCAAAACTAAAACTTATCTAAATTTAAAACTCTAAACAAATCAGATAACTTCTAAAAATCTGAGATCAAATCGGATTCAAATCCTATCATAATTTGGCATATAAAGTATTACTAAAAATAGAAAAAAAAACACCGAAAAACAACGATATGACTGGGAAAATAGCAGAATTTGAGGATGAAGGAAAGGTCCATTGAGCAAGGCTGGTGGACCCCACGTGTGCGTCGAGACGAGGTTTCCGGATTGGGGTTGAACGTGTGAATCTGACGCTTGTAGCCAATGTAATGGCTAAAATACCGAACAGCACCCAAAATAGCCCCAATCATGGAATTGGCTTGATCGCTCCCGGTCTTTACGTTGACTCGCCAACTTGGCACCATCTGACTAGAGTCTCCTGCATCAATTAGTGCAGTAGTAGATACATAAACATTGAAAAGCTGTTTAATGGATTTTAAGATATTTATGTAGTAGGCCTATTGACACTTGTTTATATTTGGGAAGTAATAGAGATAGCGTTGTTGGGTATGTTAATTCCAATTATGATGGAGACATTGATAAAATAAAATCTGTTACCGGGTATATTTTTACTATTGGTGGTTGTGCTATCAATTGGAAAGCTACTCTACACCCTACAGTTGTATTGTCTACTACTAAGGCTGAGTATATATATGGCAATTACAAAAGCTTGTAAGGAAGTAATTTGGTAGAAAAGTTTATTTAGTGAACTCAGTGATGATTTGAAGATGATCACAGTTTTTTGTGATAGTCAGAGTGTAATTTATCTTACAAAAGATCAGATGTTTCATGAGAGAACAAAACATATTGATGTAAAAAATCATCTTGTGCTTGAGATCATTGCTTGTGGGGATATTGTTGTGAGCAAGATTAGCACCTATGATAGTCCTACTGATATGATGACCAAGTTTCTCCTTATAGCCAAGTTTGGGCATTGCTTGAACTATGTTGGTGTTTGTTGCTAAGTTAGCCCTTGGGGGCTTTGTGGAAAAGGTGGAGAATTTCTTTGTTGAGTATCTTGAAGATTATTTTTCATTCTTTATATACTAGAATTCGTGTCAAGGTGAAATTTTCAATGTTTTTAAACCAGGACCGGACTGGCCGGTCGGACCGGCAAAACTGGGAACCGGGCAGGCGGCAAGTCCGGGTTTATATAAAATGTTGACCAGTTGGTAAATCGGTCAAAACCAGTCAAACTGGTCGAGCCGACCAGTCGGGCCGGAACCAGGCAGACCCCGATTTTTGCCGGTGAAGAACGATGCCTCGATCAGTGAAGATGGGGGTGATCGGAGCCTGTCCGGGAGGATTGCTCGCCGCGAGGGTCACCATCTTCGAGAAGTCCACCCGTAGACCTTGCCACCAGCTCTGACAGTCCGATCCTCTCAGCCTCGCCCCCGATGGGGTGGCCGTTCATGGGAGCCTATACCGAGTGGATGCCCGTGGCTTGGAGCGCGCAGCCAACACGGTGGCCGACGAAGAGAGTGGTGGTGGAGAAGGCCTTGAAAGGCATCACGGTGGTCGTGACGGCACCATCCATGCAACTAGCTGGGCCGAGCTCGCCGCCGCCCACCACCACCATCCTCCTCTCCCTCCTTCTCTCGTCTCCTTCATCTCTCACTATCTCTCTTCGAGGTCAAATTCTTCAAGCCGCCGCCGCCATAGCTATCGTCTACACTTTTTAGGGTTCAAAATTCCTTTGGAAAGGGAGAAACGGATTGATATTATAAGGGAAACGAGAGAAATGTTGTAATTTAAAATACATCCTATAATTTATACGTATATTATTATTTGCATAATTTATAAAAAATGAAAATCAGTGAGTAATTTAGAAATTTTGGGAAAATTAATTCAAAATTTAATTGATTAAATATTATTTAATTATATATATATATATATATATATATATATATATGACATCATCTGGTCCAACCGAAACGGGTCATCCGGTCAAACCGACTGACCCGTGACCCAGTTGTGAGATCGGTTCGCTTCCCGGTTCAGTTTTAAAAACATTGGAAATTTTGTTTCGATTGTTACCCGAAATATTCTATTTGATCTGACCATAAATGCTCGCGGTATGACATTTTATCGTGGACAAAATTATTGGAAAATCATCAGCCCAATCCCTCCGCTATTACTAGAGAGCTCGTTGGGGGTGCGGGGCTGGAGCACTAGTGGTGTGAACCTTTTATATTCATTATGGTTTCGTCTTTATGTTGTGAGGTTATTTTGTACGTTGTTGCTTAGAGAAAATTCTCTCCCATTGTTCTCATCTTTTTTGACATAATGGAGATTCTCTCTTTCGTCCGTGTTTTTTCCCGTCAAAGATTTTCCATGTAAATCTTGTATTGTTTACTATTTTCATTGCCCTTTTTTTCAAATGGTTTGGATGATTGATATGGGCACATTCTTAGAAACGATTCTATCTGAGTTTAGTTATATTACCTTGTATCCCAAAAATAATATTACCTTGTATATATACATACGCCTTAAACATTGATTATAATATTATTCTTAATAAATATGAACAAATCATTAGACACCACACTAATGTGATTTGAATCCATAAGACACGCACCACTTAGTGATTTAAATCCTCAATTTCTTCTTGTGAGAGACATATCATTATGAGAATTACAAGTAACTGAGCATACTGCAAAAGAAATTAAGGATGTTGTAGTGCATCATATTCATTTATTCTATAAAGACAATGTGCTCATCAAACCTTATTACATGTGATTACCACACCAGAACAAGTTCTTGAACAATAAGGTAATTTTAAAATGCTATGTAGATTGGACTTGTGACCACATGCTTGTAAGACATCCATGATAGTTGTCCTTCTTCAATGTTTCCTGAGCCTGGATGAGCACCTTTCATAGTGAATGTGATATTGTAGGTGATTTGTTGTTCCACTCTGGTGAAACTAAGTCTGTATTGAGAGAGATGCATACTCACACTTGGGGGCTCTTTGATCATAGCATTGTAGACTTCGTTGGCATCCCCGACATTTGTCACTGTTCGGCTGACAGTGATCATCGCCGAACTTGATCCCATGGGCACGCCTATGGATGGATAATTGAGTTGCTCGCCAGGGATGGATCTAGTACACGTATTGTTCTTCTTGGTGAACATTGCCACCAAAGTGCTGTTATTAGAAAATATCCCACAAAGATAGGCGACATAATCTTCTGGTTTTATGTTGTAGAGAAGACCCGGATCCATCGCATTCGTTGCATTGACTTGCCCTGCACCCCTTTGGAGGATGTTGGCACTCTGGTTGAAAGTTGCCTCATCGAAGATTGGTTGTCCATCTAAGTCAAATGTGTTTGCAGTGGTGATGAGCGCTGATTGGATCTCTGAGGTAGACCATTGCCTCTTGTTGTCGTTCTTTAACTTGCTCATGATAAGAGCTACAATTCCTGAAACATGAGGTGTGGCCATGGAGGTGCCACTCACTAAGTCGAATGTCTTCGTCTTCATACCACTTGGAAAAGGTCCAACGTCGACCGGCCATGCAGATAGAATATTCACCCCCGGTGCGGTGACATCTGGTTTCACAATGTTTCCATTGTACTTGGCAGGGCCTCTGGATGAGAAGTAGGCTAATGCCGGAGCTGAACGAGCACCAAATACGGTGCCACCGAAGGTGATTTTTGCTATTGGGGTGGAATTTGAAGAGAAATAATTTATAATTTGATTGGCGTCTTTGTAGTTCACATGAGATACCGGGAGGTGGTGAGCTTCTGAAGATGTTGTGTTTCCTATTGTTCGGTGGTTCATGACAATCATGGCAGCACCCCCCGCATTCCTAACTTCATCACCCTTCAAAATGTTACCTGTTGCTCCAACATAGCACATCACTATCTTTCCTCTAACATCGAAGCCGCTTAAGGAATTATTCAAGCAGTATTGTTGATCGCTTTCTCCGTTGCTACCTGGGAAGACAAGGGGTAGAAACTTGTTAGAAAATGTGTTTGGTTGATAAGAAGTTTCTCCATGGAATTCCCTCCCATCGCCGAGCGTCACAGTGGATCTGATCTTTCGATCTGTGGAGGTGGCACCGACAACCATATCCCATGGAGCAGCATGACCCAGAGTCTCTGGATTTGGACCACTGTTGCCGGCACCTGTGCATGGGAAGATTCCTTTTTGCATCGCCGAGAATGTGCCTACAGCAATAGAATCCTCATGGAAGGAGGTCGGTTCGTAACCACGTGGTAACGCAATGGACATTTGGAGGATGTGAACTCCATCTTGTATTGCTTGATCTATGCCTGCTAATATATAGGAATCTGGACATCCTGGCTTTAACCAGCACACCTTGTACACTGATATGTGAGCTCTTGGTGCCATACCTGCGGCGCGTCCAGGAGCTTGGCCGAGGACGTCTGCATTGTTCACAAAGTTGCCTGCTGCAATGCCAGCGACATGAGTACCATGACCCTGATCTATGTCTGTGGGAAGTTTCTTTGAACCAAAAGATTGCGCGCCAATGATCTTATTGTTGCAACCCGGATTTTGGAACCTGCAACTCGCATTCCATCCCATTGGTTTCGGCGGCATTCCTTCATCACTGAAAGAAGGGTGAGTCAAATGAATTCCTGTATCCAACACTCCGATAATGATCCCTTCCCCGTAGAATGAGTTGCTTGTGGACCAAGCTCCAAATATTGTGCTCAAATTCAGAAACTCATGAGTATAGGTTGTTTGAATCTCGAGCCGCTTGCTTGGATTAGCATGCAGGAACCCATCCTTATTTCTCATGGCATTCACTTCTTCGGGTGTTAGTCTCGCTGCAAAACCGCTAATTGCCTCTTTATATGAGTAAAGCAACCGCGGCTCACCCGTGTCGAGAGTAGTGTTGGGCAAAAAGGATTTGTGCCATGTTTCTAAATCCTCGGCGCCGAAGAAACTAACACCTTCCGGCTTCAATACATGAACAATATAGACTTGTGTTTGGCTAGTGTTTCCTCCATTGTCATTGATTATGGGCAACAGCTGCCCATGAACCAAGAACATCCAGGAAGACGAAAGAAAGAAGTGGAGAACCCATAAAGAGACCAGTAAGAACTTGATCTCAGCTTCCATTTACTTGTAGTTTTTTGAATGAACTAATAAGGGAAATTGTCTTGCAATGGTTCATGCTATCCTGATATTCAAACTATATATAGGCCTATATCTCTATTGCTTAAGATGGTGCCTCGTTGGAGGATTAATTTCACAAATTTCATTTTTAGCGAATCTTAGGGTACCCCATTGAGTTCAGACATGCACCAAATTAATATAATTGCCTTGATGAAGAATCTAATTCAAATATTTAATTAGATTATAGTGCATAGTTAGCCTGGGATGCTATCAAACAAATATTATTATGGTACATGGTAACATAGTTAGCCTTGGATGCTATCAAACCCATATTAACTTACATTCATTCTGAAATGAATGATTTGTGTTCTTACTGTATGTGCACAGTGTCACTTGATCTTGGTTTCTAATTCTAAACATAGTATTGGAGTCCCAATTTGAGGGGCTTTTGGCAAATAAACTATTCATAAAGAAGGTCTCAGGTCACTCAAGTAATATATTATTAGGGTTTATGTGCAAAATAGAGAAGCATGCTTTTTATGCTTTTTTTATTTTTTATTTTTTGAGTAGCCAACTTTTTTTTATAAAAGTTAATGCTTTTTTTATGCATGTATTATGATCTCGCCAAAATCCCACCACACATGTTGGCACACACAAGCTCTTGAAAAAGTAGACCCGGATCCCCAGAAGCCGCCCCATGGCTAGGGATGTCACACGACCAAGCTTTTTTGAGCCACTCGAGATCGGCTCAATAAAGCTCAAGCTCGATTTGAAATTTTGAGCTTTTGAGCTGAGCTCAGCTCAGCTCGAAAGCTCGAAATTTAATATTAATATATTAATATATAATATAAATATTAATATATAACGTAATATATGAATAAAATATTTAATATTTAGTATTAATATATAATATATAATTTTAATTCATAAATAAGTTTTTAATTTCAAGTTAAATCGAGAGAGTTCAAGATTTTAAAATTATAATTGAGTTCTTAATTTTGAGCAAAATCGAGCCGAGCTCGAGTAAACTTATTTGAGTTAATTTTGAGTTCGAGCTCGAACTAGGCTATTTCGAGCCGAATTCAAACTAGGCCCAGCCTGATCACACTCGGATCATTTACAGCCTTGCCATGGCAGAGTAAAGTACCATCACCTCAGAGAGAAGGGAGAGAGAAGGGTGATTCGCACGTCTTCTGTCATGATGACTGACAAGATGGCAAGGGACGATGGGATAGAGCCCGTATCCCAAGGTGCTCCCAAGAGCATAAAGAGAGGAGGATCTCAGACGAGCAAGAGGTATGCAACAGCCAACACTTGAGCCCAAACCCTCTTCTTCCGCTCTCATCTCCTGTGATCTTTCCATTGATTTGACTGTCGGAGCGGGATCTGGACATCGACGCCCAATACTCTCTTACTGTTTTGTTTGTATCTCTGTTTCAGGTGAATTCTCGGAAACGACACTTTCGACACGAGAAAAAAAATGTTTTTATGTTAACATATTATACATAGATTTATTGTTGATAGAATCCAACAAACATCAAGTTTAGGAAGGACTATGTCTATTTGAGGCTATGCTGCTATTGTACCGTCTACAAGCAACAACCATCAAGTTTAGGAAGGACTATTTCTATTTGAGACTATGCCGCATTGTACCATCTATTAAGCTTTACAGCAACACGTTTAAATAATCTATGACATTTTTTCTGATAAGAATCTGATTTTTTTTTCATTTTTTATAAAATTGAGTGAACAATTAATGATATACCCTAACCCTCTCACCTGTGTGGGTTATTTTCCCCTAACTTCTCAACTTAGTACAGGTAAGTAATTACCTAGTGTTATTGAGAATATATGCAATGTTGAATCAAATTGATTCACTTTCTTTACAAAAGAAAAGCTTTATATATAATGTTGTGAAGTAGCTGAGTTTTGTCGAGTGTTTTAAGAATGGATATGATCATTGAATCTGTTAGAGATATT
Organism: Dioscorea zingiberensis; assembly: GCA_026586065.1. Classification (NCBI taxonomy): domain Eukaryota; kingdom Viridiplantae; phylum Streptophyta; class Magnoliopsida; order Dioscoreales; family Dioscoreaceae; genus Dioscorea; species Dioscorea zingiberensis. Next base: position 39,119,742 of record CM048826.1, read on the forward strand.
ATTCGATAATATGTAGATTAATTAAATTCACATAAATACTTTTTTCAAGATGACTTACGATGTGAAAAATGTGCATAATACAGTAAATAACTTACAGGTGGTGAATCAACGAAACCGAGTCTAAAATTTAGTGATTCTATCTCCTTAAGACAAATTTCACCCCAATTTATAATGTTGGTGTTACGGCGTTTGTCTCTTAATATAAAACGATTTCCGTTTTACTATAACAGTACTCAAATAGCAAGCCCCAACGAACTCAAAAGCAGTAATAGTCTCTCTCAATTCTTAGAAAGGTTTTATGCAAGTAGTGAGTGAAAAAACAATGAAGTGAGTTTGGAAAGATTTGGCTAAATTTATAATCAAATTGTTAGTGCAATGGCACTAGGATGGCATCATTTGACACAACAAATCAAGGTGGTCGATGTCCGTGACTCAAGTGATTTGGAGACAACATCAAGGTGCAGCCCAAGGAGATGCAGATTCGGGTCTAGCCATTGAGAGAATCAGGTGCATTGACATTAAAGGAGGCTGATTAGGCCATGCAGATTGAAAGGCTAATTGAAGGATGATGGGAAGATGCTATGCGGATTGAGAGAGATTAATTGAAAGATTCATGCAGATACAATAGGAAGCTTCATCAAAAGTGGCCATGCATTAGTGAGTTGTCATGCATGGGAATGCATGCAAATGGGCTACAAAATCTCAGCTGATTGGTGATTGATGAGAAAGAACATGCAGCTGATTGATGACAGATTTGGCGCATGAAGATTGATTCTCAAGGTGCTTAATTGAAGCCAAATCAAGACCATATTTGGTAAGCAAATATGGAGAAATATAACAGGCCAAACCGGATTTGGAAGGTGATTGGTGGAGCCAATCAACAGCTCAACCTTGCATGAAGATGAAGGTTGAATGATGGGTGCGCGCTATGGTAGAGTGCGACCGTGAAGAAATTTAGTGCTGTGACGGAGAGCGGATCGGCTAGTTGCGTGTCGGGATCGGGAGGATCCGGCGTAGTAGACTCGGGACTCAACCGGGGAGGGTTGGAGGTGCGTCGAAGTCGAAGATGTCGCGATGGATCTTTGTAGCCTTGGTCAAGTTCTTCAGCCGGGTCATGTTGCAACTCATGTTACAACTAAAGTTGCAACATCCGGAATTGGAAGGAGTCTAATTCTGGAAAGCCGCGGAGAATCCTGAAGGTGGAGGATGTGCTGTGATGGCGTGAAGGCAGGGAGGACGTGTCTATATAAGACCAGGACTCTGAGGATTAGGGTGAGCCGACGAGAGTAGTCCCTTGGTAGGAAGGGTGATCGTGGTCACTTGTTGTAATCGAAGAGTGGAGGTGCTTATGTGGTGAGAGAGTGTGTGACTCTTGTACCTCTGTCTTTCCTACACTTTTAGTGATTGTCTTCTCCGGGCATGGCCCCCCAGATGTAGGCATTGTTGGCCGAACTGGGTAACCAACTCTCTTGTCTCCTTGTTGTCGTGTGTTTTTATTAAGTGTGTGAGTACCACGATATAACTCAGTGAGCAGAGTGTTACAACGTGTGTTACAACACCAGTTACAACAAGCAGACAACTCGTCCAAAACTTACACAAATTACTATATATTCGAAAAGACATGATTTATTGGAAGGACACTTATTTGTCGAAACAACAAGTCTCATTGGAAGGACACTCCCATTTATCGGAAGGACACACCAATTCGTTGAAACAACACATCTCATGTTGAAAAGACATGTCCATTCGTTGAAACAATGCATCCGTATATGAAGAATACACCCAATAGTTGAATCAACACATCTCTTGTTGTAAAGACGTATCCATTCCTGGTGCCATGAGGTAAGTGGGGTGGGTTATGGTTTTATCATTATTACTAACAAAGGAAATTTTTGCAATGCAGGTGCGCAATTGGGAGCTGCCAACTCAAGCTTTGAAGCTGAACTAAAGGCCCTCAAGGAAGGAATTAATATGCTGTCATTGTTGGGAAGTGAAGATGCACTGATCCACACAGATAATATTGAGCTAATGAGGTTGATGAAACGAGCAAGGGAAGAACCCAATGGAAGCAGAAGCATGCGTAAATCTTTGGAATCTGAAGGAGGAAATTTGGAAAACATAAAAAGCTGGGAAATAATCCATATTCCCGGAGAAGAAAATAGATCGCAAATGCATTAGCAAAGATGGCTAGAACCAATAGCGGGGAGTTATAGATATACACACTCTCAACAACAAGAACGCAGGAGCTCTGATGAAATTTGTCAAGAAGTTTTTGCAAGTCTAGCTAGGATTAGCTCATTACTGTACCAAAAAAAAAAAAAAGACGTATCCATTCCTAATATAATGGTTGCCTTTAAAGAAAAAACACTATTTTATCAAAAATAATGTGCAGAATCTGGATGTGGATAAATGAGTTTAAGAAAAAAGAATGAATGATATATTTATTGAAATAATAATGTCAAATTGTTATGTATCATGAACCGAGCTAAGACCGAAGTAACCTGTTTGAAATAAATAGGAAAAATTAAATTAAAAAAAAAACCCACGTGGTTTCACAGATTTGTAAAATAGGAGCATAGCTTTTTTTTGTCAAATCATGTAAAGTAGATGCCGACGTGGCATAAATGAATATTTTTTTTATGTTTTACCACATCAAATAGGCTGCTTTCTTTTTTGATTTGACAAAAATACCCCTGCCAACTAAGCAGGAGTTAACGCCGTGATAGTTTTTCCCTTTTTTGTTAGCTAGAAAAACCACAAGGTTTTTAATGAAAAAAAATCCTTATTTTACAAATATGTGAAAACCACATCATTTTTTTTTTAAATTTTCCCAAATAAATATGTTACAGAAATTAGTATATAGAATATGTTGTTATTTGTTCAACTGGTTGTTAGATTATTATCATATTTCTCATAGAAAACCATAGACAAATCTCCCCATCTACAAATTAAACTTCCTGGGTAAAGAGTACACAGTACACAAATACCTCAAAATGAAAGGCTCTCTCAAAGGGGAAACTATGGAAAATTAGTGAGATACACATACCCCAATTGGACACGAAAAAAGGTTGGCATGCACAGACATACAACACATCCAACTAAATACGAAAAATAATTTACTTTCCAGCAGTAGTACACAACACACAGCGTAACCGGGGACCGTCAGATTGCGTATCATTATCGTCATCTTCATCGTCGGTATGAGAAGTAGCATTGCCAGCATTTACAGAATCTGAGCCTCCCATCAGGCAGGGGACATGGTATGCATGGCAGCAAAAGAATGCTACCACAGAAAGGTTTTGAATCGAGAAGGGATCAAAGCACAAGCAACACCTCCCACCACCCCTCATTCTGGACTTGATCTCCATCGTCTTTGAGCTAGATGCTTGTGATGATGTGCTTTCGTCCTTCTTCTCACGTATTTCTTCTTCTATGCTGTTCAAATAGATTGCTCGTCGAGCTTCTTTGTAGAACTTGACCAAAAGGTTTACGCAATCAGCCTGTCCAGAGGTCAATTGTATGACTAGATGATCAATCAATCGCGAACAACTTAATAGTCCTATCCAAGAGGAGACGGGATAAATAGGTGTACCTTGAGGATGTCATTGCATCCATGTCTTAGAGAAGTTTCAGTCCGGTAGTCAGTGATTATTTTCACGAGGCGATCCCTCAACCTAGAAGGAATCAGTGTCAGGTGAGAAGAGACGAGGATGGATGCTGATAAAGTTGGACAAAGCAAAACACATCAACAGGAGTTATAACAGATTAGAGCTGGCAGTCAATTAAGCTAGTAAATAATTCATAATCCCATGTCTACTAGAATATAGACAAATGAGGGAGGCAATGAATGCTTTTATGTCTATGAGTTGATGTTTCATACTCATTAAACAGTTGTTCAGGAAAGAAAGTTGGGTGTGATTTTGAATATGAAATTTTATAATGCAGTGGAGAAAGGAATAAAACTTCATCACAAGGTTGAGTTTGTACAACAAAAAACTATACTAGTCAAGACTTACCGGGGTATTTGTAATCCATTAGGCACCATGCTAACGATATAAAGTGGATCCAAGTTGCCAACAGTGTGTTCCAACAACATTCCCACCTGCCAATAGTGAAAGCAGCCATAAGTTTAATATTTATAAAAACAATCAAAACAAGAGTAGCCAGCCATATGGCTTCAAATGGTGAATGATTTGCTACTCTAACGTACCATTTCAGGCTTGCGAAGGCATAGTTTAATCAGCTCCTCCCATAGTTCATCATCATGTTGCATGGTCACAAATTCTACAGCCTGCATTTAGTAGTACTGCATTGTTCATACACAATTTTGTCCTTCCGAAATAATGAACCCAATCATAATAAGGAAAAAAAGTATATCATCACCTCCTCAATATCTTCTAACTTATTGATGATAACTGCTAGGGCCTTTTTAGAATTTCCCATCCTCCCAAGAACAAAGACCTGCTCTCTTAGAAGATTGTTCCTCACACATATTTCATATGCCTAAAAGGCAGAGACAAGTCAATTTCATTTCAAACAGAGATACCAGACAGATTAAACTCTACTGCATCCATAATCAGTTGAAAGACACCTTATCTAACTTGTAATGCTGACTGCTACGAAGGAAAGTGAGCAGCATCCGTGGTTCATAATCTGCATAAAGCTCTACCTATCATGTAGAAGTAAACTAATTGGTGAGAATGACATAAAAATCGAAATAAAAAAGATTATGCTACTGAGAAACTAAACCATAAACTGACATATCATGACATTATTTATTCATGAAGTTCTATTGTCAAATACCAAGTAAGAACATCACATAAGAATTCAAAATATGTATCCACTGACTACACTCTAATTTCTGATAAATGGAACAATCACTTAGCACATGACCAATTTTTTAACATAATGTGAGGAGAAGTACTTGTACTATGCCATGTGAAATTCATGGTCAAGATTAAAAGAAAAACTTGCCTGCAAATCATGGAACTCCTTTCCAGCATTAAGGTCAATCTCAAAAAGTGAATGCAGGTATACATGTAAGAAATATCTGTTATCACACTTTTTACTAGCATCCAGCAGTTGTGCAACAACTTCAGAGGGAGAAATGATATCGCGGTGTTGGATAAATAAAGTGACTGCTCTTTTACAATCTAATATCATCAGTTGAATAACCTGAAACCAAAGAGCAGAAATTAGAAGTATTACTGATAAGATTTAGATTCTCGAAGTATAAAAAATGCAAAATATTTTGATCTATGACAATAGAGCTTTATAACAACTGTTCTCTCTAGAATATGTTGTGAGCAAAAATTGGCCATCTGGTACATAAAACAATAACAAATTATTAACTCCTGATATTTAGCCATTAGCAAAACTAGGAAGAATCACTTGTAACTTGTAAGATACATTAAGTCATAGGCACTACTAAGCAATCTGTTTACATTGGAAATGAGCAATGATGCAGTTGGATCACCTACAATTTAAGTTTTTGCCTAAAGAATAAAATAAGTTTACGTGAGTATGCAGTCTTTAGTAAATCTTGGAAGAAGAAACATACCTTGTCCTGAATCGCATCATGTAAACTATGTCGTTCAATGAAGTCGAATATCTCAGGTTTCATCAACTGAAAGTAACCAGACAACAAGTCAACCTTAGGAGTCGCACCCTTGAGATGCAATTTAAAGCTTATTTAAATAATAATAATAATAATAATAATAATAATAGAATGAAGAACTCACGTCAGCATACAAGTTGAGGGCGTTCTCATATTGTGTATTAATGATATATAACTCAGCTAATGACTGCAGAAGATACCCAAAGTTATTGTAAGAGCAAAGAATCAATTAACACAAAACCGAAAGAACAAGGGCGCTGAAGAAAAAAACAATTAATCCCACCGCTTTTAGCATATCTGTCACAGAGGAGGAGTTAAGTTGAGGCTCAATGGCGGAAATAACAGGCAAGACTGAATAAATTGTAGTAGGCCAGGATTTGACAGTTGACAGCAGGACCTTGTGGTAAGATGGATTAGTTGCTAATGCAACTAGAGCAACCTGAATCACACAACCAGCATGAAGATTACAAACACATAATTTGACATAAGTATGTGCAAATAATGAAGCCCATTATTATATGGGCCTGAGTTATAAACCTCGTAGGCAGTATCACTCAGTCGTGGATTTTCTGTAGGCATGTAAGGAACCAAAACAGGAAGCTGGCGGAGATGAGCAAAATGAAACACCCATCTATCAAGTATAACATCTGGTTATTATGAAGTTATAAACTGACATGAAATAAATGGCAGCTTCATAAGAAGGAATTTGGATCAGACCTCTCCCATGCTGAAGCTGAACCCCGAAGTAACTTGGGGCACAATGATGCAGCTTCGGCGTATTTTCTTTCCACAATCAAATGATCAAGGTATCTTGCTCCCACCTGAACAAAAATAATAGTTTTAAAAAACAAAAAACCGACAAGAAAGGGAACACCTGTTGCTCCAAGGAGTAGTTTTGACGAAATCAATGCCACTAAAAGAAAAGGGAACAAAAGTTTGATAAACTTCTTTTCTAAAACCTAAGAAAATCGTTAATAAGAGATTAACTTGCAAATTCAGAAGCGAGCACACCAGATAAAAACAAGGTGGAAGTGATAGACAGAAGTTGACAAGAAGAGAACTAAATCTAGCACTTAGATCAGTAGATGAGTTATTTTCAAGCATGTAAGAGTGGTTAAACATATTTCCTTAATTAAAGGTGTTCCATATTCTCAATATTTTTATCTCTGCATCATGTTGACGTTAAATAATGAAGCATGCATTGAACACCCTGCTAGAAATAAACAAAGAGTTCTCTAAGTGCCTAGTTTGGATTGGCAAGACATTTCAACTAGATAAAAAATATGAGTTAGAGCATCTCTTATCAAAATAAAAAACTACAACAGCAATTACTTCAAATAATAGTCACTTGTATTGGTGTAAAACATAGAAACAAGGAAAAGGAAAAGAAAAAGAAAAGAGAGCCACACACCTCATCAAGAAGCTCAGTTCGACCTTGCCCTGCTTCAACTGCCGCTAAAGCTTTCTCGTGCCAGCCATGTTGAAGAAGCCAATTAATATGATCTTCAGCATCTCTGATGGCAGCAAACAATATAAGGTTTGATAGACAAGAAATACTTGTAATTATATAATGCTCTATAAAATGAATGGACTTTTATATAATACATAGTTAAATTGAATAAATTCCTCAACAAGTGCAGCAATACAAAAATGCAAATCAAATAAAATATGTGGAAGCCAAGATTAAAGTGAACTAACTGCAAATTAAGGGGTTTCTGAAATCAATATCTGTATAGTCCTCAATTGAATTACAAAGACATTGGAGTTAAATGTCTACAACTTTGCTTTAGAGAAAATTGATTAAATGGCCTCACATCATAAAATGAGACATGCATTTTCATTTGGCACTGATGCTGTTGCATTCCTATCAAGAAACACTAATACAGCCCTTTGATAGGATCATTGATGGAGAAGGACCAATAATCAAAAATCAAATAGCTGGGAGCACTTGCCACTAATATATTAAATAATGCATTGGACCAAAAACTATTATGCTTAATAATAAACAATGTGCATTCAGTTTGTTCTAGTAGAAAGGTACAGTTCCCAGGCTCGGCACTCCCAGGAGGTTGAATATGACATTTTCTGGAGATGTTAAATAACAATGACCTCAAATATTTTATACAACTTAACAAGCCTCATATAACAGCATGTAATAAAGATACAAAATAGTTGAAATTTATCTGGCTTTCTTACTCACCTAGGCCTCGCAATGACTATATCCTTAGGAGATACTATGTAGTACAAAGGTTCATCACCAGCAGCCCACTGTCCCCCAGCATAGCTGCTTCCTGTACTCATGTGCAAAGCCATTAAAAGATGAAGTCAGTGGCACAGGGGTCTACAACAAGATGAGAAGGTTGTATGGCTAGACAAAATAGTTGAGTTTTAATCACCTGAAAAGGGAGCATGCGCAAGTGCATAATCCTTTGCCTTGTAGTGTTCAAACCCATGAACTGGTAGAGCGTCTGTAGTAAGTTCTTCATTTTTCCACGTGACAATACGCACCTCTGGTCTCTGTGCAGTTCCCTACATTAAAATTTTCCCCAAGTTAAGGATACTGACCCAGAAACTTAATGTTGAGTTCTTTCAATGACAATAAAATACTTAAGAGATCTCTTTTGCTTTGTCCCATAAAAGAAGCAGCAATTACATTTTGGATTAAAAAAAACAAATTTTAAAATGGCAGGTTTTTTATGCCATTGAATTTGAGGCAGACTCAAGAGCAGCCCATACCTACCAAGGCAAGCAGTTGCATTTACCAATAAACCAAAATGGACTCAATTATTTAAAAAAAAAGACTCATTTAAAATGTTTCAAATCATTTTCTCACATGTACCATTTCGCTCAACTAGTTAAGCTCAATAAACTTATAAACAACTATTTACATGCATATTTTCACTTAATTGAAATATCCTTGAAAATGAATATAATGGTTGAGATGTATTTTATTTATTTAGATGCACATCTGTAGTCTCCAGGTTTTTCTCTAATATAAAAATCGCCATCAGCTAATAGTTCGAATTCTTTCATTTCTTTTTAGAGTTCAACTCAATTTGTAATATACTATATGGCATATGTTAATTATCCTTAAACCTATTTCTTTAGTACCCAAAAACCAAATTTTATGGATAAAATACAACTAGAGGACAAAGTTGGAAAAGGAGCAAGAACTCAGGATTCTCTAATTGTTCTTGAGAAACCCAATTATAAAATAAAGAATTCCTTGTGAATTCTTCTTTCACATGTCCGTTGATATATAACCCTAGCTATTTCTATCATCTTTAATATCCTTTAGAAAACTACATAAACAGAACAAGATTCAAGCTCTTGAAAATGACAGAGCATATTAAACTGCATGAAGATTACCTGGCGAGATGGAGCAGTGCTACTAAAATCTTTTTCTCCATTCTCTTCCTCAGGAATGTAGGCTAATACAACCAGAGCATCACCATAGGGAGCAATACCAGAAATATAGTAGCCAGTTTGAAAGGAAGCCACAATATCCACATACTTCGAACTTGAAACTGAGAGATTTCTTTTAACTCCATTCATTCCACGAAATGAGGAGGTTCTAATCGCAGCAACCTTGACGCATGTTCCCCATCCAATGACTAAGAGTGTGTCATCCTAAATTTAGCAAACTTTGTTGTTAAAAAGGAACAGAATAGCACAATTAAAAAGATATCGAAAAAGAAAAAAGAAAAAATTGCAACAAAAGACAGCTCAAAAATAAGTAAGTAATGCACATCATGAAGATCTAATTCTTATACCTAGGATCCATTGGTAAACCCAACTAACATACTCAACTATAACAAAAGTTGGAATAACAATAAAAAAAAATAGTTTAATTAGATATGCATTCTTGAGTGGACTGTCGCCAATAGACATTTGGACAACTTAACATAGAGTGTAGGTTTAACCTCTTGTTCAAAACAGCAGTAGAATTGTAATGACCCTTATATGACTTCAAGAAGACAATATCTTTTTTCCATTTTCAGAAATAACTGAAGCAATTTTCTGGAAAACAGAATTAGAACAAGACAGAGAGCTTTCGTTGCTAGAACACCATCATGGGAAGTTAGAACTTATAATGAACCAAAAACGTTATCAATGACCCTTTGAGCAAAGGTCTTGACAGAAAGATAATTCTTTTTCAAAGCCTAGCAAAATTGGGCTAATAAATGTTATATTAGCTAGACCAACCAAATTCCCAACTTTTCACTATTTTCTAAAATTTTGAGTTCAAAATAATCCCAACAAAACTTGCATATGCTAACATTCACAATTTATCATATTCTTGCATGTGCCAATGATAAGATTGGTGCATCAAGCTTTATCTAAAAATTCCAAAAAAAATCATGTTTGATCCATGTTCAATTGTTGAGCCTCATTAAACAGGCATTTTATTAGCAAATATACTTGAAGCACCTTCCACTATCTCCACCAATTAACTTTGCTCTTGCATCAGGAAACATGACAGAAACCATTTCCTGGAAAAATAATTTATTTACCTGCCAAAATAAGTGAGGAAGTAAGAGCTCAGGTCGTGGGCTCCCTCTAGGCCTCTCAATAAAAGTAATGCGCTCATTATTTGCCATGTCATAAACTTTCACCCCTGCATCATTAGCCCAAGCAATAAGACTTGCTCTCCACTTAACTGCATGTATGGGACCTTCACCGTCATGCAAGACCTGAAAAATAAATAACATAACTGACTTATTCGGTGTTCAAATGTTATTTCTCTGTTAGTACAGTCACACCACTTGTCACTTGTCACACCTGTTTACTATAGCCCAGCCAGGTCTTGGTGTTCAGAAAAAGCTGCCCAGCTAAACCACCAGCAACAAATCTTCTTGAAGATTTTCGAGAATAATCAGGATCTAGAGCAATGGTTTTCATAGGGCGATGATACTCAAATTTAAACCGTTCATCAGTGAATAGACCGTTTATAACCACATATCCATCATCAGAGCAACTTCCGATATATTCACCATCCACATCAAAGCACAGGTCATTGACAGTAGCAGAATGAGCAGCAAATTGTTTTACCTGTAAGGAAGCCAAATGTCAATTCGAGCCAACAGTAAACCCAAGACAAGAGGCTTCAAATTAGAAGTAAAAGAAACTTATCACTAAGAATGGCTAATTTAAAAATTTATAGAAAGTAAAAAAGAGTGTAATTATATAATTACCGGCATGGAAACATTTACACAACTTTCAAAATTAGACTGCATTCATTCTTCTGGAACTTCTTCTAAAACTTAGGCAGCTGTGAACAATATTTGTATTCGCATAAAAAACAAAGTGATCAATTATTGTTTTTTTGTCCCGACACTACTTGCTCGATATGTAAGCAAAATTTTTCACTAAAAATTCTATTTAATTTCAACTTTTGTCGCTGGTGTTAGTCATTTGCTCTGCAATTTTCTCATTGCACCAACTCAAATCCAATGAAGATAAATAAATAAATAAATAGTGATAAAAAAACATTTAAGAAAAACTATTGATTTTTTCCCTAGCTGAATAGTAGGGCGTTCACTAGAATTCAGAAGCCTAGAATCCTCAGAAGCACTAAAAACCCACCTAGATCCTTCATTGTATGACTTGCATAAAAAACACACATTTCTCGCCTTTTTCTACCACTTCTCACGTCAATGATGATCAAACAATCCTTAGATAATATAATTAAGGGAGTATGACATCATTAAAAAAAAATAAACCAGTTACACAATGATATACGGGTTGACCTAACAATTACCAAGCAATCAAAACGCCAATCCAACCACAATTTCGAGATCAACAGCTTCTAAATTTATCCCCGAACAGAAATTCAAGCAAACACACATCAATCAAAAGGGACGGATAAACCAAACCTGATTCCCCTGGAAATCGAGGATATGAACAGTGCCATCATGCGTCCCAAGAGCGATCATCCGCTCAGCAATGGCGATGGACGCCGCCGCATCATTCGAAAGCAGCGACGGCACGCTTCCCCCCATCCTCTGGTACTTGAGCCTAGGCTCCTCTTCCTCCTCCTCCTCCTCCCCCTCCCCCACGTCCTCCTCCTCCTCATCCTCCTCCTCCTCCTCCCGTTCATCATCCCCATCCCCCCCGTTCTCTGAGCGACCGTCCAGCGCCATGATCGGAGATCTGGAAGAGAGTAGCTTGGAGCTCTTGGGACAAAGGGTTTAGAACTATGCGTTTGTCGTGCTGGACGGTGGGGGATTCGCTGGAGATCGCGATCGCGCGCGGGGCCAAGCGAACAGAAGCGAAGCCGAGATCGCTCGCTCGCTCGCGCGGTGCTCTAAGCTCTTCTTCCTCGCTGGCGACTTCGCTTTAAATAGGGCCCCACTTGAATCGAGTTTTGGGACCGTTAATTGTTGCCTCGTGTTTCGTGTTTTCCTCCCCGTAGCCTTGGACGGTTCAGATTTGACCACGTGTAATTCTTATTTTAAATATGTATTTATATGTGTGTTATTCTTATTACTTATATATTATTTTCTATTTTTGCGGGGGAGTTTAGGTATAATAAAAATATTTAAAATTTCATTTTAAGGCTTGATTTTAAAATCCAAAAATTAATGTTAAAAGAAGTTATATAAAAATAAATTTGTTATATCTAATATCACAATCAATTGGTATATGTGTCTTGTTATGTGACACGTATCTAATTGTTTAATTTATTAAATTCAATTCAATATATAAATCAAACCTTTTGTTTTAAAAGATAAGTTAGAAAAGGGTAGTCCGGTATTCTGAAAATTTCGTATTGTATGCGAGATCAGAAAAGATTAGGCAGGCAGATTACATTATATGAACTTGTGATCCCCTGGTCACGTAGGCATGATGGCAACTTTATCATTGTGCTAAAGCTCCATTTATTTTTAAAAAGATAAGTTATGAGGAAAAATTTCCGATGACTCATGATAAGTGCCCAAATAGATCAATAGTCGTCATAATCATTTGGTCATTTGATTTGATGATGAAGAATAGATTTCAAAAGACCCCTAAAAGTGTGAAATAATTAATTTTTTCTAAGTTGACAGTTAATTGTCTCTTAGTTGGTTGCTATATAAGGAGGTCTTCAATTCATTGAAAAAAAATAACTAAACTTGAGAACCAGAGGTCTTAAACTCCGTTAAAATTGGTGTTGATCATGTCAGCGTCAACAAGATATGTTACAATTAAAATGTATTTTTCAATCATATTATATATATGACAATAAATCATGTGTTCACTTGAAAGAGATGTGTTTCTTAGTTGGCCATGGCCATTAATTAATATTGGAACAAACTTTTATTAGTTTCATTGACTTGGATCAGTTCTCAATCTCTGATGGCCTTAACCCATGTTTTCGTTTTTATTGTTTAGTTGTTAGACTGGGACTAATTATATTTTAATACCGACTTAATACCCAATCAATATTCCCACTTCTAAAAAAGGGTAGCGGACTTGTAGCGACGAGTGGAAATGGGAGTGATTATCCAAGCAGGAAAAGATGACACAGTCAATCTAGGACACAACAGATAGCTGCAAGGACAAGCACCGAGCAGAATCTTCCCAACACTTGCTAACTCCGCACTGGATCAACACCTCTCGCTTGGGAAAGCAAGGGATCGCCTTGCTCTAGCCCCACCGTTATTGAAGCAAGACCCACTGCCAAGGAACGACGCGATGGAGATGGAAGCACTTCCAGAGGCAATCACCATGAGCCAAGAGGACCAGGAGGACACAAGAGCATGGAACCTGGGAAGAAATGAGGCATTCTCGGTTAAATCCCTCTACACCTTCGCAGTAGATGGGGGTACATGGAGCCAGTTCCCTAACAACCTTTGGCGCCTCCCATGCCCAAAGAAGATACAACTATTCGCATGGCTGGCTGCGGATAACAAAATCTTCAGCTTGGATAACCTCATTAAGCGTTAATGGAAAGGGAACCGAACCTGTGCTACTTATGTAACGAGCAGGATGAATGGGTCCAACACCTTCTTACAAGCTACTCAATCACAAAACAAATCTGGGAGCACTTCTGCCCATTGTTCAGTCTATCTACCTGTCCCCAGTCAACTCAGGAGCTCTGGGGATACTACAGTCTAGGAGAAACGCTACCAAAGGAAGTCCACATAGGATGAGATTTGGCGGTTATGGCCACAACATGGAGCATTTGGCTAGAAAGAAACCAAAGATGCTTCTAGAATAAACATCGTGTTTGTTCTAAGATTATTTGAGGTATTGTCTTCCTACTTTTATCGTGGATCGATGGAGCCCATGATGACCTGAAGCCGAAGTTGGAACCGCTGACTTCCGTTGCGCGAAACTCCCTAGCTTCCACCCAAGCTAGCCCACCACAAGCGCCTGCCAACGGGTATGATTTTGAGGAAGCCACCACAAGGCTGACCTCATGGGGGGATCCACTACAAATACCATGTAACTGGGGAATCTAGGGGTCCTTGAAAAATGGGGACTATTCAGGGAGCTCAAATTTGAGTGCTATTGCACTGAGTCTAATTTAAGCAATGAATAAAAGAATGTGGTTTATCCATTTTATAAAAAAAAAAAAACAATCGATATTATATTAAGTTGATTAATTTTTATGTGTTAAGTTGTTAATTAGAGTATACCCCTATTTTAATATCAAAATAATCCTAATAATTTCAGATTTACAACTCCAAACGCATTAAAAGTTAGGGTTTTTTTAGGTATACCTGAAAAAATATTCATATTATATATATATATATATATATATATATATATATATATACCCTTTAAAAAAAATCATAATTACAGGAATATCCTTGTTTCATTGTATACCTGGGTTAACATAAGATGTAGCTTTGTGAAAAGATGATTATACCCTCTACAATATATTTGAAATTTTCATTTGACTATAAATTTATAAATATGTTTTAAAAAAAATAAAAATTTAAAATAAATGAAATGTTAGAGTTATAAAAGGTATAATAAGTATTTTCTTGGTCCATAGTTTACATTTAATCATAATTAAAGCATTTGGGTTAACAACCGTTTTCAGATTTCAATTGCACAAGATATATAACTTGGGATACCTGCAATTGTGATTATTTCAAGGGTATATTTATAATTAGGATAGTTTTAAGGGATACACCGACAATTTTCTGAAAAAAGATAAAACAACTCAAGAAAAAAAACAAAATATGAATTCTCCAGAAGTTTATAAGTTTTATTAAAACTTTTCTTTAAGAATGAGGAATAAGGATTTTGCAGAGAGAGCCTTTCAATCACAAGCACAAAATCTCTTATAATGAGGACATATAAAAGGTGGGTGGAAGATTTCTTTTTAATCAATGTGGGACTAAACATTTGGAAGAGTCTTTTGAATATGTTAAAAGCAATTTAAACTTTAGAAAAGCCCATAATAAAACTCAAATTTGAGATGGGCTTCTAACAGGGAAAACTAAACAAGCTGCTCCATTAAATTAAGGCATTTATTTATTTATTTTTTGGCACAAAAGCACTTCCAAGGTCCAAAGTAAGTTAAGCTCTCGACAAAATAATAAAAAACTCTCTAAAAAAAACGCTAAGTGGGTTTATGTAATGCCGGAATGACACTTATATTTAAAATTGAATTTTCTTCAAATTTATTATTAATGAATGTGGTTTATCCACTATTTAAAATAAAATATAAATATTTTAATGACCAATGACCAATCTATTATTTTTATACTCAAAAGAATAAAAAAAAATGAAAACTAATTAAAAACTAATGGTAATTAATTCAAGGTCCTTGCTACAATGCCCAAATTGTCTATAGGTCCCTAGGGTAGATGTGTTTGGGGGTGTAGCAAATAGTGAGGGAGGAGGTCTCTGGTTTTGTGTACCGCCTGGTAAACTGGAACAGGTTATGCAGACCCAAAGAACAGGGGTGATGGGGCATAATTAACCTCAAATTTTTCAACGAAGCACTCCTAGGAAAACGGTGGTGGCGCATACTGAAGGGGGAAGCTGGGCTTTGCCGGCGGGTCCTGGCAGCATCGTATTTCGGAGGAGACTTAATTAACCCCTATGCCAAGCCACCTCGGCAAGCATCACTGTTCTGGAGGGACTTAACAGAACAAAGGGACAGCACTATGACTAACATGGATGTTATTGTAGGGAGTGGCACCAATGTCAACCTATGGAAGGAAAACTGGATTGAAGGGCAAGCATCGCGTTATAGGTTCCCGGAGCTGCAACAAATGATACAAGATGAATATCTCACCATCAGGGAAGCGCACCGGCACCTACAGAACAATCAACCCATCCTGAAGCAAGGACCCCTTACACAGGCAGGCTCGCTACAACTCGAGTCCCTCAATCATCATATCCTACAAAGGGACGAGCAAAGGGAAGAGGGGAGCAGTTGGAATCTCACAACATCTGGGTCGTTTACGGTTAAGTCTCTCTACACTTTCAAAGTGGATGGAGGACTCAGGTGCCCTCTGGGAAGAAGCTTCTGGAAGATGCCATGCCTGCCAAAAGTGAAACACTTTGCATGGCTGGCTTGGGACGACAAGATACTAACATTGCAAAATCTCGCAAAATGAAATTGGAAGGGAGAGAGGACCAATTGCTATCTCTGCAGAGTTAGGGAGGAAACCACAAATCATCTTCTCTTCCAATGTCCTTACAAGGCCAACATATGGAGTCACCTCTGCACGATGGGTGGGTTGCGAGGGAAACCAGAGATTACGGAAGACATATGGGGCAAGGAGTTATTCTTCAGACAACTTGACAAAGAGCACCGCCTGGGATGGAAACTGGTGGGGATGGCAGTGACTTGGAGCGTGTGGCTGGAAAAGAATAGACGGTGCTTCCATGACAAACAGCTTGTTTCATGAATTTGATTCGCTCAATTGACTTTCTCCTACTATCTTGGATCGATGCTGCACCTGAAGCCAAAAAACCTAAGCTGCACTGGGTGGAAATGATGACAACTCACAACCTTGGGGTTCTTCGGGAGAACGCCCGACCACTGCCAGTCGGCGATGATTTTGAAGATGATGACCCCCCTACCTAATCATGAGTACCGGACATCTGCGCCAACCACGACACAGTTGACCGAACTCTCATGTGTTTGTGTACCGGTTAACACTGTCCTACTTGGTACCTGCAACTACGCAAACGTACCTATGTTGTACTTAATTTACAACACTTTAAATTAAATGAAAGTGGTTTATCCACATAAAAAAAAGACTAATAAATAATTATCCCTAAAAAATACAAAATTTAATTATTCCCAAGAATTATTCCCAAATCATGAACTTGCGACTAAACTTTGGACTCACGAGAAAATTAGAGAAAAAGATTAATCCCACTTGCAAATAATAAAAGGTTTAGTACTAATTAATGATTAATTTAAGAAGATAAACAGCTCCCGACTCCCGTGAAGCCACATCATTGTCAATTGCTCATGTTTCATAAGACAAAAAATAAATAATAAAAATATATTTCATATATACCCCTATAAAATCTCATAATTAAATCATTTTTATTTAGACCTTTGCATATTTACTTTTTTATAAATGGTTTTGACATTTTATTTTTCTCATTTATACTCTTTTTAATATTTATTAATTCTATTGGGATTATGATCAATTAAATTTCATGTAGTTTTTATATTTATTAATTTTCTCAATCCGACCTGTCGTTTTGCCAGGTGTAGTATTTATCTATTTTTTTCATTAATAAATATTATTGTAATTTTTTTGTGAGGATGAACATGTTATTATGAGTTTTGCAAGGGTTTAAATATAAAGAAAACCTTAAAATAAAATAAAATAAATAATTGTAGGGACTGAAGTGGGTTTGTGGGGTTTGCTGGTTTGATGTGACCAATGTCCCCACTACATCATCTAAATAATTCTCCAAAATTTTTAATTATCAAAATAACCTTCCATTATTTTTATTTTAATTGTAGTTTTTAAGATCATAAAATAGTTATTATTCAATTCAATTAATCCAAAATCTCATTCTTTTATATGGTTAAATATATGTGAGTAATTTTAATTTTTAACTCCAAATTTTTTTTTTAAAAAAATTCTAGCTTAAGGATCCACTAAATAAGATTAATAATTATATTAAATCAAGAATATAAAACCTTTATTTATTTCGGGAAGAAGTATGGAAGTCGACCAAAATATATATTGTACACTTTAAATCTCGGGTCATAACTTCATTAATAAAATTATGCATCGGGAAACAGTCTTTTACAAAAAAAAAAAAGTAAATCTACGTGTAATAGACTCAAG
Organism: Dioscorea zingiberensis; assembly: GCA_026586065.1. Taxonomy (NCBI): domain Eukaryota; kingdom Viridiplantae; phylum Streptophyta; class Magnoliopsida; order Dioscoreales; family Dioscoreaceae; genus Dioscorea; species Dioscorea zingiberensis. The sequence goes on from CM048826.1 coordinate 39,137,628, forward strand.
TGGTATGATCCTTCTTCAAACCCTGCGCCTGAAGCTTTGTAGCACTGTATTGCCCGTTTTCTAATGAAAATTAATAATATTAATAAAATAAAAAAATAAACAAGACTGTTAAATTTAATTAAAAACAAAGAATCCAACAATCACCCGTGAGTTATATATTTTTTTAAAATAAAAAATTAGGAGAAAATGCAGAATGGGAACATTCCCTGCAAGTCCTCCCCTTCAATTACGGGCACCGCACAGTTTCCAATTCATTTTCATGAACCATGAAGAATCATGGAATCAACAATCCAATCTAAAGATATATGACAACAAACATTTTTTTTTTATATATTATTATTTCCAATGTTTTCTTGAACCTTGGAACATCACCTTCTTTCGTTAATTTGAATTTGAATTCACCAATTTGTGTGTCAATTGAGCCAAAAAAAAAAAATGCTATATATACACACCTTAATTGATTAAGGTATCTAAAATTAATATATTTCAGTAGGTGTGATATTATGAATGATAATTGATCTTGATTTTTTGGTTCATAGTTTACATTTAACCATAGTTCGCGTATGATCCACCAACTGATCAAGAAAAGTCATGAAGCGGGACACAATGACACCATCTCAGTCAGGCGACACTAAAATCAATAATTTGTATCCCCTGATTGAGTCTTGTGTCATGTAATCTACTTTTATTATCATTTATCATAAATAAAATGTGGTTTATCCACTTTCTCCAAAAAAAAAAACTCATAGTTAAGACCTAATTAGTAAACATTCATAGATTCAACAACAAATGTATATATGCAATTTAAATGTGATAATTAAGATAGTGTTGAGGGATCCACAAACAATTTTCTTAATAAAATCTCTTGTAAGTTATAACACCAAAATTCATATAATATGAAAATATCATCAAAGGAAATAAATGTAAAAACAATTTTTTTTTTTTTTTTTTAGTACATGTTACTTGGAGGGAAGTGAAGTCTAAAGAATGAGTTTGGTGGTTGTTCTCTTTGGTGGTGTATGGTGCCAAGTGGATAAGGTCGCAACACTTTTGTTTTTTTTCCTTCCTCTCTTCATCTACTCTTGATTCTCAAAAGGCTAACTAATAGCTCTCATTTCTAACTGAGAGGAGATGCTACTGTTTTTCATGATGTTCTTATTATCCTCTCAGTGTTTGTTTAGCATGCCATTTAATGGCCTCCAAGAAATGGATCCTTCTTAAGATGAACTCACCCATGTATTTACTTTAATTATAAGCTCACAAACATCCATTCCAACTCTCACATGAGTTTTTCATTGCAGAAACTTGAAGAACAAATGGCAAGAAGATTGACCCCACCTACATGACCTGCCAGGACTAACAATCACACCTATTTTTATTTTTATTTTTATTTTTTAATTTTCTAATTTTATATATATATAGTTTTTTTTTTCTCTCTTCATGCATACATATATAATTCACAGATTGACATTCACATTCACCTCCACTCTTTCTCTCATGGCTTCTTCATTCTAATCTTGTTCTGGTTCTTGTTCTTGTACTTGTTCTTCTGTCTTTCTTCATTCAGTCATGCAGGAGGTTGGTGATCTAAAGATTGACATCAATGGGGAGCACACCTTCTATGTCAACCAGGTATTGTGAATCAGAAGAAATTGGTGATTTTTTAGTCAAAAAGATTGAATCTTTTTTTTTTTTTTTTGGGACATTTGAGCCAGGCGGTCAGCCCCGCCTAGCTAAGATTACCCACGGGCGTCACCTCGGCGCGGGATCGAGCCCCAGCAAGGGAGTAAGTGGCTAATTTGCCTTCCACGTGCGTGGGGAACCTCGCCTCACACCGGGTGCCTCAGCGCATCCTCGAACCTGGGTGGGTGTCGAGGAGCGCGACCGGTTTGACCGCTCGGCTAAGTTGCCGTAGTCAAAAAGATTGAATCTTTGTGTGTGTTTGATGTGGAACAGAGGGTGATGTGCTCATTCTCAGGGAGGTTGAGGAGGATGGTGAAGCAAGAGAAGAAGAGGGGCCAGAACAAGGGGGTGAAGCTCAAGATTGGGGAGTTTCCAGGAGGGAAGCTTGGATTTGAGCTGGTTTCAAGGTTTTGCTACAACAATGGAAGGATTGGGATGAGCCCATCCAACATCTGCATCCTCCATAGCTCTGCAATGTTCTTGGAGATGACTGAAGATGTCTCTCCTTGTAATCTCCTCAACCAAGCTGAGACCTTCCTTGAAGGCCTCTTCTACTGGACATGGGATGACATCTTGACCTCTCTCAAGAGCTGTGAGACCTTCTTCTCCATTGCTGACTCTTCTGGCCTGCTCCACAGGCTCATCTCCTCCCTTCTTGCCAAGATCTCAGCAAACTCTGAATCAATACTCACAGCAGCAGCAGCAACAACAGCAACATCAATCCCTTCATCTCCCTCATCATCTTCATCCCCAGACACAACTGGATTCAGGTGCTCAACATCCACAAAAACCCCAGACACCATCAAGCCATGCTTCACCAGAGAATGGTGGTTTGATGACCTGGCAATCTTGTCCCCAAACACCATAGAGAAGATGATGAAGACTCTTGGAGCTTTTGGCAGTGATAACAAGAACCTCATCCTCACCAGATTCCTCCTCCACTACCTGAAAACAGCAGCACAGAGAACAGTGTGCAGCAACAATGGAGGAAAGTACTATGGTGGCCTTGCAGACACTGCAGTCCATGGAGTGGTGTTGATGGGAAGAACAGCCTTCTCATGCAGGGGACTCTTTTGGGTTCTGAGAGTGGTGTCTTCTCTGGGGATAAGCAAGGAATGCAGGCATAAACTGGAGAGATTGATGGGTCTGATGCTAGACCAGGCAACACTGGATGACCTCTTGGTTTCAGGCCATTCAGGGAGTAGTGTGTATGATGTGAGCTTGGTGTTGAGGTTGGTGAGAGTGTTTGTGAGTGCTGAGGAGAGTGGTGTGTCTGTTCACAGGATGAAGAAGGTTGGCAGGTTGGTGGACAAGTACTTGGGAGAGATTTCCCCTGATCACAGCTTGAAGGTTTCTAAGTTTCTTGCTGTTGCTGAGAGCTTGCCTGATTCTGCAAGGGATTGCTTTGATGGTGTTTACAGAGCTCTTGATATCTACTTCGAGGTATGAACATTCATTGGTGCTTGTTTTGCATTGAATGTTGTTGTTCAAGAATTACACTTTTTCTTTCCAATCATTTGGACATTATGGTGCCTTTTTTTATTGATTTCATGAATGAAAAGAGATGCATTGAATGAATGGTGCTAAATTTCATTTCCATCGCATATTGTTAACAGTCACACCCGGCATTATCCTCCGATGATCGGGCGAAGGCTTGCCGGTGCCTGAACTATGAGAAGCTAACTCTAGAGGCCTGCAAAGACCTCGCAAAGAATCCGAGGATCCCGCCGAGAGTTGCAATGCAAGCATTGGTAGCTCAGCAATCAAAACTGCAATGCGGTACACCGAGGAAGGTGGTGGAGAGGGTATCGTCAGAGAATTCGGCGATGGACGAAAAGGAGGCATTGAGGCTCAACCTTGAGAGAATGCAATGCAGAGTGAAGGAATTGGAGAAAGTTTGCAGGGATATGAAAGGTGAAATGTCTAAAATGGTGAAGAACAACAACAATAAGCTAATCAACAGCCCTTCACATTACAGTAGCAGAGGATTGCCAAGACTCTGCTAAAAAAAAAAAAAAAACTTTCATTCTCTTTGTTACAATACCTGATCATACATATCTCAAAAATCCTTGTTTGTTTGTACTTACATGAATTGTGGTTGGATTTTAGCTGTTGAAATAAGTAGCAATGCAAAGAGTTTGTAAAGGTTTCAGAAAATGAAGATGCATGGAATGAGAGAATTGTGATTTAGGGTCTAAAGTTGATGTTGTTTGGCTTTGTTTGTGTGGTGCAAGTACAAACAACACTAAAGCCAAGATGGTTTGGTCATTTGTGGAATATATAGCCCATGGTTTTTAAGAATTCATAGAGTTGTTTGAGATCTTGTCCTCATGTTCATTCTTTTATGGTGCAATGCACCTTCTAAATGATTTTCAGATTTTTTATTCTTTTGTGTTTCCCTTTAAGTTAGTTGGATTCTGTTTAGGATAAATGAGTGTTTTCAATATCTTTGCATCTCCAAATACTTCCAACTGAACACTTACATTTATTTACTTAATAGCAATTTTCATTAAAAAAAAAGAGTAACCCGGTGTTACAAAACTCCTGCTATACACGGGTCCGGGAAATGTTGAATCACATGGGTGTGTACGCAACCTTACCCGGTTTTTTAAATGTATTAATGTTATCTACATTCAATCAAACCCGAAAATTCTTAATTTACAGAAGGAATTGATAGTTTTGCTCTTCAAAAGATATTTATATTTAGTTTACACCTTAAACAGACATATTGAAGTATAAATCTAAATTTCAACAAGAAACTCAAAATGAAGACAGGAAGAACCCAAATAAACTTGAATGAAGTAGTGAAGGAATGAGACAGACAGAAAAAAACAAGGTTCCCATGAGTGAAAAGTTGGGGGATAAGAACATAAGAAAGAAATACATGGAGTTGCAAAAGTGTAGGAAAAGGCGAGTTGGAGAAGGTCCCCAGTTGATGAGGAAGCAACATCAATCCAGAGTATGTGAGGGACCAGGGAGAGAGTAGCTGTAGGACATGATCTGATTGTTACCTTGGACTGAGGGCTCTTGCAGGTCTTATCCATTAAAGAGCCAAGTGACAGATCATTGAAGAGGACTCAGGACTTCATCAGGAGAGGTTCATTTGAAGTAATTCTAATTTTAAACCTTGTATCTGGATTGTGTCCTTTGAAACCTGGTAAAACTGTATGCAAATCAAAGATGAATGTTAAGTTTATGAAAGTATTATGAGTGAACTGATAAAACAGAGTATATAGAAATAAAACAAGTTACAAATTAAACAAGGACTCTTCTTTCTATTATTTTATCTCTAAATCATCAGACTTATAATCACAGTTTATGTCCTCAAGAAAATGGAGAATAAATAGCATTTCAATGTGCATGATAATTGCAAATGCAGTCATTTCGGAAAGAAACAATCAGTCAGAAGATACATGTATTTCCCTTCTAAATGAGATTTACTGCATAATCTCCCTGCACCGATCAATCCATAAAACAATTTAGCTCCGGACAGAATAAAACATTTGGAAAGAGAATAAGAGAGGAACAAGGCCTCCTCTTTGGATTTTAGCTCTATCCCACATTGAATGATTGGTGGTTCTTATCAAGGAATAAACTAATGCTTTTTTTCATTGATATTAGCTTATACCTATAATAAGAGCCACACACATGAACAATTAACCAACTTCCTCCTTGAGCTTAATCCACCGTTAATAACCATATTTACTGCCTAAATTTAAGCTACAAACTAAAGAAATCAATGACAGCCACAGCTTTCATTTGTTCTGACCAAATACAGAATGAGGCATAGCAAAATTTTCAGTTCTCGGGACTAACACTGATTTCCAAATTCATCAAAAACTAATCTTCAAAAGGTAACAAAACTCCGTTTATCTTTTTGGGACAAATTGAGGATGAAGTTGAATCATCGTTGGTTAGCTTGAGCTCACACCAAGTTATCTTCTAGAAACAAATGAAAATCTCAAGATCATGAAGAAAAGCATTAGAATCAACTATGCAACAAAGAAACTAAAAAATTATTATTATTGAATATGGGCAAACTCTCCATAATAATGAAATTTCTAGCACCAGAGAAAAGAAGGAATAGTAAAGGACTTTTTTCCCTTCTAATCTAGGACGTCATTTTATATGGAGTGTGTTCCACTAGAATCAAACCTATTTCAGTGATTTAGTTCTAGCTGTCTTGTTTGTATCCCTTCTAGCTATAAAGTTAGAAGTTTTTATCCACTAGAATCAAACCTATCTACTTCCAAAGGAATAGATTTTGAAAGACATAAACCATCAAATCTATCACGCAGATCATCAAGAAAAGCAATGAAGCTTATTTTTCTTCTACTGCCTGTCACCACTTGAAGGGAAGAATATGTGAGCAGAAACCTCAGTTTAAGGGTCTTCATGAAGATAAAATATCATCTGCAGTTGCTTTTATTCTTAAGGAAATGGTTTGGGCATACAAGTAGATGTTCAATGCACCTTTTGAGACAGAGTCACCTTTCTGAATTGCTATCTTGGACGATTTTGTAGATCATTAGCTCTTCAATTTTGATACCTTTCCATATCAAGTCAAACCATAACTAACACAAGGCGGAAATCACAAAATTCCTAACCCTTGAAGCAAGATATTCTGTTACTTCAATTCTCCTGTTTCTTCCTTCTCCCAACAAGACAGCTAGAACTATTGCAGTGATAGTATTTCTATTTGCATTGCACATTTCTTAATCTGTTGGATATGATACTTTTCCTGTCTTCGAGTGCATCTATTTTTGAGATTGCACCATGATCCTAACCACGATTAAACTTTACCCTTTAGCAACAACGATACAAAATTTTCACTTGTTCCACTTTCTTTCCATAACCTTACTACACTAGAAATGATGTCTACACAATCATCAAAAAAGAATGCATCTACCTCCAAGCATGGGGAAATGGTTACTTTCTGAAGATTGTGAGCACTGATCCCAGATTTTCATGGGGTAGTATTTTCATAGTTGTCAAACAAAGATAGGACAGACAAAAAGAAACAAAGTTAAGTAAATTGGTTACATCCAATGTACCCATTTTCATGGTAGCAACAAATTGTGTATCCATGAATAGTAGCAGCATAGTGGTATGTCTCTCCACCTTCCAACCATCAATAAACAAGACATGCTAATATAATTTAGGAAAAATGGGCAAGGAAGCTTGCATTGCTTCACTTATGATATTTGAAGTGTAATGTTTAACAAAAATTGGCATTTTCCAATATAATTTTACCTCTTAGACTCAGCAGCCAACAAATAACTAGTGGCATGAGAAAACCTTCTACCACCAAGACATCCCGACACCACTCCCTACAACTTAAGCGCGCCTTCCACCTTCTTCCATGCACCAATGGCATCACCCCTCAGCCCTGTCCTCATCTTCTTCACAATGCCCTTTGCAAGACCAACCTGAGAATCCTTAACCAAACCATCTACTAACCCCTTAATAGCATCAAAGGGTGGCGCCCACTTCTTTTCCAAACACTCCTCTGAAATATCCAACGCCAACTGAAACTCCCCTTTCTGCACCAAGCTCCGAATCAACTTAGTATAAGTCTTTGAACTTGGCGATATGCTATCATTCTCCCCAGTAGCTTCACCACCAGCCTCAGTTTCCTTCTTCACCCCAGTAGCTTCACCACCAACCTCAGTTTCCTTCTTCGCCCCAGTAGCTTCACCACCAACCTCAGTTTCCTTCTTCGTTGATCGCATACTACTGAAAATCCTCAGTGCAGACTTCACATTGCCTTCTTTGCAAAACCCATCAATGACAGCATCAAAACTAATACTGTTGGGCTTCAAACCTTTAGAAATCATGACATCCAACAATTCCTCTGCCTCCGAGCTCTTCCCCTGTGCGCAGAGGGCTGATATCCTACAATTATAAGTAACCACATTGAAATCCAGCCCTCTGCTTCTAATCTCATTAAGAATCTCCTCAAATCCAGCAGCATCACCTTTTTTAGAAAAACCATCTAACAAAGTGTTATAAGATACAATGTTGGGATCAATTCCTCTCAGACGCATTTCATCGAGCACTTGACGGGCGGCGGACAAATCACCATCCACACAGTGAGCTTTAATGAGGACGTTGTACGAGGCGACGCCGGGGGAAACACCGAACTCTTCGGGGATGCTAAGAAAAGATTCACGGAGGCGCTCGAGTTTCCGGTGATTAAGGAAGGCGGAGAGAAGGGCGGAGAAGGAGCGGTCGGTGCGTGGGGAGGGGATGCGGTGGAAGGTGGCGACCGCGTCATCGAGAAGGTCGGATTCGGAGAAGAGGAGCAGGATGCGGACGAAGAAAGCCTCTGACTTGGGCGTGGAGGGGTGGGAGAGCTGGTGGTCGAGGACCCGCCGGATGAGGTCGAGGCGGCGGTAGCGGTAGAGCTTGCGGATGGCGATAGAGTAGATGAGGCGGTCGCCATGGAAGGAAGGTTCGTGGGAGGAGGACTCGAAGAGGGTGGCGATGCGCTCGGGGTCGAGCTCAGAGCGGATCGCAGCCTTTGCGCGGGAGATCGAGTCCGAAGAGGAGTTCGAGCGAGGGTTTGTGGGAGATTGAGTGGAGAGGGTGGAGAAGCGGAGGGTGGTGAGAGGAATAGCTCGGAGTCTAGGGTTTCTTCGGAGAAGAGAAGCCGCCATTGCAGTAGCTCTGTAGGGTTTTTCGTTTTAGTGCCAGTTTTAATTTTTATATTTTATTATCCAGATTGTTTAATTATAATAATTAAATTCCCATAAATAAATAATTCCTTAATTTTTTTTATTAAAAAAAAAAAGCTAATCTCGTTCGCCATCTCCCCCATCTCTCGCTCTTCTCCGAACCATGGAGAAGCAATCCTCCACTAAGCACCCTCCTCCTCCTCAGCTCCTCTCCGCCCAAGACTGGGAGCTCCTCACCGACGACTTCTCCTCCGGCGCCGCTGCTCGCCGCGCCCGATGGCTCACCCTCCCCGTCCTCGACCTCGCCCTCGCCGCCCTCCACCGCCGCGACCTCCCCTTCTCCCTCAAGCCCCTCATTCTCATCATGCTCGAGGAATCCTCATCGCTTCTCTTCCCATCCCTCTCCACCCTTCCACCTCTCCTCGACTCCCTCCGCGCCTTCCTCCTCTCGCCGGACCCTCCCCCTTCTCTCAAGGACCAGTTCATGACCTCCGCCACCGTGATCCTCATCGTCACTCTCCCATCGCCGCTTGACCCCTCGGCGGCCGCGCCCCTGGAGTCGCTGATCGGGATCTTGCTCGCCGTCGTCCACCGCCCCAACCACGGCCCTGACCGCCAGTCCCGCGCCGTGGCCGCAGAGTGCCTCCGCGAGCTCGAGCTCGCCTTCCCTCTCCTCCTCTCCGCCGCCGCCGGCCATCTCTGGTCCCTCGCGCAATCCGAGCGCACCCACGCCTCCCAGTCCTATACCCTCCTCCTCGCCTCCACCCTCCTCCACATCATCCACTCCCCTCTCCTCACCTCCCCTCACCCCCTCCTCTCCACCTCCCTCCCCCTTCTCCCCTTCAACGTCCCCCAGTGCGTCTTCTCTTCGGTGGACGATGATCGGGAGCCGACGGAGGGGAATCTGAGGGAGATCCGGCGGGTGCTGGCGTTTTCGCTGGATCGGACACCGGCGTTGACACCATGCGCCGCGGCGGAGATGGTGTCTGCACTGTTGGGGATCGTCGGCGCGCTGGAACTCCGAGTGCCTGCCGTCACCGCGCTCCTCAAGGTGCGCTTCTCTGGACTGGTCTACTCCTATGATCCTGTCCTCGTCCATGTCGTTCTCACGCTCTATGCGCGGTTCTCAGATGCGTTCACTGGTGAGGATGAGTCCGCCATTGCTCGCCGGCTTGTTCTTCTCTCCAAAGATGCGCAGATGCCATTGGTTTTTCGTTTGCTTGCTGTACATTGGCTTCTTGGTTCGTCACTGTTGGTGGATGAGAGGGTTTCTTTGTCTGAATTAGCACTGTGTTTCTATCCATTGGTGTTTGATCCTCTGGCTTTGAAAGCTAAGAAGCTTGATGCTCTTGCTTGCATTGCATCTCGGGAGGAGGTTTTGAATGCTGGAGGGGAATGGAAGGGGCATGAAGGGCAGGGAGCTCGTCCTCTGGTGGTGAAACTCTTTGAGGATGGGTTGGTGTGCGTCTCAGCATTCAAATGGTTGCCACCGTGGAGCTCTGAAACTTCGGTGGCCTTCCGTGCATTCCATGAGTTCTTGATTGGAGTTGCCCCGAGTGCAATCTCCGATTCTACCATTTTTGGCTTTCTAAAGGTATCAACTTTCTTTTGAAAGGAGACTGCTTTTTATAGAGGTTGCGTTGTTTGTGGATTCCTTGTTGCTACATTGTGTTTCTCCAACATTTGCAGGGAATGTTGGTGAAGCTGGCATTGGAGCATCCTCGAATGGTTCCGGTGATTGCTGCCTTTGTTGACAGGTTGTTGGCATGTGATGTGCATCATCAAGTGGGAGAATGGCTTCTCCAAACAATGGATGAGCAGTTGCTTCCAAATCTTAAATTGGGGTACCAGTTGGTTTCATACTTCCCAATCTTTGAAAGGATTGCTGAGAGTGATTCAATACCTCCTCGCCGTTTGTTGGAGTTGCTCACCAGGCATATGGCTTATCTCACGGAGAAGCATGGCCCTGATACTGGGCTGAGGTCATGGTCGCAAGGGAGTAAAGTTTTGGGCATCTGCCGGATGATGTTAATGCATCACCATAGCTCCAGAGTGTTTCTTGGCCTCTCACGTCTCCTTGGTTTCACATGCCAGTTCTTTCCGGACTTAGAGGTTCGTGATAATGCAAGGTAGTGATCAATCTGTTTTTTAGATTAGAGTATCAAACTTTGCTTTCTCTCGCAATGAATATTAACCACTTGTTTTGGTAACAAATCAGGATATTATTGAGAATGCTTGTTTGCATTCCTGGGAAGAAGTTGAGAAATATACTCAGTTTTGGTGAACAACTTCCCGGAGTGTCTCCTTCTACCCACTCGAGCTCATTCTTCCAGGTTCCTTCCCCTCGGCACTCTCAAGATCTTAAGAAGGTATCAGGTGTCACTTCCTACATACACCTAGAACGCATGATTCCATTGCTTGTGAAACAGTCATGGTCTCTAGCACTACCTAGTTTGGGCAGCGCTACTAATGAAAGTAGTTACTCTGAAGGCATAAGGGACATTGTAGTTCCTGCTTCTGCGGAATCAAATAAAGAATATGAAGTGGGTGTTGAGAAGATCAGTTTGCCTTCAGAACCTCTGCGAGTGATGGATTCAAAAGTGGCAGAGATTGTGGGAATCCTCCGAAAGCATTTCGCATCGATTCCTGATTACAGACACATGCCCGGAATTAAGATAATGATACCTTGTACTCTGAGTTTCGAAGCCGAACCTTTTGGTCGTGCATGGGGAATTGATTTATCTGCTCTGGGATCAGATGGGGTGGAAGGGCTGCCTGCCTTGTATGCAACCACACTAACCTTTTCATCCACTTCAAAGTATGGATCAATCCCTCCATGCCGCATCCCTTTTCTTCTTGGCCAACCCTCAAAAGCTGGGCTTGATATAATACCTATAGGAAGTGGTTCTGAGGAAGATTCAAACTTCCGAGCTTCAGTAATAATAGAATTGGAACCCCGGGAGCCAATGCCCGGTCTCATTGATGTTGCCATCAAGGCAAATGTGGAGAATGGGCAAATTATTTCTGGTTCACTACAATGCATCTCAGTCGGTCTTGAAGACATGTTCCTCAAGGCTCGTCCTCCCCCTGATATCACTGAAGATGGCATTCCAGTCTATTACTTGGACCTGTTTCATGCCTTGTGGGATGCTTGTGGCAGTTCTTCAAATACAGGACGTGAGACTTTCCCCTTGAGTGGAGGTAAAGGAGCTGCAGCAATCAGTGGGACACGATCTGTTAAGCTCTTGGAAGATACCTCTGATTCTTTGATCAATGCTGTTGAAAAACACTTGGCTCCTTTCGTTGTGAGTGTCATCGGTGACCCACTTGTGAATGCTGTCAAGACTAATGGAATTCTCAGAGATGTTGTATTTATAGAAGAAGGCTCTTCGGAATTCACCATCGATGATGCCAATGCTCTAGTACCATATTCCGACGAGCAGCCTCTTCAGCTGCAGTACATTCAGGATGAACATGATTCGACGATCCCCCCTGATACAACTAATAAAAAGAGCATGGGCATGTTCCTTGTTCTGATATTCCTACCACCCAGGTTCCATCTACTGCTTCAGATGGAAATCGGCAATGTTTCAACCTTAGTTCGCATAAGAACAGATCATTGGCCTTGCCTTGCATATGTTGATGAGTTCCTGGAATCTTTGTTTTCAACATAGAGAATCAAGTCCAATGTAAGTTTTGGTTGCTGTTTCACTGATTCTTTTGACTCTTCTTCTTCTTCTAGTGTTAGTTCTTCACAATTGACAAGATTCCAATGAGATCTGGAATAATATAGGAATATTCCTTTCTATATATTTTGAGTAATTATTTTAAAACTTCAAAAATAATAGTATTATAAATAATGGAGAATGTTTATAATGTAATAAATATGTTAAGCAGTTATCTGCAAAAACAAAAAAAGAATAATTTTATTCTGATTTGAAAAAAATGAGAGGGGTGAATTGTAAAACACTGCTATTTTGCCATAAATATATCATTTTCCACGTTTATTTCCTGGTAAAAAAAAGTTCGCTTTTTCTTTAGTCAGTCGCCACTCGCCAGAGAACTCTTTTTGGAGTTCTCCACTGAATCCCCAGGAGAAATCCTCACCGTCCAAGCATCAAGTGGCCTCAAACAATGGCCCACATTGCGCCACGTGTCATCATCGCCAGCGCGTTAAGGATTTCCCCGATTGGCTTTTTGGCTCTCCACCCTCTTATGAATCTCTCCCAACCTTCCACTCCTCCTCCTCCTCGTCCTCACCGCCGAGACCCCTCCATTTCCCTCGTCGGAACCCTAGTTCTGGCTCCGCTTCCATGTTCGCCGTCCCCATAGATGTGAGTTTTTCTGGCCGCCATCGCATCTCGGCCGGCGTCGTCTCCGCTCGCTCGAATGGTTGCCGTTGCGTTCCAGGACTCCTTCTATCGCGTTCTCCCCGGCTCCGATCTCATCTGCCCATGTAGAAGTGGAATTGGGGCTGGAAGTGGTTTTAGGCTTCTCCGGCGAAGGAGATGGGGCTGCCGCGCATGCGTGCTTCCTTCCGATAATCGGAGTTCTGAGCGCGTTGCTGTTGATTTCTTGAGGTCTGCTCGGAAAGGCTCAAGAGCGCAGAGGATTCTTGTTGCTAAGCATCTCGCTGATGAGCTTGATTATGAGGAATCGGGCCGGCAGGAGGCGGTGCAGGTGGCCTCCAATTTCACGGGTTTCCAGGAGGATCCCATGGTTGGGAAATTGAGGACTCAGCTTGGTGTTATTCATCCCATTCCTTCGCCGCCCATAAACCGGAACATTGTTGGGTTCTTTGTGTTCTTTTTCTTGGTTGGGGTTATTTCTGATAAGCTCTGGACATCCAGGAAAAGGAGCAAGTCTAGTCGGGAAGTGCAGCCCGATGTGTGGCCTCAGGTGCCGACCAGCTTCTCTTTGTTCTTTGAGAAAGATTTGCAGAGGAAGGAATCGGTGGAATGGGTTAACATGGTGTTGGGGAAATTGTGGAAGGTGTATAGAGGTGGGATTGAGAACTGGATCATTGGGCTGCTTCAGCCAGTGATTGACAACCTCAAGAAGCCGGATTATGTGCAGCGGGTTGAGATTAAGCAATTCTCGCTTGGGGATGAGCCGCTGTCTGTTCGCAATGTTGAGCGGCGGACCTCTCGCCGTGTTAATGATCTTCAGTAAGTCCCTTGGTCCACATCTTAATAGTCTCCTTATCAGTATTTACACAATACCAACTGCAATCATGATGTTTGGATGGATAATTACTGTTGTATATCACGTTTATGAATGGAAATATTTCTAAGAATTCTTGCTAGCAAAGAAAATACAACAGCCATAGTCAATTTTTCATCCTTTGCATGACCCATTGATTAATAGAAAAGCACCTACTTGTCGTGTATGGTTTGAAAACTGGTGTGTTCTCCTTATCATATTTCAAATTTCAATGAAAAAGGGACTTGTGCATGTAATGGTAGGTTCAAACAAAAAGCTTTTGTTTTATGCACTATGGAACTAATGCATACCTATATTTCTCAACAGGTATCAGATTGGCCTTCGCTATACAGGTGGCGCTCGGATGTTGTTGTCCTTGTCATTGAAATTTGGCATTATTCCCATAGTTTTACCTGTTGGGGTTCGTGATTTTGATATTGATGGTGAATTGTGGGTCAAGCTTCGGTTAATACCTTCAGAACCTTGGGTAGGGGCTGTATCATGGGCATTTGTTTCCCTTCCAAAGATCAAATTCGAGTTATCACCATTTCGCCTGTTTAATCTTATGGGTATGTGTTAATTTTTGACCTTGATGTGCTTTGTCTTATAATATGTTCTTCATGCTGGTGGATTAGTAGAAACTGTTATTCATCATAATGTTGGATGGGGATGGGATTACTTTAGCAGAAACATTTAATGTTTTGCATGGTTCATTAGTCTGATATATGTTTACTATCAAGAAGTTACTTGCAATCCAAACCATTCCTCATTTACTCTTTTCGCATGTTTAGCCAATGAAGGTTCCCATGAAGAGAACGTAGAGCATTTCATACCTCTCAATAAACCAATACATATATACAGCTGTGGTAGGGTTCTTCTGATGCAATTGTCATAGATTTTAACTGCTTTGGTCTAGGGGAGCAGGTGCTCTTTCCTTGATGGGGTTCTATTTCTTATTGGGTGTGTCAGACCACAAACTCGAAGCCTTGGATGAAGTAGGGGAAAAAATGATAATTGGCATTCATTCATTGTCAGACTGTCCTTAGCCCCTGCTTTTGTAGCTCTTGCTAATTCCAAATTTCTGATGGAAAGATATACTTGCTTGAAACTATTGTCCATAAGCCGTAAATGTTTAAATTTCTATCTGTTAATGAGTTTGGATGAGTTTAAGTTGTCATCCTTTGTTAATTAACTTAACTCTCGTCAAATGAGTCAATCTTCCCAAGACTATCGTGCCTGGTCTCCAAAATACACCAACTCCACTATGCTCGTTTATAACGGGCCTCAAGTTTTTATTATTAAACTGTTACTGGGAACATGGATTTTTAGTATGAGGACATTATGGCTGTAGTATTTATTTAATTGTACTTGGTTCAATTAACTATAAAGATTACATTGGGTGGTTAACTTATGATAAGATCCTCCTGATTTGACGACCATAGTCACGGCCACCAAATGTCATTAGCAAGACTCTTACGAGATGCATCATTGAGCAGGAAAATCTATGCTTAAGGGAAAGTCTGCTGACCACAGTGAAAAAATAAATTAATTTTTCCTTGTGACATTATTTGATGAACGGAAAGATCAATCATTGCTTCATCTATTTGATCATAAGTATAAATCAACAATATAATGTTCGATCTTAGAATCCCTGCCTCATTGACAATGTTGGGTGCTTGGGGAACCCCCAACACCTATTCAGTGTGGACTATTTTTGTTCCAACACTTTTGGGTTCTTTGCATACCCCACTATAGGGTTAACTATAGGCAAAACATGCACTTTCTCTAACTTATTATCCATGGGGTTATATTTAAACTCCTTTGCTTTATCAAACTTCTGGAATATTTATATTTAATTTGTTTGTTCTTGACTTTGTATTAATATGTTTAATAATATCATATTAGTTACTTATAGAAAACCTAAATTTTCCATCTTTATTTGTTCTGCTCTACATATCCAACTGTAACTTCTATCATTTACTGATGTTAGTGTTACTGTTCTCTGCATGCAATGGGCTTTTCTCCTTCAGCAATTCCTGTGCTTTCAATGTAAGTGATCTCTCATTTATACGTTGTATATTCTTTAATTTTTTTTATGTGCCTGTTCTTTTCTTTTGGACTTCAATATTCATGCACATCTCTGTACATTATCTTGCAACAATTTGGAGTAATATTTCCTTGGGCAGTTTGAATATTTCTTGAATAACTTTCTATAGGCATGAGGGGATGGAAATAAATAAGTTAAATATTATAATATTAACTATAGGATATTGTGTTTGTTGTAGGAAAAGGCACCATGTTATAAGCAAACTTGGACAGCCTATGATGTTTTGCAAGTTTGTTGTAGAATGGATTTCTAAATGAAATCAGCTGTATTATGTGGATGATCAGAATCATAATCTGTTGGTAGATGGTCTACAAATGATAGTTATAAGTACATAGGTGTTATTTTGTTCTATCCTGTTATATTACATAGCTGGATGAGAGTGGGTTAGTCACATTTTATTATTGAAGGGCCAACATTTTTTTTTTCTTTTTTTGAATTTGTCAATTGTATGAGTTCTATATATGTGAGTTCTGCATCTTTTACCCTTTTGATTAGTGAATAAGATATAAGATAGGGTTTGCCTTTTGCACCGTCTCTTGCTACAATTTTCATTGTTCTATTATTGATATAGCTATTTTACAGATTCTGATACTGTTCAAGAGTTCTATCGGATGCATGTGAAATTCTCATTATATGCTATCTCTTACTAGGTTTTTGACCAAGCTCCTCACTGAAGATCTGCCTCGGCTTTTTGTGCGTCCAAAGAAGATCGTTCTTGATTTTCAAAAAGGGAAAGCTCTTGGTCCAGTTTCTGATATTTTTAGAACAGATGCAAATAAGGAAGGAAATAAAGATTTTGTTGGAGAGTTATCCGTCACCCTAGTTGATGCTCAAAAACTTGCTTATTTCATATTTGGTAAGTGCTTCTCTTTCACCTATTTGCTTGATTCCACTTGCCTTTACTGTGCATAATACAATCTATGTAGAGCGGCTGTTCATCCATTTGTTTGATGACTGGTCATTGACTGTCTTCTGCTATATTTAAAATAAAGGGAACCGCTTAGGTGCTTTATTTCTATGAACTTTGTTGAAAGTTTTGTTATTCTGGAAAACTTTTCCTTTTTACTTGCTTCTGCCTTCTTTGCTATATTCTTTGAATGTCATTGTTATATTCTCTGACTTGTGTTTGTCTTGATAGGGAAAACAGATCCATATGTCATTCTAAGCCTAGGTGATCAAAGAATTCGTAGTAAGAAGAATAGTCAGACAACAGTCACTGGAGCGCCTGGACAGCCAATCTGGAACCAAGTAATAATGTTTTCCCAGTCATTTTATTTTACTCTGTAGTTTGCATCAAAATAGGGATGTTAATTGGAGGTTTGCCTGAAAATCTGTCCTGAAAAAGTCTAGGTTTGGGCCAAAAATGCCTTGGACCAGGCCGAGGCTAGGAGCCCTCACCCAAATTAGAATTTGGGATGAGCCTTTATTTGATAATGCAGAAAACCGAATAGGCTAGCATTTTGCCTGCCCTGCCCTGGCTGGTTTTCTACAATTGCTTTGGTCTAGGGTTAGGCCTGATCTTGAGATTTTTTAGGATCCACTCCATTCTCAGACAGAGCTGGCCTGGGATCTACTTGTTAGCAGTCTACATTTCAAACCATTTCACATTGGATTGACCTTAATCAAACATGTTGATGTAAACAGGATTTTCATTTGCTAGTAGCAAACCCTAGAAAGCAGCGGTTGCAAATTCAAGTGAAAGACTCATTTGGCTTTACTGACTTCACCATAGGCACTGGAGAGGTATATATTTCAAATATATTCTGTTATTTGTGCAATCATCATTATGCAAGGTTTATTTTCTTGTGGTTCATATATCATGAGGAGGGGGGACTTTCTTTCTTTCTCTTTTTTTTTAGTAGACTGTAGACATTGTTTGTGTTGATCACTTGGGTCTTATATGTTCTATTGTTTATCAATGTACTCATTAAGTTATTTATTAGCTTCAAACCTCCAGTTCATAGCACCTCTTTTTGGGTATTACTGTGGACCGCATACCAAAAAGATTGTCAGTAACTACTTTTGAGACCTAGTGTTACATGATAGTAGTGGGACATCTCATGAGACTTGATGCTTATGAACTTAAAAATCATTTCTCTCATGGTGAAGACCACAGATAGAAATCAAGGGACACAAACTGCCAGTGATACTGCACTTGGAAATAATATTCTAATTGGACTATGAGAAGTTATTTAATAGTAGTTATAGATTTCTTGAGTGAGGATCATACTAATTCAGTTACTTTTTGGTAATTTGTCTTGATAAAATAAATTTGGGCTGCTTCAAAGCAATGGATATATTCAGACAGGTCTACAACATGGAGCATATTTTCAGGAACAAATATCTCATTTTGGTCATTTTGAGGCTCTGCCTTAGATTGCAAAACAAATGTTTTATCTAGGTTCCATAATGCTTGATTCATTGTTGTTGAGTTATCCTCAAGATTTTGCCTATGATTTCCATTTTCCTGCTTTTCACATCTTATCTTGCGTCAAACTCATGGATTTAGGTTGAGCTGGGCTCTCTTAAAGATACAGTGCCGACGGACAAAATTGTCTCTCTTCATGGAGGTTGGCAATTGTTCAAGAAGCAACCATCTGGAGAAATATTACTCCGGCTAACATATAAAGCTTATGTTGAGGATGAAGAGGATGAGGTGTCAGAAATGGAATTTGTGGATACTGATGCATCTGATGATGAATTAGATGGTGAAGTGGGAAGCAGCACATCTGGACAAGACGAAATTGGTTACTCTGATGCAGAGAAAGAATCATTCATGGATGTTCTAGCAGCTCTTCTTGTAAGTGAGGAATTTCAAGGGATAGTAGCATCCGATACATCAAATATGAAAGTGTTTGAAGATTCCAAATTTCCAACAACTACAGTACCAAGAAGACCGTCTGGAAATAATGCTGACATCTCACTCCTTGAAACTGAAAATGCTGTTGGTGGATCCAGAGGTAATGGCAAAACCCCTCCATCCTCTCTATTCAAGATATTGTTGCTCTATGGGCATTAAGTTGTCTTTTTTTGGTTTGCAGATTCAACTTTAATATGGCTTGCGGTGGTAACAAGTATAGCTGTGTTGATTTCATTTAATGTCGGTGGTTCAAGTTTCTTTAATCCTTGATAGTTGATAGTCGATTCTGTTCTCACCTTGAAAAATCAAGGTATTCTTCATTTGTCCTAATGCATGCCTCCATAGAAAATTCTTGTTGCAGGATATCAAAGGTGCTAAACTGCAGCTTCCATGTCTGTTGTAAATTCATTTCCATAGCAGAGGATGTACTCGCCACGGCAATTGGTTTTGTCCTTCTCTTTTTTAACACTAGTCCTTGTAAGCATTACTCCATATTCATATAAATAGAATCACAAATGAAATTCGCCCTCCTGTCCTCTTTACCATTTTTATGTTGTCTTATTGGTTGATGAATCGTTGATAGAAGGTTTTATTTATGGTGTTCCTGATCTTTGCCATTCTCCTATTTTAGATTATATATATTTTTTAGAGCTAATCAATCAGTTCAATGTCTGCTAATTTGAGGCTTAGTTATTCCTGGAAAGGATGAACAATTAATCATTTGTTGTATATGAGTTTTTTCTTTAAGCATGGTAGTACCTAATAGAATTTCTTTGAGAGAGAGAAATTAAAAGTAAACAATGAATTTACTCTGTACTTTTGAATTGGAATTATTTGTATTCTTTCTTTAGTCTTTTGTCTGTTGAATTATTATTTGTTTACCTGTTTTAATAAATAATGATTCAATCATGTGTATTTTCTTTTTTTATTGTTGTAAAGACATGACTTAGCCTGATAAATTTGTTTAGAGATCAAATTATCTTGTCATGTTCATCCTGTTCAAGATTATAAATATAATATTCATAATATAATTAAAATTAGTGCTTGCTGGAATTCAACCCATGTTACATGTTTTCTAATTAATTGCAATGATGGTTGTTGGAGGTATTGAGATGCAATTAAGTCTAAACAAGTGTTTATTTCGAAGTATTTCAGTAATATAAATCTGAGATGCAACAATTAGAGTTGCAAACTTGTACATATCTCTGATTATTTTTCTTTTCTTTTCTTTTAAGCAAGTCCTTAAATCACACCTCTATTATTATGTAAAGTTTTTTTTCTTAAAACTTATGAACTCTTCTATATTATTATTGACAAGTTATGTGATAAGGCCAAACTATCAACTCTACAAATAATTTACTTACTAGCTTTGAAAAAAAATGCAGAGTTGGTGTATTATTGCATATGCATGTGACATGGTTTGTCTAGCAAAGGTGCTCATCTTAGTCAACGCTTCAATAGCGTAGTGGCATTGGGTTGCCGTGTCTCCGACCCCGCGTGGGTTCGACTCTCGTGCGGGCCATTTCCGTGGCGAATTACTGTGCACACGTGGAATATTGACCAGTCTGCGGATGGTTACCACGCTTGTTGCCGGATTCGATCCCGGGATGGCCCATCCCTGGTTCACTTAGCGAGGCTGGCCTAGCCAGTCGCGCTCTTTGTCCCAAAAAAAAAAAAAAAAGGTGCTCATCTTAGATCTCATCTGGAGGTTATATATTCAATTTTTCATTTGTCGCCCTTAAATTTTTGTTATTACATTTGTACTCATCTCTACATCAATCCTGATCTATTATAATTACAGAATATTCTTGTCTGATAATATTTATTAATTTTCATAACACTAGCATAGCAACTAGGGTTGTAAACGGACCGAGTTTCATTAGGTTGGGTCTAGCTTGAAATTGCAGAGCTTCGAGCTTGAGTTCGGCTCAAACTCGAAATTAGTTTGAATAAATTTGCTCGAGCTTGGCTGGGTTTAGCTTGAAATTAAAAATTTATTTATATTATAATTAAATTTTGAATTTTTTGAGCAGAGTTTGATCGAGCTCGGCTTAAAAGCTAAAAATTTCGAGCTGAGTTCGAGCTTTTAGATATATGTATATATTTTGAAATTAGCTGTCAAACGATCCCACGAGGGATTCAAAGAATGGACACACTGCACTGAATAAGCTCAATGTGTTGCGTGCTTTATACCCACATCCTATGTAGAGAATCTAATGCAAGGTAGTGGTACTGCTGGGCAAAAAGGCTTTTGGTGCTTTTAGATCATTTGAGAGTCCTACTAGCATGGCAAGCTTAGAGGATAGATCAATTTCTACAAATAATTCAAATCCAAGGGTTGAAATGTAAAAACTCTACCACTCGGAGAGGCCAGGGGCTATCTCGAATGATACTATTTTCAAGGTTTTCTCTGTAAAAATCAACAAAATCATCACGTGGGTCTTCAATCAATGATAGGATGCAGCACGGACGGCCGTGATCGAGATCTAAATGAGGGATTCTAAATCAGTCCACGTGTGTGGACCCCACAAGATTTCCGACAACATCACGTGCGTGACAGCACACCTGGCACCCACCGTAATTTCCTCCAAAGATTATATAATTCGATGTTTCTCAGAAATGAGAAAACCGCGCCAGCTTGTTTACCAAATTCAAACAAAGCCCCTAAGTTTTTCTGAAATAACAATTCCATTCTTTTTTTAGTATATACCTTTTTTAGGAAAAAAGTACAAATGTTTCAAGAAGATTTTTTTTTTTTTTTTTGGTACATATCAGTTTTTTACCTTCCTTTTTCAAATATATAATTTTTTAAATACTTCAGGGGTGATTTGCAGAACTTTAATCTAATTTTTGAAAAACTAAGGGGTTTTGTGAGTATATGCGTGGGGAAAAATTAAAAACCTTTTAAAATGACAGGGTGGATTTTATTCTAATTTTTTAAAATTCAAGGGGTTTTGTGAATATTGTGCTGATAGATAGCTCTTGCTTAAACCTCTCTCACGTTCTTTCCCAATTCTAATTTAGAAATCCTTCTCGAGTTCCGTCACCGTACAGCGGTGACTTCACCGGCGTGCTCTCTCTTCGTCTCTGAGGTATCGATTCCGTGCTAATCTAATGGCGTTTGTGGAACACTAGGGTTTTGTTTTTTTTTTACAAGAAATGCTTTGTTTTCATGGAAGCTCTGAACCC
Organism: Dioscorea zingiberensis; assembly: GCA_026586065.1. Lineage (NCBI taxonomy): Eukaryota > Viridiplantae > Streptophyta > Magnoliopsida > Dioscoreales > Dioscoreaceae > Dioscorea > Dioscorea zingiberensis. Next base: position 39,159,346 of record CM048826.1, read on the forward strand.
TTGGGCCATTTGTTCTTAAAATATTCGGTTCACGTGGTTCCCAACGAATCTTTGATCCCATCTTGCATCTTGCTTTCGATTTGTATAAAATTCCTCGTTTTGCTTTCGTTTTTGATCTGCCTTTATGTTTGAAGCCTTTTGGGGCAGGCCCTGTAAGATCCCGAGTGCATTTCTGGGGGAGGTGAGCGTGATTCGAGATGCGTTTTGATGATTTTTATTTTTGTTTTTGGTTTTTAGGTTCTTAGATTTTGTTATCTGGTTCTAAAACTAGTGATTTTGTTATATAGTGGATCTGTCAAGCTGTACTTTTTTCTATCTTTGTTTTTTTAGATATTTTTTCTGCTTCTCTAGTTTAATGGCTTCTTTTTGTTTAGTTTTTTACTTGTATCTGCTGTTTCTGGTTTTATTTAGCAAGCATTTCACCACATTGTTTCTTCTATTCAAATTAAAAGTTTAAACTTGTTTACTTGAAACCAATGTTTCTCGGTTATTTATTTTACTGTTATTCTTATTCCAAACTGTGTATCTATGGAAAATTCCTAGTTATTTTGGCTATTTTATTTTTATTTTTTTGGGGCGTTTAGGGTTTGTGATATTGGAGATCTAACCTTTTTGGAGTTGCATTAGTTGTTGGCCGGGAAGTAAATTACTTTTTAGTACTTGATCGTACAGGTTTGTCTGGTGGGGTTGATCTTGAGTTGGTGAAAGTTGCTAGTTTTGGTTTACTTGTGAGAGATAAATGCTCCATTTGATGGCCAGTGGATGAGTGTGATGCATAGATTGTATAGATGGAAGAACGGATTGACTCCTAACTCTCCAAAGTTCAGATTTTTAAGAGTTTGGTTTTCTTGTTAGCAAAATTTAGTGTGTTTTTATGAATGAGGTGCGCGTGAAATTTGTGCTGAAAAGGTTCATGCTTTTTCTGAGCTATTGGACTTTCTTGTTGTTTGGGATTTATTTTTCATTATTATTATTTTTAAGTTAGGGTTGATGAGTAAGTTGAAATGCGACAGAGTGGATACAATCTATTTTAGAGTGCATTGCTGGAAATTAAGGGGAATAGAAGTTCATTAACCATAATGAGAGATAATTTGTTGAGCCAAAAACTTTATTGAAATTATAGTCAAAGTGATACAGTCTACCATCTGATTATGTTTATTTTGTTTTTAATGGCTGAGGATGATAGTGTGTTAGAATGTTGACTCCTTTACATTATTACTCTCTTTAAAATGACATGTTTATCTAATTATGTAGCTATTATGTGCAGCCTGTGCTTCTTATTTGTTTGTTAATTAGTAATACAAGAACTGGTACAGATATTAATGTTTTTTTCTTGGATACCTGGATATCTTGACTGGTAAGGTGCTTGAAGTATAATCGAGAATTTTACAGTTCATTGGTTTGATGCTCATCACTGATATTGATCAAAATATCCATGCTCTAGAGCTCTGGTAGCAATCCTAGAGCTCTATTAGCAGTCCTGGTTATAGTTATCTTTTATTTTCCCCTACCCTCTTGGTCCAAAATTTAAGGCAGGTCCAACTTGCAATTTCTTCTGTTTCCATTTTCAAAGTCCTAAAATCTACATTTGATTGTTCTTCCATGCTAACACTTTAGCCCTATTTTGACTCAGCAGTCTTCTTGGCACTGAAATATATAAAGATGGCGTACATGTTATAATCATTATCTCCAGCACTCAGCATTAATGAGGCCCACTGATTTGTGCACTTGTGCGGTCCTAGTTATGTGGCACTTTTGTGCTTCGTGTTCATTTTGTACCTGCATAATTGTGACTGTTTCAATGATTGAATTTCCTTGATAATATTCCACCCTTCGCCATGGGAAGCAACAAAAGAAAATGATCTTTAAATTCTGTAACCAAATCAGTACCCTGAAGAATTTACTGCCTCCAGTGTGAATAATCTTTGAGTCACCCCGAACTAAAAGTTTAGGTTTCTTTGTAGATGAAGTTAGAACTGTGTAGTAATTTGAACTATTGGATTTAATCTGTTTCGTTTTTTCTTCATCAGAGCATTTGATTGTCAACTATGTCGGATCTTCATACTCCTCTCCGGCCCAAAAGGAGGAAGGTGTTGGTGGATTACCTGGTCCAGTTCCGATGGATAGTTGTTATCTTTGTGGTCCTTCCCATATCTTTCACTGTATACTTCCTCTTATATCTTGGTGACATGAGATCTGAAATGAAATCATTCAAGCGTCGCCAGAAGGAACATGATGAGAATGTTAAGAAGGTTGTGAATCGCCTTAAACAGAGAGATCCGAAGAAAGATGGACTTGTTTGCACTGCAAGGAAACCATATATTGCTGTTGGCATGCGGAATGTTGATTACAAGCGAGCTAGACATTTTGAGGTTGATCTTGCTGCATTCAGAAATGTTCTTGAAATTGACAAAGAGAGAATGGTTGCAAAGGTGGAGCCTCTTGTTAATATGGGCCAGATCACCAGGGTTACAGTTCCCATGAATCTCGCCCTTGCTGTTGTTGCGGAGCTCGACGATCTCACAGTTGGTGGTCTCATCAATGGTTATGGAATTGAAGGAAGCTCACACATTTATGGCCTTTTCGCAGACACTGTCGTTGCCTTGGAACTTGTGCTTGCAGATGGTCGTGTCGTTAGGGCAACAAAGGATAATGAATACTCAGATCTTTTCTATGCTGTTCCCTGGTCTCAAGGAACCATTGGGCTCCTAGTTTCTGCAGAGATCAAGCTCATACCAGTGAAGGAGTACATGAAGTTGACTTATAAGCCGGTGAGGGGCAATTTGAGGGAACTTGCGCAGGCATATGCTGATTCCTTTGCACCTAGAGATGGGGACGCGGCAAAAATTCCAGATTTCGTTGAAGCGATGATCTATACCCCGACTGAGGGTGTGATGATGACCGGGAAATATGCTTCCAAGGAAGAGGCAAAGCAAAAGGGCAATGTCATCAATGAAGTAGGATGGTGGTTTAAAACCTGGTTCTACCAACATTGCCAAACAGCACTTACAAGGGGTGAATTTGTGGAATACATTCCCACCAGAGAATACTACCACAGGCACACAAGGTCTATGTACTGGGAAGGCAAGCTTATTCTGCCATTTGGTGACCAGTGGTGGTTCCGGTGGACCATGGGGTGGTTGATGCCTCCAAAGGTTTCTCTTCTTAAGGCCACCCAGGGTGAAGCTATCAGAAACTATTACCATGACATGCATGTGATTCAGGATATGTTGGTTCCTCTTTATAAAGTTGGGGATGCCCTTGAGTTTGTTCACAAGGAAATGGAGGTATGTCATCTTTCACACTGGAAAATTAGCTATCAATTTCATTTTCATCTGCTCAGATGATCATTCTTATCAGGCTGTTCTATATAATATTATTCTCATCTGACTGACTTTCTTATAGCAGTCCGCCTCCATGATATTTTGACAATTTAAGTATCTGCATTCTCATTGTTCAGATATTATTTGTATGCTTGTTAAATCATCACTACTGATTTAAGGTCATTTATTCTCAAATAAATCCTCTTCTAATATTCTCTTAATATCCGATTGTGTCGAAGGTATTTATGTCTTCTCATCATCTTCAGGTGTATCCTATCTGGCTTTGCCCACATCGTCTTTTCAAGCTCCCTGTGAAGACAATGGTTTACCCAGAACCAGGATTCGAACTGCATTGTCGTCAAGGAGACACAAGCTATGCCCAAATGTTCACCGATATCGGTATCTACTATGCCCCAGGTCCTGTTCTGAGGGGTGAGGAATATAACGGCACTGAAGCTGTCCGTCGGCTCGAGGAGTTCATGATCCAGAACCATGCATTCCAGCCACAGTATGCAGTCTCTGAGCTCACCGAAAAGAACTTCTGGCGGATGTTCGACGGGGAACTCTACGAGAAATGCCGCCACAAGTACGGCGCCGTGGGGACATTCATGAGTGTGTACTACAAGTCGAAGAAAGGGAAGAAGACAGAGAAGGAGGTGCAGGAGGCCGAACAGGCCATCTCAGAACCAGCCTACGCCGAAGATAACTAGATCACCGGAGTCTTCACCGGAACTTGTTTGACTTCTAGCTAGTTTTAGTTCTGTTGGTGTTTATCATATCCCTCTGTTAGTCATGGATATTATGTATGTTCCTAATCTACGATTGTTGTATTTCCTTATTTTATCTGTCAAACTATTGACTGCAACTCTCTGTATGCATTTCTCCTCTAATCTCCTCTAATCTATTACGTTTGTCACAACTTTTTAGCTTCCTTTGCATATATAATATATTGGGAAAATTGGTTATATATATCTCAAAAGTTCCAGGATTATATATTTATCTCTGAGTAAGGGGTGCGGGGATAAGCGATCTTGAATAGCCTTTCCCGAAGAGCCATACATCCCAATATTTATTTCGGAGAAAATTATAATTGTATGTATACCTTCAAATGTTATTAGTCCGTTAATATAAGTTAATCAAATGATCCTAATCATAGTTATAACTTAGGTTTAGGATTGAACAATATCTAAAATATCCTCTTTTACCCAACAAACATTTCAGCCCTAATTCCTCTAAACCCAGAATCTCGACTACGACTCCTGTGATTTTCAAGTAATCCCTAGTTCTGACCATCCTAGCCGACCTTGACCTTCGACCACTGCAGTGCTAACTCTCAACCACCCAAATCGGCCCCTGATCACAGCAGCATTGACTCTTGAGCACCCAACCCTCCCAAGCACCACAGCTAACCCCCGAGCACCCAAACCCAAAGATCTTGGAAGTCCTAAACATTCTGTGAAGGTTAATGTGTTTTTTATGCTATTATTTATAAATGCTTGCTGGTTGATGTGTAAATTGTTGCTGTTTGACAGAATATGATGCTATTATTTATAGTTGTTTCTGATGTAATTTAATGCAATCTTTCTAAGTTTCTTACCACCACAGTAGATTTATTGATGGAATTTTTAATGTATAGGGGTAAACATGTAAAAGCCCATATATACACCTGCAAAGGTAAAAGTATATATATATATATATAAAATGGAAAATTTACATGGACAAATATGTAATATTCTAATGTATAGGGGTACACATGTAAAAACATTTCATGATTTGCTATGTCTCTTTCCCAGTGGTTTGGTTTTGGACTGATTTCGACATGGGAATGCTGACGTGGTGGCTCCCAATTAGTTCTTTGCCCCTCGGCTTGCCACGCTGTTGCGCAGGCCGAGCCACCGCTCTCCACGAGTCCCAAAGTCCACGTGGCGCATGTGACTACTCTCCACCTCACTACTCAAATCCACGAATCTGAACCGTTCATTATCCGGCGTAGCACCTCTCTGTCAATCTTCACCGTTCGCTTCTCCGCCAACACTGACACGAAGCTCTTTCTTCTTGTATATATATATAAACATTAACAATGGCGAAAGGGTTGTGGGTCTTGCTCACGGGTTCCAGGAAAACCCTAGGGTTCCAATGGTGAGTTCTCCTATCCATCTCTTGCTCTGAACCATTGTTGTTTCGTAGATCTGGTTGTGATTCGTTGTTTGAATTTGAGTATTTGATTGAGAGTTGGCGGATTTTGTAGGAGATTGCCGCAATGAAGCCGAGGATAATCGTGGCTACGGATTTCATCGCTGTTCCTATCCGTGTGGTTCTCTCTGCAGTGAGAGATCTCGGGGTAATCGTCTCCAACGATGATGATGCGCTCGTTGTCACCCAAGCCGCTGCTCTCGGTGTGCCTTCTTGGATCTTTCATCTCTGTTCTTCTTTCATCCTATGTGTTCTTGTGATTTATATCAGTTTAGAATGCTAAAAAAGCAAAATTTTATCTTTTTTAGGAAATTAACCCAACTGGTTTTGTCTGGCTATTTAAAAAACACTTTAATTTTATATTTAATGAAATCTACACACAATCTAAATCCAATTCTTTGATTTTTTGGTAAACCCAATCATTTGCACATTCTAATTTTATATATAATGGAGTGGTTTGAGAAAAGATTTATTTCGAAGAACTTTATTTAGAGTTAATCATAGGAAAGAGCTAACTACTGCAAGATACTTCAGTGTTATATTTCATTTCATTGACCTCAAAATACATAATTTATGTCTCTTGATTGCCAAAATGATGATATGTGATTCCTAGTAAATATTGCATGGTGATCTTATAAAGTAAGTGAGCATGTCATATTGTTGCTTGGCAAAAGCTCCCTGAATGTTTAGAGAACAAAGTTTATTGGATAAAACTAGAAGGATCACATATATGTGTTGGTAGGAGCTAGGATTGAAGCTAGATTGGTCTCCTGGCAGGAGGGAAGCTGCCGGTTGAGTCTTCATCGATAGGCGCTGTTGTCTCGGTGTCCAAAACACCAGAGCTCATTGGAGATCGGTGGATTGAAGAAATCAGCAGAGTGTTGAGACCTGGTGGGAAAATTCTCATTCAGGTTTTCTTCACCATTGATGACGAATTGGCCAAGGTAATGACCAACCAATGCTGTTTGTTGCAAACTTGTTGAGATGATGTCTCAGTAATGCTGTTCTTTCAGTTGACGTCTCAACTAGAGCGTGCATCGGTCATGGCAGGATTACTAAAGTTTGAAGCTTTGCATGATGTGAAAGCTTTCTTCTCTTTAGATGGTTACCAATCCTTCACAGTGAGTAATCTCTGAATGTACTTAATTGAATGTCACTCTTTTAGTGCATAGTTTTTTATATTCTTGCTGCATTTGCAGATCAAGTGTGAGAAGGCTGCTTGGAATGTCGGGGCATCTTTCAATATCAAGCAAGCATTAGCCGGTAAGAAGAAACCTGCAGAAGCTCTCCCCAAGATTCAGATTGATGTGGAATCAGATCTGATTGATGAAGATAGTCTGCTTACTGAAGAAGACCTGAAGAAACCTCATTTACCACCTGGTGAGATTTAAGAACAGTAATCCTTGTAGTGATGTTTCCTTTGTGCTGTTCTGGTTAAGAGCTTATGTTTCGGAGTTTTATGTGCAGTCGGGGATTGTGAAGTTGGGAGCACAAGGAAAGCTTGCAAGAACTGCACTTGTGGCAGGGCTGAGGCCGAGGAGAAAGTCGAGAAGTTGGGGCTAACTGCAGAGCAGATAAATAATCCCCAATCAGCATGTGGCAATGTAAGTTTCTCAATCTTGCAATTACACTAATAATTCAAAACATCCTCTCACAAACCATGATTCAAAACTCCGCAGTGTGGCCTTGGTGATGCGTTCCGGTGCGGGAGTTGCCCCTACAAAGGCCTTCCTCCATTCAAGCTGGGTGATAAGGTACTATCATGGATCCTTCCTCAACTGAATGTCGAAGTTAGATCAAGTCTTTCGCAGTTCTCAATGGTTTCAAATTCGTAACTGCAGGTTTCTCTCTCTGGGGATTTCCTTGTTGCTGAAATTTGAGAGATGCTGGAATTCTGTTTTTTTTTTTTTTTGAAGTTTTGTTCTTTTCTTGACATGATGATAACACAAGAAGAACATACTTTTATAAATCAATGAGCAGTGATGTTTTACACAAGTTCATGTCTAGACCTGTTGTGACAAAAGAACCAACAATCCCTGTGGACCTACCAAAATCTCATTCAGGAAACTCACAAGACCAAACCAAACCACAGGTGTTACATCCACACCACCAAGGGGTGGTATCAATTTCCTTGTGATTCTGAGAAATGGTTCTGTGGGTGCATATGCCAAAACATAAGGGAACTTCCCAACTGGCAGCTTGGGGTACCATGACATGACTATCCTGATAATGAAGAGGAATCCAAATGCTGATAAGAAAGGACCAGTGATTCCAATTGCCACTTTTGCTGTTGCAGGGTCCAGGTCTGCTACTACTAGTCCTTGAATGCAATTAGAAGCAGCATCAAGAGAGAACAACTTTGGCAAAGTAGTTGTTGCGAGTGTTTGCATTGATCCAGGATTGAAGATGTCAATAGGATTTAGAGTTGTTGCTGATGGGGCTGAAGTGACGGCGCCTAGAAAGCAATGCGCTCGGATGCTGCGGCAAGCAATGAACTTCTGTTGAGCATTTTACGTTAGTAGTCTTTCATGTGAATAATTAAGTCAGAATCTAATAAAACACATTGTCAAGACTGAAGAGCAAAACTGGCAATAAATCAGTCTCAGTCTATATGGATAGTGAACTGGTCCAAAGATATGTCATGTTTAAGAAAAAAGAGCACAATCCCAATGGCTTCTCTTGCAGTCTTTTCTACATGATTTTGCTTCATACTATTCACTGCAACATGTTTGTCATTAAAGGACTAACAGAATAAAGAAGTTCAACCACACAATTATAAACATGATGGCTTTGAATTTGATCAGTAAATACATCTGAAACATTTGGTTTGCCAATTCTAGATCTTGACTTGGTAAATTCACTATTAGAAACAGATTCCAGTTGAACCACCACTTGAGCAGTAAACACCAGAAAAGGGAGCTTAGTCAAAATATTAAATTTCTGCACTTCACTCAGAAAAAGAGGCAATAAATTATTCTGGTAATAAAACATCAGTTCCTTTGGTGAACATAAGCACATTAGTTCTTTTGGGACCTGATGGATTAACAAAGGTAGACTTGTTATGGAGGAAGCTTAACAAGGATTATTTATTGATGAAGACAATGCCAGTTATTCTTCATAATTGTTATTGTTGTCAAAACAAAAGATAAAGACGAGAAAAGTGGGGTATATATGACTAAAGTTGATTTGTATATTAATTAGATGGATATATCTAGTTTAATTTGAAGATCGTCTAATTTTCTTTTTTCATTTAAGACTTAAATGTATTCTACAAGACATGATAAGACCATCTCACTTGCACACTTGAGGGCCTTACAACACTTATTATGAACTATTTGAAGCTATGGTCAGTATTAACAGAGGTTTTGAAATAGGTGCTCTAGACCAATTCGCCGATACTTGTCCTCACAATCACAAATATATAGAAGCAAAGCCTAATCTTAATAATACTGTCCTTTATTTATTTAATCTAAAAGATTCAGATTGTTTTGAAATACATTTCAACTACATTATGTTAGATGTCGGATGGATGGTGGTATACTCCATTTTATTGAAACACAATGGTTAACATGAATGCAATTCTAACTCTATACCATAGGTCTAGTTAGGAAGATGCACCAACTTTGTACTTTTGATCAACTTGGACCACTTCTCTGACCGTGTTTATTCCCATTAAACCCATGAGTTTTCTCTTCAATTCTTCTCCAACTCCAAAATTAGACCCTAAAAATTTGAAAATGAAAAGCTAAGTATATTATTATTATTATTATTTTGATAAATGTGGATAAGCCACTAGTAGCACGCGTGGTTTGAACCCTCAAGCTCTTCTTGTGAGAGGGAATGGAGCAGTTAACTTTTCTTGTGAAATTGGCTAGAGCTAAGTATATTATACACCAAGGCTTTTATATATTTGCCATCATCTCAAAACTAACTTCTACTAAAACAATCATGAAGATACCTAATGCCTTGTTTCATCAACTAAACAAGAAAAAACTATCCCAAAAAACATTTCTTTTCACATTGGAACTCTTACAACCATTAAGAGTTTTAGTTTGGAGTTTGTACTATTGATCTACTCCAATACCATGTTTATGATGTTAATGCACACTATCCCTATGACTCTTCTCTTCATTTCTTCTTCAACTTCAAACTTAAACCCTAGAATATCAGACAAGAACAGCTAAGTGAATAAAACACCATTGCTTCTATAAATTTTCCCTCATCTCAAAAACACCTTCCTATAGACACATTTCTTTTAAGGGCATTGGTACTCTTCCAACCATTCCAGAAGAAACAGAACATAGCTAATCAGTATAATTCAACAATTCCACCATGTTGTTTATCTTTCCAATCCTCCACTTATATCTCAATCCAATGACATCCAAAAAAAAGAAAACTAGATGAATGGACAATTCTATGAATCCACAAAATTTCAATAATCAAACATTCCTTCAAATGAAAAATCCAAGGAAGGAGCATTAACACTGCATCAAACAAGCACAAATTTCAAAAGCAAAAGCAACAACAAATGAAAACACGACATAAAAACAAGAAAGAAAGCGTGAAATTAAAGATCTTTCAAAGAAGGAACAGAGAAGGAGCTCACAGAGGTGCGTTTGAGGCGAAGAGGGTGGAAACTGGGGAGAGAGACGCAAGAGAACGCCATGGATGCCCAAGTCTCTCCGACGAGGAGGGGAACGAGTGGCGTGGAGTTTCGGATGCTTCTCATGTGATCCGTATTACCGCCACGGGTCGGATCCAAACCGGCCAACTTGACCTGACCCGATCCGATAACTTTCAAACACCTGCTCTAGATATATCTATTTGATTCCAATTGATTCTTTATTTTTTATATGAAGTAAATCATTTTTTATAATAAATATTATTAATAAAGTAAATTATTGTTATTATTTCAGTAGAAATCAGAATGGATAAAACTATCTTTGATTTACCTAAATTTCATATTTATAAAAAAAAATGAACTTAAGATAATTCTTTTTATTGTTATTGGATAAAAATAAGTTAATTAAGTAATTATTTTTATTTTTTACTATAAATAATTAATAATAAACTTCTTTTTATCTTGAATATACTAGCAAATGGTCTTTCACATTGCTTAAATTTTTAAATAATATGATTGTTTTATTAGTATATATTAAAATTAAATACATAATGCCTTGGTTCCAATCATTGAGCTGAGTAAAACAATGTTTTCTCTCTTCCACTGCTGAAAAATACCCCAATCTCCAAAACCAATTTCAACCCTTTTCCAATACTCTATTGGAAGCTCTTGAAGCCTCATCCAGACAATAGCTCTAGGTATATAGTCCTTGAATGGACGAAAATAAGGACAAAGAATTGCCCTCCGGGGTGGAAGATGCTTGGGCAGTTCGGGGGCATCACATCCTTGAACTCCGACTAATGCCTCCTCACTGGTTTGAAGGTTTTTATTCATGAGCTCTCAGTTTTAACGCACTTGAGCCTTCATCGTGCACACATAGATGTGAGGACTCGAACTTAAGAGCTTTGTGCTTATCAAGTGAATTACCTCCCATCATTTACGAGTACAGAAACTCAAACCTAAGAGCATGCTCGAGACCCAAGATATCACTAGACCAATGATCCTTTGGTAGGTCTTGGTTTTTCTATAGAGATGATTTTAGCCTATTTCGGGGCTCTTTAACAGAAACAGAAACCAAGACTTACATATCCAAATTCAATTTTATCTAATTAAATGTTTTTATGTTATGGAATTAGTGATATTCTTATATTTATCTAGGTTCCATGCATCATGCCCTGCATACATACTAACATCTAAATGGCAATCAATCAATCAATCCCTGAGTTTATCCGAGGATTATGTGAACCCAGAAAATAATTTGCAAGTTATAGCATATGTATGTGCTTTTGTGCTACACAAGAACTATGGTAACAGGATGCTTGAAATGAGGAATTACTGTCCGGTAAATATGGCATATGATTGTAACAACCTGATTTTTTCTGAAAAATTAAAATCCATTTAATATGGATAAAATAGATAATTAAAATAACAATAAAAATTAAATAATTAATTAGATGGAAAATGAGGTCTAAGAAATCTAAAAAGAAATAAATGAAAGGATTGGATCATGTACTTCATTTCCTATTGGATTCAGCCCACCAGTGTAAAAATATAGCCATTTGACAAAAAGCCTGTTTGGATTAGTTTTTTTTTTTTTTGAGTCCAAAAACATTTTTTTATAAATTAAATATTTATGGGCTCAAAAAAATCTGTTTAATTAACTTTTAAAAAAAACAAAAACTCTAAAAAAAACTCATACATTGTTTTTTTCATAAGCTAATCATGTGTGTTTCTGAAATGAAAAAAAAAAAGTTTTAGAAAAATAATTTTAAAAAAATATTTTAGAAAAAATGAAAAAATGAAATAAAAAGGTAAATATTTTATAATTGTTTTTTATAAAATATTTTAGAAAAAATGAAAAAAGATTTCTTCCAGTGTACAAAATGACATTAATAAGAAATAAAAAGGTAAATATTCTTTATAAAAAAAAACAATTTTTCCACAGAAGAAAAAAAAGAAAAAAAAAAGAAAAAAATAGGTTTGGAGAGTTTGGCTGCTGGAAATTTGAAGAGGGCCATGATTGACAGACTCCAATCGTGTAGGCAGCCGATGAGTATGGGCACCGTGCAAAAGGTGGCCTGTTATGGAACCCTAACAAGACCCCCGTCGTCTGAAAGAGTGCCCTCAAAATCCAATGAACAAAGAGGGATGGATGAAGATCAGAGAAAAGAAGACAGATAGATGGAGAGAGAAAGGATTGATGTGGCCGGATATTGTGGCATGGATCAACAGAGAAAAATCGAGATCCAAACCATCTTCTCCCGGCCGGATTTCATCTCGGCTCCATGCGGCAGTCAGGATCTCGCCATTGAATGGCGCCTGCTGTTTGACTCTTTCAAGGAGCCGACGATTGAAGAGAAAAAAGAAAAAAACCCTAAAACAAAAACAAAGATCGCAGTCAAAGGAAGATGAGGTTTGTGGAGAGGATCACTCACAGTCACAGAGAAACGCAGCAGGCCGCCATGAGATGAATTCAAGCAAGAGAGAAAGAGTGTAATTAGGGTTTCTTTCTTTCGTTTTATAGATGTGGCTTGGAAACACAGAGAAAGTCACGTGATGTGACGTGGCATTAATAGGCCATGTCAGCAAGGACATAGTAAATGTGACATTTAATCTATTATTGCTGACGTGGTGTTATGTTATCTTATAAAATTAATAATAATGTGATCAGAATTACAATTTATTATTGATGTGACACGTCAACATATTTTAATTAGTTTATTTAAAACTCACGTCACACCATTTTTTTTTCTTGGTTTTCCATGGTTAATTCAGTTACCCTTTTTTTTCTCAACAATCAAAAGAGCACAGCCCTATTCTCCATTCACCAAAAATCATAACTACTCTTATTTTTTCTATAATTTTTTGTATTAATTTTATTATCATTTTATCAATTTTAAATTAAAAAAATAATAATTTGATGTATATTTTATAAGATTTTAATAAAAAAATGTTATAGTTTAATTAAATTAAATTTTTGGATCTTAAAGCATTGAATTAGGGGGTGTTTGGACGTGTTTTTTTTCCACCAAAAACGTTTTTTTAGTAAGTTAAGCATTTTTAGAAAAAAAAAACATGTTTATATGGTTTTTTAAAAAAATAAAAGATGTAAAAAAACTAAAAAACTGTTTTTTTAGAAGCTAGTGATTTGTAGCTTCTAAAAAAAAAAACTTTTGTGAAAGTTGTTTTAGAAAATATCAATTACCAAAACACCTATATCAATTACCAAAACATCATTTATTATTATTATAATTATTTATTTATATTTATTATTATTATAAAACTATTTCAACATTAACCTATCCAAACACAATAATAATAGAAACGCTTAACTTGCATTTTTTTTTCAAAAGTCCTATAAAAATTAAAAAATATAATTTTTTTTTTATAAGCCAATCCAAACAAGCCCAATATGATTTCATATTAATTTGTATTTAGGGTATTCCAATCATTTTATTATTTTTGTGATCATACCATACCATATCATCAAAATAAACACAAATAAATTATTTAGTAATTACAATATCATACCATACATTATTAAACCATGATTGTCAGTTATCCAAACATGCCCTAAGCATACCACATAAATTGTCAGTAGAAAACTTGTATATTATTTGGAGCAAAAAAAGATTTATATTTCAAACCGTATGTCACTTGGTCGTTACATCAGCAACAATAACATGAACGTGTTTGAAAGAAAAACCCAAAATACAATGAAGATTTTAAAAGTATAAGGATGAAAAATGAACATTAGGATAAAATATAGGACCAAAATTAGCTTTAATTTTAAAAAATCACTAATGGGTGCAAAATAATTTCGAAAATAAGGGGTTTAATTGAATTTAAAAATTATCAAGGAGGTATTAGTAAATAAACCAAAAAAAATGGAGAAGGAGACCGACAGCAAGGCGGAGGCACCGTATACTTTTCGTGTTGTTTTCAGCTCTCCCTCATCTCAAGCAATCCCAAAACCCTCAGCTCCTCCTCTTGTCGATCTTAGCTCGTTCTCAGATGGATGAAGAGGTTGCCAAGGTACTCACACGTCCTTCCTCTTATTCATGAGGTCTCTTGGTTGTCTTTCATTTCAATTTGGCAAACAATTCAAAGATCAGGCTCTTTCTGTTTTTCTTACTGTTTTTTGAATCCGATATGGTGGTCCTGTGAAGTGGAACTCAGATTTTGATTGCTTTTTAGCTGATATACGTGATTTGAACTTTGAAGCATATGTTTCAAACTCATGTATGTTTTTTTTTTCATATAATGAAGTGAAAAATGTTGAGGATGATGATCTGCATAAATGAAATAAAAGTTAACTTATCTTTGAAATTCAAGATAATGTCTTCTCTGTTTGCCTTCATGTTGTCCGAAGTTGAATTATGTTCTTGTGTTTTGGAACTCAGATTTTGATTGGTTTTTTGTGTATATATGTAGATATTTCATAGAATGGAGTGAAAATGGCGAGAACGTGAAATTTGTGTTACTACTGGAATTTTTATCAGTTAGCTATTGTGCAAACTGAGCAAACTTGTAAATTTGACTTGTCTTAGATGCCTGATTGTATGCAGGCAATGCATTGTAATGAATCTGTGATAGAGTATTTTGAGACAGCTTGCTGGGGATGTGGTTTGCGCCTTCATCTTGCATCTTATTCACCTATCTTCAAGTGTGGATGGTGTGGGGCGATAACTGATCGAAACCAATCCGTGAGGAAAGCTGATAGTGTTTGCTTTTCCCGGTGGAGGGGTTTGCGGGACCGGTTTTTTGTTGCTCTTCTTTTTTTATTCATGATCTTTGTGATATGTAAGTTTTGAACCTGGTTCCTGCCTTGTGTTTTTTATTTACATTTTCTAGTTGTGGATTCTGATAATTATAGTTTCTTTTTTTACACATCCCTGCATTTGTTCCAAGGTGTTTCCTCCAATCTTTTCTAATTATAGTGCATCTTGTTTCTTACAATTGCAGGTGCTGGTGTTTGGGCGGTGTACCCAGTTGTCTTTTCGGTTAGCTACTTGTATGGCATGTTCCACTGCACACTAACTGCTATTTTATCTATTTGCACTATTCTAAGCTTCTATCTGTCGGCCTTCCGGTCTGCTGGGACACAAACAAATGTGCAATGGGGCAGCTATCCTGTTGTTGGAAAGGGTAGCCTTGAAAACTACACTTTTTGTGTGTATTGTGGAAAGCCGAAGTCCCCTCGATCACATCACTGTCGTTCTTGCAAAATGTGTGTATTGGACATGGATCATCATTGCCCATTTGTAAGTTTGCCACTCCATGAGTATTTTATTTCTGTCTGATGTTTGGGATTTCCTGTTTACTTTATTTTTCCTGAACTTTGATTGTTATTAGGATGACTTTCTCCATGTCACCTGAGGATAGGTGAAGCTTTTGTGATGCTACTGCTTTTAGTATTGTTACGTGTTGAAAACCTAGATTCAGGAAATGCTGTCATTGTATGATTTGGTATGATCATTTTGAAGGAAGTGCATTCAACTCTACTTTTTAGCATCCGCTTGCATCAAGGATGTACTGAAATAAACACTGTGGCTTTTCAGAACTTATTCAGACAGGCAATACGATAATCAAATAGAATGAAAAGGTCAAATTTGAAACTACCAATTTATTTAATTAGGAGAGTGGGCAGCCTGGGCACACTAGAAAGTTGCTCTGCCCCTACTAAGTGTCTTGGAATCCAGGTGAGAAGTGGCCTTACAACCCAAGGTTCCCAAGAAACCAATTCGTAAGAAAACAGAGCACGTTTTATTGATTAAGAGAAAAGGCAGAATGGTGCAATTAATAGTTTCGGAGTTGTGTTTGGAACAATATAATTGACCTAAAATAGTAAAAGACCCTATAATGAGGTCTTCTGCATGAATGCATGATTGAAGTTCTCATGGAAATTTGACCTCTTTTGATTGGATAGGCCCTGCTACTACAAGGATTGAAATAACGCACTTCTCCATTTTCCCAAACTAAATGCGAGCAATTTTCCATTTAAATTTCAAGAGATGTACAAGTTAGGTTAGAATTTGTTTAGTTCTACTCAAATTTTAATATAATTATGATCTGCCAACAAGCACATTATGTCAAGTCTATTGTTGTTTAAACTCTCTATGAGGATCTTAGTTGTATGTAGCTCTCTTAATCTTATATTTTATACTTTTTGGGTTGTTTTGGTAAGTTCTTCTTGGAAGTGCTAAACGTCATAATAATTTAGTTTGACAAAATTGTTGTGGCTATAACTTTCATGGTTGGGATAATTGATATGTTTCTAATTTAGAGGGCCTTAATTAGAATCCTCTCATATATATCTTGACTATGTTATCTTTTTGAAAAAAAGGTGGATAAAACCACGCTGCATTAGAGTTTCTATTATCTTTTTTTTTTGAAATTAGCCGACAAGCGACCCCACGAGGGATTCAAAGGAGGGGCACAATTGCACGGAGCAAGCTTAACGTGTTGCGCGCAGAGCAAGCTCAATGCGTGCGTTGTGCCCTCACTCTACGTAAAGGAGGATTCTACCATGGAGCAAGCTCAATGTTTTGAACACCTCTGAGTAGGGAACCTGTCACTACCTTGTGCGAGTGGAGGCTCGAACCCGAGCCACCCATATAACCCAAAGTAGTGGTACCGCTGGGCCAAGAGGCCTTTGGTAGTTTCTATTATCTTGATTACTCTCCAGTTATCATATTGGTGGAATATTCTCTTTTTGTCATGAGAATTCCTTCTTTATATGTCATTATATCTATCTTTTGTTCATTATTTTTGACAACAGTTAAACGAAAAGGGAAAATCTGTACATGTACCTTAGCAACCTATTCAAGAGCCTTAATATATGCTATTGTTTGGTTCTCATACATCAAGGTTCTTTGATGCACTAGGTAGAGTTTCTCTCAAAAATGTTCTAAGATTCATTTATGAAAATTCAGCTCAACTGGTATTGTATATACTACAAAGGGATGGGGACCTGATAAGAAGGGATATTCACTTTGCAAAGGTTTGAGCTAGGAAAGAACTCAAAAGACCTTGCTAGTTTATTATGAAATAATTGAAATAACTCCCCTATTTTTTATGCCAGAATATCAACAAGACTTAGTGGTAAAGTTAATTGCTTCTTTGCGGGGCTCAATAAAAACATTTTGAATGTGATTTCTCATGTTTTTATTCAGTCAATTCAATTCCTGGTGCATCCATTTCTCAGTTTCTGAGTCATAAATTTATAACTAATCTTGTACAAGATTGCAAATGTGTGCTGGATTTATTCATGCATCAAAAAGTTTAAGAAACCTGTCTATAAGATCCAATAGAGTAGAAGTAAATGGCTAATGTTTGCAAAAGAATATAGCGAAAATTTTCCTTTTAACTTTTATTCCTTTGCAGATTGGCAATTGTGTTGGAGCAGCAAATCACCGGTCTTTCATTGCATTCCTTATAGCTGTTGTAGTCAGTTGCACTTATGTGGTTTCTATGTCAATCTATGCGGGTTATCATGTCTGGCCTCCTTTAGAGTACGAGCATCTTGCCTTGGCTAGACTGAGTAGCCTGGGTGCTATAGGGGCATTGAAGCTTGTCGCTGCTGCCTTAGCTAATTCAGCATTACTTTTATCAGCAAGGGGCCTTCTTCTTATCTACCTGGCATTTGCAAGCTTGTCTGTTGAAATTGGTATCAGTGTGTTGCTGTCACAGCAACTCCTTTTCATTTATAAAGGAAACACATATATCAATAGCTTAAGCTCAGAAAATAGTGGGCATGAAGAAAAGGGCTGCCATAATTTGCTTCGTTTTTTTGGTTGCCCATATCCAGTATTCAGGTTCCTACTAGGTTCTGCAAATGCTATGAAGTTGCAACAAAGATTGAGCTCCAAGCTCTTGTAGAGGTACTTATTTTGAACCAACCCTTAAAAGTATAAACATGCAATTTTCTGGTGGTTGTTTGTTTTCACAATGTTTAGCTGAGGCTGGTAATGCATTTTGTCCACTAGTCTTTATATGCACTTTGAAAATGGTTTGCCTCTTACATAAATTAGTCTTTCTACCAATCTTCAATCTTTGGTAATTTTCCCTGCTCCCTCAGCATACTTGTGAATTGCCACCAAAAAAGAAGAAAGAAAAGAACCGAAAAGAAAAAACAGCACATCTGTATGGTCATATGATTCATATCAAGGGCTCACTTTGACCCAGATTCACATTAATGGTGATTAGAACTATAACAATCAAGATGGCATGATATAGTTATTTTGGGATGATTCACATGATTGAGTTTTTTTCTTGCAAAAAAAGCAGGGTAAGACTGCGTACAATAGACCATTCTCCGGACCCCACACATAATGGGAGCTTTGTAGCACCGGGCTGCCCTGAGTTTTTTTCTTCATGTGTTTTATTGTTGATACTTAAGAACTTTCGGTTTCCTTTTACTATGGTAGAAATTCATACACGAGTTCCTACTTGTGTGAAAATTTAGATTTATCCATCCAAAAATCAGTAAACTGAGATTCTCATATTCTTGTTACAGATTTTGCAATATTTTCTCTCCATTTTTTTTTTTTTCTGATGATGACTTGTTTGACTTCCTGCTACTATGGAAATGAATGTTACACCTTTTGTGGAAATTAGATATTTACTGCTATAAGCCAGAATTTTGAACAACTCCCTTGCAAAAAAAAAGTAGGGGTAAGGCTGCGTACAATAGACCCAAGTGGTCCAACCCTTCCCCGGACCCGCGCATAGTAGGAGTTTTGTAGCACCGGGTTGCCCTTGCTTCTGTTTTGGATTCTACCTCAGTTCCCTCGTGCTAGTATTTTAGATTATGTCAAATCTTTTAATGAAAATCAACAAATAAATCATTATTGTGATAACGGACATCAGTAGTTGAATCTCTATGGTTATTTTCGCCATATTTATGATCAAATTAAATATCTAGCTTGTTCCAATGTAGAAATAGCAGTTTCGCTTTATACCAGATAATGATCTAGTTTATTCCTGTTGTCAATTAAATTGAGATGTTGGCAGAAAATCACTTTAATCGCATTTGATTGCATTCATCTTTTAATTCAGTTTTATTTTAATATGAATCATTGAAAATGTTCAAGGTGCATTGTGACTTCACTGCCACTAAATATGGTATGGAGGTTTACTAAAATTTCTGTGTCACTTTGTTTCAACATTTGCAAAGTTCCCCTTCTTTCTTCCATTGTTATTTTGAGCCTGTGCTTGTGCATACTAGAGCACTTGTTGGATGTTCATGGTAGAGCACTGTCAATAGCACTGTCAATAGTGAGTTAATTTGATAGTCCATAATTTAATGTCCAGTGGTTGTGTCAAGCTGGAGAGCATCATTTTAAAATTTGAAACACTACCCTTGGCTAAGAAAAACAACAATAATCTTAATTTTGGAGCATTACTGTCAACTTTGAAGAACTGCCAATGGCTTAAAAGAAAGCACAAGTTCAATGACAAATTAATTGGCGCATACATTTATTTAATGAGTTTCTTGTGTGTCAAATTCACCCTGGAAAATGCTTCAGTAACTAACAATAATTGCAAGGAAGAAATGAAACCAACAAACCTGTGGGTGGATATGGAATATTCAATTGCCTTGGTTGTAATATTTTCTTGGTGTCTAGTTTCAAGAGCCATTTGATTTGGATGCAGTAGAGGTACTATGGTTCTCAAGGATCCTTTATTCAGAATATATTCTAGAGTTACAGGTTCTTCATTATTGAAAAATACCAAGGAGTACTCTGCAGCCTTTGCCAGTTTGACTCATAGGGCTATTGTAGAGAGTTCTCTTTTAATTTGATAATAATTTTTTTTTGGTTAAATTAATTTAACGACTATGATTGACTCTAAGGTCAAGCCTTTCACCAATCATATATTAGGTCTTCTTTGGTTGATATAAACTAGTACTTCACAATCAACCAACATGCTACAAACAAACAGGTGGTGATTCATGCACTCAAGTCAGACGTTCCTATATTATATAATAAAGTAAACTCATATGATTGATTTTTTTAGAACATAATGGACAAACCCCACAGCAAGCACATATCAGTTTGTTGATATCATATAGTTTTTCATTTTAAACTAGCAAGCTACAAACAGGTGGGTAGTGTCTTATGCACTCATCAGTGCCACTTGTCCTTTAATATATTCATAACCATGAATGGGAACATATGTCTTCAACCCATGGACTGGAGATGAATAAGCTTGAAAACCTCCAAAAATGACTCAGTTTTAATTTGCTTGTGGAATTGTTGAGTGCTGATTGATGTCTTGAACAGCAGTTGAGCCAAAAATGGGTGACCAAACATCCATGGAAGTATCCTTTGCAGCATTGTTGATGGTGGAGATTGGAACTAGACATAATCCCTTACTTGTCAAATCACTCTCGCCCTTAACTATGCCATGGCTCTGGGACAAAAATGAGCTTATATTATGTGCTTGAATGCATAAAGAAAATACATGAGGATTAATTAAATAATGAAGATGGTTTTAATGATAGGGCCTCCCTTCGCTGCACCTGCTAACAGAAGCAAAGGTCACTAGTTTGTAGTGAAAGCAACATATGTTCGAGTTCTATATTTTGGATGCTCTTGTACTTGTAGAGGATTGACCGGAATATACATGAGGATTTAAGTGGCCTTAACTGATAATGGGTGAGAGGGGGATTTAACTGAACATGAGAACTGGGAAATCAATTAGGGCATGTAGCTGATTGTGTTGGGAGGCCCTAAGCTTTGCTTGTGCCAGATTTGGATATAATTCTTTTGCTTGAGAATAGTACCCTTGAAGAACAACAGAATAGGGCTGTTCTTGTTGCAAATCTATTTTGTGTCTATAATGAATGCAAGAACAGCAAGTCTAGTCAGACATTATTTATTCCACAAAATAAATGATGGAGCAGCGGAAGGCCAAAGTTACGATATACCAACCATCCTTGAATATGGAGCAAATAGTACCTGAAATGCATGAAAAAAAATAATCATATTTTTATATTTTTAGTTCTATTAGAACAGATTGGTTTTGAAAGACAAAAAATGATAAACATTGACAACAGATTTCCACTTACAGTTACTTGGTCATGCAGAGACTTGATGTATTCAATTGTATCCAACAAGACTGAAGCAGTATCTGTCTGAGAACACACACAAGAACTGAGTTATACTCCTTTTTGTTATCAATGGTTTCTCATATAAATGAAAGGTATTATAGAAATCATGTTGATGACTATACTACAGTTGATTTAAAATGTTAACAAAAGGAAGGATGTAGCATGAACTAGATGATATTGCACCTTCCCAAATGGTGAAACCAGTTGTTGCAATGTTGTGATTCTATCTCCAAGTTTCTCTTTTCGAACCTGCAACTATTTTGAATTATTTCTGGATAATTTGGTTTTTCTGGAATAATTCAGTGATCTGTTGATCAATGGAACCTCACAAGTAATAAGAATTTCTTGTTTCATGTATGATAATAAAGCTTTTGCAATATGTACTTAAAGAGTCGTGTTGGACATCAGTGCACATTACCTTGAGTGTAGAAACATTAGAAGCAGTGCGCTTCTGCTGGGAGGCAATGCCACTACTTTCTAGTGAAGGCTTCCGAAACTGAGGTTCATTAGATGACAGTAACTGGTTGTTCACTATTGACACCAGTGACTGGGATGATGATGCTTCTTCAAACTGAGGAGATACCTGATGCTTACTTGGAATCATATATAGCTCTGATTTTATCTGTTGTTCTTGTTTGATAGCATGAATTGGGTTGGGTGGTGGAAACCAATTGGCAAGCTGATCATTACTCCTGGTACTATCATGCATGAAGAAATTAGAAACAAAATGGAATAATTTGTCAAAGCAAATGAGATGGAAAGTGCTTGTTGGTGAAGAATAGTCTGACAATTGAAATTCTTGACTCTTAATTCAAACCAAATTACATGGTTTTTTTGATTTAACAGCAAAGAAATGGTCAATCAAGGGGCGATAACAAAGAGAAGGGAGTCCATGTTTACTCACAGAATTTCCTGTCTCCAATTCATTGAAAGAGCATCAAGTTCTAGGAGTGAAGAAGAGTTTGTAGCAGCAGCCGGTTCATAGGAAGAAAGAGCTTGAGCCAAGGTGGTGATATTTGAAGGTGAAGCTACCCTTTGGTTCTCTGCCATCCATTTGCTTTCATACATATCTCTCTCCCCCATCTCCCAATCTTCTTTCAATCATGCAAACTCTCTCTCTCTCTCTAATATATTGATTCTGGCTGTTCTTTAATCAAACTTCATTGCTGACTTTTCAGTAGCTCCTATTTCCTTATATTCTGTTTTGATGTTTCCTCAAACTGTAGCAAAGGTATCACTTGGAGAGCTTCTGAAGTAGGTTCACAGTCTCTTTTTACTCCTCATGGTTCAATGATTCAAAGCAAGTGAATTGCATGCCAATTTTGACATTGCAAAGACCTAAAACAAGAATATTGCCCTTTACAAAGGGAAGGTTTTTGGAGCATATATTTGTTTTCTTTTTCATTCTATATGAAGCTTATAGCCATAAATTTTCTTTCTCTAGATTTCTGACAAGCTAATGTTTTACTCTTACAATAGAAAGATCCTTTGCATGATACACAGTGAAGTAGATCTTGCTTTAAGGATATCAAGCAAGCTAATGACCTAAAGAAAGCAAGTAGTAAAGAAACTTTAGTGTGCAAGTATAAGCACCATGTTTTTAAACCATGCCTTCCACTTGGAAAAAGTCTGTCTAATGGTCGACAATAATTTCGATATCATGCTATATTTGACTAGCCTGTGACATGCTACAACTTGTCATCTCCTCGCTATGTTTGATCTATCAAATTTTATCATGTTATACATCTATTTCGAGCATTGGCACTACGCAAAATTTCTTTTTAAAACCAAAAGTATGCTAGTGGCCGACGTCTTTAAATGTTTCCTTTTCTCATTTGTGGACTGTATGCTTACAGGCCAGAAAGAGTGGCCTGCCCTCAAATCATGCAACCCCTTTTGTGAGCTCCCATTCCTTGTTCCCCCCCTTCAGCTTTGTTAATAGCTTAAAGCACCACCCACTTATCTTTCTGTTCTTGAGTGGTTGATTTGTTTAATTCCTCACCATGTCAAAAGATTTGTTCCCTTATTCCATTTTAAAGGTTCAGACTTTTGACTTATGTTGGCTTTGTATTCAGATGCTTGTAGATTTGTATTTTCTGCTGATTTGAAATCTTGAATCCATTTTGACTGCAGATTCAAATACATATATCTGTTCTTTATGAGGAGTTATTGTGTGATTGTTAAAGATCTGTTTGTCCTCTGGAAATTCAAACAGGCACCAGATCTTGTCCTGGCAAACCTATCAGAAGAAATAGTTCTCTCTGATAACCAGTCCTTATTGTGCAAAATCTCTCTTATCAGTACTCATTCAAAGTTTTGTTCAGTATTGCATGTGTCCTGCTCCTTCACAGCCAATTCTTTCCTGCATAGATTGATTTTTTTTACAAATATACCCCTGTAGAATCTTGAAATTACACATATCCCTGAGAAGTTCCTGTTTTGGTCAATGAACAGTCTACTAACATTTAATGCTGTATAAAATTAGCTGACATGTCATATATATATATATATATATATATATATATATATATATATATATATATATAAATTGATTATTCCTAAGTTTAAATATCTTTAGGGCAAATTATCTTAAGGTACCTGCAAATTATCTCTCTTTTATCTTTATTTATATAATTTTTTCCCCATTTTGTGGCAATTTTCATAGCTGTAAAATTGGACATTCAAACAAAAAAGTTAAACCAAGTTGTCAAATTGTACAAATTCTATTGGATCTTATATTTATTTTCTAATAAAAATAGATAAATCACATTCATTAATAAAAAAACAAGTACAAAAATACAAGATCTTATTGTAAAACTTCCTTTAAGGTAAACTTCAGCACTAAATTTACTATTTATAATATTTGAAAACCATTAAATGTCTTAATTTGGAAAAGATAATATTAATAATTTATTGATTTTTCTGCTTAGGTTTTGTAAATATCTTTACAACTCCCATCAATTTCTTAAATAATATAATTATTATTTTTCATTGAATCCAAACACAAACAAAGCCTGAGCTAATTGTTTCACATCAATCAAAACTAGCATCCTATGCTAACATCGTCTAGACTACATTGCTCATCATGTCACGTTGTCACCTTAAACTGGGACCCTATAAATCCCATCACACCAATCAACCAATCAATCTCCGCCACGTCGTACAACCTCCCAAAATCTGCTTTAAGATTCGCAATCACAACATATCCGCGTGATCCGAAGCATTGAAGTAGCAGGCTGACGGAACGTGCAGGGCACGTGCACGGACATACGGGCCCCGCACGTGTGAGACCTGAGCGCTGGCAGAGGAATCGCTCGGCGTACATCGCGGCAGGGACGTGCGCGTGTCTAATGGGAATCGGGGAAACTCCTCTTCATCACCTTCCGTTATCGACCGTCCGATCTCTGATCCGACGGTGAATCGACGTTCTGGCGGTTACTCGAATCCCTTGGGGTCGTTTCTCGTACGTGCGGCGAGTTGGGCCGCACGTGGGAGAGAAAAACATAGTGGGCCGGGCTGCCTCATTATTGAGGCCTCTTTTTCATTTTAACCCCTAAAAAAATCAATATCCATTTAAAACCCTCTATAAACAATTCACCAACTATGTATCTCTTATACTAAATAAACAATATAAAGAGAGAATTTTATTTATTTCAAATTCTTAAATTCCAGAAAGTCTAAATTTTAGTTTTTGTTGCCAATAATGTGAAAATAAAATATTGCATATGTTAACGCAAAAATCAGGGAGAACCCATGATTTAGGTCAACAATTGAATTTGTAGGTTGATTGGGGAGAGGATTTGGATGAGCTTGAGAAAGATCAAAAGAGAAAAACTCAAACACGAAAGGGAAGAAGCCAGGATTTACGAGAAAAACCCAAATCGAAGAGAAAACCATGGTGGATCTCCATTGTTGGAGATGATGAGATTACAAGAGGATTTGTGGAATTTGAGTTTCTGGAGTGGTAGGGCTTCGCCGATCATCCAGAAGTTGAAGATGACTTAATGAGCTCCTCTATTTATAAGCTCCAGAGAGTGGGAGTTGCTTGGGGAGCAAGCTACTCTCAATAGGCCACGTGGAGGCTAGTGGACTAGCTCCTAATAGGCCACGTGGGTGCTAGCTGGAGCCAACTAAGATGACAGCTCATCTTTCTTCCAGATGCTTCTAGATTGCCAGGTTGGTATTCAGTTGGATCTTAACGGTCTTAACGGCAATTCCTTCTAGAAGGGGCTTCAGTCCTTCGGTTCCTGTTGTAGCCTGCGAGCTCGAGGCTTGCGGCGCCTTCTTCGGGCCAGGGTGCATGGCCTTTGAAATCCGAAGAGGTGAGCTTTTATTATCCGAGGAGGTCCACTTTAACAGAACAGAGGCAGTCACTCTCTTTCTGTTTCCCGAGGAGAATGATCCTTGGCGTAAACCCGAGGAGGTAATTGCCCTGAATGGATGGGCGAGATTAATCCACGTGTCAGATGGCGGGCTCCTCGGTTTTTACCCTCATCAGTATATATATATATATATATATATATATATATATATATATATATATATATATAATATTGAAAAAATATTATATTTTATTATATATCTCTTATACTAAATAAAGAGTATAAAGATAGAAATTTTGTTTTATTTCAAATTCTTAAATTATAGAATTTAGCATCATTGTTTTTAACTAATTCTCATATTTTAAATTGCCACAAAAAGAAGTCTAAATATTTTTTTTGTTGCCGATAATGAGAATATGACATATTGGGAAAGATATTCTTATTGGCGAAGCCTCTCGAAAACAGTTTCCGAAAGCGTTGATGATCCCAATGCACCATCAACGAAGAAACGGGAACCCTTCGTCAATAAGTATACCATTGTTCAAAATATTATATATATAGAATATTACAAAAGAGCACTACTATGTAAACGGAACAAATTACACGAACAACTCACACGAATCATTGCTAGCCATTGATTGTTTTTCAGGATCATCAATAGGACCATCTCGAGTAACAATCAATGGCTATCAATGATTCGTGTGGGTTGTTTGTGTTATCTATTCGGTCTCTTTAGATTTAGCCATTACAAAATTATTATTTTTATTTTACATATTTTACAACAAGAAGTAGTAACCCTAAGGACATAGATGAAGATAAGATGCAATTACAAAGTTTTTGAGGGGTATAAATGAAAAAGAAGCCATCTTTTATTTATAGCTCGTGGACGTGGGCCTGGCCCTTGGCCTCCCCCACACACCAAACCATCCCATCCATCTTCATCGCCTTCTCCATCTCATCTCCATCTCCATCTCCCATCCCTTCTCCTCCCTTCTTTTTCCTCTTTTTTCCCCTCTTTGATCCGTTTCTCTAATCACAATGACACAAGCTCCGTTGAAGAATCCCTCAGCTTTCTTTTTCATGTATAAATCTAGGTTTTTTTCGGTGATAATTCCGCATGAATTCTGTTATTTATGGTGTTTTCTACTTGCTTATTAGGGTTTGAGAATTTTTAATGGGAGGAGGAGGACAAGATTGTGCGCATGTTTTTCCACGGCTTTCTTGAACTGTGGACTCGCAAGGGTTTGCTTTTTGATTTCCTTGTGGATTTGAAGGTGAACTTGTGTTTTTCAGTGCAAAGTTCAAGAAAGACGTGGGAAAACATGACAGATCTTTCAGCTGAAAATTAGAAGGAAAAGTTTTTTCTATTTTTTTGTTTGAATTTTCTCTAACATTGTTTGATTTGTAGCTCTTGCAGTGTGGATCTGGGGAGCTGGAGTTCTCTTCTCTTCTCTTCTCTTCTCTTCAAGGCATGAGGTGATCTTCCACCTTTCCTCTCTAATTGTTTCCGAATTTGGAACTGTGACTATGTTGAGAATTTCTTCAAGTTTCACATTGCTGAACTCTTTGATCTTTTTTATATTCCTAATTTGGTAATAAATGAATTAATGACTGATATTTTGATATTCAGTGTCACTCCATAAATGTGCATCTTTGATAATTAAATCCTGTCACCATGGAGTAGGATTTGGGAGTATGAAGTACTAATCACTGAATGTTCTTCTTCTCTTTTCTTTCTCTTGTTTGCTCTTGTTTGCTCTTGTTTGCAGGCATTATTGAAACTGAGTTTTTTCTTCTTCTTCTGTTTTTTTCCTCTATGAGAATTGGTGTGGATTAGTGTTGGTGTTAGGGACATGATAAAGAAAAGAAGAAAGAAAAGAAAAAGAATAGGTTGGAATTTGGAAGGAGTGAGTGACTGGTGAATGGGGATTGGTGGTGTGGAGTATTGTTTCTTTTCCGAGGTGGAAAGGGGGCAGCTTTTGCTGCATCTGAGGAGGTGCAGTGCAGCAGCTGCAGCAGCTGCAGCAGCAGCCAGAGGAGATTTCAGAAAGTGAAACGTACGAAAGAATGTGAAGGAGTGTGTGTGTGTGTGTATGTGTGTATGTGTGTGAGTCTGTGAGAGAATTGGAAAAACCAGGACTGTTTAGAGAGAGAAAGAAAGAAACCTGAAATTAATATTTGATTTGATTTGAGAGAGAGAGAGAGAGATGGTGGTGGTGGTGAGAAGGTGATTATGATAAGGATGATGGGAGTAGCTTCAAGTTAGGTTTCTCAAGTAAGAATCAGAACAACTTTACAATAAGGGGGTTGATTATTGATATATATATATATATATATATATATATATATATTATAGAATAAATGGAGGTTGGCCATCAAATGTCACCAAAATTGTGTTTCCTCCTCATGGAAATGTAGACTATTTTTTTTAATAGACTAAAGCTTCTCCATTTTTCTTTTAATAATTGTGGACAAACCATTTTATCATATCTCACGCGTAGATTTGAATATGCAATCTCTTATATTCTGAGAGAGGGGGTGATAGTTAACTTTTTTTGTGAAAATTGTTAGTTTTTGTATGTTTTACACATCAAATTGTATGACGTTTTTTTGTTGCTTCAATAATTATATTCAACTCTTTTAACTAAATAGTACCAGGTTCGTGAAAAGAGTTTGTTAGTTTTTTTTATATGAATTATTACTTTATATAATTGTATCATAAATCTATGGTGTGTTTTTTTTTTAACTTTTATATATCCAGGGTCTTGTATATTTCTAATATTGATCAGGTCATTTTCTTTATGAATAGTTTGTTTCGTGACATCTTCATATTTTTATTATTGTTATCTTGCTCTGGCTTTGTATTTTATTTTATTTTTTAGAAAAAATCAATGTTAAAAGAATAAATGGAGGTTGGCAAATATCACCAAAATTGTGTTTTCTAGTCATGGGAAATGTAGACTTTTTTTTTAATAGACTAAAGATTCTCCATTTTTCTAATAATTGTGGACAAACCACATTACCATACTTCAGGCATAGATTTGATTATGCAATCTCTTATATTTTGAGACAGGGAGTGATAGCCAACTTTCTCTGTGAAAATGTTTGTTTTTTGTTCCCTTTTTTTTGGTAAAAAGAGTCTACACGACTAACAATAAAACCTACTTTACAAAATAACAGTAAAAGTTATAGGAGCTCCTTGAACTCTCCAAGCATGGAGACACCTAACAGGTTCCTCAGGTAACTCTTCCTCAACTTGATATGTACACTTTGCTTCTTTTCTTGCCTTCTTAGCCAACAAATTAGCAATTTTATTATCTTTTTTGGAGATAAAGTTGCAGTCCCAAGCTGGTAACATTGCAATTATCTTCTGCATTTCTCTGGGAAAGTTGCTAGCTTCTCTCTGGTTTACCCATCAAAATTGTATGACCTCTTTTTGTTGTTTCAATAATTATATTCAACTCTTTTAACTAAACATGGCCAGGTTCGTGAAAAGAGCTTGTTAGTTTTTTTATATGAATTATTACTTTATATAATTGTGTCATAAATCTATGGTGTGTTTGATTTTAACTTTTATATATCCAGGGTCTTATATATTTCTAATATTGATCGGGTCATTTCTTTATGAACAGTTTGTCTTGTGACATCCTCATATTTTTATTGTTAATATCCTACTCTATCTTTGTATATTTTATTTTCTTTTTTTAGAAAAATTCAATGTTAAAAGAATAAATGGAGGTTGGCCATCAAATATCACCAAAATTGTGTTTTTTGGTCAAGGAAATGTAGACTTTTCTTTTAACAGACTAAAGCTTCTCCATTTTTTTTAATAATTGTGGACAAACCACTTTACCATACTTTAGGCACATATTTGAATCTGCAATCTCTCATATTGAGAGAGGGAGTGATAGCCAACTTTCTCTGTGAAAGTTGCTAGCTTCTCTATGGTTTACCCATCAAAATTGACCTCTTTATATTTCTAATATTGATCAGGTCATTTTCTTTATGAACAGTTTGTCTTGTGACATCCTCATATTATTATCCTACTCTGCTTTGTATATATATATTTTTAAAAAAAAATCAATGTTTAATGAATAAATGGTGGTTAACCATCAAATATCACCAAAATTGTGTTTCCTAGTCATGGGAAATGTACTTTTTTTAATAGACTAAAACTTCTCCATTTTTTTATTTTTAATAATTATGGACAAACCACATCACCATACTTCAGGCATAGATTTGATTATGCAATCTCTCATATTTTGAGAAAGGGAGTGATAGCCAACTTTCTCTGTGAAAGTTGCTAGCTTCTCTATGTTTTACCCATCAAAATTGTATGACCTCTTTATATTTCTAATATTGATCAGGTCATTTTCTTTATGAACAGTTTGTCTTGTGACATCCTCATATTTTTATTATTATTATCCTGCTCTGGCTTTGTATTTTTATTTTTTTAAGAAAAAATCAATGTTTAATGAATAAATGGAGGTTGACCATCAAATATCACCAAAATTGTGTTTCCTAGTCATGGGAAATGTACTTTTTTTTTAATAGACTAAAGCTTCTCCATTTTTTTTATTTTCAATAATTATGGACAAACCACATTACCATACTTCAGGCATAGATTTGATTATGCAATCTCTCATATTTTGAGAAAGGGAGTGATAGCCAACATTCTTTGTGAAAGGGTTTTTTTTTTTTTTTTGGTAAAGAGAGTCTATACGATTAACAATAAAACCTAAATTTACAAAAATAGCAGTAAAAGTTACAGGAACTCCTTGAGCTCTCCAAGTGTGGAGACACCTAACATGTTCCTCAGGTAACTCTTCCTCAACCTGATATGCACACTTTGTTTCTTTTCTGGCCTTCTTAGCCAACAAATCAACAATTCTATTATCTTCTCTGGAGATAAGGTTGCAGTCCCAAGCTGGTAACATTGCAAGGAATCTTTTGCAATGTTGAGCTAGGCTTCTGTGATCCTCATTCCAATCAGCTTCTTGATCTCGTTTTCATGGCCATGATCTCCCCTTCAAATATTGAGCTAGCGTTGCATACTTTGGATTCTGCAAAACATAAAGACCCTTTGTTAGTGATAATAATACATCATATACCTGGTTCTAAGGAGTCTATCTTCCATGAGGCATCAATATAGAGTAAAAATTTCAGGTTTTTCCTTAGCCATCCCCTTCCAACAATCTCTCCCATTCTATGGTTTATTCCTGGCTCTGATATTCCTTTGCCATCATAATGCTTTTCTTAGCAATGAAATCTGGATCAAAAGTTTTTCATTGAAAAACTAGGTTGCACCTAGCATTCCAAATTTGCCATAATATGTTCCCTATTTTGAGAGCTTCTTCATTATTTGGTACTCCAATTCTCGAATTGGATCTTCCCTTGACCCAATCACCCACTTCCAAAGTATCACTTTTCATGACAGACTGGGTCAAGTGTCCTTTTTTAACCTTCTGCCACACCTGTTGTATCGATTTGCAACCATAAAACAAATGATTAACAATTTCTTTTTCAAGTTTACATAACAAACATGACTCATCAGGTCCTATGCTTAAACTGCATAGATGTTGCTTAGTAAACAACTTCCCATGAAAGTATTTCAAGAGAAACATCTTCATTTTAGGAGCCATCTTTAATTTCCACAGGTATTTCCAACCTTGCGATTGTAGCTCACAATTCATTACTCATTGTATCATAGATTTCAACAGTTAAAGTTTTCCCCTCTGTTCTATGTACCTATCTCTATTCTTTTTGTTTGTTGGTCCATCTGTTTACCCTTTATGATATCCACCATTGTGTTTAGGAAAATGGCATCCATAATATCCCAATCCCATTGACCATTTTCCAATAGTTGACCAATTACCTACACATTTTGTTAGTTCACAATCCATATTGATAAAAGTAGGTTTCATTTGAATAAGCATATCAAAAACCCATGGTTCTAGTAAATATATTAAGATATCCCGTTTAGAAATTCATTGTAATACCCGGCCGCTTTAAGTTTGAGCGGGGATGTTAAATATATTAGGATATTATTTTATATAGTTGTATCTTAAAATTGGGTGAACATCCTCTCTTGTAACATCTATATAATTTCATGGAGTTGATATTTTTTTGTAAAATTAACATATTTCACATCCTCTATTCTTAACATGGAGTCATTTTGTAACTTTCTGAGTTTATTTTGATAATTGTCATGTTCATCCCTCTTTGTTTCTCTACCCATGAATCCATTCTCACACCAACGGCCACAAAAACCTATTGGTATCAAGGTTTTTTGTTAAGTGATGGGTAGTAAACTTGTGCAAGACCCGGGTTCAAACCACCTCTCTTGCAAGGTGAGGGTCAAGTGAATGAATCTTTGCCGAGTCTCTGTGCTCCCACACTGCCAAATCTTGACATCCTTCGGAGGGTGCTTGTCGTCTTAGTAAAAAAAAATGAATCCATTCTCAGATAAACTGTGATCCCCTTTATTTTTTACCATGGTATTACAATATATATCCTATGATGTTCAATGTCTAGTTTTGCTTTCACTTATGTTACTTGAATTATTTACAAAATCAAAGCTCATTAACGATATTGGCAAACCAACATAAATCCATTGGCATCAATTTCTTATATAGATCTCTTTGATTGTGCTTGTTATCTCTCGAATGGGTTCTCTCTGGCTAAACAAGGGAATGAAACTTTCTCCGTGCGTTCTAAATAAAAGAAACATGATAATTAAGAGGCTTCCTAATATTCATTTTTGTAGAATTCAAACGTATGTTGTTCTGTTAGATGCTTTTCATCCTTAGTATCTATTCATTATCAAAATTTGTTGAGTATTTTCACCCTATTTATTGATAACAAGTCTTTATCAAATTCTTGGTTCATCTTTCATTCACCGTAAGTTTGAGGGGAAGCTTTAATTATGTTCGGTATTTTAGGATCATTCTTTAACAATTTCTATATTTGATGGCAACATTTTTTTTTTTTTTGGCAAATATCCTATGTTTAGAAATACAACAACAACAACAACAATAACCAAGCCGGCTATATGGATTCTCTGTCTCCATTTCTCTCTATAAAAAGATAAGATCCTGCTCAATATTTAATATAAGTAGAGCCTTAGAGACTATCTCTCTCCACATAATCCTCGACCTATTTTTATCTTTCTTCTTACCTTTTTAGAGCCCTAGGTGCCTTAATTAAAAAATGTGATACTTTAATAATATAAAGTAAGAAGGGTAGAAATAGGCTTAGGATTACATGGAGAGAGATAATGTATAAAGACCTGCGTATATTAGATATTGAACTGGATCAAACATCTCCGTTTTTAGTTGATATTTGATATAATAGAATGGAAAAATATTTGTTCTTATTTTTATTCTATTATTTAGTGGAAATTCAGAGGTGAGAATGGTGACTTATTTGTTTTCATATCCCTCGTAATATGGCCTTGTATAATAAATATATGTTAAATTTTTATGTTATAAATCCAAAAAGGTTATTATTATTATTATTATTTTATTATTGTTGTTTTTAAGTGGATAACCCACATTTTATTGAATTAAATCCAAAAAAATTATTGATCATTGAAAATTCTAATGATTGGCATGGAACATTGGAGGGGTTCGTGTAACTTGATTCCTTTTGCCTTCTTATTAGTGTATCCATGGATATGTGGGCTTTGAGCCCATAATCATATATGGGCCTTTTCCACCAACTCTAACATGCCTGAATATTTGGCCTATGATTTTTATTGCATTGTTATCTTGTATATAAAATTAATTTTTATATTAAGTGAACATAAGATTTATAATCAAAATATTTTTTTTTTGTTAAAATGTTGAAAAACAATGGAATCTAAGTATATTTTTAATAATTCATGAGTTGCATAGAAATGTCAATGAATCAACAACATTCATCCATCTTACATCTCATCTTATTTAACATGAAATCAAATTTAGAAACAATGAAAACATAATAGCTAAATGCATCATCATCAACAACAACAAGATGTCCATGAACATGAGCTAATTAAGGGCACTTGAGACGGCCTCCATGGGTGGTCATGGTGGCATAACAAGGGCACATCCCTCTAGTGTACACTGACGTTCCAGGAGGCACACAATTGCACCTTGCACAACAAGTACCGCATGCCCTCTTGCACATCTTTGGCTTCCATGACTTGCTGCATCTCACCTTACATGCTTCTCCACAATCTAAATTACAAAACAAAATTCTTATTCTTAGAAATATATATATAATATTCATACTAGCTAGTCAATCTTCTACTCAAACAAATATTAACTTGAGTATAAATGTTTATAATTTGAATTTCATCTAACATGGTATCAGAGCTAAAAATACTGTCTTATAGGTTTAAAGACCATACTCATCGTCTGCACAAGAGAACTCCCATTGCTTTCAGAGTGTTCTTCGAGCATCGGCGGCCCGGCGTCTACAAGATGAAGAAGGGTGATTGCTACAAGGAGAAAAGAAGCCATGAAGACAACCCTAGAAACAGCCATTGTTTGTGAGGAGAAGAGTCTATATGTATATGGTGAGTGATGAGAAGTGAGAAGATGTCCAAATTTATAGAGATGTACTTGAAGGCTAGGGAATTAAGTTGGGAGAAAGGGGGAGTGGAGGTGCAAACAAGGGAAGGGAACATTCAAACCTTTGCTTTATTTTTTTATTAAAAAAATAAATAAATCACATTTTGTTAAAACCAAATACTAGTAGAAGGTTTGGAACATTCATCTGTTGCTTAAATATTCGATTTATTAAATTAAGTCATCTGGTGAAGGTCAGGATTCTCTCAACGATTCCGCCGCCCTTAACTCCGATGAGAGTTTTATATATAGTTGTGCCTTTAGGCAGAGTAAGTATATAAGAATGAACCAACAACCTCCCTTATATAGAGTTTCATTGATTGGGACAATCCCAAATTTGAACCTCCATGATCACAAAGTGAGAGCACGCGTGCACAAGTACCGTGTTGTTCACCCTTGACTCTAACTTTTGGGAGGTGCTTGTCGTCTTTTTTGTCAAAAACAAAAAAGAAAAAAAAAAGTATATGTGGATGAATGAAAACACATGGCACAGCTAAGCTCACTGCTGGAGCTTACTTGGAAGTGTTTCTTTGACTGTTAATTTAAGTACTCTTTCGCTTAACTAAACTCACACTTCTCACTTCTCTCAATGTTCATTTACAATTAATATTTAGTTCAAAAGGAAGCTTCTGAATGAGATCCTATACCTAACCTCCCCATCTCCTTCATCCCATTTAACTCTTTAATTTATAAGGTGGATAAGACCATAAGACTGAATTGACAAACATGATTGAAGTCCATATATGCATGAATGATATATGAACCTTGGGAGAGGGGACCTCTTTCCAGCTGTGGTTCTTAGCTGTATACCTAATGAAGCACCAACCCTAATGAATCCACTTGCTCACAAACCACCTCAAAGAAACAAGATTGATTAAAACTAAACAATAAAAGAAGCTAGATTATAGCAATGCTAGCCGCCGACAAAGATGCTAAGCCAGAAACTTATCGATATTTCATGCTAAATGCCAAACTCATGGTCCCATATCATTGGGTTACAAACCCTTCTTGGAATCTTGCATGCATGCACATCTTCACCAAACTTTAGGTTAGCTATAGCTCCTTTCAATCATCTATCAATCACTACTGTGTTTGTTCATCTCTTTGCCTATATATAGAGACATGACTTCTTTGCTTGATTGAACAACCAAGAGTTTATCTAATGGCATCATCTCAACAAGCACTTGTGTTTTCTTCTCTTCTTGTTCTTTTGTTGGCTTTTTATCTTGCAGAGTCTCGCACCGTGGTCATCGATTCTCAAATGGTACTATATTATCTTCAATATATCGTCTATTTTGTGTATATTAATTCTCGATCAAAAGGTTTTAAGTAAATTGAAGTGAATGAGTAACTCTTGTTGCAGGAAATGATCGGAGGAAATGATGAAAAATCTGTCATGACGAATAACCCTACAATAGGTACTTGAACTGTATATACGTCTTATAAATTAATATATTCGACGACAAGTCTTATGAATATTAGTTTAATTTGTTCTAATATATTGGATGATTTTTGGCAATTGTTGTTATATGTTAATTGTGCATGCTAATTGATGGATGAGGTTGTGTTTGTGGATGAGATTATATAGACTGTGGAGGGGCGTGTAAGGTGAGATGCAGCCGATCATCGAGGCCGAACTTATGCAAGAGAGCTTGTGGGAGTTGTTGTGCGAAGTGCCAGTGTGTGCCGCCGGGCACTTACGGCAACCATGCCATGTGCCCTTGCTATGCTGCCCTTACCACCCGTGGAGGAAAGCTCAAGTGTCCTTAAAATAACAGGGATTATAAAGAGTTTGTCATGATCCTAAACATATATATATATAAGTATGTGAGTGCTTGAGTTTGTGTATTAAGTATTTGTGAGACTATAGCTAGAAATAAGGTTGTGTATTGATTGAAATCAAGGAAATAAATAAAGTTTGTGTTTAACTGTTGAGAAGCTTTGTTGTTTATGATATTGAGTAGATTATTCCTTGGTGATGGTGGTCTAAGTTCATACATTCATTATATTAAATAAAGTGTTTAAATGCATGGCTATATGAAATATATGTTTACTAGGGAGAAGAACTGCACAGTAAGATTCTGATGCAGGCGGGACCAGTGCGAGCACACTCAGACGCACCACAAGACAAAACAAAGGCGTTAGAGGGGCCAAGTTCGCGGATTTCATCATGCCTTAGTAGCATGTTAGGTGAATGGGTATTAATATGGTGAATGGTTATTAGTATGGTTACCGCATTAGGTTATTAGCATGGTGCATTTCAGTTTAATTATCAGCTGAGTCTTGTAATCAAAAAGAATCAAATCAGTTAGAAAAGCATGTATGACAGGAGGACGTGTCCTGGCACAGAAGGTGCTCAAGACAATGTCTGAATGAAATGCGCGCTGCTCAGAGTCTGTCTGTAGTTTGTTAGAGGTCTTTATAGTGGCCTAGCTTTTCATTTGAACGGCAATGAATATCAATTTCCTTCATCCTCTATCTTCTTCTCCTTACTTCCCTACCTCTTCTCTCCTTCCCTCTTTCTCTTCCCTTGTTCCCGTCTTCTCTTGAGTGGTGCATCATTTGGTGCTTTCATTGAACCTTCCGGCGCTGATGACTGAAGGCATGACCACACGCTCGTGCGCTGTGGACGAGCAGCTGTCCACCCATACCGACCATCTCAACCGCCATGATTCTCGCCTCTCTGCCATCGAACACCAACACACCACTGCGCTCGACCACCTCCAACAAACCATCACCACTCAACAACAAACCATCACCGCCCACCTCCAGCGCCACGACGACACCTTCACCAGTCTCCAACAAACACTTTCTGAAATCCAAGCAGCCCTTCCACAACAAGACAGAGCCAACCATGCACCACCCCTGCTTCCATTTCCGCCTACACCTCCCCTTTCTTCTCCACAGCCTTATCCACCTCCCCCACATACACCTCCCTCCACTTACATTCCGTCCCTTTCACCCGGCCCCAACCTGCCGCCCTCCCGTCTACCCAAACTCGAGGTCCCTGTTTTCACCGGTGAGAATGTTCTCGGGTGGCTTTTTCAAATCACCCATTACTTTCATTGTCACCAGATTCCCGAGGACCAGCGACTCACGGTCGCTGCCTTTTACATGGGTGGTCCTGCACTTCAATGGTACCATTGGTTACACACCACTTCTCAGCTGACGTCGTGGACGGCCTTCGTCCGCCTTGCCGAACTGCGCTTTGGCCCTTCCTCCTTCATCAACCACGAAGCCCAACTCTTCATACTAAAACAAACCTCCTCTGTTTCAAACTACCTACATGACTTCGAGTGCTTATCCACCAGGATCACTGGTCTTAGCCACACTAGCCTCTTGAATTGTTTCCTTTCTGGGCTTCGCGATGATATTCAGCGAGAGCTGTCTCTACTTAAACCTCAATCGCTCCATGATGCCATGGGTATGGCGAAGTTGGTGGAGGACAAATGCGCCGCTCAACGCCAATCATTTCCCTCCCCCCGACCACCTTTTCCTCCACCTCGACCATCATTACCTCCCCCACTGCCTCCTCCTTCTCCCCCGCCCCCACCCTTCAAACCTCGAACATCTCTGCTCCCTGTGAAGCGGCTGACTCAAGCCGAGATGCTATCCCGACGCGAGCGCGGGTTGTGTTTTAACTGTGATGCTAAGTTCACCCCCGGACATCGCTGTCAGCCTCCCCAGTTCCTATGTCTCCTTGCAGACCTGGAGGAGGATGCATCCCCGGACCCCCCACCAACTACGGTCGTGGCCATGGAGGACGTCCCACCGGAGCCAAGCGAGCACGAGACTCAGTTCCCCAACATCTCTTATCATGCTCTCACGGGCCACATCGTCCCTGCTACCCTGAAGCTCGACGGGTTCATCAATGGCCATCGGGTTGTGGTCCTCATCAACGGTGGGTCGACGAACAATTTCATTCAGTCGAAATTGGCCGCCCATCTCGGCCTCCCCATCCGACCATCGTCACACCTCCGCGTCACAGTTGGCAATGGTAACACTCTCTCTTGCACCGGCGAGTGCTCTGGCATCACCTTGCAGTTGGGACCCACGTCCTTCATGGTGGACCTGTTTCTCTTACCTATCTATGGGGCTGATCTCGTGTTGGGTGTCCAGTGGCTCTTGGGTTTGGGCCCAACCGTGTTCGACTACAAAAATCTCTGGATTGAGTTCGAGCGCGAGGGGACTAAAACCCGTCTACACGGCACGACTCAACCTCAATCCGAACTGGTCACCCCAACCCAACTGCGCAAACAGGCGGCACTCGCCAAAGAGGCCTGTTATTTTCACTTACGGGTGGAGTCTAATCAAGTTGCTGACGAACCCAAGCTGGGCGCTACTGCACCTTCCTCCTTTGTAACAGCCTTTCGGGCTCTGATGCAGGAGTTCGCCGGAATTTTTAACCAACCTTCCGGGCTGCCGCCGCCTCGGCCACACGACCACAGCATCCCCTTGCTCCCCGACGCTGCGCCTGTCAATGTCAGGCCCTATCGGTACCCGTATTTCCAGAAGTCAGAAATCGAGCGGCTCATCGGGGATATGCTGGCGGAGGGGATCATCCGGCCGAGCACCAGCCCGTTCTCCTCACCTGTGCTCCTCGTCAAGAAAAAGGATGGCACGTGGCGGTTTTGCGTAGACTACAGCGATCTTAATGCCATAACGGTTAAGGATCGCTTTCCGATCCCGACAGTGGAGGAGCTGCTCGATGAGGTCACCGGCGCCACCGTCTTCTCCAAACTTGACTTACGGGCGGGGTACCACCAGATCCGCATACAGCCGGCGGACATCTCCAAGACAGCGTTCCGAACGCACGAAGGGCACTACGAATTCCTCGTCATGCCTTTCGACTTGGCCAACGCCCCGTCGTCATTCCAGTCCATGATGAACACCACCTTCCGGGAGGCTCTTCGCAAGTATGTTCTAATCTTTTTTGATGACATTCTGGTTTACAGCTCCACCTGGGAACTCCACCTACTTCACCTGCGCGAGGTCTTCACGAAGCTCCAGTCGCACCAGCTGTTCGTCAAGTTAAGTAAGTGCGAGTTTGGGACCCCCTCCATCGGCTACCTGGGTCACTTCATCTCCGGCGATGGCGTGGCGGCGGACCCTACCAAAATCCAAGCCATTGTGGACTGGCCCCTGCCGGCAACCTTGAAGGCTCTCCGCGGATTCCTCGGCCTCACCGGCTATTATCGCCGTTTTGTTCCACGATATGCGGTGGTGGCGTCGCCCTTGACGGATCTCCTACGGAAGGATGCATTCGTCTGGACACCAGAGGCCACGGAAGCGTTCACGAAGCTGAAAGAGGTGATGACCCACACCCCTGTTTTAAAACTCCCTGACTTTTCCCGCTCGTTCGTGGTCCAGACAGATGCCTCCGGTACCGGCATCGGTGCAGTGTTGCTCCAAGACCGCCACCCTCTGGCATATTTCAACAAGAAGCTCACACCCCGCCTCCAAGCATCGTCGGCGTACGCACGGGAGATGTTCGCCATCACGGAAGCGGTCCGCAAATGGCGCTATTACTTGCTGGGGCAGCGTTTCACCATCGAAACCGATCATCAAAGCCTCCGGTCCCTGCACAACCAGACCATTCAAACCCCCGAGCAGCAGCGTTGGCTGACAAAGCTCCTTGGCTATGACTTCACAATCGAATACAGGCCAGGCGTCCAAAATGGCCCGGCGGATGCTCTGTCGCGGCTGCCCTCGTCGGAGTTCAACGCTCTGCTAGCCACGACTACCCCTTCCACCGCCCTATGGGAAGCCATTCGTCGCTCATATTCCTTGCACGCAGCCACCAAGGATCTGTTTCAGAAGGTTGAAACGTGCCCTGGGGACCACGCCGACTACACCATCAGAGATGGCCTCCTTCTTTTCAAGGGACGGGTCTTCATTCCCCCTCAGTCACCCCTTCAGCTGCTGCTTCTCTCGGAGTTTCATTGCACCCCGGTGGGCGGCCATGCCGGTGCTCTCCGAACATTGACCAGATTGGCTAGCTCTTTTTACTGGCCGGAGCTCCGTCGTGATGTCCGGGAGTTTGTCTCACAGTGTGCTGTCTGTCAAGCTTCCAAACCATTTAATCGAGCACCTTAAGGACTTCTCCAGCCTCTACCG
This sequence comes from Dioscorea zingiberensis, assembly GCA_026586065.1. Taxonomy (NCBI): domain Eukaryota; kingdom Viridiplantae; phylum Streptophyta; class Magnoliopsida; order Dioscoreales; family Dioscoreaceae; genus Dioscorea; species Dioscorea zingiberensis. The sequence goes on from CM048826.1 coordinate 39,199,650, forward strand.
ATCCCTGACAAGGTGTGGCAAGCTATCTCCATGGATTTCATCACTAACCTACCGCCGTCCTCCGGGAAGACAACCATTATGGTGGTGGTTGACCGCCTCTCGAAGCACGCCCACTTCTCGGCTCTCGGACCCGCTTTCACTGCGCCACAGGTCGCTGCCAGCTTTGTTCATGATATCGTGAAGCTCCACGGGTTTTCGGTGAACATTGTCTCCGACCGGGACCCCGTCTTCATGAGTTCATTCTGGCGGGAATTATTCAAACTTCAGGGCACAGTACTCGCCATGAGCAGTGCCTACCATCCGCAGACCGACGGCCAAACGGAAATCCTTAACCGCTACCTAGAAGACTATCTCCGATGCATGACGGCGGATCATCCCAGACAGTGGCTCAGCTACCTACCATGGGCGGAGTGGCATTATAACACCTCCTGGCACTCCGCCATCCTGATGACACCCTTCGAGGCTGTTTTTGGTCGCTCCCCGCCGTCCCTGCTGGACTACCTCGCTGGGTCCTCTGCTGTCGCCACCGTTGACGAGTTGCTCTCTGATCGCACATCTGTCCTGACCTCACTGCGGGAGAACCTATTACGCGCTCAAACACGTATGCGTACACAGGCTAATGCCAAGCAGACAGATGTACAATTTTCCGTGGGTGATTGGGTATATCTTAAGCTCCAGCCGTATCGTCAACATTCGCTGCACCATCGCCCCTCCAACAAACTGTCCCGGCGATTCTACGGGCCCTACCAAGTCTCCGAGAAGATTGGCGCCGTGGCCTACCGTCTGACCCTTCCCGCCACTGCAAAGATACACGACGTGTTCCACGTCTCTAAGCTGAAACGCTGCATGGGCGACCCCACAGCCCAACCGTGCCCATTACCACCTGATTTCCTCGGCCAACACCCAATTCTCCGGCCACTTCATGTTCTGGACTCACGCGCGCTGCTCGTGAGAGGGAGACCCGTTAAACAACTGCTTGTGCAATGGGAATCACAGCCAGCGGACGATGCCACCTGGGAGTCTCTGCTCGAGTTCCAGAAGGCCTATCCAGATTTCAACCTTGAGGACAAGGTTCTGGGGGGGAGGGGAGTAATTGATGCAGGCGGGACCAGCGCGAGCACACTCAGACGCACCACAAGACAAAACAAAGGCGTTAGAGGGGCCAAGTTCGCGAATTTCATCATGCCTTAGTAGCATGTTAGGTGAATGGGTATTAATATGGTGAATGGTTATTAGTATGGTTACCGCATTAGGTTATTAGCATGGTGCATTTCAGTTTAATTATCAACTGAGTCTTGTAATAAAAAAGAATCAAATCAGTTAGAAAAGCATGTATGACATGAGGACGTGTCCTGGCACAGAAGGTGCTCGAGACAATGTCTGAATGAAATGCGCCCTGCTCAGAGTCTGTCTGTAGTTTGTTAGAGGTCTTTATAGTGGCCTAGCTTTTCATTTGAACGGCAATGAATATCAATTTCCTTCATCCTCTATCTTCTTCTCCTTACTTCCCTGCCTCTTCTCTCCTTCCCTCTTTCTCTTCCCTTGTTCCCGTCTTCTCTTGAGTGGTGCATCAGATTCGTACCAAATGGCCATCTAATAATCTAATATGGAGATTATTCTTTACTTTTACCCATAAAGTATAAAGTATTCACTTCAGTATCTAAATAATTCAATGGAATATATGGGTTGCATAGTGATGTAATTCGAACATTATAAACATCGCATTCATTCTTAATGTGTGTGTTTTTTTTTTTTTCATTTGTTTGAAGACTTCTCACTTTAAGAATTGGCAAAGTGTATTGGTATGACCAAAGGACCATTGGTCTAGTGGTATTTCGGGTTCCGTGTGTTGGGTAATTCATTTGAATCGAGTATACTCTCATGTTTGAGTTCTCGCCCCATAAATACAGTTTGGGTAATTAATTCATTTGGTGAGCACAAAGCTCACAGGTAGGGATGTAAACGAGTCGAGCTTGATCGGGCTGGGCCCAGCTCGAATTCGGTTCGAAATAGCCTAGCTCGAGCTCGAAATTAGCTTGAATAAGTTTGCTTGAGCTCAGATCGAAAGCTCGAAATTAAGAACTCAATTATAATTTTAAAATCTTAGATTTAGTTTGAAATTAAAAACTTATTTATAAATTAATTTTTTATATTATATATTATATATCAATACTAAATATTAAATATTTATTCATATATATTAATATATATTAATATTTTATTATTTTTATTAATATTTATATTATATATTAATATATTAATATTAAATTTCGAGCTTTCGAGCTGAGCTCGATCGAGCTCGACTCGGCTCGAAATTAATTTCGAGCTCGAAATTAAAACTCGAGCTCGGCTCGAAAGCTCAAAATTCTGAGCTGAGCTCGAGCTTTTACCGAGCCGATCTCGAGCTGCTCACCAACAGCTTGATCGTTTGACAACCCTACTCACAAGTTCAAGTCCCCACATCTGTACGTGCACACTGAGAGGTTAAGGATGCTCATCAACTAAGACCATGCCTCTTGACACGCATTATGGAGAGGTCTTTATGGCCTATTGCAAAAAAAAAAAAAGGTGTATTGGTATGAGATGTTCTTTTTTTTTAATGAATATCTAATAATATCTTATGGGTAATAAAAAATTATAAAGTGTATATATATATATATATATATATATATATATATATATGTTATGGCTAAAAATCGATATCGCCTAGGATCGACATCGATCTAGTCTAACGGTTAAGAATTTATATTTGAGGGACTAAGATCGTAGAATAGTAATTATCCAAGACAGAAATAAAAACACACGCCAATTTTACGTGAAAAACCCCGTAAATCTAGAGAAAAAACCACGGGCCTCGCCGAGGAGGCAATCCACTATGCACAGGTCGAGTACAATATTCGGGATCCTCTTGGAGAGGAATACAACAGTTCAGAAGAACAAGAGAGGGCGGCTTACCGGCCGGAGCCTATTAGAGAAATAGAATTGCTCAAAGGCCTTATTCAATTAAGAAGATTTGAGTATACATCACCGGGGTTCGTCGGAGAGGGAGAGAGGATCGGATCCCGTCGATCTCATTCAACCAATAGAGAGAGAAAGAACATCCATGAATCAACCAAAGAGAGAGGAGAAGCCTGTCGGAGTTCACCGGAGTTGCTTGGGGCTTGCTGGAGCAGAGAAGGGGCTCGCTGGCTCGTCAGAGAGGATGAGATGAAGTTGGATCTCGTTGGGGTTCTGTCCCTTAATGTGGCGTCCCGGAGCTCAGCTCCTGAGAATGGCGTCGTGAAACTCCGTGGCTAGCCGGAGCCCGCAGAGAGAGAAAGACCGCACGTCCAAGAGAAAAAGAGGACTTTAGTTGGATCCCGTTGGAGTGGAGATGATGGCTTGAGAGCCCGCTGGCTGGATCTCGTCATTAAGGAGACGAGGCTCTCCGGCCTCGCACAACCCAGGGGAGCATGCCCATCCTCCTTTGGAGGCTCACTGGCCTCTGCCCTTTTGAGGCCTCTGGTGCCTTCTCAAAATATCTTACCAAAATATCTCATCCCCACGTGTCAAACATCCGGGCCATCTTCCATCTATATATATATATTTTGTATACCACATCTCCGCAATGTGTTGTCCCACACAAGCCTAGTTGCTACAGTAAACAAGTCCTGTATAACACGGCCCATTTCTATGCCGGATTGGGTTAGATGAAGCTGACTTGTGGGCTGACACAACATTATTTAGGACATGCTTGGCATGACACAGGCCAGCACAATTTGTTCATATTTTCGTATTGTTTAGAAAATTTAATATTGGAGTATGTGACTCAAATTTGCTGTGAGTATAGTAACAAATAGTGAAGCAAACTCTACCCCTCATCTCTCTCTCTCTCTCCTTTCTTCTTTGGTTGTCTCTCTCTGAATCTCTAAGGTCTCTCTCTGGTCTCCCTATTTCTCTCTCAATCCCTCTCAATTTCTCTACTCTCTCTGAAGCTCTTTCATCTCTGTCAACCTTTTACTATTACTATTATTATTATTATTATTATTATTATTATTTTGTAATGGAGGCAATCACGTTGGGAAATCTCATAATTTAGCCGGGATGAGGGATGGATTTGAGTTTATTTTTGTTTATTTTCTATTTTTAAAAGTAAAATTTTGGAATTTTTATTTTGTTTTGAATTTATTATATATTTTTAAAGATTTTTAATTTTTAATTTTTTTTTTTTAAAAAAAGTCAGGCCATGGGTCGGCCACGAGTCTAACAAAACTAGGCCGTGATTTATGCTGGGCTGACCCCTTCGAGGTTGTGGATGAATGATGATGCAGGCATGGCATGGCTCGCTCTCAGGCGGTGTCGTGTCACTGTGTCAGAGTTGCCCATTTGACACTTCTATGTAGAGGATAAGAGACTAGTGGAAAGCATGAATACAACTATTCAAATATAATTTATTATTGGGTTGATTGAATCTTCTTTCCCTTGCATCATTTTCATACAATTTTTCTTTTATTTCCGACTACTTTGATCATATAAATATATTCAAAAACTTATGTAAAATATTTTAAAAAATAATTTTCAAACTTTGTATTATAATTCTTTCCCAAAATAATAATGTTTTCTCTTTCCCTGCCTCTCTTACTTTTCTATGTAAATTGCAGCTATTTCAAGAAGGTATTTGCAACAACTAAACTTTAATCCCAAATTGGATCTAGTCAGTTATATAGATTCTTTGTCTCCATATTGCTCTAAAAAAAAAATCAATAAGATATTTAAAAATAAAAAATAAAATAAATATTTACTTAAATTTGTATTAACATATATTGATACACCCATAACCCGAAGACACCTGTATCCCCCTAATTTTCCTCTCATCATGATAAGGCGCACCCCCTAAGAGCCGCCAGCATGCCGCATGCAGGAAAAAGGACAAGGGGAAAAGACAGGACACAAAAGAGACACAAAAGAGAGGACACAAAAGAGACACAAATCCCCTGTTTGGGATACGAGCAAACGTATTGGAGACGCAAGCTTTATGGGGATCCTGGGCGACCTTCCCAAGGGTGAACAATACCCTCCGAGAAGGTTGGGATCTGGTCGTGATGGCAGTCACCTGGAGTATTTGGGACGAAAGAAATAGACGATGTTTCCAAGACAAACAGCGCGTTTGTTTAAGAATTATTTGTGATATTACTTACCTCATTATTTCTTGGTTGAATGCAGCTCCACCGGCTAAGCGGCTCAAAATGGAGACAGCAAGGAACCTGGTCAAGCGTAGTCTTGAATTCACCTCAAACACGCCGGGACTTGATGCTGAGGATGGAGATGCGTTTGAGAACGATCCATCACCTATCGAGGGTAGGGCTGTCAAACGATCAAGTCGCTCATGAAGCGACTCAAGATCGACTCCGGTAAAGCTTCGAGTTACCGAATTTCGAGCTTTGAAAGAGCTTCGAAGCTTCAATTTCGAGCTCGAAATTAATTTCGAGCCGAGCTCGAGCCGAGTCGAGCTCGATCGAGCTTAGCTCGAAAGCTCGAAATTTAATATTAATATATTAATATATAATGTAATTATTATTAAAAAAATCAATAAAATTTAATAAAATTAGTAAAAACTAATAAATATTATAATATATTAATAAAATATTTAATATTTAGTATTGACATATAATATATAATATAAAAAAATTAATTTATAAATAAGTTTTAATTTAAAACTAAATCGAAATTTAAAATTATAATTAAGTTCTTAATTTCGAAGCTTTGGTAGAACGAGCTTTCGAAATTAAAATCGAGCCGATTTCGAAAGCAAACTTATTCGAAGCTAATTTCGAAGCTCGAGCTCGAAGCTAGGCTATTTCGAGCCGAATTGAGCCGGCTCATCAAGTTCTACTCAAGCATGTTCTAATCGAGGGCACGCCACGAGAAGGCACACTGTAACGGAAGATAAGAGGAGGCAACACCTCATGCAGGAAAGAGAGCAACCTATGATGTATTTTATTTATTTCCCAATGCATGAGCACTTTACTGAACTCCTTTAAACTTATCTAATGAATAAAATGTGCTTTATCCACTTTATCAAAAAAAAGAGACACAGATCCCAAAGAAGAAAATAAGTGATATAGGAAGTAGGGACATGAAGAAAGAGGGTAAGCAAGAAGCAAACTAGAAAAATTCCTCTCCCTACTCCTTCGTCTTCTTTGATCAATCTACTAACTTGATCGTCAAAGCGGCCACGGACAATACAGACATACCCCTTCTTACTTTTCCTCTCCATTGTCCTTTTTTTAAGGTAAACTAGAAAGTAGGCAAACATAATACTATAAGGTCTTTTATCTCGGGAAATCATCAGTTAGTTGGGCATGAAAAATCCTCGTAAAGTAACCAAATCACTGGCTAACATATATAAAACTTTTATTTCATGTGCTTACACACCCAAATCCAAGAACACCAATACATACCCCTTTTATATTGTTTTTTTTTAAAAAATATTTATAATAAAAAACTTTTTTAAACAAAACCCCCTAAGAAATCTCAAAAAACAAAAATAAAATAAAAAATAATTATAATTTATAAACCACGACGGTACAACCCAATCGGAGTCCAGTCCGGTCGAACCTAGTCACATCCGACTGGTCCGAGTGGGACCCAAACTCTTCGCCATCTCCCTGAGCACGAACTTCAGGATCTTTCCAGTAGAAGTCTTCGGCAACTCGTCTCGGATCACCACCGTCTTGGGCACCATATAGTGCGGCAACCTCTCTCTGCAATACTTCACCACCTCCTCCTTCGCCGCCGCCGACGACGCCCCCTCCTTCAAGCTCACGAACGCGCATGGCGTCTCGCCCCAGAACTCGTCCGCCCGAGCCACCACCGCCGCCTCGTTCACCGCCGGATGCCCGTACAGCACCGACTCAACCTCCACGGAGCTGATGTTCTCGCCGCCGCTGATGATCACGTCCTTCGATCGGTCCCGGATCTCGAGGTATCCATCCGGATGCATCACCCCGACGTCGCCGGTGTAGAACCACCCGTCATCACGCACCGCCTTCGCCGTCGCCTCCTCGTCCTTGAGGTACCCTAGCATGACGCATCCCCCGCGTAGTACGATCTCCCCCATGGTGGATCCGTCGCGGGGGACGCTCCGGCCGGTGGATCCGTCGATCACGTCGATCACCGCCATGGCTAGAGTTCGCACCCCTTGCCGAGCTTTCAGCCGTGCGCGCTCGTCGGCGGGGAGCTTGTTCCAATCGCGTTTCCACGCGCACGACACGGCAAGGCCGGCGGTCTCGGTCAGCCCGTACCCGTGGCTGATGGAAAATCCTAGGGTCTCGGCGCGGTGGAGGACAGCGGCGGGGGGTGGGGCTCCGGCGGTAAGGACCTCGACGGGGCCGGGGAGGGGTTTGCGCGCGGCGGCTGGGGCGTTGGCGAGCATGTTGAGGACGACTGGCGCGCCACACATGTGGGTGACCTTGTGGGAGGCGAGGGCGGAGTAGATCGTGGCGGCGTCGAAGCGGCGGAGGCATACGTTGGTGCCGCCAACGGCGGCGATGCCCCACGGGAAGCTCCAGCCATTGGCGTGGAACATGGGGAGGGTCCAGAGGTACACGGGCTGCTTCGGGACGGACCAATCGATGAGGGAGTCGACGGTGATGATGAACAACCCACGATGGCAGTGCACGACGCCCTTGGGCGCGGACGTCGTCCCCGAGGTGTAGTTCAGCACGGCGGGATCCCACTCGCTCTTCGGCCTACTCCATTCGAACTCGGGGTCCCCGATCTCGATCAGCTTCTCGTAGCTAAGCTCGTCTGGGCTCCGGGGCTGATCCTCTTCGTAGGGATCGTCGATGGGGATGACCCGAGGGGGCTGGTGATCCGGAGGGAGGAGGCGGAGGGCGTCGTTGACGAGGGTCCGGGATCCGGGATCGACGAAGACGAGCTTGGATCCGCTGTGACGGAGGAGGACGGAGATGGTGCGCGCGTCTAGCCGGAGATTGATCGTGTTGAGCACCGCGCCGCTCATCGGCACTCCGAAGTGCATCTCGTACATCGCTGGGATGTTGGGCGCCAGCACCGACACCTGGAAAACGCACGTTCGATAATTTGTCACAAAGAGTAAACCCACCCAAGTCTGCACGCAAGGTGTTCGACCAGTGGCCTAAGAGAGAGAGAAAGAGAGTAGTGGTTTGGTTTGGTACCACGTCGCCGGGAGAGATGCGGAGATGAGAGGCGAGGGAGGAGGCGAGGCGGAGGCATCGGCGGTGCGTCTGGGACCAGGTGTAGACGGTGGAGTTGTAGATGAGGGAGGTGCAATCGCCGTAGACGGTGGCCGTGCGCTCGAGGAACGCGAGCGGGGTGAGAGCGCTGCTGTTCGCTGCGTTGGGACCAAGACGATCCATTCCTCTCCAACGCGTCGCCCCTCGGTGAAACCAGGTGAGCTTCCCTAAATCCACAATCAGAGGAAATTTTACATATATGCCCCTTGAAAGTGATCATTATTATTTTATTTTTGAAGAAAGTGATCATTATTATTTTATACTTTTAAAATTATATTTAGTGAGCAGATAATAGAAAATAATATATAAAAATATTTAACTAAACTAAAAAACACAGATTTATTTTTAAAAATAAGATTCTAAATATGTACTTTTTACGAAATATATAATTTGTTTATGTAAGAATTAGGAAGAATCCGCAATTCGGATCAACAATTGAATTTGTAATTTAATTGGGGAGAGATTTGAATGAGATTGAGAAGGATTAAAAGAGAAAAACTCAAAAGAGACATGTGGACACAAGATTTATGTGGAGACCCCTGATTTGGAGAAAACCACGGAAGATCTTGAAGATGGGAGATGAAATCACTATCAAACTGATGGAATTACAGGTTTTTGAGTGGAATTTGAGTTTCTGGAGAGGCAGGGCTTCGCTGATCATCCCACCTCCTCTGATGTCTTGGTGAGCTCCTCAATTTATAGGCTTCAGGGAGTGGGGGTTGCTTGGGAACAAGTCACACCCGATAGACCACGTGTAGGCTAATAGGTTAGCTCCTAATAGACCACGCGAGTGCCAACTGGAGTTAGTTAGACTGACAGCTCATTTTGCTTCTAGATGTTTCTAGAGGACTAGTATTGATAGATCTTAACGCCTCTTCTACAGATGCTTCAGTTGCCGGTAGGTATTTAGTTAGATCTAAAGCGGCCCAACTGTAATTCTTTCCTCGGAAGGGTGTAGGTCCTTGGTCAGGTGGGGTGACTCTGAGCTCGAGGGTCTCATGCGGTGCCTTCTTCAGGTCAGGGAGTGTGGCCTCTGAAAACCGAAGAGGTAAGTCAATTTCCCCGAGGAGACTTGCCTTAAGAGAACCGAGGTGGTTATCTTCCTTCTATTTTTCGAGGGGTAGCTTCAAACGGGGACCTGAGGGGGTTACTGTGACGGATCAATGGATAGGATTGACCCATGTGTCATGTGTCAGACTCCTCATTTTTTACTATCATTATAATTATTTTGTTTTGTATAATTAGGCCATTTTATATGTAAAATTTCTATTAGGAACTTAATAATGATAAATAATGAGTAGAAATGTGTTGCACGGAAGTGATGGGATGGGATTGGTTCAAGATACCACGGCGCAACTTCGGCCACGCGTTTGATTGGGTTAGTCTTAGTCAAACACTTGTCAGCTTTTTATTTAAAAAGTCTTGATTGTGGACCACCATTTGGTTCATGTTCTAGATGCACTCTAGAAAATCGAATTAGGTTTTAAATTTAAGTGATTTAGTTTGGGTGGTCTTAATTATAGGACTAGGGGATCAACGCTTGGTTTTTTTGGATCGGTTTTGTATTGCTTATTTTCACCATAATTCCAATTGGCATTCAAACATAGGTTAGATTAGGTTAGAAAAATAAATATTAATATTATTTTAAACTTTCTGTAAAGGAGATGACATCATTTTTTTAAAAAAATTTATGATGGGGATAAATCACTTTTCATTGAATAGTAAGATAGTTATCAAGTACATTGCCTACTATGCCAAAAAAGAGGGTTACATGAAGCTCATTTGCCAAGTATAGAGTTGCGGCATATCACGTGCCTTTGTTGGCCTGCCGCTCTGGTGGTCGAGCCTTAAGTTGAGGTTTTCTCATCCTCTAAGTAAGCATCTGATATCCGTTGTGAGGTGTCTGCTTTTTTTATGGACTCCAGACTTCTCTTGGTTATAGATTCCGCCTTTTGTAGAAAGTGTCTTTGATTTGCATGGAGTGCCTTTAACCAGGAAAATATGAGGAAATTAATGTTTCGGATCAGTTTCCGAAAAATTAGATGTTTGTTTTGGAAACATTTTCTTTTTATTTCCAACCATATGCTCCATGTAATTGTCATCAGTTTCATCCTGGCTTGCATTCTTTATTCATTTGTTTGAAAAAGGAGTCTTGTGTGCGATGATGTTGCCTCCATAGGTCAAACAAGGAGCAAAAGTGTCACAAGATGTTGGGGATTGCAAAAACAAGTGTGCAGTAGTTTCAACCTCGGTTTCATATAGGTAGAACCTCATTCTTTCTCCCCTATGTTTTATTTTTTTGGTCAGATTTTATAAGATTAGGATTTTGAGATGACGTAAAGTTGCAATAGTGCCATGCTCATCTTTTAGACGTGGCAAATGGCTAAATGAAATGAAACTATTTATTTTAAGGTGACTTACAAGTCTTGTTGGTCGCCTTTAAGCAACGCGACTTCTCATTTCGTGCTAGGATCCCAAAAGTCTCCAAACATAAGTTTCAGCTGTTTTTTCTTGTTTTGTACTTTTATATTTTAATCTCTAATGTTTCTAAATAAGTATTTCAATTCAAATCCGTCTTTGACTCTTTTGGCTTTTGGGAGGAAATTCAATCTCTTTATAATGTAGTTGGCTCATAAAATGAAAAGAAAATGAGAAACATACTTAAAATGTTAGTTCATATATTAAGTATAGGAAATATGAATTAGTTTAATAAGAGGGTAAAGATCTAATTACATGCAGGGAACAAGTTGTTGGTGTTCACTTGATTAGGTACAAGCTAAAATCCAAAGTCTCCAAATATCTACTCTTAGAATTAAGTGAGAGGAAACAAACAGACAAGATGTACGAAAATAGAATCTAGCGGCCAAAACGTGTTCATCATGAAAACACTCCATTAGTTCTTAGTGGACGGGGGAATGTGTAGCCCAATGTAAAAGCAATTTTGGGACAACCGTGCTCTCAGAAAATAAAACTATTTGCATGATTTTTATGGGATAACAAAATCGTGATCTTAGACAATTTAGAGAAGCCAAGATGGAAGGGGAGCCGAACTACATGCTATCTTTGTGAAGAAGCCAATAGGAGTAGTACACCCACAGATTCCTTTCAGGTTCACAAGGAAGATTCCGGAGCATTATATTATGAAGTATAATATAAATTAGAACACAAATATTATATTTTATATTTTTATATGAATTATACTGTTAGAACAAAATTTTATAAGCAATGGATAAAATTGATTATAATTATAAAAGTAAATAAACATAGAAATTAAAAAAATGTAATTACAAACTTGTATCTTTGATATTTTCCTTAAAAAACAAGTAAGAATAACAAATATGATTTATAAATAATAACAATAAATAATAGTATCGAATATCACTGTTCTAAGACTTATTCCCATCTTTCGTGCAAAGGTTTGCCGAGAAATACTCCCAATGATTTGACCTAAGAACACGACTTGGAGATATCTGATGGAGCGTTTTATAGGATGGTTTTAAAGTCTTATAAATCAAAGAGAAGAAATGAGAAGATTCAAAAAAGAATGAAAACTTTTTGAGATTTTGTCGGAGAGGCGATTAGGGATTTGTCTCACACTTGTGAAATCACAATCCACATCCAACCTTTTTATATAAATTCAAAATATTAGTTGTTTTGTGAGAGAAATGGTCACCCGAATATGGAAACCATTGTATCTCAATAAAACAATCATCATAAGAATCAAAGCAGTCAAAAAAATTAGATAAATGAATAATATCTCAATCAATTAAAATTTTAAATTTTCTCTTTAAAAAAAACTTTAAAATTCTAGCATATACCTAATACAAAAAGTTGTAATTTCCTGTAATCATCAAGCATCCCAGTTGGGATTGAGTCTTCCTGATCAAAATTGAAATCTTCTCTCCTTCGTGGCCATATTTGCTATACTATCAGCACAGTTGTTGTAGTCCCTTGAGATTAATTGGATCTCACATCTCTTTAGTTTCTCCATTAGGTTTTTGCACTTTCTGACCTGGTCTCTGCTGGTTCCTTCTTGGTTTTCATTTAAGCTTGTCATCCACCTAGGGGTGAATTGCTTGTCAGTATACAACATCCCTCCATCCAGTCCCATCTGCAGCAACTTTTTCAGCCCAAATTTCATTGCTTTTACTTCCCCTTCATAAGCTGAGAAAGCCTTACAATATTTTGCACCCGCAAAGCAAAATGCCCCTGTATTAGTAACTATGATTGATACACCCAATTCCTGCATTAATCTCACCATCCCTCCATGAGGCATCCACAAATATGTGGTATTTGAAGTTTGCCAAGTTCCACTCTCGGACTGCCAGTTCTTCCAAGTCATTAATGCTCTTCATGGCATCCTGTTTTTTTAGTAAACATAGCGACAGCTTGTTCGGCAACATAAGATGAGTCAAAATTCTTGTCTCTGAACACATGGTTGCATCTCTTAATCCAGATTGCCCACAGAGTGTAAGCAATCAGCTCTCTAGCATCTTTCTGATTGTTCCAATTCCCAGTTTTGTTATCTTCCAACCAACCCCCGTAAATAATATTCTCAGTTGTAGGATTCCAGGAGTGTAGAAATCTTTCCGAGTAGGGATGGTAATACCCGACCCGATCAGTGGTTTTCAACCCGATCCGCCCCGAATGGGGCGGAGAAATACAGGGTGGGGCAGGGTATGGTAAAGATCCCTTCAAATCCTCCCCGCCTCACCCCACTAAAAAAAAAAAATACAAAAATACCCTTATATATTAGATTATATAGTTTTAGGGTTTACAATGAAGCTTTGTTTAGAGTTTTTGGACTTTGGCTGCTGCTTTCTCACTCTTCTCTCAAACTTGTATATCAAAGTATTTTTATATTGCCGTTAAGTTTATTTTATTCAAGTTTAATCGATAAATTTCTCTTCATTCTATGGTTCGAATATGTATATTGGTGCCCCATGCCTCATCCCGCGCCCCGCCACATTTAGGTGAGGCAGTGGCCTGTCCTGACCCCGCCCCATTGCCATCCCCACTTCTGAGACAATGGAGATTTTGGTTAATTTGTGAGATATGAGATATGAGGGACAGAGGAGATATTTGTTTTTGCATCTGTTTATACATTCAATTTTGTTTGATAGAATTTTCTCAACATTGTGTTGTCATAAAAATTTGGAAATAATATTGATGTGGATATTATTATTATTATTATTATTATTATTATTATTATTATTATTGACTATAAATTGAATGTTTGGTCGGAATAGGTATATGTTGGTGTAGATATTTTAAATTTTGAATTTGGTTTCGGTGAGAACTTTTATTTCAACTTGGCCTTATTTTAGTTTAATTAAAATTATTAAATTAAATATATAATTATAAATAGTATGTTAAACATCATTATTTATTAATTATTAAAAATTAATTAGTTTATATTTCCTCCGAAATGTTATTTCTATCACAAATTATTTTGAAGAATGTGTTTGCTTGAAGAGGTTGGAATAAGTTGGGAGAAACCAATTTATGTAAAGTGTACATATTTTTTCAACTATTTGATTATTTACATGGTCATTTGAAAGATTTTTGTTAACTTGTTCTCAAAGTTTTCAAGCACCATATAAAATTATAAATAAATCTCATGTAAATATCATGATTTCATTTATTCCATTCTATAGAGTTGTTTGTTATCTATTCCTTTCAAGAGGCCATAGAGCTAGGACCCTAATACATTAGGTTCTTTTCACATCCAAGGCAGTTTGTCACGTACTGAATCTGGCGCCTAGAAACTGTTGAGAGGTTCTCGAGAAGTTTTGTCCCAAGCTCAAGTAGAGGCGACTAAATTCAGTTGAGAGGTTCGTGATGTCCCGTGCGGCGCTTAAACAAAGTCCCTCCCATCTACAGGCAGAGTCAAACAAGCCTATTAGATCCCACACAAGAGAGAAAGGAGAAGAGCTAGATTGAATTCAGTTGAGAGGTTCGTGATGTCTCGTGCGGCGCTTAAACAAAGTCCCTCCCACCTATAGGTAGAGTCAAATAAGCCTACTAGATCTCACACAAGAGAGAAAGAAGAAGAGCTAGAAAAGAAGAACTTCAGAGTTTGAGAGAATAGTTTCTTTATTCCCTTCTCAAAGTTTAGCCAAATATACAAGCCTTCTAGAGAGGTTGAAACCTCTTCCCAAGGATTCACAAGTATCCACAAAATACATATGTTTTCACAAAATATACAAATATTTAGCATAATACCTTGAAAGGTCCCGAAGTCTTCAGCCCGACTGAAAACTCAATCAACCTTCTAGAACCATCATGTCATATTGAAACAAAACTTCTGAGATCAACAAGCCATGACAAGTTTATCTCAACCCTGTCAAACAATCAGAAAGATAAACAAAGAATTAGACTAATCGGACATGATAAATTACTCTATCTTCTATGGTGGTTATAGAGTATTTGACTAATAATTTTTATGAGCTTGTTATCCTTTTTTATATATATACTTTATTATTTTAATCTAGTTCATATTGAACCAATTCCTCTAAACATACATAATATTGAATATAAATTATATAATACTTTTAGAGTTAGTATTATTAAAAAAAGGTTCGTTTTAATTTTTTGCGTTTTTTACTTGTCACCCCTCAAAATAAATTTAAATCATTACCTCACTTTTCAATAATATCACACAACCCCCTCCTTTATTTTAATTTTACTTGCCACCCCCTTAACTAAAGTTTAAACTTTAACCTTGGTTAAATATAAAACCAAAGGTTATAATATATGTAAATTGACAAGTTTACCCTTTTTTATATATAATATTATTTTTAATAAGTTTATCATATTTTCTATTTTTAATAATTATATATTTTGTTGGTGATAAAATGTATTTATAATAATAATAATTATTATTATTATTATCATTATTATCCTTCTATAAAATATAATTTTTTAATAGAAATATAATTATTTTGTTTTATTTTGAACATGTTACAAATAAATTTTTTAATGTATGTTATTAATATTTAAAAAATATATATGTTAATAATATTTTTTATAAATTTAATATTATTTATATTTCCCTTAATAAACTCATAATTTACTTATAACCATTTTTGAATTTTTTTAATTATTTATTAATCATGGGTAAATAATAGTTTTGAAAGAAGGGGTATTTTTGTCTTTTACTTTGTTATTTGAATGTTTTTAAAAACTATTCAAAACTTTTAGTGTGAATAACTAACTCAAGGGGTGGCAAGTAAAATAAAATTAAAAGAAGGGGCTATGGGGTATTATTGAAAAGTGAGGGGGTGATAAGTGATTTGGCTATTTTTGAGGGGGTTGCAAGTAAAAAACTCTAATTTTTTACTTTCACACTGTTCTATGTCATCATAATTTTCTTTTAGGTTTTTTTATTATTTTTATCTAATTTTTTTTTAAATAAAGCGTGAAGCAAAAGAGAAAATAAACGGGTAAAAATCTTGAGAAGTCATCAAACTATGCCCATATTTCACTTTGGGTATCAAACTTCAATTTTTATCTTTTTGGTCATCCTACTTCTATTTGATTTCAGCGAGAGGGTACCCGAGGGAAACCGACGATAATTATCTAATGTGGCAGCCGGATTAGCCACGTGGAGTGTATTAAAATCCTAATTTACAGAAATTCTAGCTAATTGAACAGCTTTTTTAAAAAAGAAAACAACATTTGAACATTGATTTCGATAAGTTCTAAATGAATAACTTTCGAAATCAGTTATTCAAAATCAAGGTGCAAAGGTTGTTCAATTAGTTAGGATTTATGTAAATTAAGATTTCAGTAGGCTCCACATGGCTAATCTGGCAGCCACGACAGATAATTATCGTCGGTTTCCCTTGGGTACCCTCCTGCTGAAATCAAATAGAAGTAGGGTGACCAAAAAGATACAAATTGAAGTTTGATACCCAAAGTGAAATATGTGTATAGTTTGATGACCTCTCAACATTTTTACCCGAAAATAAACACCAAAACAAGCATTCGAATAACATTATTATTATTATTATTTATGTAAGTTCCGTCGGGTTCAATTGTCAGCGTGTTGTATCTTGTGTTGTAACTTCTGCTGTAACTTGCTGTCTGGCTGTAACTTGTGAAGTTTCAAGTATTACAATCTTGTTAGTTCCACCAAGAGTGATTGTGTGGCGTTAAGAATTACAACCTCTCAATGAATTGAGCACACAAGTAATCTCACACTCTCTCACAAGCAAAGAAACATTCAACACATCAAGAGGAGAGACACAAGCAAAGCAAACCACACACAAAGGAGACAAGCAAGTTGGTAACCCAGTTCGGCTAACCAAGCCTACATATGGGGGGCCAAGCCCGGAGAAGACAATCCACTAAAGGTGTAGGGAAAACAGGAGTACAAGAGTTCCTCACTCAATCTATTATAAGCACCTCCACTCCTTGATTGACAATGACCACTATCACCCTCCTCTCCAAAGGACTACTCTAGTCGGCTCACCTCAATCTTCCAAGTCCTAGTCTTATATAGACGTCTCCCTGTCTTCACGCCATCACAGCACCCGCCTCCACCTTCAGGATTCTCCGCGACTTTCCAAATTGGACTCCTTCCAATTCTGGCTGTTGCAACCTAGTTGTAACAAGAGTTGCAACATGGCCCGGCTGACGAACTTGACCAAGGCTACAGCATCCATTGCACCTCTTCGACTTCGACGCACCTCCAACCCTCCTGGTTGAGTCCCAAGTCTACTACGTCAGATCCTCCTGATCCCGACACGCAACTAGCCGATCCACCTCTCCGTCAGCATTACTCAAATTTCATCACTGGCCGCACTCCACCATAGCGTGCACCCATCAATCAACCTCCATCTTCATGCAAGGTTGAGTTGTTGATTGGCTCCACCAATCTCTTTCCAAGTTTGGTCACAACTTGGCCTATCATGCTCCATTTGTCTCCACCATATTTGTTCTTCAATCATCCAAATATGGTCTTCAAGTACCTCTTGATTTGGCTTCAATCAACCACTTGTATCATCTACCATTAGCTTGCCAAATCTAGTTTCCAATCAGCTCCCAATCATCTCCAAATCTCCATGCATGGTGAATCTCAATCATATAGCTATTTGCATGAAGTCTCCTTATTAGTTTGCATGCTATCTTCAATCAACTCCCAATCATTTCTTCATGCATGCAATCTCCCAATCTTGCATGACAACTCTCAATTTGCATGGCCACTTGCATGAAGTCAGCCTATTCACCGCATGGCATCTTCAAAGAGCTTCTCTTCAATCAGTCTCCAATCAGCCTTCAATGTTGCTTGCATGTGCATGCAATCTTCAATCAATAATCCTTGCTTGCATGATATCTCCAGGCTTGCATGCAGTCACCTCCTAAAACAAGCTTGTATTCCATATAGCCTCTGCTTGAATCTGGGCTGCATCAATTCAACTATTTGCAATTGATTCTTTCCTCCAAGCAGATTCATGTTGCCATATTGGTTGTAGTTGCCTGCATGAGTTGCTCCCAACTTTCTCTACAAAGCACCAGTGGCTATCACATCTTCTTGATTTGTCAACTGTCAACACCAACTAGTGAATTGACCATAACTGGACCAACTGAACTGACTTGGGTATAAAGACTCATTACAATATAACAATTCCCACTGTGGACCATAACTGATTATGACTCAAGACACAACATAAATGTGCTCATAGACAAAAGATATAAATGTGCTCACACACATATTGAACTCTTCAATGCTTTGACCTTGTGCCTTTGTCAACCATGTCTTGATATCATATCTTTGGCTTGTCAACCTCTTGCTACGTTAGCTTGTGTCACATCATCATGGTGTCAAGTAATGCCAACAAATGTGCATATGCACTAACAATTTATTTTTAACTTTCACTTGTTCTATGTCCTCATAATAATCAATCTACAAATCTTCTCAAACTGTTTTTATCCTAAACTCATAATAATCCTAAAATATTTCAAAAGGGTTGAAAATTCACCCAAGATTATTAAGTTATTAACACAATTAACACTTAACAAAGATTAACACACACCTCATCTTTGTCACCCTCCTTCTGAAGCTTTGTTCTTCCACCCTCCCTACTGAAAGGTAGCTTCATTGCACCAAAGGGAGAGTCCACATCAACACACCCTTTGATAGAATAACCAGTCCCTCTCCCCCTCATCATCTCCCACACCGCCGAACCCAAGTCCTTCGGCCGGAAACTCATCGGCAGCTCCACGACGCCGCTCCCCTTCTTCCCGATCTCCGCCGCCTTCTCCATCCTAGCTCCCCCTATCCTCACCTCCCCCAACCACACCTCATACTCCAACTCCCTCACTCCCAACTCAAACTCATTCTTATTCTCCAATCTCAAGTGAAGAACACTCCTCGTCTCCTCCAATGAAAACTTCTGGAATTTCACCTTCTCCAAGCTCACCTCCGGCCTATAAGGCACCGGAACCTCTCCGGCCTTCTCCACCGGCACCATCACCTTCCCGATCACCGGGACATCGACAATGAGCTCAACCATGACTCTATAAGGCATGACTGAGCCTGGCTCAATGTCATTGTAGGTACTCTTGATGTCCTCATAGATTAGAGTCAGTGGGACTTTGATTGTCTCGGAGCCACGAGCGTGGATGGTGCCGGCGTCTGGGATGAGCCCAGAGGCCAGTTTCCGGCCCCTTGTTTCGATGAGGTAGTTAATGTCGACTAGAGGGATCGGGATGGGGTTCTGGTTTGTGACGAGGATGTCGACTTGGAGCTCAGCTTGTTTGAGATTGATGGAGGTGATGTGGATGGTGGAGACGGTGGCGGTGGGCTTGCCGAAGCCGACGGCCTCTTCGAGTTTCTCGCCGATGTCATGGATGAAGTGCTTGACCCTGTGGAGGAACTTGCCGTTGTGATTGTCTTGATCTGTGTCTGCTTGTTGTTCTTTGTTGGGGGCCATTGGTTTGTTTGGTTTCAAGAAGGAAAGAAGGGAGGTGGAGGTTTGTGCTGGGTGTGTTTATATTGGAAAAGGGAGGGAAAGGGTGGTTGGGAGTAGCCGTTGGGATTTCGGGCGGGTAACTAACTTTCAAATTGGTGGTTGATGTCAAGAACTAAGAATAGAAATTAGAGATGTTTTTTTTCTAAATGATTAGTGATCAATTTGTGTGTGTGTGTGTTTTGTAAGGTGAAAAAATTATACTTTTTTTAGGTTTATGAATTAAAAAAAATTAAAACAAAGTTTAAAATTTAGTTTTTGAACTATTAAAAAAAGTGAATAGTTTGTAGGTTTATTATCTCTGTTCAATTTTTATAATTTTTGAATCTAAACTAAGTTTTTTTTTTAGATACCAAAATAAATATATAGATATTTTTAATGCTAATAATCAACTAGCTCCCTCATGTCGAACAAATAAAATAATGTAATAGTTTGAATTGTTAAAATTAATAAAATAATTATCATAATGTAATCATTTGTCATTGATAGGATAATCATTCTTTTCTTCTTTTACTCTCATTGCGAAATGTGATGTTTGGGAAACATAGGAGATAAGACTTAGCAATGTTTGGGGACTAAGTTTTGAAATGAAAAAAATATATATATAAATTAAATTTTAGGGTAAATTTTCTATTAGTCCTTAACACTATTTGACACTATTCTCCATTCAAAACACACACCCAAAATACTATTACACTACCCGATGAAGGACCTATAGGCAATTTGGGCACTATTCAAAGGACCTATAATTAATTACCAGTAAATTTTAAACCAATTAAAATAAATAATGTTAATTAAATTTAATTTTAAATATAAAATAAAAATTTAGCCCAAGAGAGAAAGGACCAAACAAATACGGCCTTTATGTTTAGTTTCCTTTATGTTAAGCTTGATATATGGAGAAAAATAACTGAAGATACTTGATATGATCATAAGTGCCAAGATGGAAGTCCAACTGTCAAAATAAATGTCTGGTCATCCAATGGTTGATGATGAATTCATAAAGGCTCTGAAAGCTGACAAGTAAGGGTCACAAAGGAGGTCGTCGGCTCACAAAGAAGGCGGATTAGATTCTGGTTATGAAATCCTAGTATTCCTCTATGAGTTCTTTCTCTCTCCTCTATTTTTTGAGACATTAATTTGAGGATCGGAGGCTCCCCCTCCCCCCAAGCATAAGTGTTTGGATCTTTTCTCTCCATAGTTCCCTCTCTCCGCAAGGTCCAATCCCAAAAAACCGATCTCAGAAGAAAGTGTTGATCTTGGAAAGTCGAAAGAAGAAGAAGAATCGTCGATCATAGCAAATCTCTCTCTCAAAATCTCCTAAAGAATTCCAATATTCAACTATTACTCTTCCTTGTTAATCAAGATCTGCTATGATTCCTAGGAAGAACGCATCACTTCATCAACATAACCCTAATTTATTTTAAACAGAATGTTGCGATATAACCTAACCCAATTGCCACTAATCCACCTTGCTTGTCACTATGCACTCATCTTAGACTCCTATAGGGCATGCCAAGAAAGGCACCATCATCCACCTCATTTTGCACTGATTGATCTCCCCACTAAGATTAAATCAGAAGTAGTTAAGTTTGACCTCTCTTCCCCTTACTTTTCATTCTTGAGGATAAGTCCTCTTACACAGTTACACCTTAAAATGGACACACATGAAACACATGCAAGACTTCCCATAGGAACCAAATAAAAATATTATGGCAAGTGCACCCAACCATAAAACATTTGTTTTGAGATTATAAAAAAATATAATATTAACTAACAATAATTTGTTGATCAATCTCAAAACATGTTTCATAAACCAAATAAGAGTAATCAAGGTTGATTTTGATAAATGAATGTACCTAAACATCAATATAAAAAAAAAGAATAAAATGGTTTTCATTCTTATCTAATAGAGTTAATTATTAGCAAAAATAAAAAAAGAAAATGAACTAAATAAATAAATAAAGAGAAATAAAAGGCTAGCTAATTAACATGTTGTCATTCCTAATAGTGAAAGCTTACCTGTTTGTAATCCACTATAATTAGAAGGATAAGAAAACCTATAGTGGAAGTGGCACTCAAACCCTAGCTAGCAAAAAAACAAATAGTTGATAACCTCCCACATTCCTCTATATAAATTAGGGTTCTTGAAGTTGTAGTAGATTAATAACAAGATCACTAGTCTCTTATTCCAAAGAACAGATGGATCAAAAGCCACTCAACCACTTACACATTCTCCTCATCTTCCTCTTCATCTTATTAAGAAGCCCTCCCATGCATTGTCAACTTGACTACAGTTTCTATAACCTTTCTTGTCCTGGCCTCACTAGAGTAGTGAGGAATGGTGTTTGGGCAGCCATGAGGAATGAAACTAGGATTGCGGCTTCTCTTCTTCGCATGCACTTCCATGACTGTTTTGTAAATGTAAACATACATACTACTTAATTACTGCTTCTCCTTGTTGTTAACATAATATTTATGTATACATAATGTTTGACATGTTTTTAATTTCTTTGTGTTGTTGATCTGTTGTAGGGTTGTGATGGATCATTACTGCTAGATGAAACAAGTGATATGAGTAGTGAGAAAAATGCCAAGCCTAATAACAACTCAGTTAGAGGTTTTGAAGTCATAGATAAGATAAAGGCTGAAGTGGAGAAGATGTGTCCTTCTATGGTCTCTTGTGCTGATATCTTAACACTGGCTTCAAGAGATGCTGTGTATCTGGTATGTATATATATATATGTGTAGAGATTTCTTTTTTTCCTTTTTTTTTAAGTATATGTAGATGTGTTTTTATTAACTAGTTGAAGAGATGTTTTGTTTGATTTTGTTTTTTTGTTTTTTTTTAGTCTGGGGGGATGTATTGGCCAGTGGCATTGGGAAGAAGAGATGGCAGAGTGGCCAATCAGACTGCTGCTAATAATGAGATCCCTTCACCATTTGATTCTCTGGAGAAAATAAGGGATAAATTTGCAGCCAAGGGTCTTGGCATCAAGGATGTTGTTGTCCTCTCAGGTCCTCTTTTCTTTCTTTTTTTCTGCGATGTATCGGCTCTGATACCATGTTAAATAATCTAACAAAATATATATATGTATATGTTTTCGGTTCTTATACGATAGGAAACATGATACTGAATACGATACCATGTTTTATGTGTGTATTGATAGTCTATTGGTGCGATGTGATTTTTAGGTGCACATACGATAGGATTTGCACAATGCTTCACCTTCAAGAACAGGCTATTCAACTTCAACAGCTCCGGCGAGGCAGACCCGTCTCTCGACTCAACAATGCTCAAGAACCTACAAACACAATGCCCAGACAGCGATGATTCAGATCATGAGCTTGCGCCATTGGACTCTGTGACGAAGAACACTTTCGACAATGTATACTTCAAGAACCTCATGAACAATTCAGGGCTCCTACACTCAGACCAAGTTCTGATGGAAGACTCAGAGACTGCCTCAATGGTCAGTAACTACAGCAAGTACTCATTCTTGTTTTCCAAGGACTTTGGGGCATCCATGGTGAAGCTGGGTAATGTAGGAGTTCTCACAGGAGATGAGGGTGAGATAAGGACCAACTGTAGGGTTGTTAACTAGTCTTAGTCTCTCAGAACTGTTAACTAAAACCCTACATATGCTTCATTATGTAATGCATGTATGGATTATGGAAAAAGATTATGGAAAACTTGTCTCTTGTTAATCATGTTATTATTCTTGTAGTCATACATACATACATGAAGGAAGAATGATATTATTTGTATCAAATAGCTTTAAGGAATTCGCATCCTAAATAACCGATGATCACGCAAATCACGGGTATTATAAATCTAAAAATAAATAATACAAACTACCATTCATCAGTTTTTCAAATTGCATTACTCAAAAGCAAACGCTCAACTTCATTGCAAGGTCATCCCCAAGAAACATGGTTGTTGACAACCAGCAAATTTAGGGCAAAATGTCAGCAGATTAAGGTGAGTAAAACACTGAAAAGCCAATTTACATAGAATTTACAAGGGAAAGGGGTAAGCAAGTCACTAACTTGGACCTCCTAAAGAGGAGCTTCTCTGGGTTAGTTCTACATCTAGTACATGTTACACAAGGGAGGCCAGATAAAAGGTTGAATTCGACGAAATGGAAAAACAGAAACAAAGTACTCTACCACTTCCTTGAGATAAAGAACTCATAATCTGATTGTCTGTTTGCAGATCTCTGACCACCTTTCACAACCGAAGCCCGTGCCATCGCAGAAGCAGTTTGCTCGAGTGTCCTCAACCTCTCTTTCAGAATGTCGGAAGGATCTGATATGTCGGCCCCTTCAGTCTGGATTACCTGTGGTTTAAATTGCTTTGGCTGAAACCAGCACTCTCCCTGAAAGCACAGCATAGCAAATATCAAGATATTCACGGATTTCATATATAAAACTAATGACTTGTGATTGTTTGTTTCATGATAATCACCATGCTAAGTTGAAATATTCTGGAAGTTAGAGTAAGCCTTGAAACTACCAGGGAATTGCTTGCTGATTACTTGTTGTGGGTACTCTGATAATAGTTATCATCTAATCTCATATCATTACAAGGATACATGAGGAAGGATACCAGTCAGAGGCAAGTTAAACAGCAGCCTTTCGTGAGCAAAAAATTTGGTGCTTAGGATAAAGCTAGAACAAGACTATTGATGGAGAATTGCCAACATACAATCTTAGTAATGAAAAAAGCATATGCAACCCAAGCTTCCTCACAATTCACATTCAAACAATGTTATTTGTGTAAAATATCAAAGATACCAATGAGTATAACCTTGACTAAAACAATATAAATACTCATACGATGCTGAATAGAAATAATCATTATTCAAATCCTTTGCAGAAACTAAAGCTTTGACCTATTAAAATTAGGTCAAGTCACACAGCATGGTTTTTAGGGTTCCAAGTGAATGGCAAAAGATACTTCTCTTCAACATTTTAGGAAGGGCTTTCAGACACAAAGGAACATGTTACAAGTTACATCACTACCAATTCACATTACAAGTTTATAGTAACATTCTAGCATTTTAACTCTACGATTGCAATTGAGATTAACTGAAATATGTCTAAAGGGATACCTTAGTGTTGTAACTTTGCAGACCAACAACCGGAGAAACTAAAGAGGTAGCACCACCAGGTGTTTTTGATGAGGTCTTTCTATGTGTAAAATGACCAAGAGAGTGATAGGTCAGAAATGCAGCACGCAAGTTGCCATCAGGAATTCTATAGATGGGATACCAGGCAACAGAATACCTGAGCAACAAGAAAACCTGGAATAAATACAAGCCTCCTCGATTTATAACACTTGAGAACTAACATAGACAGACAGTTAAAGACCATGAAGTAAAGAGGATAAGAATTTTATAACAAACCAAGAAGCAGGATGAAGCTCATGCAGTTTCCGGCACTCCAGATGTGATGGATCACCAAAGATTTGGCAATTGGATGATTTATTACCTCTAAGCAGCTCCTTAATCCTGATTTAGATCAGAGAAAAGTCTCAACAACACAACAACAAATAGAAGAATTGTACTAACTATACTAGTCCTTCAGAGCAAATCTGAAGCTGGTAGCTTCTACATTAAATTATCTGCGGATACAAAAGAGTTGGGTGTTCAAACATCAGTTAACCATCTAAATTTAGAAGTCATCCAATATTTTTAAATTTTCAAATATAGGCCAACTGATTTAGTGTAGTATCAAAGCAGAAAAGAGGTGCTTTACAATTATTGTATAACACCTTTATATGTTCACCAATCTATGTTATGGCACCTTATGGCATATGATCTACCAGCTATAGAAATAATCTTTTGTTTACTTAAACAGCCCCATATCAATATTTTTGCTCCCCAATAACACTTATGAGACTTTAAGTGAAAGTTTTCAGTTTCAAGGGAAAAAGTAAAAGCATACTAATACTGCTGTTATTTGTTATCATTTCAAAGGTCTCCTATCAGGTGTCTTCGTTGGACATTATGTCCGGTACTACATAAATGTTCTTCAAACGCAAAGAAGAATTTACAACTAAAAAAGGAAATTCATTTAGGATATGACAAACTAAGCAAACAACTGTGAGTATGAACAGAGCAGCAGTCTAAAATGTACATCCAGTTTAGAGTTGGCACAGATATAACATTATGAGACATCAACTATGACAAGCATAATATATGACACGTCAAATAGATCAGCTTCCATATAATAAAGGCCTCACTCAGGGTGCAACAACCTCACATTAACTTGTAAAGACTCCCACTACCATCAGGAAGAAATAAATGAATACAATGCTGTCGCTGAACAAGATTCATTAGTGCTGGAGGAGAATCGTGTCAAAGACCAGTTGATGATGTTGAGCGTAGATTGAATAAGGGAGTAAGAACCAGATTTACAAATCTCAAAACCGAAGGACAGAAGGAACCATATAGCGGAAAGAATCATGAATCTCAAGCAAGATCATCCATTAGAATACATGATAAAAGAAAAGAAAATTAAAAACTTACTTTTCACTCAATGGTCTTCGCTGCTGTGGTTGGTCAGACTCAAAATATTCGAATATCAATTCTCCATCACTGAAATGAGTGCTCGTAGCTGTCTGGTTGCAGAATTTCTCTTTGGAAGAAAATGGTGATTCAGACATGAATGTATCCACATCTCTGTGAGGGCGGGGAAGAAGTTTTGAGAATATAGGAAGAGAGGCTAAAGAAGATGGGGAAGTTGATTTATGTATCTCAGATGTTTCCGTCACCTCAAGGCTTTCCTTACTTCTGCATACCGCACTATTTGACTGGCCAAATAATTGCACAGCCGAAAGATATGGTACAAAGTATGCACGGAATCCATAATGGTTATGGCCCGACCTCTTCAAGTTATTATAGGCACCTAACTTGACTTCCAATCCGTAACTACCAGGTTTTTCATACCACTGCCAGAGACTTTCCAGAGACATGCAAGGAATTTGGTGAGGACATAAAACTTCACAATGCAGCTGTTCCCGAGAACAAACCTTGCAACTTCTAATGCAATCAACTTCACCAAAAACAGGCGAGGAAAAATGAAGAAATCTCTCGAATTCAGCAACTGGACTACCATTGACAAGCTGAAAATTTTCAGATGCAGTTTGCAATTTATAGGAATCACTAACAGCCTTAACAATCACATCCAAATCAGTATTGAATCCAGAAACACATTTGTCCTTTGCTTCACTGGTTACATGGTGATCAGTAACAGAAGAAACACCAGTAGATTCTCCATCTACACAGGATGGGCAACTAAAATTGGTTGTGTGTCTGTCACCTTCAGTAAACCCAACTGAATCTATTTTAACCACAGCAGAAGCAGAACTATTATCTTGGTTATCCCCAAACACCACTGGATCTTTACTCCCAAGAGGGACCCACTTTTGAGAGAGAGGTCCAATACTGGAATTCTTCTTGATATACTCTTCCTGACAACATCCACTTTCAGATTTTGCACACTTTTTTGATTTACTATCTGAAACAAAAGAACTGGCATTTTGCATATCTCCTATCATCTTGGCACTGCTACTATCAGAACAAACTTCAGATTGTGTCACATGTAAGTCATCCCTCATTTTCAGCAATTGAGAAATCTGAGAATCCTCATCCAATGAAGAATCCATCTGATTGTTTTTGGACACTGAAGTAATCTCATCTACTGAATTGCCAATATCTTCTGGATGCTTTGCTTCATCCATGAGAATCTGGTTTTTCTGCAATTTTTCTGAGTGTTGACAATTAATTTCATCAGGAGAATTAGCGAGGAGACTCTGAATTTCAGTGTTACTAGGAGAAACCAACCCAATGTTGATGAGTTTGTTTTGGTTCACCTGTCTAGGGCTATCCAACCCTTCTTTTTGCTGAATAGGAATTATGGTATGCCTGGTGATGCTAGTCCTACATGTATGGGGACCCTTTCTTGGAGAGTGATTTATCTGCTTGGAGGCAGAACTAGGTTTCGTCTTCGTAACATCCACCGAGCCTCCACCTATGGATTTGGATGGGTGGTCACTTGAATCCACATTAGAAGCTGCTTTCATCAAATAACTTGGCATAGATGTTTCATCTAAACCAGTAGAACTGCTAAACTTTTTGCTGTTAGTCTGTTCAGAAGCCAGAGGAGTGCCAAGTAGCCCCCTTGCTTCTGATCTTCTCAACGCAAAATTAACCAGAGTAGAGTTTTCATCTGATTTCTTCGGCAAGCACTTGGCATCATTCTTTTGGACCTTCTGCCAGACACGGTAGTTATTATCCTTTCCACCCCAATTGTGTGCCTTTGAACCACCAAATTCACTTGCCCCATTCAATTTTTTAGCCATTTTTCGAGCTTGCCTGCCTCTTTTTCCTGATACAACAGGAAGGAAGTCATTGCTGCTACAGGCTTGACTGCTACATTGAACTCTTTCAGAACCACTTTGAGCATCAATAATATCATTTGACCCATCACTGCTGATTTCACATATATCCACATTCAAATTCTGAAATAAAGTGTCATTGATCCTGCAGTCTGTAACCTTACCACCTGCTGAAGAATTAAGTGCATTTTCATGCTTAATAGGAGCTTGTACCTCAATATCATCAGTACAATTTTCACTAATGTCACTCTTCCAACCATCCAGAGAAACATCAGTCATTGGAGCAATATGCTGATCCACAGAAATGCTAGAAGCAACAACATATGAACTTTTTTCTTTTAGATGCCCATCTGAAGTATTCTCATCACATATGGACAGAGGCGATTCTGGAGACTCAGTCACACCTGACCTCCTCATTAAAATGGAGTCTTCATCTGTGCTAGATTGTGTACAGCTGAAGTCTTCATCGGCAAATATCCGATGCAGAGGTAACTTATATTCTTTCATCTCAGTGTCACAAGATCTACCTTCCATTACAGTTTTTATACTATTTATACAGCCAGTAGTAGTTTCTTCACTATCATCTTTCTCCATGTTAATATCTTCAATAAGGCCAGAAGAAAATGAGTTCTCAGACAAGTTTGTCTCAGATGAATGCTCTCTGGAACAAGTTGGACTACTGTGGCCAGAGGCTTCAGAAACAGATGCACCAGATACCCCTTCCACACATTGAGTTTCCACATCAGTGGAGGCTTTCCTATGCGTATATCGTTTGGAATGTTTTCCTTTCTTTTTTCCTTTCTTTCTTGAATTCTTTTTGACTGGTTTGTTCACCTTGGAAACATCAGTGAGTAAAACATCAGAACAAACTGCACTCGAACCATCACAAACTGCACCAGGAGGATTCTCT
Source organism: Dioscorea zingiberensis (assembly GCA_026586065.1). Classification (NCBI taxonomy): domain Eukaryota; kingdom Viridiplantae; phylum Streptophyta; class Magnoliopsida; order Dioscoreales; family Dioscoreaceae; genus Dioscorea; species Dioscorea zingiberensis. Next base: position 39,228,195 of record CM048826.1, read on the forward strand.
GGAGATAGACAGTCAGCCACAGTACTTGAAGAATTTCTGACAAATTTACTTCGCTTGTTCCTCTTGCGAGATTCCCCTGAAGCTTTTGGTCTGGAGTTTTGATCTAAGAGTGACTGTACAGAACCTTTGCTTTCAGACATGTTCCGTTCTTTCTGTAGGTCAACATGAAAAATAAGAGTGGGTGGTGGAGATGAAGACTCAAGACCTCCCACATCTGAATGAGCTCCAGATTGCAAATGATATTTTTGATCAGACCCTTGCACTGGTAGAAAAAATGGGGCCAGAAAACTCAAGGGCCCATCAAGTCCAAGAGTAACCAGAGTGAAAATAATGCACCTAAGAATCAGGAAATGGAAATCCAGATCAAATCATGCGAAGAACAACTTGCTAACTGAGACTAAAAAATTAAGAGACCAAAGCAGCATTAGTAGATCCTAGGAAAAATTAAAAGCAACAATGAGGATCATATCCTCTTAATGGAGGGAGTAGGTTCCAAGTATTCTCAAAAAGTGGAACATAAATATTACGCAACATAGTAAAAGAGAGACTGCAGCTAACAATTTTTTTCTTTTTTTTTTTTCTTTCTTTTCTTTTTTTCAAACTTCCAACTGACACTTTGAAACATTAGAGAACAATTTAAAATTTATTTAAGAATTATCAAAGAAACACAATATACATTCTTATTTCCACACAGTTGTGCTTATCAATTTTTTTCACATTGTGAGATGCATGATTCATGAAATTAAGGAAATAACTTAACCAACATATTGTAGCCATAAACAACTGCATTTATCAAGCATGAGTAACTAGCTAAGAACAATTCCACACTATCACCCACCAAGAAGTACAAATGACACAATCGATACCTACTGGTATGTCATCAGACACAGCTACAAGTGTACTTGGCTCATAAATCCAATTTTTTGATACACAGGTTTACTTAATCAAAGTTATTCATGTGATCAGACAATCTTAAAAAACAATGCCTCAGAATGGAGATGGATCAAGTTCTGAAATTGTCCAGATTAGTAGAATTACCATATTATCACATGTCTAAAGTTTACTGTAAACAGCTAAAACGTCAACGGAGGCATAAATTAGCATAAAAATATGTTCAAAATTGCATATTTTTAAAGATGTGACTAGCCAAGTGCTTACACGATGTCAACAAGGTCCAGTATGTTATGGTATCCAGATGAACTATGCCAGCTACTGACACAAAGCATCCACAGAAATTTTTTTATTAAAAATAGTCTAAGTGATTAAAATCAAATCACGATGATTAATGGAATGAAATACTTACAAGAAGAACTAGTTAATAGAGGGCAGGACAACAATCTTATTCAAAACTACCTAAAGAATCAAGCCAATTGAACTACAATATTTTAAGAAAAAGTCAAAACCATAAAGATGTACCTCTGCTCAGAGTTCCTTAAGACGAGTGCAGACACCTCATGTTCCTGAAAGGTATAGAGCGATACATTATTTAAGCTTCTCATGAACATTACCTAATAATGAACAGATAATTTTCAACATTGCAGTATAGAACTAGCAGAATCCAAATGTCAAATCACCTTTAAAGATAATTTGTAATTACTGTGATCCAAAGACCTCTTAGACAGGGGGTGGTGTCTCCCATTTGCACTGTTTTCAATGCCGTTGATGATCTTCCCATGGCCACACGGCATTTTTGGTCGGGTCTGTCTATGCACAAATGAGGGATAAACAAAGCACTATGAGAAATTGCCAAGAAGGGGCCAAAAGTAAATTTGTCTCCAAATGGAAGCATCATCAACAACCAGCTTCAAATCCGCATAAAGAGCCCAAACATATAAATCCCATTTTCTACATTGTACTTCAATGATAAATTTGAAGAGATGCATTCTTGTTTTCAAGAGTGGATATGCATGGAGATTCAGATTTACATCGGACATATTCTAGATTAAAATGATAGAACAGAGGTATTGCCATAACGATGCAATGGGTTAGATGTATATTGCATGAACTTTGTTTCTTTGCCATATTTGAGAAACTAAAGAAACATAAGGGTTGAACTCCAATGCAATTATATTTTCACCAAAGACCTTCCCCCAACTCTAACAAGCATCCATAAATAATGTTCATTAACTTTTAAACTCAACATTCAAGATAATGCAATACATGCTTTGATACATTAATCTCATCACAATGTTATAATTCCAGCATATACTTGAAAGCAAAACTCGATCCAGAAAACAGGCTAATGTATATAACAAACAATGAAGATTTAAATCCAATTATGAAGTACGCATCAAACAATTTAACTCTACCAATAGGCAGGTAAACAAGACTTGGTGGGTTAAATAATAGATAGTCAACCACTTGTGAAGCATATACGAACACATCGAACATTCAGCAAACACAGTTCAGGGACTAGGTTCACTAATTATAACATTTATTAGTATATTCAAACATGCTATTGGCCAACCAGTTGCATATGCCCAGAAAAGAAAAGGCATACATACTTTTATTTAATTAATAGGAAAAAGGTATTCTTTTTCAAATTGCATTCTAAAATTTTCTTTCTTGTATGTGTGCAACTCCAGAAGCTTACACAAATAATGACAGACAATGATCCAGTGGCACGTATATGACTGGCGGTTCCTCACCAATGATGGATCTTATACTATCACCCAAAAATAATAAACCCCAAATACAATTACGAATACCATTAATTTGACCCATGTGAATTCAAACTTCATTTAGGTCTGTCTCCACCATAAGCATCAATATGATTCCATAAGATTCCTCCACCAAATTAAAATTTGCATGCTCTATCGGGCTCTATTGGGGCATATCAGCACCATACATTGGACAAATTCGGAAACAAATAGTGTCATTGCATAAGAGAAGAGATCATAAATATCGCAAGATATTCATCTAGATTGTGTCACTGATCACCTAGACAAATGGCATTCATTTCGAAACCCATGAAATTGTAGCCCAACTGACTACTATGTTCAAATAATGGATTCTGATGTTTAAATAACCGAACTACAATAAAAGAACGATTAAGTCAAAATACCAGTCAGGAACACCCACTCAATAGTGGTAAACATGAAAGAACACCCCTTTTAGAGTTGATTATTTCATCAAGAAAAGTAAATCACTTATTCAGTAACTTTCAATTTAGCACATCCCATATTTACATATTGTCACTCCAGTATTAGATGCAATTAGTGTATTGTTAACAAACTTCAACAAATGCTGACCAATGCTTCTGTTATGATCCAGAATATATACTATCTATGTAAATTCTTGTGCCGAGTCATTAGTAATAAAGAGAGAGCCAAACCAATTAAATTGTCAACTTCAAGAAGCTTGTGATTCTAACTGTTTGTCTATTTCTTCAGATATCTAACACGTGCTGTTGGTAGGTTCATAGCAATTACCACCATATTTGCTGAAACATGCACTTCAAAGAAACCAAACCACCAAATATAGGTAGCAACTTTACCTAATTTAATCTGGCAGACCAGAAATGCATTCTTCCAAATAAATGTGAGCTCAACAACATATCATAAGGTTGCATCTCTATCTGTGAAGCTTCTAACTGTTTGTCTATTTCCTCAGATATCTAACACGTGTGCTGTTGGTAGTTTCATAAAAATTACCACCATATTTGCTGAAGAATCAGCATGCTCTTCAAAGAAACCACAACAACCAAATATAAGTAGCAACTTTAACTAACCTAATCTTGCAGACCATAAATGCATTCTTCCAAATAAATGTGAGGTCAACAACATCTCATAAGGTTGCATCGCATCTCTATCTGTGAGATGATTAGTAATTCAACATAAGAGTAACAAACTTCTTGTGTCATCACATCCATACTTTAACCAGGGGCCTTGTGTATAAGAAACCACATTGTTGTGATTGGTCATACGTTCCAGCTCAAGATTAAGCTGTGAAGGACATTTAATGCAGTCACATTGGTCTTACATTTATTTACAAGATTCACAACCAAGACATAAGACATCAATGTGTTCTTCCGGGACCAAATTGAAATGCATTTCTTGAATCCACAACAATTAAATTATCAAAGATCGTAAGTGTAAATTCTCATAGAAATAACATAAACACAAGTAAAAAATTCTCAGAAGTCATTCATTCCATCATAGAAAACCAATTCATTCAAGTCAATTATATTGGAGAGAACCAAGAAAGGAGCAAGATCAAGTATTTAGAGCCAATGCAATGAATCTTAATCAACAAAATCTTATTAAAAACAAGTTAAGAAATCACCCCTTTGCATTTCTCTGCCCAATAGTGCAAGCCAGAAAAGATAACAATGATCAGCTAAAACTCACTGCTTTCAATTTTGCACCGCCTCAACAAAATTCAAGCCGGAAGCTCAAAATCCAAAAGAATGAAAATAACTCAACAACAAAGCAAAGATAATAGCATCAAATAGCATCAATCGAACTCAGTATACTTCAAAAGAACAAAAAAAAAAAAAAATCAACAACACCATCCACTACATGAAATTAAAAAAAGGATGGAACTTGTAGAAATTAAAAAAAATACAAAAACAAAGCAATTCCTTCACAGAAATGAGAGGAATAAACACAGCCATAGTTCAGAAACACATCGATCAAAAGAACAAAAAAAAAAGAAAGCAAGAAAGCAAGAAAGCAAAAGAGAAAAATGAGATTAGACTCAAAGAAATCGCATCAAAAACAAAACTTGAACAAAAAAAAAAGAAAAAAAAAATCAATGTCAAAACAGTCCGATCGCAAGGAGAAAAGAACCCAAAACATAAGGCGGAATCCACTAAGAAGAGTCAAACAAAGAAAACCAATCCTTTTTTCTCCACTAAACTTAGCAGCCGCTCCGCAACCGCAGAATCCGCTACCAAACCAAGAGATACAAACACAAACAACCATAATCGGACCGAAACATCGCTAAACAAAGCCAATACCTTGAAAATCCAGCAGATGGTTCTCCGAAACCCCCGCAAGTGCTGATCCACCTTCCAATTCCTATCAAATTCGACAGCGATCCTCCGTAAATAGCTGCCAATCCCGGCGATCTGCGAGAAAACCGAGAGACAGTGACGGGAAACCAGAGAAATGCGATTTATAGCTCCCAAGCGAAGAGCGAAAAGGACCCGTGCTCGGGGGTTGGTGCAGCGAAGACGGAGTGAGCAGGTGTTAATAGAGACTGTGGTTAATTAGTAAATAATTAATCTTTGATTAATTTTATATTAAATGAATTAATTGCCCAATTTGGCAATTTCCCCCTTTTTCCATATACACCCCTTACAAATTACTATTTATAACTAAGTCCTGATAAATCTTCAAACTCTCATGTCATTATTTGACTTGAAGACATTAAAAATTATGGTTCACATTTGGCTTTTAAATTAGTTGTTATTTTATTTTTATTTTTATTTTTATTTTTATATATTTGTAAATATCTCAAATTGTCTATTATACCTCCAAAAATAATATTGTAATTATCTGTATTAAATCTTTAAAAACCAAAAAAGAAAATAGTTGAATAAATTTATATATTAAATAACAACTAATTTTTGTTATTTTTCTCAAAATTGTAATATTTTTATTAATTTTATATTAAAATAATTAATTATTATTTTTTAAGTTTCCGGGGTATCAGAGATATACAGGAAAAGAAATAACAGGTATTCATGTTTAGTAATATGTTATAAATTGTGATATTTTCAGGGGTATATCCACAAAAAAGGCTAATCGCTATTTTGACGATCCCGAGGCATGGGGAACGGGTATGATGGCAAGAAGAGAGTTTATGATGTTTGGCGTGTTGTGTTATTAAATGAGGGTAGTTTAGGAATAACGGTGATAATTTCTGGGCCATATACGAGATTTTTGACAGAGATTGCAGGGTATCTGCCCTCTGTTCCACGAGGATATTCTTTTGGGGGGTTTTATGAAAATTTGTCAAGGAATAGGATGAGGTTTTTACATATCACCCCCTTGAAAAGGTTTAAATTAATTGAAATGTTTTAGTTTTTATATATAGTTAATTCGTTATTGGTCTCTAAAATAATGCCCTAATTATCTTAGAGTTCTTGGATGTGTTTATTTATTATTTAATGTTGTGTATGTGTTTGATTTTAAGGTCCATGAGAACAGTGTTAGGACTTATAAATAATTTTCCTTTTATATATTTATTTTTATTAAAAATAAAATAAATCACATCGATAGAATCATGTTATTAAGTAAAAGTAATATATTTTAATATAATCATGTTTGTGAAAGGACCGACACAAACTCACTACACTATTTTTACATATAATATATTTTAATAACAAAAAAATATTTTAACAACTTATTAAAACATTTTTATGGTGCTAAAAATAATAAATAATAACCATGTAATTAATTAAACCAACACTAGAATTTTCGAAGTAATGGTAAAAATAGAAAATAAAAAACTATAAGAAAATTAAAAAGCAAGGTGTATATATATATATATATATATATATATATATAGGCATGATACTATGCGGCCAATTTTATCACTGTACAAGTGCAGTTGCCTTCATTTGACCCACTTGCAAAGTGTATTGAGGAAATCCAACCGTATAGATGGAAATGACATCGAAAAATAAGCTAGCATGTCAATTTTCATATAATTTATGAACTTCTAGGGTCTTCATCTTAACGGGTGAAATTTTCAACCGATATGATTTCTATAAATTTTCACGCGTTAAGATGAAGACCCTACAAGTTCCAAAATTGTATGAAAATTGACATACTAGCTTATTTTTTGATGTTCTTTCCATCCACGGTTGGAAAATCCTTAAAACATGCTTCAAGAGCCAAAACGGGAAGTGACTTTATCGGAACAATGTTTCGGCCGACCTGATTGTATCATGCCCATATATATATATATATATATATATATAGAGAGAGAGAGAGAGAGAGAGAGAGAGAGGATCTTTTTGGTGTTTATGCACATGCACTCAATCTCCACATGGAATATTCTATGAAGCGTGAGATGGTGGTGCATAATTAATTAATTAATATATATATTATGTTGATGTAAATATCTACTCCTCCTAGGTCGGTAAAGATTGAAGTACTTCAATTGACTTTTAGAGAGAGATTGGTTGTGATAGACGACTTCTCTACTTCTTCAGCTTCGTAAGATTAACACTTTCTCCATAGATCAAGCTTTATGGATCACACCTCACCGGAAGAAAGAGAGAAGATATGTACGAGCTTCCAATGCTAAGTCAAGGATTTAAATAGGAGAAAAGAGAGAGAGAGAGAGTGCCAGAGTGGGAGAGATAGAGAGGATTTAGAGAGAGAGAGAGAGAGAGATTGTGATGCTCAAACTATTGCTCGATTTCACTTGAATCAGATACATGATACTAATTTCAAATTCCAAGTTACCTTCTTCATGAGTTGAAAACTCTTTTTTATAGTTTGGAAACCTTTAGCAGCCAGTTTGAAGACTATTAATTGTTAGCTTTCAGTGTCTTTTAGAATCTATCATTCACCATCATATGATGATTATATTGACAATTGGACTCTCATTTCGACCCTTATGATCATGCCACGCATCCTCAAATATTTTTTCCCATAACATTTTATATTTTTTTGTTTTTAATTATGGTATTAATTTGCCTACCAAGATTCATTTGTTTGGGGGATTCTAATAAATAAATAAATAAATAATAGTCTGAATAATAATTGGAGTTATAAATTACATTTGAGTTTAGGATTTTGGTTCATGTTTCGATCAATCAAAGTCACTGTATTTATGTAGTGTTAAACTATTCAAAAATTATTATTGAAAAAATCACAAACAATGATGTAAATCTCATATCTCAATGCAAACCATAATTCATAAGCTCAAGATTGAAAGATTATATACAATGAATGACACATAAGATACAAAAGAGCTGATTTCTCTTTTATTGTAGACATAATAATCTTGAAAAATATAACAATAAGATGGGATATTGTTTGTATAAGGGGGAAAAAACATAATTCCCTCTTTTGTTTATTTTCAATCTTAAGGAAGCTGAAATTTATTTGAAGAACTTTCAAAAATTAGAAAACTATTTAAATTAGCAATGAAACCCAACAACAAAATTGAGTGAATATACAATCCAAGTGGATGATGACATGGTATCATTATCACTAGTACATCTACATTAAATTAAAATAAAAATAAAAATAAATTCAAAATTTCTCTTGTTAAGAGTGCAAAATATCAAAGAAAAAGTAGCATCATCACAAACATTCGGATCAAGACTCAAATGGCAGCCTAATAGTTTGGTCATCTGATGATGGAGAATAACTTTCCAAAAGATTTCGGAAGATTATGAAAGTTGACAACTAACTGTCGCTAGCCTGGCACTCATGTTTTCGACCTAGCAGCCAGTTGTCTCCTCCCTTGACCAACGATCTTAAAACCATATAAATAGGAGCTTAACTCACAACAAAGGTAATGAGTAATTGATCAGCTAGGGAACTCCACTGATCTACAAATCCTTCTCCCCATGATCCTTGAAGGTTTGATTTATGAAAAAAGAAAAATGATGATTCTATGAGTACGAAGGAGTTTATCTAAAAAATGGTCTTCCATAATCATTGAATGAAAAATTATGTTGTTTTAGCATCAACATAATATTTTTCTCCAAATCATTGAATCTCGACCTCTCTTATCCGTTGATCTGAATTTATTTCGATCCCAAAAAGAGTAGATTTCAGCATCAATAATTTTTAATTTTTTAAAATGAAAAAAACATTTTGGGGAATATGAAAAGAAAATCATAAAACAAATTCTTAATTTAATACTCTTCTTCAAACACTCTTTTTTTTAAACTTTTTTTTGAAAGAGGAATAAAAAAAGATAAAAAAAAGGTTCTGCACAACAACTACTAAAGTTGGGAATAATGGACAAATCAAGTCATGAAAAAACACGTGTGCACAAACAAGGTGCAACATCTGTCTTGATATGATAGTCTAGTAGTACACGTACGTAATGGTGGGGCCCTCTTTTCTCTAGTCCTCTTGATAAAACAAAACAAGTGTCCATTAGTCCTTACTCTTTATTTTTTTTTCAAGATTTTTCTTTAAATTATTCGTCAATATTCACTTTTTTAAGAGTAATTTGTCAAAAAGTACGAGGAGATTAAGCCAAAAGCATGTTTGTAGAAATATTAAATTTTAACTTATTTATAAATATCCAAGATTTTAATAAATTTTTTTAATTGTCAATGTGATTTGTGGTCAGGTTTAGAATGTGGACTGGACTTTGTTGTAAAAATGGAAAATTTCATGAAAGTCATACTTAGAATTGGATTTTAATTTTTTTTCCTATGTCTGAGATCACCCAATAGCATGTATCTTCCACTTTTCATAACGCCCATCGTCAACCGTTGTTTTGGACCTCAACAATCATGCCTCACTACTTGACTCACCCACGTGTTACAACAAAAACATAGTATATTATATATATATATATATATATATATATATATATATATACACACACAAAATAAATAAATATATTTAAAACTTGAACTTTCATATATATATATATATATATATATATATATATATATATATATATAAATATATAGAGAGCGAGATTAATAATTGGTGGCCCTTCTGGGGTGGGGGCATGCAAATGTATCTCCACGTGCTTCTTGGAGTGAGTGACGTCGGTGGAAATTGTCACGTGCTTTTGCACAGGAAGCTTATTAGCATTATAATTTTCTTTTTTAAAAGATATATATATATATATATATATATATTAAATTGTCACGTGCTTTTGCACAGGAAGCTTATTAGCATTATAATTTTCTTTTTTAAAAGATATATATATATATATATATATTAAATTGTCACGTGCTTTTGCACAGGAAGCTTATTAGCATTAAAATTTTCTTTTTTTAAAAGATATATATATGTATATATATATCGGTGTCGGGTGTGGGCATAATTATTATGTTTTTGCTGGTGGGGTTTGAATGGTTGATGCAATGTGTTTTGTGGATTCTCATGTTTGTTTTGACAGTTAGACGAGTTATATTATACTGGAGTGAATATTAGATAACTATATTTATAATATATTTATAAGATAAATGTGATAGAAATAAAAATGTTTAGGTGAATAATAGTCCTAGAAGATTTGACAAAATTATAAATGAACATTTGAGAGAATATACATGTTACATCAATGTTTGGTTCAAAAAATGTGATAATTTAGTAATATAAGATAAGCAAAAGAGTAGAAATAGACTTAGAATTATATGAAGAGAGAAAGTGCCTAAGGTCTGTGCATATTAGATATAAAGCCGAATTTTATTTTTGACAGAGGGATATCGAGACAAAGAATCCATAAAACCAACCCCATCTTGTATGAGATGGAGGGTTAGTTGTTGTTTCTGAAATTTTGGGCACAATTCAAAATTATCATGAATTATATTTTGTAGAGAATTTCTCTATTTTATATTAATCTGATTTTAAAGAAAATAAGATTACTATAAATTTGGATAATGTAGATATCTCACCTCACTTCTGTTAAAGCGGCATTGGGCCAAGAAATCCATTTGACTAATTTATTAATCAAATAAGAAAAAAAATGTCATATTATTTATTATCTATTTAATAGTTTAGTCCAAAATATGTTTGGGCCTGAGCATAGAAAAATGCTACATGGCCTTGCATTTCATGAGCTGGGAAGTATTTTCAAAATGTGCTAACTAACATCATTAATTTGATTTTGTTTTTCAAAATTATCATATTAACCTTAAACCTAAAACAGTAAAACCTCAAAAACAATCAAATTCATATTCCTTAACCAATTGATGATCAACCTTGGACTAAAACAATATAATCCTTGCACTTCCAATGACAGAAATGAAGTCAAAATATTTACAAACTTGGTAAATCCAAAGCTATTTAGTGAGTAAAAATGTTTAAGCAGACATGATTCATCAAACACACCAGCCAGCATCTCTTACAGATACTAAGCTAATACAAAAGGAAAAGGAAAGGACTTTGAAACATCTCAGCCGAATACTATATATTTTCCGGATTTTAGATGAACAGGAGATAAAAACATAGAACAAACTGAAATTGGAGCAGAAGTTCAAGAGCTAAAAGATCCTACAAAACTGGGGAACCAAACAAACAGGTGAACATTTGGGATCTTATCCATCCTGTTTATGGGATTCATCAAGAAAAGTGTATGCCGACCTTGTTGAACAGGGAGAGCAGATACAAGAAGTCTACTTGTGTGAGCTTGGCAGCCCTCTTCTCCAAAAAATCCCCCTGCTTTAGAACCTCCAACACCTTTTCCTTGAAACCGGATCCTTCTCCACCAGCCATATCAACATCTTCAATGTCCATATCCTCATCGTCCTTCCCAGAATCAGTGTCCATACTCAAATCATCGACCATGTTTGCCAAAATTGCGACATCGTCTGAGGCTACCGTTTCCCCTGTTGACTCATTCTGCAAGTGCTGCAGAGCTTGCAGAGTCTTGTAGTTCTTCTCCAGCAATGAGAGTGTCCTTTTTTGTCTGAAGATTGAGCCCAAGGTCTTGTTCTTCCGGTTGAAACAGATGCGAACAAGCCCATCCCACTCTTTGAAACTAACAGGAGGAAGTGGCCTCCTTGGTTCTATTCGCACCACAGAGGAATCAACTTTTGGTGGCGGTCTGAAGTTGTTTCGCCCTACTTTGAGGAGATGTGAGATCCGTGCCAGAAGCTGAGTGTTCACTGAGAGCCGACAATACAGATTATCACCAGGGTTAGCTACCAGTCTCATGGCAAATTCTCTCTGGAACATAATCACAGCACATCTAAAGTGTGGGGTGTGGGACAATAGCTTGAAGGTGAGTGGAGATGAGATCTGGTAGGGGATGTTAGCCACGCAGATGTCGAAGTAAGGAAGATCACACTTGAGAACATCTCCTTGGATGACCTATAAGATTTTTTAGCATAGTGGATGAGAAGCCTTTAGTTAAATAAAGTTTCATGAAATCAATAACGGAAAAAAAATGTGAACAAAGAAAGTAAATGAGTTTGTAATAAACTTCTATTGTGTTTCACATTATTAAAGTGCGATTGTAAAAGTAACATTGGAATCTTGAAGATATTACCAAACACTCTAGATCAGTCATTGAAATTTTATCAGATGAAAGAAGAAACAGTTCAAATGGTAAATTGGTACAAACCACATTCCACTGGACATAAATATTACATCTAATGGCATATCAGAAAATATATAAATTGGATCTCAAATAAATGAGCTTTGCAACAAACTAATGAATAATATAGTAAATTCAAAGAGGGAAGATGCTTTAGTTTCAAAAACATAGTTGCCATAAAAAAAACTCGGATTGTCCATTTGACTTGACAAAACTAAATATTATTAGTAGAGGAAATTGCAGCCAAAGTGAAATATTTCTCCCACATAAACACTCTGTTATGAAGATGTCTGTCTTTTGATTAAAGACATACCAGACTTCTCCCATATAAACACTCCATTATATGTTGGATATAATGGCAATCCATAATTTGGCTCAAAATATTATTTTGGCAACAGGTGCAAGGTAGGGAATGATACATCCTTTACATCAAAACATCATGTGAGTCGTGGATTCCAGAAAAAAAAAAATTTCTTGCATTGTGAATATGTTGCAAAATATTAGCAATTGATGGTTGAAGGTTACAAGCATAGTTAAACCAGGTAAACCACTATCAATATCTAGCTGCTAATTAAAAGTTCTCTACCAAAAGTATAAAAGAACACACAAGAAAACCATCCAATAATTACAGTAACTGCAAGGAGATGATTAGAGAGAATGGACAGGCTCAAATACTTGGTGGTGGTACAAAGTCCTAAAGCCCAAAAGGCCATATGCACATCAAAATTCATTTCAAAATTTTCCCTAAGTTTATGACTGATATCAAAAATAGAAGGGGAGCTTTGGCACAACGGTAAAATTGTTGCCTTGTGACCTGTGATCTGGAGGTCACGGATTCGAGTTGTGAAAACAGACTTTGCTTTAAAAGCAATGTAAGGCTGCGTACAATAGACCCAAGTGGTCCGACCCTTCCCCAGGCCCTGCACAATACGGGAGCTTTGTAGCATTGGGCTTCCCTTTATGACTGATATCATTTATTCAACCATTCTAACAGAGAGAACTACGTATGGAATCAAAAACCAAGTTCTAGTCAAAGAGAGTATAAGGATTAAGGACTTCATTTTGAATGAAAAAAATCCTCTATTCTTCTCCTAGTGTGCGTTTCCACTCCTAAATTTGTAACAGTTGCATAACTGAAAAAAAAAAACTAGTGTCCTACCAACACAGGAAATCAAGTATAAGGTAATAGGGAATTTAATTTTGATGATAGGATCTGGAATATTACAATATGCATATTTTTGAAATCCTCGTCTTTCACATATGGTAGACCAAAGAAAGCACAATCCAAAAATTTATGATATCAGTTCAAGATCATGACTATCTTTAAATTAAACATAGAATACCCCAATGAATCAAAAGAACGTCTATGACAGAAATTTATAATAAAAAGCTATCTTGTGTATCACTCTTAAATACTCTTAAACACTCTACAAAACCTAGACTTAACAACAGAATTCAGGGGAGAAGAATCATCTCCAATCATGTTATTGATTTTGATTCAATATTCTAATAATAATTGCAATACCCTTTGTGTTCCATCTCCTGAAACAAGAGATGATGTCTGATCAATTTTATGAATAAAAATCATAAGTTGTCTCCAAACATAAATTTGATTGCTTACACTCAACACATCGCTCAAAAGATAAAACTTTGTCCTACTAAATTTCAGTATCCTTTGGGTTCTGCCTTATGGAACAAGAGACAAATTTTATACCAAGAATTACAGCAAAAGAATCAGAAGCAAAAGCCAGCACCTAATTGGACGCACATATATACCCTAAAAGTATCCAAACAAACACATAAACACCATAAAAAAGAAACTCCCAGTACCTTAAGACGGGAAGAGTAGGGGGTGCCCTGGAAACGCCTCTGAAGCTCGAGCACCATGCGAGGGTCAACCTCAATCGCGACGACGGACTTGGCAACCTCGAGGAGCTTCTTTGTGAGATTCCCAGTACCAGGGCCGATCTCCAGGACGACATCAGTGGGCTTGATGCCGGACTTCTGGACGATGGTGTCAACGAGCATGGGGTTCTTGAGGATGTGCTGCCCCTTCGATTTCTCGAAGGGCAGACCTCCCTGTATATGCTGCCGTGTCCCATGCTCCCTCTGCTTCCGCGCTTTCCCACCAGCCATCACCGCCGCCCTCCGGAGATTAGGGTTAGGGTTTTGGGACGGATAGAAGAAAGGCGCCGCCGGTTTCTAGCCGTCGAGCCGAGTTCGAACTCGAGGAGGAATGAGAGAGAAAAGAGTTTCGGGTTTTTATATAAAAACCGGGAAGTTTTTATAAAACCCCTCCTACTTAATGAAATTTTTATAAAGCCCCTCCTAGCTTTCAGTGTACCGTGTTTCATTGCCTCGTGATGCACACAAAAGGATCTCTCAATCCGATCGCACAATTATCTCGTGATCCGTTCCCAGATCAATCTCGATCCCACCGAACTCCAAAGACCTCACCCTATAAATAGACGGCACCCTTGCTCTTTCCCCATAGCGAAGCCCCGCGAACTAAGTCAAGAACCACGAAGAGATCTCTTGATCCCTCGATCTCCTCATCATCCCCAAATTCTAGGGTTTTCTACTGACAATGCGATCCGCGATCCTTGCCCCATAGTTTCCGATGGAGCACCTCGAGGATTTCGGGCAGAGGGTGGACCTCACCCGGCGGATCCGTGAGGTCCTGGTGAACTACCCCGAGGGCACCACCGTGCTCAAGGAGCTCATCCAGAACGCCGATGATGCCGGGGCCACCAAGGTCCGGCTCTGCCTTGATCGCCGTTCTCATGGCACCGAGTCCCTGCTGTCCGATTCTCTCGCGCAGTGGCAGGGCCCGGCGCTCCTCGCCTACAACGACGCTGTGTTCTCGGAGGATGATTTTGTCAGTATATCGCGCATTGGGGACAGTAAGAAGCAAGGTCAGGCCTGGAAAACCGGCCGATTCGGGTGAGAACTATCACTAAGCTTCTCACATGTGTTGATTTTCTCGGCATTGTCTGATGGGTTTGGTAAAATGAAGTTTTAAGGTCTTGGTATGAATTGCATCTTGTGGGCCACAAAATAGTCTAGCAAAAGTATTAGAGTTTTTGTCGAGATGGTTTGCAACCTTATTGAATTCCTCTTCTAGCAGAAATCATTGGTGGAGCTACATTAGTTGTGGTGACTGAAATCCACCACCTTGCAAACGTATTGAAGCCTTTAAAAGTTGAAGTAGGTCATTCATTCACATCAATAGTTTGCTGCTTTATTCTAGTTGTTAGTGGTTGACATAAACATATTTTAAGACTTTTATATACATCCCATGGTATTCTAACTAATGAAACAGGGGCCGACATATTGTAAAAATTTACCTTTTAAAGTGCATAAATTTGTATTTTTTTCTTACTTGTTCATTACTAATCATAGGGTGAGATGTAGTGTGGCTAGTGTCTATAGAGGCTATACTTTAGAGTTTGTTGTTGCTTTTATGCGTGAAACCTGTGTTCATTTAGTTGATTACTATCAGTTTTAATATATTCCTAACATCTTATCAAGTTAAAACATTTTTATTGATGACCTTATAAATCAGCCGTGAGAAACCTTCTTCATCAGATACAGTAATTGAAATATTATAAATTCTTCAGTATTTACCAGATATTTTTAATTCTGTGTTCCAAATTTTGCATTATTTACAACTTAATTGTACTGATCTTATCTTTATACTTTTCCTCTTTATAGGGTTGGTTTTAACTCCGTCTACCACATAACTGATCTACCATCTTTTGTGAGTGGCAAATATGTTGTTATATTTGATCCACAAGGTGCATACCTTCCAAACGTTTCTGCTGCAAATCCTGGAAAGCGTCTCAATTATGTTAGTTCGTCTGCTATATCACTTTTTAAAGATCAATTTGTGCCATATTGTGCTTTTGGATGTGACATGAAAAGTCCTTTCTGTGGAACTTTATTTCGCTTTCCTTTGAGGAGTTCCGATCAGGCAGCTGTCAGTAAGCTCTCTCGGCAGGCATACTTGGAGGATGACATTTGTTCAATGTTTAATCAACTCTACAAAGAAGCAGTTTTCACTTTGCTGTTTCTTAAAAACATAGTTTCTATAGAAATATACATATGGGAAACTGGTGTGAATGAACCACAAAAGGTTTACTCTTGGTCTATCAACTCGATAAATGAAAAAACAGTTTGGCATCGTCAGGCACTCCTGCGCTTCTCTAGTTCAGCCAAATCATCTAATTGGCAGACAGATTCGTTCTCATTAGATATTCAAAGTGAGGCAGTCTTGGGGACAACTGTGGAGAAGAGAGTGGACACTTTTTTCTTGGTTCAGGGAATGGCACCGGCATCCAGCCAAATTGGTGTTTTTGCAACTGCTGCTGCGAAACAATATGATCTTCAACTTCTGCCTTGGGCCTCTGTTGCAGCATGCATATCTGATAACTTAACTGAGGTAATGCTTTTTTGATTTATTAAGTGGCACCACTATTTAATGTATTAATGCAGTGTCTGATGTTAAAGATGCTAGTTTGAGATGGTTTGATTTTGTTTAGGTCTACTTCTGTCTACAACTTTTTTTTTTCAGCTTTACCTTTTTGAATTCTTGTGATACTATAATTGATTTTTGGTAAATATATTGAGTAATATTAGCCATTGTCCTATTTAGATCACTGGATGATCCAATAATCTTACAGTTGGAAATTTCTCATTATCCAGCTGTCATTTGGGCCCAGTTCTTATTGTGTCCTGTGGCACTATAACCTTTCATCTTGTTGAAAGCTTATGCTTTAATGATGTTATCTACCTTTCAAAATCTCGAAGCCATTATTATTATTTTTGCTTATTACTTTCTACAATTTATAGCGTCTGTCAGATCTAGTTGTTAATAACTTATACAAGCTAAATATTCAGTCGGCCTTATCTCTTCTCTGGCAAGTTGTGTGTATATCTTGTTCTCCTTTCCTTCCCCTGTCTTCTGACACTTTTTGTTTCACTTTTTTTTCTTTATTTCTATATGTCCTGCAATATTTCTAATATGAAATTGCAAATTAAATTTTAGAATGGGACAACCTCATTTGAAGAGTGGCCTTGGGGAAAGAAAATGGGAGCTAATCTTGAACAATGGATCACCAATGAACACTTAGTTTACCTATATGGCATCATGTAAAATAAATGCATATGAAGGACTCTTATTACTCGCTTAGCTTAATGTCCACTTCTTTACCTTTGAAATCAGTTTGACCATTGACACATGCAAAATAAATATTCCTATTGTTATCATCTTACGAGGTGAATCTTTAAGTCATGCACATATTGTTTTAGACCTTTGTTATGGTTAAAATACCATTGGTCTAAGAAATAAGGTTATTGGAAACATCATTGTATGTGCAGGACAAATATGCCATAAATAGCATTTGATGCTTTCAGATTTGAATATGTAAAGTTTCTACTTGCAAAATTTCTTTTTCGGAAGTGTCCTTTTGGGACATTTTCCCATTCTCTTATAATAAGATATATGACTATCCAACAACCATTAAGGAACTCACAATGGCTACATATTATTTGACTCCTCCATCATGCGATAACCATTCAACTTTATTGGAAAATAAGGCAATTTGCTATTATAGGTTAAAAGTTAAAATATGTTACTATCACTTAAGGTTAGTGGGGCGATGAATCCAGTTGTGGTAATATTGCCTTGATGTTTATCTTTTATTTTAAGTACTTGATTTAATTACCTATACTTGTATTTGTTTGCATTTGATTGAGTTCTTAGATTTGTTGTATCAAGAGTTATACATGAGATCAATGACATCATCATAAAAGGGAAATTTTCTGTTTGGAGGCTGCTTCATGAAATGTATGCAATGTCTTTGAATTTCTTATTAACTAAAAATTAAGGTAAATCAGGATCTGGGTTCATGGTTTTAAAATAAAGTTCGCATCTTTGTTTTGATAATTTCAAAATTGATTCATTTTCATCCATTTTGGACCTTTTGCTTTTGTAGTTGTTTTAGGTTTTCTGGTTATTCTAAAATAAAAATACGAACAATAACAAATGTGTGGAAAAGTAAAATAAATTTTCTTACTAATCTTTAGTATCAAAAGTTTTTTTTTCCTTAAAATTAATTTTTGATCATCTAGAATTCAAGAAAATAATATTATAGTGCTTGCTTACTAACCATGCAATAAATGAAAACACATGTGTGTAGTAAATTTTATATAATCACTTTAAATGAAATGAAAAAACTAAAAATTCTATAATAAAATGGGATGATGGTTTTCCTATCTTTAAACCTTTATTCATGTACATCTATAGTTTAATGCTCTTTTGATGCCCAATTCTGTCCTTCTTTAGACTAATGCTTGTTTGCTTATGAAATGTTTCTGCAGGATGATGTTCTCAAACAAGGGCAGGCCTTCTGCTTTCTCCCATTGCCTGTAAGAACTGGATTATCTGTGCAAGTAAATGGTTTCTTTGAAGTATCTTCCAACAGGCGCAGCATTTGGTATGGAACCGACATGGACCGGGGTGGCAAACTTCGCTCTGATTGGAATAGACTTCTACTAGAAGATATTCTTGCTCCAATTTTTAATGAATTACTTCTTGGTGTGCGCAATATCTTGGGTCCAACTAAGCTATACTATTCTTTGTGGCCAAATGGCTCATTTGAGGAACCTTGGAGCATTTTGGTGGAACAGATATACAGGATTATTTGTTTGACTCCAGTATGCCATTCCAACTCTGAAGGTGGAAAATGGATATCACCGTTAGAAGCATTTATTCACGATGAGGAGTTATGTAAGAATAATGATCTCTGTGAGGCACTAGTGTTGTTGGGTATGCCCATTGTTCATCTTCCTAAACTCCTAGTTGAAATGTTTTTCCGATATTGTACAAATTTACAGCAAAGATTGGTTAATCCTGTTACAGTACGACATTTCCTTAAAAAATGTGACACCTTGTTCGTGTTGCGCAGATCATACAAGTTAGTTCTACTTGAATATTGTCTCAGTGATCTGAACAATGTCGGTGATTATGTTGAGGGCCTTCCTTTGCTTCCTTTAGCAAATGGTGAGTTTGGAGTCTTCTCTGCAACCTCACAGGGTTTATCTTATTTTTTGTGCAATGAGATGGAGTACAATCTGCTAAGTCTAGTCCCAGATAGAATAATTGACTGCAATATCCCTACTAATTTATTTAATAGACTTTCTGAGATAGCCCGCTATGCTGAGACAAATCTTGGATTCCTTGATGGGCAAAGTTTCCTTCAGTTATTTCCCAGGTTTTTCCCTGAAGAATGGAGATGCAAAATAAAAGTTGCATGGAATCCAGAGTCTGAACTGACACAGCCTACTGAAGCGTGGTTTGTGCTTTTCTGGAAATATATTCAAGGTCAGTGCTATGATCTGTCAATGTACAGTGAGTGGCCTATACTGCCTTCTACTTCAGGGCATCTTTATAGAGCCTTAGAATCCTCAAAGCTCGTTAATGCAAAGCAGTTATCAGCTATAATGAATGAGTTTCTTCTGAAGATTGGCTGCAAGATTCTGAACCCAAAATACAGGGTTGAACATCGAGAATTATCTCTTTATGTTTATGATGGTGATGCTGCCGGTGTTTTGAACTCAATTTTTGAGACTGTTTCTTCTGATGTAAACCAACTACAGATTCTTTTTGAGGATTTTTCTATTGAGGAGAAAACTGAGCTGCATTCCTTCCTTTTTGACCCAGACTGGTACTATGGAGGCAAGATATCTGACATCCACATAAAGATGTGCAAAAGGTTACCTATTCACAGAGTCCATAGTGGAGGGCATACCGATATCTTCCTATTCTCTGATTTGCAGGTGTCCCGCAAGTATTTACCTCCTGTGGGTATACCTGACTACTTGCTTGATAATGAGTTTCTCTTTTGCACTTCTACAACTGAGGAGGCTATCTTAGTCAAGTTTTATGGAATTGAACGCATGCAAATGACTACTTTCTACAAGCAGAATATCCTAAATAGGTTAGGTGAGTTGCAACCACAGGTTCGTGATGGTGTCATGCTATCCATTCTGCAAGATCTGCCTCAATTGGCTGTAGAAGATTCTTCATTTAAAGAATATTTAAGAATCATGAAATTTGTTCCTATAACCAATGGAAGCTTAGAAAGCCCTCAGTCTCTATATGACCCTCGTGTGGAAGAACTGTATGCACTTCTGGAGGAATCAGATTACTTTCCTTGTGGCCCATTCCAAGAAGAACATATTTTGGACATGCTATTACTTTTGGGGCTTAGAACCTCAGTTTCAGCAGACACAATTATACAGAGTGCTCGACAGATTGAATCCTTGATTCGTAAGGATCAAACAAAAGCTTACTTACGTGGTAAGGTTCTTTTGTCATATCTAGAAGTTAATGCATCCAAATGGTCATATAATCCATCTAATGCTGGTCAAAGATTAGTGAGCACCATGTTTTCAAAAGTTGCAACTGCACGCAAGCGTCATGATACATCTTTGGAAGCAGATCTGCATAGATTCTGGAATGAGCTGAAAATGATATGTTGGTGCCCCGTTGTAGTTGATGCACCACATCCTGCTCTACCGTGGCCTTCTGTTTCATCTTTGGTTGCGCCACCTAAACTAGTTAGACTACAGGGTGACATGTGGCTGGTCTCTGCAAGCACACGATTACTTGCTGGTGAATGTTCATCATGTTTGTCAGTTTGCCTGGGTTGGTCTTCTCCTCCTGGAGGAAGCATCCTTGCTGCTCAACTTCTTGAGCTTGGCAAAGATAATGAGGTTGTAACTGATCAGCTGCTTCGACAAGAATTAGCCCTTGAAATGCCAAGGATATACAACTTGTTGACCAATATGATTTGTTCAGATGAAATGGATATTGTTAAAGCTGTTCTAGAGGGTTGCCGGTGGATCTGGGTGGGAGATGGGTTTGCAACTGTCAATGAAGTAGTTCTTAATGGACACCTTCATCTTGCTCCTTATATGCGTGTTATTCCTGTTGATCTGGCAGTTTTTAAGGCCTTGTTCTTGGAACTCGGTGTAAAGGAGTATTTGAGACCAGTAGACTATGCTGACATCCTTTCCAGAATGGCTATTAGGAAAGCCCTTAATCCACTTGACGGGGAAGAAATCAGAGCTGCCATATTGGTTGTGCAACATCTAGCTGAAGTTCAATTTCAAGATTTACCAACTGAAATCTATCTGCCAGACACATCTTCTAGATTGTTTCTGACAACTGATCTGGTATTTAATGATGCTCCTTGGTTATTTGATATTGGTGAATGCGCTTTTAGAGATATGCCTAATTCTTCTTTAAATTCTGCAACAACTGTCCATAAATTTGTACACAGCAACATTTCAAATGATGTTGCTGAAAGACTTGGGGTCCGCTCACTTCGTCGGCTGTTGCTAGCTGAGAGTTCTGATTCAATGAACCTGAGTTTATCAGGAGTAGCTGAAGCTTTTGGACAGCATGAGGCATTGACAACCAGGCTCAAACACATTGTTGAAATGTATGCAGATGGGCCTGGAATTCTTTTTGAGCTTGTCCAAAATGCAGAGGATGCACGGGCATCTGAAGTGGTTTTTCTTTTGGATAAAACTCATTATGGGACATCATCAATTCTTTCTCCTGAGATGGCTGAATGGCAAGGACCTGCTCTTTACTGTTACAACAATTCTATTTTTAGTTCACAGGATCTTTATGCAATCTCTCGTATTGGGCAAGACAGTAAACTTGAGAAGCCTTTCTCAATTGGTAGATTTGGGCTTGGCTTCAATTGTGTCTACCACTTCACAGATATTCCTGGTTTTGTTTCCGTGAGAACATTGTAATTTTTGATCCTCATGCCAGTTATTTGCCTGGTATTTCTCCAAGTCACCCCGGTTTGAGAATTAGATTTGTTGGAAGAAGGATCTTAGAACAGTTTCCTGATCAATTCACACCATTCTTGCACTTTGGCTGTAACTTACAGCATTCTTTTCCAGGAACCCTCTTTCGCTTTCCTCTCAGGAATGAAGTTACTGCTTCTAGAAGCCAGATTAAGAGGGAAAAATATACTCCTGTAGATGTAGAATCACTCTTTTCTAGCTTCCAGTGAAGTTGTATCTGAGGCCCTTCTTTTTTTCTTAAGTAGCATTGAAACGCATAAGCATTTTTGTGAAGGATGGATCTGGTCATGACATGCAACTAATTCACCATGTTTCCAGGAAAAATATCATTGGGCTTCCACAACAACCCGATTCACTTCATCCCATGCTCAGCTTTGTTCATGGAAACCAACAAAACAGTATGGATAGAGATCAATTTTTGGACAAATTGAGTAAAACAATGGACAATGACTTGCCATGGTATTGCCAGAAGGTTGCTGTGGTAGAGCGTAATCCTCTTAATCACAGAACACATTTTTGGGTGACAAGTGAATGTATTGGTGGTGGGCATGCAAAAAAAAAAGCTATAGCCTTAGGTAAAAGGTCTCAGAATTTTATCCCTTGGGCATCTGTTGCTGCATATTTGCACTCTATTGATACCAAGAATTCGGAAGAGTTATGTAATAGTATGAGCAAGGAAGAAGATATTGATTCCATTCAATTTCAATTACCAGTGGATTCAGAATTCAATAGGGAAGAATTTGAAGGTCGGGCCTTTTGCTTTCTTCCTCTTCCAATAAATACTCGCCTTCCAGCACATGTTAATGCTCATTTTGAATTATCTTCAAATCGAAGAGACATCTGGTTTGGTAATGACATGTCAGGGGGTGGACGAGTTCGATCTGAGTGCAATATTTGCCTTCTAGAAGATGTTATTGCTCCTGCATATGGTCATCTGCTTGCTGTTCTTGCGGAAGAAATTGGTCCGTGCAATCTATTTTTTTCTTTGTGGCCGACTGATGTAAAAATGGAACCGTGGGCAGCCATGGTGCGGAAGGTCTATTCCTCCATCATTGATCTTCAATTTCCTGTCTTATATACAAAAGCTAGAGGCGGGAAATGGATAACAACAAGACAAGCCATATTTCCAGATTTCACCTTTCCTAAGGTAACTGAACTTGAAGAAGCATTATCTGAAGCTGGTTTACCTATGGTCTCTGTCTCAAAGCAAGTTGTTGATAGATTCCTGGAGGCATGCCCATCATTGCATTTTCTAAGCCCTCAATTATTAAGGTCGTTGTTGATCCGACGCAAGCGTGAATTTAAGAGCAAAGCTGCAATTATTACTACATTGGAGTACAGCTTGAGTGACATAAATGGATCTAAACATTCTGCTAATCTGCAAGGGTTACCTTTGCTTCCTCTGGCTAATGGTCTTTTCACAACTTTCAGCAAGCAGGGAGAAGGTGACAGAATCTTTGTTGCATGCCAAAAGGAATATGATCTTCTGAAGGACTCTATTCCTCACCTTCTTTTAGACTGTTCTATTGCAGATGAAATTTTCAAAAACTTCATGACTTGGCTCATTCTGGTGAGTCAAATCTATCTCTGTTAACAAGTCATGCTCTTGCAGAACTCTTGCCTAGGATCTTGCCATCTGAATGGCAGCATGCAAAGCAGGTGTCTTGGTCACCCGGTCACTTAGGACAACCAAGTTTGGAATGGATGGGTTTGCTGTGGAGTTATTTGAAGGAATCATGCACTGATCTTTCAATATTTTTCAACTGGCCTATATTGCCTGTTGGGAATGACTTCCTCTTGCAGCTTGTTGAAAATTCGAATGTCATTAGAGATGATGGGTGGAGTGAGAACATGGTTTCACTCTTGCAAAAACTAGGGTGTTTTTTCTTGAGATCTGACCTGCCAATAGATCATCCACAGTTGACAAATTATGTACAGGATGCCACAGCAAGTGGCATTTTAAATGCTATAGGAGCAGTTGCTCATCAGGTGCAAGATACTAATAAGCTGTTTTTGAATGCGTCTAGAGGAGAGTTGCATGAACTGAGAAGTTTCATATTCCAGTCTAAGTGGTTTTCTGGTAGTCAGATAAATTCTCAGCACACTAATATCATTAGAATCCTCCCTATTTTTGAGTCTTATGGAAAGAGGGAGCTCATTCATTTGGGTAATTCCACAAAGTGGCTTAAACCAGTTGGTGTCAATGATGATCTTCTGGATGGAAATTTTATTCAGACCGAGTCTGAGAGGGAAAAGAGCATTTTAAAAGGTTACTTAGGTATATGTGAGCTTTCAAAAGCTGAATTTTACAAGGATTATGTGCTCAACCGCATGTCAGACTTCCTTTCACATTCAAGTCTTCTTTCTTCAATTCTTCTTGATGTGAAGCTTCTGGTAGAAGAGGACCCAACCATGCAAAATGCTTTGTCTGAGACATCTTTTGTTTTAACAGCCAATGGGTCTTGGCAGCACCCATCCAGGTATGCTCTCATATGCTTGCTGTATTTGTTTTTTTTACTCCAACCACTAATTCCATTTCTGAATCTATTAATGAAAGAAGCTGAACTATGCAGAGGACAGGCTCCCCTAATGTTCAATTCTGCTTGTGTTAAACATCATATTAATAGATTCAGAAATGGAATGCTTTTACAACAATACCCCTTAGCTTCTTTTTTCCAACTATGAAAGTTAATTTGGCACCTAACTAATTTGTTAAAGCATTGGCCCTTCCACTTTTTAACCAAACTTACCGCCCACACTTGAATGCTTTCAGGCATTTATTGTTGACATTACGTCATGGATAAGCTTGACTCTCGAATCATTGTGTAAATTTAAACTTGTCCTATTCTTATAATTATTTGTATTTATTTATTTTTGATAAAATAGTTATTTTTATTTGGTTTTGATGTAAATTTGCCTCTATTAATAGTCATGAAGTTAAGTACATTTTTGTTTATGACTTTTGTGCCACCTTGTGGCATTAATCAACTATGGTAGTTGTTCTCCTAGAATTCATATCACTTTTCCCACTCTAATCTAGGGCTATATGTTTTAGGCTTTATGATCCTCGTGTGCCTGGCTTACAGAATTTGCTGTACAAAGAAGTTTTCTTTCCTTGTGGCAAGTTTTTAAATGTTGAAATACTTGATACACTGGGTAGCCTTGGACTTAGAAGAACCTTGGGCTTTACTGGCTTACTTGATAGTGCCCAGTCCATTTTTATGATGCATAACTTGGGGAATATGGATGCACTCAGCTATGGCCAGAAATTACTTGCTTATATGAATGCTCTAGGGTGCAAGCTTGACAGTGAAGAAAACAGAAAAAGAACAAGTAGCATATTGTTAGAAAATGATGGTAGATCTGATGATGTGGATTTGCAATTGAAAAACCATGAATGCAGGCCTTGTGCATGTGACCAGGGCCTGGTATCTTGTCTTTCAGATTTTGCCTACGATATGCCTGAGGGGCTAATTTTGGCTGAAGATCAGAACTATAGCATGGTGTCCTGTTTCTATTTCCCCACCAATTGAAGGAATCCCATGGTTTACCTCAGATCATCACATAGCACCTCCAAATATCACAAGGCCGAAGTCTCAAATGTGGACTGTGTCATCTAAAATGCGAATATTAAATGGTGAATGCTGCTCAACTTACCTACAGTACAAACTTGGATGGATGGATCCACCTAATATGGCTGTCTTGTGCAGTCAATTAGTTGAGCTCTCCAAATCCTATGGTCAGCTTAAGTTGCTTTCCGAACAAGAGCCTCTTATATATTCTGCGGTTGAGAGGGAAATCCCACAACTTTATTCAAATTGCAGAAGTTTGTTGGTACTGATGATTTCAAAGATTTAAAAAAAGCTCTGGATGGCATTCCATGGGTGTGGGTAGGTGATAATTTTGTCTTAGCCGAAGCACTTGCTTTTGACTCACCTGTGAAATATCATCCTTACCTGTATGTTGTCCCATCAGAACTTTCAGAATTTAGAGTATTGCTTTCAGAATTGGGTGTAAAGTTAACTTTTGACACTTCGGATTACTTGCATGTTCTGCAGCACTTGCAACATGACTTGAAAGGAGAACAACTAACCGCTGAGCAGTTAAACTTTGTCCATTGTGTTCTGGAAGCTTTTTCTGAATCTTCTTCTGAGATAAATGCATCTGGCCTTGAGTTTTAAACTCGATATTGATTCCTGATTCATCTGGTGTGCTGAGGTGTGTATTGGATCTGGTTTATAATGATGCCCCATGGATGGACAATGGAAAGCTAGCTGAGAAGTATTTTGTTCACCCATGTATCAGTGATGATTTAGCAAAGAAGCTGGGTGTGCAATCTCTTTGCTGCTTGTCTTTGATTGATGAGAAATTGACAAGAGATTTACCATGCATGGATTATGCTAGGATTTGTGAATTGCTCACAATGTATGGGGACAATGACTTTTTACTGTTCGATCTTCTAGAGCTAGCTGATTGCTGCAAGGCGAAGAAAGTGAAATTAATATATGATAAAAGGGAACATCCTCGACAGTCTTTGCTCCAACATAATTTAGGTAATCAAATTGTCTCAAATGTTTAACCTGCAAGGTTATGGTAAATGCTGAGCTTATTATCCGTTACTGGTGTTCATGTTGTTATTTTCTTCAGTATGTTATCTTTTCTGATGAAACCAGCTATTCTTTAATTTGGCTTGCATTTATATGCTCTATTTCTTCTTTGAACTGTGTACAGGGGAATTTCAAGGTTCTTCCTTGACTGTTGTTTTGGAAGGGGCCACTTTGAGTATGGAAGAAATATGTGGCTTCCAGCAGTCTCCTCCATGGAAGATTCAGGGCAATGTTCTTAACTATGGTCTTGGGCTAATTAGTAGTTACTTTATATGTGATTTCCTGACCATTATTTCATCGGGTTACTTCTACATGTTTGATCCACTTGGTTTGGCTCTTGCCGCATCCTCAAGTACTGGTCCTTCAGCAAAGTCATTCTCTTTGTTAGGTATGGAACTTGAGTAATTATTCTCCCAAAATTCTTTTTTTTTCGCATGGGCCTCACATTCTAAGATCACTCCTTTTGTAGTTGGAGATAGCTGTATTTTTATATATTTATTTATTAATTATGACAACTGAAAATTAAGTTGGTAATTTTATACAAAAGTAATCATTGTATTAGAAAACACTCCCTATTCTTACCATGTATTGCTATGATTTTTGAACCTTTTCTCTCTCTGCCTCTCATGACCCTGATCTATTGCTCAAAAGCAATTTAACTTTGTGCCTTTGTCTTGGAAGTTTGAATAGGTGACTTGGCATCCATGACTACTAAGTTGCTGAGCTCGACAGTGTGGCCAAAATATGGTTGTTTGTAATGTCTCGCTTCTTTTTGAATTTAAACTTAATACACACAGTATGGTGAATTTTAATCTTTAATCCACAATATATTAATCAGTGAGAAAGTCATTGCAGGAGCTTTTCAGAAACTAATAAAATTTACAGTACATTTACTAAATTGAAATCAGATGTTATCTTAATTGTGTTATGGAATTTTATAACTTTTATGTTGGTATTTGATACTTACAATTAATGCTTTACAGGTACTGATTTGACTCAGAGATTTCGCGATCAATTTATTCCAATGCTCATTGACAAAGAAACTCAGTTGGCCTCATCTGATTCCACAATAATACGTATGCCTTTATCATCAAAACTCATGAATGAACTTGAGACTGGTTGTGATAGAGTGAGGAAGATCTTTGACCGATTCATTCATCAAGCATCTTCGACACTTCTGTTCTTGAAGTCTGTTTTACAGGTATGCTTGTTGGTACTTCCCTAATTTAGTAATTTAGTAAATAATATGTTTCCATGGAATAGCCTGGGCTAGATCTCTCTCTTAAATTCTTACATTTGTACCATAGTTTCTTTTGCTTCTGTTGACCATCTTACCTAACTTATTTAATTTTGACTATGGTTCCTATTTGTTGAAAAAATAGATGTGTTCATCTTTGGTTTGTCCTTATGTGCTTCAAATTTGAGATTTTTCATTTGCTTGACCATCACAGATGAGAATAAGTTAGTGAAGAACATAACTGACTAGATAGTTGATTTGTGATCTGTACACAGATAAAAACACAGATAAAAATGCATTTACTTTATTCAGAAAAGTGCTTGCCCTGTACAGAACAGTAATCCAGTTCCTACTCTATATCCATTATTGATCTTCAGGATTAAGGTCCTGTTCTCCCGCAAGAACATAATTTGATTTTTAACTATTTGAAATAGCTAAAAGTTTTGGGGAAGAGAAATCTATAAAGTGAATATGAGTCTTACCCAATCTAGACAAATTTGATTGACCTTAAAATTATAGAACTGTTTCCAGGGGGTCAACTATCATCTTAATTATTTTCCACTTCTCATACAGACCAAGCTTCTTTAGTTCAACCCTTGCTCTGTATTGCCTGAATTTAGGAATATTAAATTGACATTTGAATACAAAGAAATTTCTTCAATCTGTATTTCATTTTGTAAATTCGAAGCATTGAAGGTTACAATTGATTCTGCTTTAATTAATGTCTCATCATCTATTATTGATATATTTTTTCATTCCTTTTAGATTTACTATAATATTTCTTTGGTAAACCTATTTGCCTAATTTTCTGTGAGTTCTCCAAATTCTAGCAAAAATTTTATGTTCTTTTCAGGTATCCATATTGTCATGGGAAAAGGGAAACTTGCAGCCTTCCTTGGATTTTTCTGTTTCTATTGACCCATCATTAGCTATTATGAGGAACCCTTTTTCAGAAAAGAAATGGAGAAAGTTTCAGATAGCAAGGCTATTCAGCAGTTCTTGTGCAGCAATCAAGATGCATGTCATTGACATTCATGTTTGCCACAGTGGAAGCAATACCGTGGATAAATGGTTGGTTGTGCTTTGCTTGGGATCCGGACAAACAAGAAATATGGCCCTGGATAAGTATGGATTCTGTGTCCTATTAACACTGAAGTTAACATATACTTCTCTCTTGATTTTGCATGCACATTTAATTGCTTTTGTTTGAGGTGAAATAGTGCGGAATCTTGAAATCATAATTCTTCGTGATCTGCTATAATTCAATGATGATCCTGAAGTTAGGATGTATAATGAATCCTGACCCACCCTAATCATTTTAGGTTATACATTTCTCCTTCAAACGACAATTTGGCACGTGGATACTGCTGCCAGGCCTACAGCAGGTGTTAGAATAAGATAGCTTCAACTCTTCTGTATTTAATCCAGCAAGATGATCCACTATAGATAGGATAGGATATGAATTACCAATTAAAGTTGCTGTATGCTCATCCTCTGTATATGAAGCAGAAGCAAGGCTTCTTAGGATGTGATTTGCTGCAATTAATTTGGACTACCATCCTTCTATATAAGTTTGCTTTTGAGCAGTATAAATTGGATTCTAGTGATCATGTTTGCAAACTTTTGTAGTCTTATATTATTAATCTCAGTCTTAAGTATTTTAACAGTACAAACATGGATCAAACATCTAAGTCATGGACACCATTTCTTAGGTGCATGGCATTTTGAGTTGCTTTTAATTTACTAGTTCCCATACTACAGACATTTAAATCTTTAGTCTAGAATCCTACTGGTTCCCTTTTGCTGAAACCACTGGGAATGACAAGAATTCAGGGTACTGAACTTTACAATCCCTTTTTACTGGACAACTGTGGAACCTTCAACCTATTGTTCTGTCCATGTGTTACCAATTTGTGTTAAAGTTTATTGTTTCTGTGCATAGATAGTGTTTATAGTATACGTGCTAGTGAATTATTTACCCACTTTCAGGCTTGCTTTGACACAACTTAGAGCCTCATCTCACTTTTTCATTTCAGGCAGTATCTTGCTTACAACTTGACTCCAGTTGCTGGAATTGCGGCTCGCATATCTCAAAATGGACAGCCAATGAGTGCACATCTTTCCAGCTGTATGCTATCACCTCTCCCTTTATATGGAAATATAAGCATGCCAGTCACTGTTCTTGGATGCTTTCTTGTATGCCACAGGGGTGGGCGCTATCTTTTCAGTCATCCACATACTGTGGGTTTTCAGGGACCACAAACTCATTCCAGGAATCAGTTAATCGAGTCATGGAATAATGAATTGTTATTATGTGTTCGTGATTCATATATTGAGATGATTATGGAATTTCAAAAGCTCAAAAAAGATCCTTTGACATCGAGCATTGAGTCAAGTTCATCTCGTCTTGTGAGTTATATTTTACGGGCTTATGGGGACCAAATTTATTCTTTTTGGCCCAGATCTAAGAAGAGATCACCATTTCCTGTTCGACTTGATGATTCAGGTCATGATTCAAATTCAGTTAAAGCAACTGAATCAGATTGGGAATCTTTAGTTGAACAAGTAATAAGGCCATTCTATGCGCGGCTTGTTGATCTTCCTGTCTGGCAGCTTTATTCTGGAAATGTTGTCAGGGCTGATGAAGGCATGTTTCTTTCTCAACCAGGGAATGGAGAAGACAATGACTTTCCACCTGCTGAGGTTTGCAACTTCATCAAGGAACATTATCCTGTTTTTGCTGTGCCTTCTGAATTGGTTAGTGAAATTCAGGCTGTGGGAGTTAAAGTGAGGGAAATCAAGCCTAAGATGGTTCGGGATCTGCTCAAAGTTTCTACTTCTGTTTTACTTCGATTTGTTGACGCATATGTAGATGTTCTTGATTATTGCTTATCGGATATTCACCTTCATCGCTCATTGGAACATTTAAGAATTGGTTCATTGGGAGAGGCCAGCACTTCATATGCTGCAGAGAGTATGCAGGTTGGAAATTTAAGTTCATCTATAACATTGGCGACATCCTCAGGTTCAAACACAAGGAGATCTAATCATAATGTTGCACAGAACATAGCAAATTCTAGGGGTGATGCGCTTGACATGGTATCAAACTTGGGCAGGACGTTATATGATTTTGGCCGCGGAGTTGTTGAGGATATAAGCATGGCGGGAAGCCTACAAACCCAGAATACTGCTGGGGGAGGTAGCACCAACAATGCTGACCAGTTGATTTCATTCATGGCTGCTGAGCTCAAGGGTGTGCCAGTTCCAACTGCAACAAAGGGCCTTGTAAGGCTAGGGACAACTGAACTTTGGATTGGGAGTAAGGAGCAGCAAGCATTGATGCATCCACTCGCAGAAAAATTTATTCACCCACGGTGCTTAGATAAGCCAATTTTGACTGAGCTATTCTCCAACCAAACTCTTCAAAAATTGTTAAAACTGAGAAATTTCTCCCCTCATCTTTTGACTAGCCATCTCAAATTTCTTTTTAGTGAACGTTGGGTGAGCCATGTCATGAACTATAAGCTGACGCCTTGGGTTTCATGGGACAACAGTCCAGAGTTAAGAAGTGATGGACCTGATCCAGAATGGATACGACTCTTCTGGAGAACTTTTTGGGCTTTGGAGGGTGAACTTGCACTTATATCTGATTGGCCTTTAATTCCAGCTTTTTTAAATGGGCCGGTACTGTGTCGGGTAAAACAATATCAGCTGGTATTTTGTCCCCCGATTACTGATCGAACCATTAATAATGGAGTTTCTAACTTGAACTATGAAGGATCTGAGATGCTAGATTCTTCTCCAAATGGCATTAGTCAGTCTGAGGAAGTGAAGTTATACCACAGTGAATTTGAGTTGATGAAATCGAGATATCCTTGGTTACTGCACTTGTTAAATCAATTTAATGTGCCTATATATGATGTATTGTTTTTGGACCTTGGTGCCTTTTGCAATATTTTTCCTGCACCCAGTCGATCACTTGGGCAGGTTGTTGTGTCCAAACTGCTTGCTAGCAAACATAATGGCTATCTTACTGAGCCTAAAAATTTATCAAATGAAGATCGTGATAGATTGTTTGGTCTGTTTGTGTCAGACTTTAGACCATCTACTTCGTATGTGTACAAAAGAGAAGAACTTGATTTTCTCAGAGAACTGCCTATATATAAAACGGTTTTGGGAACATATACACGATTGCGTGGCCCTGAACAGTGTATTGTTTCTCCAGCTACGTTTTTTCATCCTAGTGATGAGCGGTGTCTCTCAAATTCAGCAGATGCAGGCCCATTTTTCCATGCTCTTGGAGTTAAAGAGTTGAATGATCAGGAAGTTTTTTTAAAATTTGCATTGCCTGGATTTGAAGGAAAAGGTCCAGAAGAACAAGAAAGAATTTTATCTTATCTATATACAAATTGGAAGGATCTCCAATCAGATTCTAATATAGTGAACAGTTTGAAGGAGACTCGCTTTGTGTCTAGTGCAAATGAACAGTGCAAGGACTTGTTTAAACCAGGAGACCTGCTTGATCCCTTCGATTCTTTACTGGCATCAGTGTTCTCTGGAGAGCGTAACAAGTTTCCTGGGGAGAGGTATATGGCAGATGGCTGGCTTCATATACTGAGGAAAACAGGGTTAAGAACATCCTCTCAAGCAGATGTGATAGTTGAATGTGCAAAAAAACTGGAGATTCTTGGAAGTCAAGCCATGACACATGCAGAAGATCCTGATGATTTTGAGGCAGAATTTTCTGGTGCCTGCAATGAAATTTCTTTTGAGTTATGGTCCTTGGCCGGATCTGTTGTGGATTGTTTATTTGCAAACTTTGCGACTTTATATGACAATAGTTTCTGTGAGATGATTGGTAAGATTGCATTTATACCTGCTGAGAAAGGCTTTCCAAGTATTGGTGGTAAAAGAGGTGGGAAGAGGGTACTTGCTCCTTATAGGGAAGCAATCTTGTTGAAGGATTGGCCTCTTGCCTGGAGCATTGCTCCCATTCTTGTCAAACAAAAGATCATCCCTCCTGAATACTCTTGGGGTGCTTTCCATCTCAGGAGCCCTCCTGCCTTTTCTACTGTTTTGAAGCACTTACAGGTAGTAAATATGTGTATGTTTGTTATGTTTTTATTATTGTTGTTGTAGTTGTTATAGTTGTTGTTGTTGTCATTATCATTATCATTTTTGTTGTTGTTTATTATTTTTCTTGGCGCACCATAAGTAGATTGAAACATCAATTATCTCCTTTGTAAAGAGTTAACAACTGGATCAATGAACTAGATATGGAAACAGGAGTGTGGATGAGGAACCTGATGAAACTCAGTTCATAATGAGTGTTCTATTTTTAAATCTCCTCCAGGTTGTTGGAAGAAATAATGGTGAAGATACCCTTGCACACTGGCCGACTACATCAGGCATGATGACAGTTGAGGGTGCTTGTGTTGAAATCTTCAAGTACCTAGAAAAAGTTTGGGGAACACTATCTTCTTCAGGTCAGTATAAGTATAGTACTTCTTTCTAAGTTTAATTTGATGTTGCTTACCACCTAGTGTCATTTACTATAAGAGATGATCAGATTTTGTTTAGTTGCACCAATGGGTATTTTTGGTGTTATCTCAAGTCACTGAGTGGTTTTACAGTTCTTCATTAAGAATGAACTGAAAGTAAAAAAATCAGCATACTAGTTTTTCTCACCATTTTTTGCATAACTCGTGCAATTCTCACAAGCTTTTCAGCTCTGTATTGATCTGTCAGTGAACTAAAACTGATATTTCTTTTTTTATTTTTATTTTTTATTTTTAATAACCATGTTAAGTTTCTATTTGCTTACATATCCCTCCAAAATTCCAATTTTTGCATATATGTCCCATGGCTACATCAACCATTTAATAATTGATGGAAAGGTATAATTGATTAACTAAGTCGTCTGTGACCTTGCTGAAGAATTAGAAAGTTGAATTTTATGGATTTATATCATGGAATAAGTTTGATTAAAAATGACACTTCTATCTTTGCATGAAGCCTTGTCCCTAACCTATGAGAAAGCTTTTATTTAAAATCGGTTCTTAAGTGCAAGTTAGTGTTATTGAAGATCAGAGAATCGACCCTTGGGAGCTCAATTGGCTACCCTTTTTTAATTCATCCGGACAGAAAAGCTACTTTGCTCTATATGTATGAAGTCATTTATGTATATATGAGGTTCTTCCTTTTTGGCAGATATAATAGACTTGCAGAGACTGGCATTTGTGCCAGTTGCAAATGGCACTCGCTTGGCAACCGGAAAATCTCTCTTTGTGCGTCTAACTGTTAACCTCTCACCATTTGCATTTGAGCTGCCTGCCCTGTATCTGCCATTTGTGAGGATCCTAAAGGAAATGGGGATGCAAGAGAATCTTTCCATCATGTATGCAAGGGATTTTCTTTCAACTATCCAAAAATCGTGTGGTTATCAGCGTCTAAATCCAAATGAATTTCGTGCTGTTATGGAAATTTTGAACTTCATTTGTGATGGAGGTAGTCAGAAAGGATTGGTCGGAACAGAATGGGTGTGTGATGCAATAGTACCTGATGATGGCTGCAGGCTTGTCCTTGCAAGGTCATGTGTATATATGGATTCTTATGGATACCATTTTATTGGTAATATAGATACTTCCAGGTTAAGATTTGTGCATCCAGAGCTTGCAGAAAATATATGTGTGGCCTTGGGAATCAGAAAGCTCTCTGATGTCATTGTTGAGGTATGCTATCTTAGCTCTTGGCTCTCATTCTTGTTGTACATTAGGTTTCTTTATAAGCATCACCCCAAGTCCTTTTTTTTGAACATTTTCTTCACTCTTCACAGCAATTAGATGAAAGGGTGCAATTAGAGGTTGTGGATCAGATTGCGTCTGTCCCATTGGATAAAATAAAAGATAAGTTGCTGAGCAAATCATTTCAAGATGCTGTATGGATCTTGATCAATAGCATAACCAATCACTTCCCTTCATTTGATGGCCTAAATTTATGGCAGATACAAAGTTCACTTGGGCACATGGCGGAGAAATTGCAATTTGTTAGATGCCTCCACACTCGCTATCTTTTGCTTCCAAAGTACGTGGATATTACAAGAATAACAAAAGGTTCCATTATTCAAGAATGGGAAGGAAGTGTTGGGCACAGAGTTGTTCACTTTGTGGACAAAACACACAGCCATATTTTGGTTGCAGATCCTCCTAGTTGTATGTCTCTATATGATGTTATTGCTGTTGTTGTGAGTCAGGTCCTCGGTGCACCAGCAGTATTACCTATCGGGCCACTTTTTTCATGCCCTGAAAATTCAGAGAAGGCACTTCTGGTTGTACTTAATCTAGGGTCTGAAGGAGGAGTTGCAAAATGTTTAGGAAGGAATAAACATTTAGTGGGAGAGGAATTATTACCTCAGGATGCTCTTCAGGTGCAATTCCTTCCTTTACGGCCTGTCTACAGTGGAGAACTAGTGGCATGGAAGACATCGAAAAATGGGGAGAAACTTAGGTATGGTAGAGTCTTAGAAGATGCGAGGCCATCAGCTGGTCAGGCACTTTACAGGTTTCCGGTGGAAATTGCACCCGGAGAGAATCAAGTGTTGCTTTCTTCTCAAGTTTTCTCATTTAGAAGTGTTTCAACAGCAGAATTGGCTTCCCAAGCATCCTTGCCGGAAAGAAGTGAGAGCAAGGCTGAAAATATAGTGCTGCATAGCCAGACGACATCTGAGGATCGTGGCAAAGGAAAAATAGTCGCCAAGGTTAGTTTGTCTTTACTTTGCAAGTTCTAATTTCTTCTGGTCTTCTTTGTCTATTGCCGAAAGTTTTTACTTGCAACAGAATGCCCAAGAGCTGCAGTATGGCAGAGTATCTGCTTCTGAACTAGTACAAGCAGTTCAAGAGATGCTTTCATCTGCTGGAATTAATATGGATGCTGAGAAGCAGTCGCTAATACAGACTACTCTTGCTTTGCAAGAAGAGCTCAAAGATTCTCGGGTGGCGCTTTTGGTGGAGCAGGTTTGTTCCTCTGCCTGTGGCTTTTATAAGATTAATATTGTCACATATCTAATTGGTTGTATGTGCATTGTCCTAGTTTCTAGCAAGCATGGGTTTTTATGTGAAATTTATTGGTTGTATATCATACCAAAATTGAAAATCTGTTATGTTCAATCAAATATATTGTATATATTGGGTTATGGTTATGCAACATGATCATATATCTTTCCCATGTCATAACAATAATTTTGGCAGGTTGAGGTTTGACTCAGGCAATAATTTCTAATAGTTCTGTACATTATGTTTTTATTTGCAACTTGGATATCTAGGTATGCTTGCATCATAGCAGTATTGTAGTGTCATCAAGATGCATTGAAGAATAAACATTTAAAGTTAAGAGTCAACATGGAGCTTGTTTGGTGTTAGATGGACACCCTAGGTGAATGATCTATCTGCCTCGGCTCAAGGTAGCCAAAGCTTATAACAGATGGAAATTTTTCTTGTTTCTTTAATTAATTTTGGAAAATCATGCTCCGTTCTGTGCAATTGGATCAAATATTAATTCTGATTGAACAATATGGTTTAGTTAAACACCTCTTGTGAAGTGCATGTATAAGATCATTTAGTACTACTAACTATAAATAGATGGGAATCAATTAAGACAGACCTAGAGGGATAAAAATCAGCTTAAGGCTGCAATTTGATTATGACCGTGGTGGAAAGTCATGACATCTTATTTACAGGTCAAAAGCCATTTCATACTGAAATTTACAAATCTGAAGTCAGTTGAACTGGCTATGTAGGCTACTTCCTATGTTCCTCCCCCCCGCCCCATATTTTTTTTTTCGTTTTAAAGTCATATTAGGTAATAACTTTCACAAGAAAAGTTGGCTACCACACTCTCTCTCATAAGGAGGAGAGGTCGATGGATTAAAGCATGACTGAAGGATGCTTGGATTGTTGAGATTCCACCTCTCATGGTTCTTTGTTGTATTTTCAAGTTATGGTTTTGTGCTTTAGTAGATAATAAAATGTACTCTATGGGAAAGATATCCACTTTGACAGCACGAAAGAGTAATGGATAATTTCTTTATTTACTGTTAATATTGTGAACATGATTGAAAAGAATGTTCAGTAATTCACCAGTTTCTAACTTCATTTATATTTTAATTCCATAATGTCTTGCAGGAAAAGGCTGATGTTTCATCCAAAGAAGCTGATGCAGCCAAGGCCGCATGGACATGCCGGATCTGTCTTGGCACAGAGGTGAATGTTACAATTGTACCTTGTGGCCACGTTTTGTGCCACAGATGCTCGTCTGCTGTTTCTCGTTGCCCATTTTGCCGCTCCCAGGTCTCTAAAATCATGAAAATATTCCGTCCATGAGTTGTGTCATCTCCATTACCACTCACAAGGTACTTTCAACTTTCGACCTTGCAATTAGAAGTTATCTGCTTGAGATGGCTGTTTAAATTATTTGCTCTGCACAAGATGCACCTTGCAATTAGAAGTTGTCTGCTTGAGATGGCGGTTTAAATTATTTGCTCTGCACAAGATGCGTATTCTGTACACTAGATATTTCGCCAGATGATTCCTGGCGAAATTTTTCTTATTGAAGATTGTTGTACAGTAAGAAACTCAATACTGTGAATAGAATTTCAAATGAAAAATCCTCTTGTATAGTTTCTGTAGCTCAATATAATGAAAAAGATTCCATTTTCAGCAGGATGTGGGGCTTCTAAATGTTACTAATAACATTTCGGAATAAAAGCATCACTTCATTGTGTTATTAGCCAGGTAAATAAATACTGTCCCAAGGAGAACTTGAAGAGTGAGAATGCATTTCATTCATATCTTAGTTCAGTATTTGTTTCATTCACCAATTTATGAAACTAAACTCAAGGATCCCAAAACAACTATCAAAATTTAATAAAGTATGTTAAAAAAACAACT
This sequence comes from Dioscorea zingiberensis, assembly GCA_026586065.1. Taxonomy (NCBI): domain Eukaryota; kingdom Viridiplantae; phylum Streptophyta; class Magnoliopsida; order Dioscoreales; family Dioscoreaceae; genus Dioscorea; species Dioscorea zingiberensis. Next base: position 39,266,069 of record CM048826.1, read on the forward strand.
TTTCAATAACAGTTCAAACATCAAGCATTTCATAATTTGTGGGATATTCACACAAATATGGTTTTTATACAAAAAAGTGGAACAATTATTCATTTTTATAGACATACGGAAATGGTCAAATATTACAAATAAACAACTATACTGCTGGTAGTATATATAGATATGTATTTCTAAACACGGTTCACCGAAAAGACTCGCAAAACACCTTGATCCACACTGGCTTACAACACTGCCTCTCTCGCTGACCGCTCTTAACCCATGCAACGAATAGGTACATTTCCCACCCAACCTCTATTATACAATATATAGGCATATTGCACCCATCGGAAGAGTACTCTGCTGGTAGGTTCTATGAGGACTGCACGTAAGGCCACAAATGAAATCCTTGCAAACCAGCATATCACAGGGTTGTATCTGAGATGGCATATATATATATGGGAGTCCAGTGGTGCACCACCATCTTCATTTACAGTTCCTTCTGACGCATTTCGAAAGCAGGTGGAGATGAATGGAGGTGTTGCAAAGGATCTGGACTATGACTTCATTTGCCTGTTCCTCTCGGGGCCATACATTGATCTCTACAGAGCTATAGACTTGAGGTGTGAAGACTGAAGGACTACTCTTGGAGGCATCATGGCTTCTGGCCATCGGACTCCGTCCAGCTGCACGAGCTATTGGATATAGACAAGCAATGGAGTACTTACTGAGTTGCAGTGCTGAAGGATTCTTCGACTTCCTCTTTGAGTTCCAGAGAGCATTGAGGAATTTCGCCAAGTGCTAAATGACCTGACTTCAGAATGAAGCAATTTAGGTGTAATACCCAATTTAATCTCTCTATTATACCGATTTGTGACTTCAGATCCCCTATTATAATTTGAGCCTGGGTCCCTCTACTTTCGTAATTGAGAACTATCAATCCCTCATTTTGTCAATTTTAAGAGCTAAACATGCCTTTATGTTTTCAGGGACTGACATTTCTAAATTATAAATATATAGGGATAAAAAAAACTCAAATTATAATAGAGGGACCTAAAGTCACAAATCAGTATAATAGATAGACTAAATTGGGTATTACACTAGCAATTTATCACTGGTTGGATGCAACAAGGCTGATGAAGTAATTGATTTTGTTTGCGATATTTATCATGAAGAGACTGGAGTATTCTGGAATGGGTCTGGAGAACAGTGTCAACTTGATGGACTCGGTCACTGGGAATTCAACTTTGAGTGATACTTGATGTTAAAAAACTGCGGATCTTGCTTTTTTCCTTGCAAAACTAAAGAAATGATCAGCCTCATGGAGAACAATACACATGAAGTTCAATACTAACCACAAAGTTCTCTAAATGTTCATCAACGAAAACAACAGGAGCCCCCAACTGCTGAAGCAGCTGAACATATATAATAACTGATTAGTGGCAAAATAAGAAAACTCAAACAAATGGTAGCCATCAATTACAAGCAGGGGAAGATCAATGCCGCAACAGCCTGACTCTGAGACAACAATTTACACACGGAGAATCATCAGTAACATATGTAGAAACTTAAATGAATAACTTATAAAAATTTTCAATGACCTTTTATACCCTAACCCTTTTTAAGGTTGGTACTATAAAACAAACAAAACAAGTTCAGAGCCTGACCTGCAATACCAATCATTCTTGGTCGGTAATAAACTGTATTGTTAAAAGAAATTTACTGTCCTGTACAAATCAATGAATATTGGTTAAGATTAACCATTTGATTTACAAGAATGACAACTGTGTACATCTGTAATTGAGAAGCTCTAAACATCAACACATTCGGTGATTTACAAGTTTTAAGTTCTAGTGTTCTGCTTACCAGAAAAAAGGAGCTTTTCCTGTCAATGTTGCACGCCAGAATACCTAAATTGTAGTGCTCTGCCCAGTGAAAAAATTCTCATGCCTTATCAGAAATTTGAAAATGTGATTGCATGATCCAAATATGAATGAGCTCACCAACTTGACACTCAATTAGCTTGTTTTGTTCTCTCTCTGTGAAGTGTAGTGAGTAGAAGTACTTCCAAAATGAAATGGAAATAGGACCAATGGCTCATTACATGTACGGCCAACTTTCCACCTGTGCATGGTCCTGAAAGACAATGAAACAGAACAAAAGTTCAGATTTGCTTCAACTGTTACAGTATTCATGATATGATCATGAAGATCAAGATGGAAACTAAATTACATTAGAATGAGAATATTAGGTAAATCTACATTCAAAAAATCAGGAAAAGGTAAAGAAGAAAAATGTATTTTTGGACATAAAAAATCAAAAAATGACCACCAACACCATCAATAATTTCATAAAACGTAAGTAAATCAGAATGTTGAAGACGAACTTACAAGCTTAGCCCAGTCCGTGCAGTTATCAATGTGCACTCATGCAGTTTGTACCTATTTAAAATTTGAACAAATTAGAGATTTTAAAGTTGGTTTGTAGCCCTAAATAAGAACATTAAGTGAATTTCTTATTGTTTCTACTACACATGAATTTCATGAGTGGACACCACTATACATGTGCTTCGGTGCAAAAGAGTCGCATAAGATTTAACCAGAACAATCACATGAAGATTCAAAATTCAAGAATATTTAGAATGATAAAGAAGTTTTAATTTTATAAAAATAAGATAAAGATAAAGAAGATATAACGCTGTAGAAAGATAAGTAAAAAAAAAAATAGACAGAAATTTAAATTTTAGCTTAGAGTCTAAAACATTAGCAAAGAGAAAAAAAAAAAAAAAAAACAAACCTTTTTCTCTAACCTATCAAAGTAGAATCATGGTTAGTCATCTCCAGATCCATGTCACGGAAGAAAATGTGTCCTACATAGATTTTCCTGCTAGTGTATTAGGGTAACACTAGAATCTCTACAAGAAACAATGACGACACTTGCTTCCTTAAAAACAGTCCTACACCAAAGTGCTCTTTCATTTAAAATTTGACCTTTCTATTAGAAAATAGAAACATATCTAAGATCAGACTATTGAAACATAATAATCACAGGTTAAATGACACAAGTGAAGAAGATGAAAAAGCAATAATAATGCCTAAACCATTTATAAAAACTTTTAGTCCAAAATTTATGTGCTTCATTTAGTGAACGAATCATTCAATACTAAGGCATATACGTAGTGGGACTCTGTAATGGTGTCCAAGATAATACAGTGTCATAACTCATTGCTGAGGTTGCTGGCAAAAAAATAAAAAATAAAACATAAAAATAAATAAATAAATTCAGCAGGCTTCATATACATACAGCTATTTATATGAATTCTATTATCTTTGTTTTATAAGGATTGCAGCACACGAACAGGTAGTAAACCTTATATGTGACAAATAAAACAGATTTGATGAGTCTGGATTTCATATTATAAAACCAATGATGGACAGCAGGAGAGCAGCTTTCCTCTTTTGGAATTAGCAATCAAGTTAATATAGAGCTCTTGATCCTTTCCTCCCTCCCCAACCCCTTTCAAAGTCTCACGTGTTAACTACTTCGTAGGAAGTGGCATTTGTATTCATTTGATGCTCTTCATTGATCCTATATATGCTAGAATGACTGATAATTTGCCTTAGATTCATGTTGGCAGAAAGTCATCACAATCACAGTTATTGAACTGATTACCAACTGAAAGATAATTAAAATCTGTCATTCCAAAACTAAAGAGTGAGTAAACCAATGATAGCTCCAGATGGTTTGCTGCCAGTAACCAAATATTTTCAGGGAGCTACACAGATACTGATGTCACAGTAAAAAGTAATTGATGGTTTCTTCTGACAATAAGTCTACCAATGAATGAATACCTAGGTAAATGAAAACTTTCTGAGCTGGGGTAAATGAAAACTTTCTGAGATGAGGTAAACACATTTTGCCCTATCAGTATGGAGAAAACAATGCATGTGAGGCAATAAAGTACCAAAGAGTCTAACAGTTGCAGCGCTGAAGGATTCTTCAACTTCCTCTCTGACTTCCGCATAGCATCAAGGAATTTTGGAAAGCATCAAATGACCAGGTTTCTGAATGAAGCAATTTATCACTGGTTGGATGCAACAAGGCTGATGAAGTAATTGATTTTGTTTGTGATGTTTATCATGAAGAGACTGGAACTGGGAGGGTGGTTGCACCTGAGAAGCTGAAGATGATGAAGGATGTCAATGGTCGGCAGGAGACTTACGAGCTGAAATCATAGCTGTTCAACAGAGACTCCAATTGCCATAGTATTCAGGAATGGGTCTGGAGAACACAGTGTCAACCTGATGGAATTGGTCACTGGGAATTCAACTTTGAGTGATTCTTGATTTTAAAAAACTGTGGATCTTGCTTTTTTCCTTGCAAAACTAAAGAAATGATCAGTCTCATGGAGAATAACACGCCTGAAGTTCAATAGTCTAACTACAAGGTTGTCTAAATGTTCTTGATGAGTGAAAACAACAGGAACCTCCAACTGCTGAACATATAATAACTGATTAGTGGCAAAACAAGAAAATCCAAATAAAATGGTAGACATCAATTACAAGCAGGGGAGGATCAATGTCACCAAAGCCTGACTCTGAGACAACAATTTACACACAGAGAATCAACAGTAACATATGTAGAAACTTGTATGAACAACCTTATAAAAATTTCAATGGCCTTTTATAGCCTAACCCCTTTAAGGTTGGTACTATATAACAAACAAAACAAGTTCAGAAGCCTGACCTGCAATACCAAACATTCTTGGAGTCTAATAAAACGTATTATCAAAAGAAATTTACTGTCCTGTACAAATCAATGAATATTGCTCAAGATTAACCAGTTGATTTACAAGAATGAAAACTGTGTATATCTGTAAATAGAGAAGCTCTAAACATCAACATCTTAGGTGATTTACAAGTTTGAAGTTTTTCTGTAGTGTTCTTCTTACCGGAAAAAAAAAGATTTTCCAGTCAATGCCGCACCTCAGAACACATGACTTATAGTGTTCTGTTCAGTGAAAATATGATTTAATGATCCAAATATGAATGAGCCCAACAACTTTACACTCAATTAGCTTGTTTTGTTTCTCGCTTTGTGAAGTGCAGTGAGTATAGGTGCTTCCAAAATGAAATGGAAAGACCCAATGGCTCATTACAAGTATGCCCATCCTTACACCTGTACAAAGATCCTGAAAGACAATGAATTAGAAAAAAAATTTCAGATTCGCTTCAACTGTCACAGTATTCATGAATATGATCATGAAGTTCAAGATGGAAAAGTAAATTAGATTAGACAGGAATATTAGCTAAATCTACATTTCAAAAAATCAGGCAAAGGTACAAAGAAAACAATAACTTTGTGAACATAAAAATAAAAAAAATAACCATCATCATCATCAATAATTTCATAACAAGCTAGTAAATCAGAATGTTGAAGAGGAAACTACAAGCTTAGCCCAGCCCATATAGTTATCAATGCACTCATGCAGTTTGTACTTATTTAAAATTTGAACAAAATAGAGATTCAAAAGATAGGTGGCTTGAAAGAACCGTTGGTTGGTAGTCCTAAATAAGAACACAAAGTGGCTTACTTAATATTTCTAGTACGCAGATAATGAGTATGGAATACTTGAATTTAATGAATGGACCCCACCAGATATATACATGCACTTAGGCCCGAAAGCATTTTTTTATAATGTAAATGTAGTAAAACACAATGTTCATAAAAATATGAAGCTACGAAAATAAGATTTTTAATCAGATTAAAATCCAAATTAAAGTCGGATAAGATTTAACTAGAACAATCACATGAGGATTCAAAATTTAAGAATATTTAGAAAGATAAGGAAGTTTTGATTTTATAAAATAAGATAACGATGAAGAAGATATATTGCTTTGGAAAGATAAATAAAAAAATTGAGAGATTTAAATTTTAGTGTTGGGGTCTAAAACAACAGTAAGGAGCCAAAAAATACCCTTCTGTCTAATCTATGAAGTAGAATCATGGTGAGTCATCCCCACGTTCATGTTATGGAAGACAATATGTATCCAACATAGATTTTCCTACTGGTCTATTAGCGTAACACAGTAATCTCTATAAAAACAATGACGTTTGCATAAAAAGTCTTACAACATAGTGTTCTTTTATTTAAAATTTGACCTTTCAACTACAGAGAAGAAACATATCAAAAATTAAACCATAGACACATAGTAAACCAGTTCTTATATTTTCATAAAGAAACCATAGAGGTTAGATGACAAGTGAAGAAGATGAAAAAACAATAATTTCCGTGCTTTATTTAGTGATTAGTGGTTGAGTGTCGCAGTAACATCATAACCTTTTGCCGAGGTAGCTGAACGAAACGGCCTAAAAAACCAAATTCAGCATGTCTGGTACGCAAATCGAAAATTCTATTGATTCTGTTACCTTTGTTTGATAAGGATTACAACACACAAACAGACAGTTGTATCTTACACAAGTAAAAAAGATTTGCTGAGTCAGGCCAGATTCGATATTATAAAGCCTACTGGCAGACATCAGGCTTTTGAAATTAGCAATCAAGTAGATATAGAGATTTTACTCCTTTCCCTCCCCAAACACTTTAGAGAAAGTGACATTCATACTTTCAAAGCTCCTTTCTTGATTTTCTGGCTTGCTATTCAATATAAGTTAAACTTGATTCTCTTCATTGATCCTGTTCTAGAATGAAAGATAATTTGCCTTAGACTCGGCAATTGCAGTTGTTGAACTGATTACAATCTGAAAGACGATTAAAATCGTTGCGTTATTCTTAAACTTAAAGAGCAAGTAAATGAAAGATAGCATCAGATGTTTTGCTGTTAGTAACCAAATATTTTCAAGGAGCTACATAGATAATGATGTTCAAGTAAAAAGTAAAAAAAGTATTTCTTCTGATAATAACTTTACCAAATGAATGAATACCAAGGTAAATGAAAACTTTCTAAACTGAGAGAGGGAGGAAAAACAAGGATTTGAACAAATTTCAATTTAAAGTCACTTGGGTGCTCTAAGTACATTTGTTTTATCAATCACATGACAACAACAAGATTTTGTCTTGAAGTGGGAAAAACTTTTATGACAATCATTTCACCACTTTATTATGTAAATATAGTAAAACACAGTATTTTTAAAAACATAGATAAAAGATTAAAATCAGATTGAAATCTAAATTAAAGTAGGTTACTATTTACTTTTATTAAAAATTTAAGAATATTTAGAAAGATGAGAAAGAAAAAAGATAGAGAGAATTTTAATTTTAGTGTTGGAGTCTAAAATAGTAAGGAGCAAAAAAAAACCCATTTATCTAACCTATGAAGTAGAATCACGGTGAGTCGTCCCCACACCGAAGAAAATATCCACCATAGATTTTAGTAGGAAGATGTATTAGGGTAACACTGTAATCTCTGCAAAAAACAATGGCAACACTTGTTCCCTTAAAAATAGTCTTACAACATAATGTTCTTTCATTTAAAATTTGACATATCCTATTAGACAATGGACATAAAACAATCAAATTCTTCCATACTTTTAACAAAAAAACACTAGGTTAGATGAAATGAATGGCAAAACAAAAGGCAATAATAATTCCCAACCATATATAAAATCTTGGACTATTTTGTGCTTCATTTAGCGATCTAAGGTATATATACTTAGTTATTTCACCAATTTTACCCACATTCATCTCTCAATCTCACTCAGGTTCATTTGATTCTTTAATAATAAATTCCTTCACATTAATTCACATAAGTTGATTTTTTGGTGTTACAATTTCTCCAACCGGTTCTCCAAGAGCAATTTATTCATGTAAGGGTGCAGCAAAATAAATGAGATTTCCTGCATTAAAATATCCACTAATCCTCTAATTAGGATTGAAAAAAGTGCAATTTATCTCAATGAATTGGCAATGGCAAGTTTTATCATATTCACTCAATTTTCGTCATGTATATGAATGCACCTCAATTGTTTTAATATTTCAGACATTCTATTTTGTAGACACCATAGTTTGCAAGGTATTTAACAAATTTATATCCAATTCAAGTACTCACAACATTAAATGGAGGATCTGCGATTATCTTAATGAGTAATATTGAACTCACCACTAAATTATAAGTTCTTCCTATATGCAATCAAGTTCACTTTCTTAAGATATTTAAGCTTCATACCAATGCCATCTAACCGAATACATCAGTGTCAAGCATAGGAAACATATTGCATTCTATTTCTCGTGCTAATTAATGTGAGTGTAAAAATGACAGCAATTGAACAATGTTCAAAACTAGGTGAATAATCTTATTTTTGTAAAGACAAGCGACCAAAAGCAAAATTTGACAGGTGTTATCCTGTGATGTATATAAACGTAATTATGATTGTTTCCCCAATCTTTATTATTCTAAGAGTTCTACATAACTAAATGATTTTTTGTTTCTAAATGTATTACCCAAGCTTTAATTTTTTAATGGTGTTTCTACATAAATAAATTGATTTTTTGTTTCTAGATGTACTACCCATAGGGTATAGATTCCATATTCCAACACATAAAATCTGAATTTATGTTTTGTTTTCCTCTCAATCTTTTTTTTATTTCTTTTTATTTTTAGAAGTTTCATAAATCTTCTATATACTTTCCTTATTGTTTTAAAACTTTATGGTTCTTACTTATCATTATCTTAGGTTTCTAGACTCATAATTTTTTTTGATTTTATAAATTTTTATCTTATTTTAATTTGAATTTCAATATGATTTGAATCCCTTATCTAATTTTGGTAGATTCATTTATCTAAACACTAAAAATATGTTCTTATTAGATTGGATAAGGTAATATATCAATCCCATATCCATGTATCAGTTTTAACTAAATTCCCTTGCAAGATACTTCCGCATACTTGGATACTGAAAACCCAAACCAGTCCCCCAACAAACATTGAATTTGATGTAGGGCTTGAATCTAAAACCTCAAATGCATTTGACAAATTAATATAACATCATCGACATGACTGTATATAAAGTTTAAAGACAACATAAATATGTTGTCATCCAATCAAGATGTGCTTAGGTATTACTACACTACATGCTGACCAGCATAACCATTAAAACTAATGCAACAACACTAGTTCTATTTAAGCTAGATAACAATCATTGCACAGAGGCTTCATCTCATGATATAATAACAAGTTCTTACCTTTAGTTTTGATTAACATCCTGGATGCAGTTATCAAGAGTCAAGACTAAATATAACATGAACAGAGCCCTGCCAAAATCCTACACTAGATCACATTCTCTTTTACTGGCAAGACCTTTTTTGAAAGTTGTTCATGAATACAGAACAAACTCCAGGTATAATGAAGGATGTGAACATCCTCAACTTTGACATGTCGTGGGGCAGCTGAAACAAGGGAAGAAATTTTCTAAAAGTTCAGAAAATTCAAAGATGCTTTCAAGAGAACAGGAAATATAGGATATATTCACATGAGCGAAGACATAACAATAATTATTGTATGGAATACTCGTACCAGATTCAAGAAAGAAAAACTTCCATTTAACTTTACGCTGATCTCCAAGCAGGAACATCAGATGGCGGTAAGTGGTGGGGATGCGCGTGACTTAACGGAACTACAAAAAGAAACGATTGCACTTAATGGCAGAGAATGGGAGGTAGGATCTGAGATGCCAGACACCAATACTGAAAACATTACCTGGAACTGAAGGTCCAGGAGGCATGGAGTTCTGCAGAGGAGGATGCTGGTAGACAGAATTTTGATGAGGCCTTTCCATGTTTGATCTATAAAATCCTGACAAGAGAAAAACGAAAAACTTGTTGGAGACATCCACTTCATACCTATCTTAAGTTTCAAGATTTTTTCAATAAAGTCCAGGCATTTGTTATTTAAAAGGTAAATAAATGGTTGATCTGAAATTAATAAAGAGAAACATAATAACACTCTCTGGAAAGCATACAAAAATAAAGGCATAATATAATATTGTCAAAAATTGGAACAGATGCCCAAATGTTTGACTTTACCAGACGCATGAAAACCCTATCAAGTTTTATCTTTGACAAAAATTGAAGAGTTACCTCTTGTACCTTCATCCAACCTTGGTAAAGCACTTCTTTTTTAATTAAAATACCAAAATGACTATGATGTGTGGTCTGGATCGAGCTGTGCTTTACAAATGAGTCTCTTGATAGGTGTGCACCCTTGCTTTAAAAACTAATGTAAATGTAAAGGACATTCAATACTTACTTTAAAGAAAAGATAGACATCATACCATCTTGGGGAAAAGGTACACCTGAGCTTGATGGACCTCCCCCTCCAGCAACCCAAACACCATTGCGATCATCAGAAATGAAGTCAGTAGAATGCACTCTCCTTTGCTCATCAAGAACGTTTTCTCCTCTACCACCAAGATGAGCATGTGGATAAGGACTGTATGCCTGCTGATAGTTTTGATGGCTCAAGGTATTCACAAATGAGAAATAGTTCATTTGTGTTTGTGCGGTTGGAAGGTTTGGTGGAGCCTGTGCAGTTGCAAGGGGGTGGTTTGAAAGGGGATAGTTTGGTGGAGCTTGTGCAGTTGGATGGGGATAATTTGTAGGTGCTTGCCATGGGGGAAGGGAATGATAAGGTCTCTGCTGGAATGATCCACTACCGGATTGGAACTGGGGGTTATGAGAATGTTGGGAAGTAATGTACATATCATTACGCCCATATTCACAGGGTCTAGGAGTAAAACCGGGCATAGGCTGTATAGTGCCTAGATTCGTTGTCACAAAGGTAGGAGGCTGCAGTAAAACCCCTTCAGCATTTGCAGAAGCATTACCATGACCATGGATGGCAACATTTCCAGTCATCTGAGCTCCTTGATTGCCCTGTAAAGAAAAAGATTCAGGATTATGAATGCTGATTGAAGTTTAAATAAAAATCAGGAGCCCAAAAACTTACAGATAGAGGCTTGCAATGTTCTTGAGCTATGGGAGGGCAATACGTAAAAGATGGTGGGACTGAAGGCTGAGGGGGTGGAAAAGATGGCGGAGGTGAAAATCTTGGTGGAGGTGGGGATGATTTCGGTGGTGGCGGGGGCAAAGGTGGTGGTGAAGGAGGCAAAGGAGGAGGTGGAGAAGCCGGAGGAGGAGGTGGAGAAGCCAGAGGAGGAGGATAATCTAAAGGTAAAGGAGGACCCATAGATAGAGGTTGTGCCTCAGCTAGATTGTTTAGTGATGATTGTGAAGATCCACCAGAAAACTGATCTAAAGGTAAAGGAGGACCCATAGATAGAGGTTGTGCCTCAGCTAGATTGTTTAGTGATGATTGTGAAGATCCACCAGAAAACTGACATGGTTCCCGGTCATTGGAATCATCAACTAACACGCCTTTCTCTTCTTCTGATACCATACACACATCTTCCATTTCTAGTTCCCAATCCACATCCTTCAATATGTGATGGCCTTTCTCACTAGGTGTGAAGACACAATTTTCTGCTTTGGCTGAAGCAATGTCAGATTCAACCATTACTTCACTGCCAGTGTTCTTGCACAATCCACTTGGGATATCTTCATCTTCAAAAACATGATCAGACAATGGACCAGGTAACTGCAATGCTGCATTGCTACAAGGATAGATAAAAAAGAGCATGTCAGAGAAATGGATGTATTCAAGTCAGGGATGAATGGGAAAAGAACAACTAGAACAACAATGAGAAAAAACCAAATATCTTCTAAAACCATGAGGCCCTAAAGAAGATTATAAAGAAAGACAGTGAAACACAATTGATATGCCAAGTTCTTAACTCCCTGTTTAAATTCAAAGTACTTTAGGTACCATGACAGATGTCTAATTCAGCTATGGTTAGCTGGCCATCCAGTTGTAAACAATAAAAATTTGCTGAAACAAGAGATGTTGGCAGAAATCTTGAAGAAAAACAATCATTTATGGTTGGGGTTGACTGAGGTTCATATTGCCTGCAGCAGGTAAAAGGTGCTATAAATGAAGAAAACTAGGAGGTAGGATTCAATACCACATGATATTACAAAAATTTTAGTATATAAACCAATTCCAACCGGCACAAATGCTAATGCAGTAATGGAGTAATGCAGAAAATTGGATTAATTTGCAAGAGGAAGTATTGTCAGGAGAAAAAGAATAAAACAAGAGGAACAAAAAGAATTAGATGAATACAACCTGTTATTTACTTATAGGAAGAATATGGTAGAGAGACTTAAACAAAACACAATGCATGCAAAACAAAATATAAGTTGTTAAATGGGATAAAGTTGAGAGGTCCAGCGAGATAATAAGAAGAATAGATCTACAGGCCACTACTTTCTACCTAATTTAAAATTATTAAAAAAATTCAAATACCATGCACACTACTATGGGAGCACTGATAAATCATAGCAGTCCTTCTAACTCAGAGGTATTCTGCTGATGGATATGTCCCATGTCATTGATGATCTGCTAGAGCGGTATTGCTTCAGAATGTTAAACTACATGATACAAGTAAAATTACACAGAACAAAATGTAGTAGAAATAAATATATAAAATGATATAAACACACTGTTACCTTCCATACTCATCAACAAGCGCTCCTTCCATTTCTCTTATTGGATCATCTACAGAACGCAGAAATAAACCAGAATTCCTCTCATTCTTTGGAGCCTCTAAGTCATGCATGTACTGATGAAGAACTGCTTCCGGCATGATTTTCCTCTTAACCCATAATCTCAGAACCTGAAAGGTAGTTTGTTCAATTTTGTGTCTCAAAACATCTTCCATAGAGATAATAGAACCAGAATTACCTTCAGGCATTGGTGACGCATTTTCACAAGCACTAGCTCTAGATGGCACAGCAGCACCCAAAAGACGAGGTAAAGCAGCTTGCACAGCTGGTATATAGGATGCACCAGCAATGCCTAATATTTTGTAACATGAGACAGAAATTCTTAGAATCTTTTGCTACCTCGATATTGTGTGACATGGCTACAATTAAATTAATGTTCTAGCACACAGTAATGTAATGTAACAACATGCAAAATGCAAGATGGATCAGGAGGGTATCCTAAATACACTTAAATAAACATAAGCATGACTTTAAAAAACTGCCCTTTTAAAGGATAACAAGGAAAGATAGGCATCCACTTCATAATGATGGGTCTACAGCCGTGATTAAAACAATTATGATTTATGAAGAAAACGGAATCACTTTGAGGAACAAATAGGTATAGTTGAAATATCTTTAGTTTTTTAGAGTAACATTTAATCCAAAAGCATGCTAAATGAAAAACAAAAAGCAAGAACTTCATAGAAACAGCAGGCCCTGGTTGAAAATACCCACCTTTTTGGCTATGAGAACACTGAGTGATAGAATCCACAAGAAAGAAGAGATCCACTTTACGACGAAAGCTGGATTCACCCTCCAACTTCCGGATGATAAGGTCTACAACCTGCCAATAACCAGCATCCATGATCCAGATAGAATTATCTACAGAAGACTTAAGTCAAACTATCATACTGAATAAACCCTAACAAATGAGGAAAGCATGTGCCATACAGAAAATCAGAATAAAATAAATAAAATCGAGATATCATTTAAACAACTAAGCTGATAATTGTCTTCAAAGATCACATTTCTCTAATGACCAACCAGGACCATACGCAAAATTGGTCAACCAGGTTGAAGAACACCTACCAATCACGTCAATCATAAAGAGGGAAAGAAAATATCTGCTGCGACAAAAGAATTTAAAAAAAAAAAAAACATAGAACACAGAAGATAGAACCAGTATGTATTCACAAGGCAATAACCTGAACAGTAAGTGATGACGGATATGGAGTTCAGAAGAATTGACTATGAGAATAACAATACTTTATGATATAAGCTCACCTCAGAAGCAATGCCATATTTGGCACAACCAATGGCAAGACGGGTGGCACGGCTTATACTTTCCTTTGTCCGTGAGAGAGTCTCCATCATTCCCTCTAAAGCTTCACGGGCAACTACAGCATCAGTCCCACAGCTCAAAGAACCCTCATGTGATCTATTACTAGGTCTAGTAAGGTCACATTCATCAATTTCTCCTTGATTTGTAGATGAGATCTGATGGGAGGGTTTAGGAGAAGGCCCAAAAGATGCAGAAGTAACGAAGTCTTGTGCATAAGTATGAACAGAACTTCCTGAAGTGAGCATATGGATAGCAGTGGCAGTGCTTGGAGCAGTTGGTCCATGTATCACAGGAGTGGGAACTGGCCCAGAGATTAAATAGTCATGAAGTAGACCCTGAGTAAGTGATTTGCTCCTCTTTGCTTGAGCAGCTGCTATGAGATGCTTCAATGATGTAAAAGAATCTCCAACCTCTGAGTCAAGTAATGAGGTTGTAGCAGCCCCTGACCTGCGATTACAGAAGTAAATCAGCATACATCGACCATAGTCAAGAGGTAATATGCATGCATGAAAAATGAAACGGGACTGAAAATATCAACTCATATGCAAAATCATCCAACTTAATACTGTGGTCAGATGAAAAATTAGAATCGGACCTTTCAGTAGTTGCGGTCATTTTGAGATTGGTCTTCGGTATGAGCTTAGCTTTTTCCAAGGAAGAAGACAGCCCCTTCTTTGGTAAAGTAGCTAGATTATGAATATAACTGAGGCTCTCAGAAGCCTGGCTTGAAGATTTGGGAGAACCCAACTGAATATTCTTTCCTGAATTACTTAACCCAGTAGCCCTTTCTTTGCTTATTGCCAAAACTTTTCCATAGCCAGATGGAGAATCTGTCCCAACTTGAACAGGTGATGTCCTAGCACCGGATGTTTTGTCCTCCATCAAGGAATTTGGAATTCTTGATGCAGAATGGTTGGAATTTTTTGCAGAAAATTTGCTGTTTTCTGGCTGTAAACAATAATTATTCACATCAGAATTTGATGTGGCCAAAACTTTATCAGATTCTCCATGATGGACTGGAGTGTGCTGTTCATCTTCTTCATCATCCACTTGCAATGTTCTCCGCCTGTAGCGAAAATAGGTCATGGGTGGCATGTCACAATTAGTTGCAAGGACATCATCCCCTTTGCCAAAGCTCCTTTCACATGATACAGAATTTTTAATAGAAGATTTACTAGCAGCTTCCAATGCCCCACATCGTTCTGATGGTGGGATCACAGCATCCTTAGCGGATTTATTGTTCCCAACCTGACGAATATCTGTTATGGACAATGAGGGTTTTCGGCCTTTTGATGAGCTTGTAGACTTCTTCCTTTTTAAGACTGTATCTCGTCTATTCTCAGAAGCAGACTGTGTTGCCTGCTCCCTAAATTCTTTATGAACAACACCAACCCTATCATTTCCATCTTCCCTACCCTTTAATCTCTTAGCTGGATGCGAATCATCAGTTGCAGGAGTTATATGCTTTTTATTCCTGATGTTATGCAGCTTTTTTTCTCTGTTGGCCCTAGAACACGACGATCTTTCAGGCATTATGCATTCATCCTTATCTAGCATTACCTTTTCAAGGTCCTTGTGCGACAAGTATTTTTCAGATAAGTTCTTCAATATTTTTGTTACGTTGACTTTACTTCTGTCATCCTCATCCACATCTGGTCTTGGACCATTATCCCACGGTTCTTTAACAACTTCACAGGAAGCATTAGACTTTTCTCCTCCCTCGATGGAAGACACCTTCAATCTTCTCGGACCATTAACTTTTGGTTCAGAAATTGGCTTTCGTTTTTTACGAACGTACACCTTTATTGGCTTCTGCAATTCTTGTGCTTTTTTAGAATAAAGTACAAGAGCCAAAGGTTTGTTGTCAACCAGATCAGCGCCGTCTCCTTCATTACCGCCAAGAGATTTACCTCCCCTCACAACAGGACTTTCTGGCTGAGCCTCGTTGACTTCAGTCTCAGGGAATACATCTGTACCATTTTGCTGATTAATACAAGGATGAGGGCCAATGGAGTTTTCCTCCTTCAGGCAGGATGTGTCAGATGCCAACATCAGAGGAACAAGCTCAGTTTTTGAAATCCCCACATCGCTATGTGATTCTTTCTTCATTCTTGTGTTAGAAATATTTGAAGTATCCTTTCCATGTATACCCTGAGATTTGGAAACATTAAGCTGTGTACCTTGATAGTTTTGTGAATGCTCCAACTCATGTAGTTCATCACCATGGCATGCATCATTGTCACTACCCTTTTCCAGCTGTGCATCCAAATGAATTGTTTCAAGATGTTCACAACTCCCATGATTTTCAGCATCAACTGTGGAGGATGACACGAGGACAATGGAATTCACATCATTGACATCTTCGCGATCACATAAACTATTCTTAAGCTGGTTTTCATGATGTTTGAGATTCCCACAATTTCCACCCTCAACTGTGGAGTACGACACAAGGCTCATGGGTTTCCCATCATTGACCTCTCCAGGGTCACCTGAACTGTTCTTGAGCTGGTTTTCGAAAGCCTCACATATCTCATCTATAGCACTACAAAAATATTTGAAAGTCTTACTGTGAGGTTCAGCTGACAACTCCCTCTTTGATTCACCAGTAAACAACTGGATATCAGATGGGGCAACAAAAGCACTGCAAACAGATGACAAATGAAGACTGTGTAAGTTTAGAAAGGATGTAAAACAATTTTAGCATATACAACTTGAGCAATATAAAGAATGAGATATTTTTTTGCAACAGATCAGATAGTTAGACAGATAAAAAACTATCAAAACAGTAAGTTGTAAACTCAAAACCAATGGATCCTAACTCAAGCAAAGACATTAAAAATAACATTAGAAATCAAGCATAATTTCTAATAAATCCCAAACATTAAAAAATCATTACTGTTATAACGAATAAACAGTTACAGATAAATCATTTTCTGACTGCTTCAGAAAACAGAAAAGATTTTGAATAAATTCATAGCCATGCATGATAATAGCACAATGTTAAATAGTCAATGATTCCAATCAAAGAGTTATTCATGTGCACATTGACATGTTGGCTAAAATTAAATTAGATGGACTGGACTGGAAAGATAATGCAAACTTTAATTCATCAACTTAAAAGAAAATGTAAGTGACATGCAAGTATAACAAAAAAGTACATAAGTCACCATTGAAAATCAAGCATGATTTCTAATAAATCCTAACATTGAAGAAACATTACTGTTGTTATAATGGATAAACAATCTAAAGATAACCATTTCCTGACTACTTCAGAAAAAGAAAATAAAATATTTTGAACAAATTCATAGATATGCATGATAATAGCTTTACACCATCTCTACAGTCAATGACTCATCAGACATTCATCTAAGCATTGACATCTGTGGTAAAATTAAAACAAACGGACTGAAATGAAAAGAATGTACATTATTAAATCGATAAATCAATTATAAACGTAAATGGCATGCAAGTATGACAAAAAGCATGTAACTGACTATTGGAAATCAAGCATAATTTTTAATAATCCTGAACATTAAAAAAACATCTGCTACTGTTATAATGTCTACACAGTTTAAAGATAAACCATTTCCTTACTGCTTCAAAAAAAAAAAAAGAAAACCAAAGATTTTGAACAAATTGATAGACATGCATGATAATAGCATAATGTCTCCTTGACAATCAATAGTTCCAATCAAACTTTCATGTAAGCATTGACGGGTTTGATAAAATCAAAATAAACGGACTGAGATGGAAAGAATGTAAATTTTTAATTCGGTACAATATCAATAATAAACGTAAATGACATGCAAGTACGACAAAAAGTAGGTAAGCGAATATTAGAAATCAAGCATAATTTCCTAATAAATCCTATACATTAGAAAAGCATTTACTGCTGTTATAGTGTGTAAACAACCATTTTCCGACTGCATCAGAAAACAGAACAAGAGATTTTGAATAAATTCACAAACATGCGTGATAATAGCACAATGATTCCAAACAGTCAATGACTCCAAACACAATAATTCATGTAAGCATTGAAATATTTGGTAAAATTAGCATTCAACAGAGATAGGGAGAATCCAAATGTTTAATTAACCAGATCGATAGCAACCATAAATGACATGCACATACGACAAAAACCATGTGCTTGTAACCATCAAAACTATACCGATACACCAAACAAGGAAGACAACCAAAACTAAAAGAAACTTATTTCCTCATGGCTCACATTTCAGATGTTCCAAAGAACTTAACAAGGAACTTTTCTGGGTCAGGCGTCCGCTCCCAATCTTCCGGCCTGATTATCTGAAAGAGGGTAACAATCAGACCACAAAAAGCAAAAAAATGGAGAATTATCATACTTATAAAAAATCAAGACATTGCTGAAAGATCAGCAAAGGTTCTAATCACGAACTCTTAAATTCCAAAAACGAAAAAATAAAAAACTAACTAAGATCGGTACATGATCAAATAAACTTCCAAACCCTAGATGTCTAGCTCCATAAAACCAAATTCCATGAAAAAAAAAAAAGCTCAAGGCATCCGATCCCACCAGCAGAATAAAAATCGAAATCCAAACAAAATAAAGCACCTTCCCAGGCCACTGCTGCAAGCCCTTAATCTTGCACAGCACCAGATCACCCGGTTCCAACTCCTTCACCTTCGCCCGGTTGTCACCCTTCCGGCGCACAGGCGCCATTTCAGAACCCATGTCCATCGCCCTACCTCGAGAAATCCTATCTGAAACCATTACCAAGGTTAAAAATCGAAACAAAAACATCCTAGCACAAACCACTCGATGTTAACGGGTCTCGTCGCGCAACCGAAGATGAACCCCGGCTGCGCGGCTGCTACAACCGCGCGATCGAGCGTTCAGAGGGCACCGGCAGCAGGATTCACCTTGGTTTCTTCGCCGGAGATAAGCTCGATGAGACGCTAGCCGAGAGAGAAAGAGGGAAGAGAACGGGGAGAGAGAAACCAGTGGGTGCGGTGAAGAGGAGGGCACTGGTTTCGAGATTTATAGCGGGTTTTGAACCGAGGCGGTTCGGACCGGTTCGGTTCAATGGGGTTTGCAAACAAACGTGTTCATCTCTTCTCCTGGTTGCCACGTGTCTTTCAAGCATTTTCCGGCTCACGTTGAAAGTTCATCTAATGCTACCCTCATTTCATTTACCCTTAAATTTGAATTGAATTGTTATATATAAGGTAATAACTTAATATTGTAAAAACTTGATATAAATATTTTGAAATACATACAGTGAACATGAATGATATTATTGTCTCAATTTTTCAAAATCTGTTCATCCTAATTAATTATATAATTGCAGTATCTATCTATATTAGTAAGTGAAAGTGAGACTAATATTAATTTTTTAAAAATTTTAAAAAAACCAAAAAATTAGGTTGAGATTTTGAATTTTTCTCAGAATTTTAATTTTTTAATTTTAAAAAATCTATCTATATTATTAAAGGGAGTATTTTTAATTTTAAATATATATATATATATATATATATATATATATATATATAATATTTATATAAATAAGCAGGAGTACATTTTAATTTTTAAAAACTTCAACAACAAAAATTAGATAGAGATTTTGAATTTTTTTCATAATTTTGGATTTTTTTTTTGATAAAGTGGATAAACCATAATTTATTTATAATTATTTTAAAAAGAGTTCATTACATTGCTCATGCAACGAGAAATAAAATACATCTATTAGCACTCTCCCCTGCCTGAGATGTTGTCTCCTCTGTCCTCCTTGATCTACCCCATCATGCCTTGCCAGATCATGCCCTGGGTTGGTGATGGGTCGTCTCAAACACATCGCCACCCTCATCACTGTCTTGGCGTGATCCAAGGTGAATTCAAGACCTGTGGCTTCACCGTGTTTCTTGTCATTTCCAAATTGGAGCCGCTTTTGCTTGGAGGGTTGTATCCAACCAAGAGATAAGGAGGAAGGTAATGTCACGAATAATTCTTAAACAAACGCTATTGCTTGTCTCTAAACATCGTCTATTCCTTTCACCCCAAATACTCTAGGTGATTGCCATCACGGCCAGATCCCAGCCTCCTTGTAGGGTATTGTTCACCCCAGAGAAGGCAGCCCTAGTTCCCCAGAGAACATGTGTCTCAAATCCACTTGTTCTTAGACCAAACATCCTCCCGAAGTGGTTCCAAATTTGCACTACCAAGGAACATGAGGTCAGCAGATGTGTTATAGATTCATCTTCTGTTTCACACAGGTAGCATCTTGGATTTTTCTTAATTTTAAAAATCTATCAGGACAGGAGTATTTTTAATTTCAATTTATATTACTAAGGGGTGCGGTGGGAGTATACCGGTTATAGATAATTTTAATTTTTAAAAAATTAAAAAAAAACTAGATTGGGATTTTCAAATTTTCTTATAATTTTAGATATTTTAATTTTAAAAATTATAATAACTTCTTGCAATGACACATTTACACACAACCCTTCCGAGATGGAGTATGCAATAGGGGTCATATGACTAATTGTAGGAGTTGTTGGAGAGGTGGATTCAGCACATGTCACAAGGGTAGATGTTAAAGCCTGATCCCAAAAAGATATCGAACAAAAGGGGTGAAAAACATAGGATTTTCTGGTTTTTTGGATTGATTTTGAAATTTAGGATTTGCTAAAACTTATTTAAAATTGATTTACTGACATTGATTTTATGTTTGCTAAAATTAAATAGCAAAACCATTCTATTGTTTGAGATTTATTTTATCCAAAATCTTCAGCAATGAGAAGGGTTGGTACTCTAAAATATAGTGTTTGATTAAGCAAGTGTCAATATAAGATTAGGCCCTGAATAACAGCAAACAAATACAGTAAAAATAACCCTGATCACTGATATAGGAATGAACCTCTTATATTGTTCCTTAAAACAGGAGGACATCCACAATCTTTAGACACCAAAAAATTTACATTAATCAACCTAAGTTTTGTATCCTTTCATAAGATATTATACGAATAAAACAATCCATCTGTTTTGACAGAAAAGTTGGATGTGGGAGAAAACCTTACGAAAACAACTTAAGGAAAAGAAAATTCAGAAGAATTTTCACTGTCAGTTAAAAAAGCCTTTGGTCGAGTGGTTCGCCACCATCTTCATTTACAGTTCCTTCTGATGCATTTCAAGAGCTGGTGGAGATGAATGGAGGTGTTGCAAAGGATCTGGACTATGACTTCATTTGCCTATTCCTCTCGAGGCCACACATTGATCTCTACAGAGCTATAGACTTGAGGTGAGAAGAAAGAGATGCTCATGGAGACTGAAGGACTGCTCTCAAAGGCATCATGGCTTCTGGACATCGGACTCCGTCCATCTGCACGAGCTATTGGATAAGAACAAGCAATGGAGTACTTACTGAGTTGCAGTGCTGAAGGATTCTTCGAGTTCCAGAGAGCATTGAGGAATTTCGCCAAGTGCCAAATTGTAAAGTGACAAAGAAGTTTTGGAATCCCACACAGCTGTCAGTGCTGCAGTTCTACATTTATATAAGTAACTGAATATGCTAACTACACGCGTGAGATTACAGAGAAGTGGCGATGAAGTCGCACACCAACTAACTACGTGCGTACCTGAAGAATCGGTCGCATAACAGAAGAAAACAAATTAACAAATTGAAATACAGGATTCCAATTGACTAATTCTAACACCCTCCCTCAATCTCAACTAACTTGAATCAAATTGAGATTGCCTCTGTGAAACTTGAACTGCCGATTTGTTAATGGTTTAGTGAGGATGTCAGCTACTTGATCTTGTGATGATATGAATCTTATGTCCAACAATTTTTAAGCCACTCTTTCACGGACAAAATGGAAATCAACCTCAATGTGCTTTGTCCGTGCGTGAAAAACTGGGTTTGCAGACAGGTAGGTGGCTCCCAAATTGTCACACCAAAGGCTTGGGGGCTTCACCTGAAATACTCCCAACTCCTTCAGCAAAGATTGAACCCAGACAATCTCTGCTGTGGCATTAGCAAGCGCCTTGTACTCAACTTTAGTGCTAGAGCGGGAAACTGTGGCTTGTTTTCTTGAACTCCATGAGATTAAGTTTGAGCCAAAGAAAATAGCATACCCTCCAGTGGATCTTCGATCATCGACGCTTCCAGCCCAGTCCGCATCCGTGAATGCACTAAGCAATGTTGATTCAGACCTTTGAATTTTCAGTCCAGTAGTAAGCGTGCCTTTGAGATATCTCGGTATCCTTTTTACTGCTGTCCAATGAACATCATTGGGGCTGTGTAGAAACTGACAAACCTTGTTAACAGAGTAGGATATATCCGGCCTTGCCAATGCTAAGTACTGCAATACTCCAACAACACTGCGATAGTTTGTAGCTTCTGTAGCTGTAAGGGGTTCCCCTATTGACACTGAAAGCTTCTCTGAAGTGGCCATAGGAGTTGAGACTGGCTTGCAATCTTGCATATTTACCTTCTGCAGTAAATCTGTAATGTATTTGCTTTGAGTGAGCAACAGTCCTTTTGATTCTTCTTTCACCTCAATACCCAGGAAGTAGTGCAATGCTCCAAGATCCTTGATGGAAAACTCCTTCTTAAGTTGGTTAAGAAGATCATCGACTGCTTGTTTTGAAGAACTAGTGACAATGATGTCATCTACATAGATCAACATGTAGATTGTCACTAATCCTTGGCTATATATGAATAATGATGTGTCAGTCTTGGATGGCACAAATCTTAGCTCCTGTAGTTTTGAGTTTAACCTTGAGTACCATGCTCTTGGTGCTTGTTTTAAACCATATAATGCTTTCTCAAGCTTACAGACATAACTAGGACAGGTTGAATTCTCATACTCGGGAGGTTGTCGCATGAACACCTCTTCCTCTAGAAGGCCGTGCAAGAAGGCATTTTGCACGTCTAACTGTCTCAAGCACCATCCTCTTGAGACTGCAATGGATAGAACCAATCTGATTGTTGTAGGTTTTACTACAGGGCTATAGGTATCTTCATAGTCCAAGCCATGACGTTGTTTGAAGCCTTTGGCAACCAGCAGGGCCTTGTAGCGATCCACCGAACCATCTGCCTTTCTTTTGATTTTAAAAACCCATTTGCAATCAATAAGGTTTATTCCTGACCGAGGTGGTACTAGCTTCCAAGTTTGATTTTTGATCAATGCATTGTACTCCTCGTCCATGGCCTGCCTCCATTTTGGTTCCTTTATGGCTTCAATATGATTTGATGGTTCAATGGTCGATAAGTCGGTGACATCAATGCATGTCGATTGGGATATGATTGTTCCATCAAGAACTTCTTGATTTGCACGATATTGTCCACGAAGTCTTGTCCTCATATGATGCCGTTGAGGTGAAGGTTGTGCACTTGCTGCGGGGGCATGTTGCTGCAGAGAATTGTCAGAAATATAATCACGATCACATTCCCCCTGTCGCAGAGAAGGCTCTGCGGGAGACAAGTTAGACTGCACAGTAGGCAAGACATTATCCTCAAATTGATCACTCACATCAGATGAAAAATGAGCATTGGTTGTGGTGGGCTGAGGAACAGTAGGAAGTAACACAACATCTGATGTAAGTAGAGTGGTAGGATGGAGATGCTCTCTGATTTTGGAGAAAGGAAAGACATGTTCATCAAAAACAACATCTCTAGAGATATAAGTGCGTCCTGATGGAATGTGTAAGCATTTATATCCTTTGTGAAAATTGCTATAACCTAAGAAACAAACTATTGAGACCGAAACGCTAGTTTGTGGGAATTGTAAGGTCTAAGGTTTGGCCAACAAGCGCTGCCAAAGGTCCTAAGAAGAGTATAATTTGGTTTAGAACCAGTGAGTAGTTCAAACGGGGTACGGTTGTTTATCACTTTGCTAGGCAACCTATTAATAAGAAAACAAGCTGTTAAGAACACATCATCCCAAAATTTCAAAGGAACAGAAGAATGAGATAGCAGTGCTAAGCCCACTTCTACTATGTGCCTATGTTTACATTCGGCCGAGCCATTTTGTTGATGAGTGTAGGGACAGGAAATGTGATGAGAAATGCCGCATCGAGTAAAGAAAGAATGAAGCTTTTGGTATTCGCCACCCCAATCAGACTGGACAGTAATGATTTTCTTATTAAAGAGACGTTCAACATGAGCTTGGAATTGAAGGAAAGTTTTAAAAACATCTGCTTTGTTTTCAACAAATATAACCATGTAAATTTACTAAAGTCATCGATGAAACTAACATCGTATTTGAACCCCCCAACTGAAGGATGGGCAGGTCCCCAAACATCTGAGAAAATAAGCTCAAGTGGAGAATGGGAGACACTGTTGGAAGAAGGAAATGGTAATTGATGACTTTTTCCTTGTTGACAGGCATTACAAACAGAGTTATTGGAATTGGAAACTGAATGTTATTTGATTGAAGCACATGTTGAACAATTGGAAATGATGGATGGCCAAGTCGACAATGCCATTCTTTTTGAGAGAGTCTGACACTGCTGAAGGCCTTCTTGGGTAGAAAATCAAAGACTGAAGAAAACGAGTAGAGGCCACCCTTACATTTTCCTTTAAGAAGGAGCTCCTTCGTAGTTCGATCCTTAACAAGAAAGAATTTGGGGTGAAACTCAAAATAAACATTGTTATCGATGTAAAAGCCGGACGTAAAGAAGGTTTCTAGTGGACTGCGGCACATGAAGAATATCTTTTAAACAGAGAGAAGAATTTGATGTATGAATTTGTGAGTGACCAATGTGAACAATGTCCATACCCGGAAAGCCGTTGGCAGCCTGGACTTGGTCTTTTCCGTGGTATCTTTCCTTGATGCTTAGCTTGTCCAGGTCCCCAGTAATGTGATCTGTCGCGCCGGTGTCTGCATACCAATTGGGATCCATGGAGTAGGATGTTGTTGCAGCAGCAGCCACTCGACCATCATCTGCTTGGTAAGAATGGTCGAATCTATAGTAACACTTGAGCGCTGAGTGCCCAAATTTGCCGCATACTTGACATAATGGGCGGCTGTCATTGGAGTTTCATCCATTGCCTGGTGATGTTCCACGCTGTTGACCGCCTTTGCTACGACCACGCCCACGTACGGTTTGAGGGCTTTCCACCGCGGTTGCTGCGGTAGACATTGTTGGCGGCAGGATCTGCATCTCTGAATGCAGTGTTGTTGTTGTGCGCCATGCGCGCCTCAAATGCCAACATGTGTGCATACAGTTCGCTGAGAGAAATTGGATCTGACCTCGTATTGATCGATGTGACCAGTGGGTCAAACTCAGTATCCAAGCCCTCCAACATGTACACGGCGATCTCCTCATCATCGAGAGGTTGGCCGATTGAGGCCAGGGTGTCCACCAGTTGCTTGACCTTGAGGAAGTAATCAGTCACGGAGTCGTCCTTCTTGCGAATTGTCGAGAGTTGGATCTTGATCTGCATCGCCCTTGCCCTTGATCGGGATGCAAACATGCCCTCCAATGCGTTCCACACCTCGTGAGAGGTCGAGAGGAAAAGTACCTGTGCGAGTACACTCTCCGAAAGTGACAAGAGAAGGGCGCTGAGGACGAGCTGATCTTGCTGCAACCAAGCTTGGTACGCAGGATTAGGTACTTGCTGTGCACCGGACACAGTAGTCTCGGTGATCATCTTCTCAGGACAGGGGATTGAGCCATCGACGTAGCCCATCAGCTGTTGGCTCCTCAAGTATGGAAGGAACTGCGCCTTCCAGAGGAGATAATTGTCACGAGTCAGCTTCAAATTGATGAGGTGCCCAAATGACGGCAGTCTTGTGGCAAAGAAGTCGGGCAGAGGTGGAAAAAGCAGAGTTCATGGCGGTAGTGGTGGAGGATGAGGTAGCAGAGGGGGTAGTCATCTCTGTGGAGATTTTAGGAAGGCTCTGGTACCATGTAAAGTGACAAAGAAGTTTTGGAATCCCACACATTTGCCGCTTTGCGGTTCTACATTTATATAAGTAACTGAATATGCTAACTACACGCGTGAGATTACAGAGAAGTGGCGATGAAGTCGCACACCAACTAACTACGTGCGTACCTGAAGAATCGGTCGCATAATAGAAGAAAACAAATTAACAAATTGAAATACAGAATTCCAATTGACTAATTCTAACACAAATGACGTGGTTTCAGAATGAAGCAATTTATCACTGGTTGGATGCAACAAAGCCGATGAAGTAATTGATTTTGTTTGCGATATTTATCATGAAGAGACTGGAACTGGGAGAGTGGTTGTACCTGGGACGCTGAAGATGAAGAAGGATGGCAATGGCCGGCAGGAGACTGACGAGCTGAAATCATATCGACCGATGAATAAGTTGTTCAACAGAGACCGCAATTGCCATCGTGATTCTGATTGGGTCTGGAGAACAGTGTCAACCTGATGGAGGTTGTTACTAAGAATTCAACTTTGAGTGATTCTTGATCTTGATGTTTCAAAACTGTGGATCTTGCTTTTTTTCCTTGCAAAAATAAAGAAATGATCAGTCTCATGGAGAACAATACCCATGAAGTTCAATAGTCTAACCACAAAGTTCTCTGAATATTCTCGATCAGTGAGAACAATAGGAACCTCCAACTGCTGAACATATATAATAACTGATTAGTGGCAAAATTAGAAAAACAAAATGGTAGCCATCAATCACAAGCAGGGGAGGATCAATGCCGCCAAAGCCTGACTCTGAGACAACAATTTACACACACAGAATCATCAGTAACATATGTAGGGCAGCCCGGTGCTACAAAGTTACCACTATGCACAGGGTCTATTGCATGCAGTCTTACCCTACTTTTTTTAACAGATGTTGTTTCCACGACCTTATAAAAATTAAGGTGTTGATTTTTAATGACCTTTTGATACCATATAACGAATAAAACAAGTTCAGAAGCCAGACCTGCAATACCAATCATTCTTGGAGTCGAATAAAATGTATTAAAAGACAACTTGATGCTACAAAGCTACCGCTATATGCGGGACCGAGGAAGGGTCGGCCACTTGTGTGTATTGTCAAAAGAAATTTACTGTCCTGTACAAATCAATGAATATTGGTTAAGATTAACGTGTTGATTTACAAGAATGACAACTGTGTGTATCTATAATAGACAAGCTCTAAACATCAACATATTAGGTGATTTACAAGTTTGAAGTTCTGTAGTGTTCTGCTTACCAGAAAAAAGAAGCTTTTCCTGTTAATGTTGCATGTCAGAACACCTGAATTGTCATGCTCTGCTCAGTGAAAGAATTATCATGCCCCACAAAATTTGTCAGAAATTTGAAAATGTGATTTAATGATCAAAATATGAATGAGCTCAACAATTTTACATTCAATTAACTTGTTTTGTTCTTGCTCTGTGATGTGTAGTGAGTATAGGACTTCCACAATGAAATGGAAATAGACCCAATGGCTCATTACATGTACAGCCAACCTTCCACCTGTACAAGGTCCTGAAAGACGATGAAATAGAACAAAAAGTCAGATTTGCTTCAACTGTTACAGTATTCATGATGTGATCATGAAGATGAAGATGGAAATTAAATTACATTAGACAAGAATATTAGGTAAACCTACATTTCAAAAAAAAAAAAAAAATACATATGCTTCTGTGCAAAAACATTTTTATTATGTAAATATAGTAAAACACAATGTTCTTAAAACTATGGAGCTACCAAAACAAGACATCCAAATGAGATTGAAATCCAAATTAAAGTTGGCTAAGATTTAACCAGAACAAGCCAGATTCAAAATTCAAGAACCAGAACAAGCCAGATTCAAAATTCAAGAATATTTAGAAAGCTAAGGAAGTTTTAATTTTCTAAAAATAAGATAAAGATAAAGAAGATATAAGGCTTTAGAAAGATAAGGTAAAAAAAAATAGAGTAATTTAAATTTTAGCATTAGAGTCTAAACATTAGTAGGGCAAGGTTGCGTACAATGGACCCAAATGGTCCGACCCTTCCTCAGACCCACGCATAGCGGTGGCCAGCAGGAGCTTGGTAACACCGGGATGTCCTTTTATTAGAGTCTAAAACATTAGGAAGGAGAAGAAAAAAATTTGTCTAACCTATCAAGTAGAATCACGGTTAGTCATCTCTTTGTCCATATTATGGAAGAAAATGTGTCCTGAGTAGATTTTCCTGCTAGTGTATTAGGGTAACACTAGAATCTCTACAATAAACAATGACACTTGTTTTCCTAAAAATAGTCCTACAACATAGTGTTCTATCATTTAAAATTTGACCTTTCTAGTACAAAATAGCAACTTATCCAAGCTCAGATAATGGACACATAGTAATCAAGTTCCTCCCATAATTAACTAAAAAAACAGAGGTTAAATTACAAGTGAAGAAACTGAAAAAGCAATAGAAGTTCCTAAACCATTTATAAAAAATTTTAGTCCAAAATTTATGTCCAATTAGTGAACAAATCATTCAATACTAAGGCAAAGTAAAGGTGTCCGAGATAATACACTGTCAAAACCCTCTGCCGAGGTAGCTGAAAAAAAGGCCATTAAAAAAAAACCAAATTCAGCAGGTCTTAATATAGAGCCCTTGCTTTCCTCCCTCCCCAACCCCTCTCAAAGTCTCACGTGTTAACTACTAAATGGGAAGTCGCATTTGCATTCATTTGATGCTCTTCATTGATCCTATGCAAGCTAGAATGACTGATACTTTGCATTAGATTCAGGTTGATAGAAAGTCATCACAATCACAGTAGTTGAACTGATTACCAAATGAAAAGATAATTAAAATCGTTGAGTCATTCCAAAACTCAAGAGTGAGTAACCCAATGATAAAACCAGATGGTTTGCTGCCATAAGCAAATATTTTCAGGGAGTTACACTGATAATGATGTCCCAGTAAAAAGTAAGAAAATGGTTTCTTCTGACAATAAGTCTACCAAATGGCCAAAGACTTGGTCTACGGTAGCGGTCCTCCCGCACCAAGTAGTAGAATCAGCCAATCCTCGTGGTGACGGAGTGCATCGCGCAGGACTTGGTAGTCACGTGTGGTCGGGCCGCTTAACCGCGGAGCCCCGTGATGGTCCTTCCTGCCCGTGTCCCATCTGGGTTGAATGGGGTTTATCCCCTTCTTTCAAAAAAAAAAAAAAAAATAGTCTACCAAATGAATGAATACCTAGGTAAATGAAAACTTTCTGAGCTGGGGTAGGGAGATAAAACAAGGACTTGGGAAAGTTTCAATTTCAAATCACTTGGGTGCTTTAGGTACTTTGTTTTTACCAATGACAAGCCAAAAAACACAATTTGCCCTGTCAGTGTGGAGAAAACAATATGACATGTCAGGCAATGAAGTACTTACTGAGTTGCAAAGAGGCTAACAGTTGCGCCCCCTGAAGGATTCTTCGCCTTCCACTCTGAGATCCAGAGAGCATCAAGGAATTTTGGAAAGCACCGAATGACCTGGTTTCCGAATGAAGCGATTTACCACTGGTTGGATGCATCAAGGCCGATGAAGTAATTGATTTTGTTTGCGATGTTTTTTTCATGAAGAGACTGGAACTGGGAGGGTGGTTGCACCTGAGAAGCTGAAGATGATGAAGGATGTCAATGGCCGGCAGGAGACTTACGAGCTGAAATCATAGCATCCGAGGAATAAGCTGTTCAACAGAAACTGCAATTGCCATCGTATTCTGGAATGGGTCTGGAGAACACAGTGTCAACCTGATGGAGTTGGTCACTGGAAATTCAACTTTGAGTGATTCTTGATGTTAAAAGACTGGATCTTGCTTTTTTCCTTGCAAAACTAAAGAAATGATCAGTCTCATGGAGAATAACACGCCTGAAGTTCAATAGTCTAACTACAAGGTTGTCTAAATGTTCTTGATGAGTGAAAACAACAGGAACCTCCAACTGCTGAACATATAATAACTGATTAGTGGCAAAATAAGAAAATTCAAATAAAATGGTAGACATCAATTACAAGCAGGGGAGGATCAATGTCACCAAAGCCTGACTCTGAGACAACAATTTACACACAGAGAATCAACAGTAACATATGTAGAAACTTATATGAAAACCTTATAAAAATTTTCAATAACCTTTTATAAGCTAACCCTTTTTAAAGTTGGTATTATATAACAAACAAAACAAGTTCAGAAGCCTGATCTGCAATACCAATCATTCTTGGAGTCTAAACATCAACATCTTAGGTGATTTACAAGAATGAAAACTGTGTATATCTGTAAATAGAGAAGCTCTAAACATCAACATCTTAGGTGATTTACAAGTTTGAAGTTGTTATGTAGTGTTCTCCTTACAGGAAGAAGAAGTTTTTCCTGTCAGTGCAACACCTCAGAACACATAACCTGTACAAAGGTCCTGAAAGATAATGAAATAGAACAAAATTTCAGATTTGCTTTAACTATTACACTATTCATGATATGGTCATAAAGTTCGAGGTGGAAAAGTAAATTTGATTAGACAAGAATATTAGCTAAATCTATATTTCAAAAAATCAGGCAAAGGTAAAAAGAAAACAATAACTTTGTGGACATTAAAAAAAAAGATATATACCATCATCACAGTCAATAATTTCATAACAAGCTTAGCCCATCCCATGCAGTTATCAATGCACTCATGCAGTTTGTAAAAATTTACAATTTGAACAAATAGAGATTTAAAAGATTAGTGGCTTAAGATGTAACGGAGAAGAAAAAGAGGCAACATCTCAAGCAGTGAAGAGCATTTTAAAATGCTTTCTTATCATTCTATTGTCCTCATTGTTTGAGCAGTATACTGAACTCCCTTATGCTAACTAATAAATAAATTGTGGTTTATCCACTTCATCAAAAAAAAAAAAAAAAAAAAGACAAGTGGCTTAGAAGAGACTGTTGGTTGAAGGTCCTAAATAAGAACAAAAAGTGAATTTCTTAATGGTTTTAGGACACAGATAGAGAGTATCAAATAAGTGAATTTAATGAGTGGGCCCCACCGGATATATGCATACACTTCGGCCCAAAATCATTTTTTATTATGTAAATGTAACCAACTAATATGTAATAAACATAAGTCTCTCTGGCGGAGCAATTTCCGGCGGATGGTGGTGCACATGACGGAGATAGTTTAGAAGACTTAATGACAACAAGAAGGGAGTACTGAAGGAGAATGGGACGGGTCTGGAGAAGAAAGCCGGAAACATCGAAGCATGAAGAAGAACTGGGGCGAAGGACGGACGGAAAGTCGGCTCAGGTACAGCTCGAGGACGCTCCACCAAGAAGCGAAGCTCTGCAACAGCGCCCAGAGGATCAACGTCGACAGGAGAGGTAGCCTGATGCCCCTCCCCCGGCCGGAGACCAACGAAGAACGGAGAGCTGTGAACGTGGCCGGAGAAGCCCCTCTTTCGTGGAAGTGCTTACTAGCAGGACGGGGACTTCAAGAACCCAGGAAGCCACACACGAGGAAACCAGGGCGGAAGAACCCTGGAAGGTGGTCCAACACAAAAAGAAACGCGTACGCCGACGCCTGAGGAGCACTCGGGACACACTCTAGAATTGAACAGCCACCAGCGCCGCCGTCACTCGCCGCCCCGGAAAAGAACTTCTAGCTGAGCGGTCGAGGTTTGTGGAAGATGTCGTCGATCAGGCCACATGATGAACGAGTGCCGCCGAGTGGAAGTCTGCTGCCATTGTGAACGACCAGGCCACCGGGAGAAGAACTGCCCGACGTCCTCATCGGAGCTGGGGACTATCCAGCTTAGCGGCGGGCGACAGAAGGCAGGGAAGCCGGGGAAAGAAAGGGTAGCGGAACCCCTGAAGGGCGGAGACCTCCCCAGGGCCGAGAGCCACAATGGCGACTGGAGGGGAGGCCCCGAAGCACCGGTACCAGACGCAGAAGACCACCACGCCTCTTTGTCTATGGACTCCATCCTGATGGAGGAGAGGGAGGCGCTTCGTCGATGCTCCGTCGCGACGGTGGTGAAGATGATAAAAAGCCTCGGGTGTTGCGAGAAGGTGAACGCCGCAGCAGCCGGGCTTTTCGAACCAGGGCTTAAATGGGCATCCGAACTCTATAGAGATGGCAGAATTCTGATTCACTGCCCATCGGAGGTGATCGCCAGGGAGCTGGAACGGCAAAGGGAGATAACATTCCCAGACTTCGTCGCCAAATTTGAACCTTGGTCTTTCGACGTAGATCTATCGGAGATGACCAACAAGGAGATTCGATGGGTTGCCGGCGAGGGACTTCCCACCTTTGGAAGGAACATAAACACCATCGCTAGAGTACTCAAGCCGATCGGAGAACTCATCCACCTTGCCGTTCACAGTCCACATCTCATTGGCCACTTCCGGGCAATGGTGAGGATCAGACGGGGAAGGAGATTCCCGGCCAACATCCACAGCACCATCCTCCGGCGAAAATACCTGGTGAGGGTAGTGCTGGAACCCGGCCAGGCCCCACTACCTTGGACCCCAGTATCAGAGAGGACCGGCGGAACCGTAGAACAGGCAGCGGATGACGACCGACGGCGAAAGGGCAAGCTCCTCATCGGTCCAGAGGGTTATGACCGAGAGTCACCCAAGAATGGAGCACAGCTCGAGGAGTATGGACGAGAACTGAAACACGCCAACTGCAGAGGTGCAGTACGCAGTGTACGACGTCGTTTTGACTCTGGCGGTGAGAAGCGAGAAAAAACACCAAGAAAAAAAAAGAGGATCTCATTTTCCACAGGTGGACGGCCCAGATGGAAAAGGGGTGTGCCACGTGGATGGGCGCCATACGCTGGATGTGCGCCAAAAGCAGGCTCCAAGGTTTCAACAGGGAGGAGAATACAAGGGGGCAGAATTCCACGCTACCCCTTCTTCAGCGGAGAGAGGTGTTGGGCGCGTGGCACAACCGGTTAACTCAAAGGCCTGCACACTTGCACTTGGGCGAGTGGCACAACCTGGGCACATGGAGCTATTAAACACCAAACAACCTGATGTGGTGTTATCTAACAAAATTGAACATGTAGCAGGAGATGGAGTGGTATTATCTAACAAATTTGTACACATGGCAAGTGATGGAGTGGTTGACCAACAATCATCTCAAAACATGGGCAGCTGCAATGTTGAAGCAGGGCAACCAAGTAAAGCCCGTATAAATAATACATCTACCTCTAACGAAGAAGTTAATGAAAATCAAACTCAAGCAATTACTATTTATTCCAAGTCTAAAAACATGGTTTAGAAGGAAGATGATGACGATTCTGATGAGGTCTACTTGGACCCAATTTTAGAAAGGCAAATTGAACTTGAGTTTGAAGCTTTGTAGAATTCGCAATTAGAAGGAGACGAAAGTAATCACTCGGGAGGACCTAATAATGAACACACATAAAGAGCAAAACGGAAACAACCTTACTGGTCCATCCACTGAACCCCCCATTATCCAACCAGGGACAAATATCATGTCTCCGTTAGGCCCAACTACACAAAATCCACAACAGGACTATGATGATGATAGTAAATCCTCTTATCATTTGGAAAGCCCAATACCAGAAGTAAGACCAAATTCTCTACTGCACTCTCCAACCAGGAACAGGAACCAAGAGATCACCATACCCGGGCCGCACCCTGATATAGACATATCCAACTATTCCTGGAGACTCGTTCAAGGCACCTGGAACTTCATGGCCAGCCCAGTATGGGAGGACATAGCAGCAAGCTTTGAACCCACAAAACTAGGAAACCAGAGGGAAGGACGAATAGGAAATTCCACCAGCAGCAAAGAGAAAGAACCCCGGCCTGAGCATGCAACTAAGGTGACACTCCCCAAGGAAGCTATCTGTAGAAGCGGAAGGACTAGAAAATAGACGGTTGGCAGACTCGAGAAAGAGGGATACATTGCCCCATCCGCCTCCAGGAGGAAGCTCCAAACGAAAGGTAATGTTCCTACCCATACCCCTATTTCTCTTACTCTTTGTGACTGGCAAGACAGGGATCTCCTTAGCAATGCTCTCAAGGTAGGAATAGACCTTGGTACTTCTAAGGAACAAAAGGTGTCCTATACCCTCCACATCAGGGAGAAGGAGAGGGAACAAGATCAGAAGGGGGAGGGAATCAACTAGGATTCCCTAACCATGTAAACCGGGCCCACACATGTTTCTTAATAAAAGTCATCTCATGGAATGTTAGAGGACTGGGGAAGCAGAAGAAACGTTACCTAGTATGCGACCTGCTCTCTATCCACAAAGCAAACATATGTTGCTTGCAAGAAACCAAGCTAGAGTACATAAGCAACAGCATTTGGAGAACTATTGGGGGAAATTTATTTGATACACATGTAGAACTCCCTGTGGAGAATACAAGAGGAGG
This sequence comes from Dioscorea zingiberensis, assembly GCA_026586065.1. NCBI lineage: Eukaryota > Viridiplantae > Streptophyta > Magnoliopsida > Dioscoreales > Dioscoreaceae > Dioscorea > Dioscorea zingiberensis. The sequence goes on from CM048826.1 coordinate 39,300,313, forward strand.
TTGCTGCATCGCATGGAGTAGCTCCAAGTTCAACCTCCAAAGGGTGATACACGGCCGATTCGCAGTCTCGGTCATCCTAACTGCAAAGGAGAACCTGGACACCACAAGAATGATCACTACCGTCTATGCTCCTTGCAACCCAACCTTGAAACCTCTTTGATGGAACGAGCTCAGGGAAATCAGGGAAAGCTGGGACGGCCCATGGCTGATTTGTGGAGATTTCAATACAACCCGATGGAGAGAGGAGGCTACCTCTCCCTCACATGGGACAAGAGAAAAGGAAGAGTTTGAGAGGATGATACAAGATCTCCTGCTTGTTGACCCCTCCCTCTTGGGAAGAAGGTTCACATGGACCAACGGGCGAGAATCACCAGCCTTCGCCAGGCTAGACGGATTTCTCCTGTCTACTGAATGGGTCTTGGATTACCCACATATATGGCAAACGACACTGCGTAGAGTACGATCGAATCACGCTCCGCTTTGTCTAGAATGCGAGATACACACCCCCCACCCATCCTCATTTCGTTTTAACAGAGAATGGACCAAAGTCGAAGGTTTTTGGGATATGATCAAGATGAACTGGCAAGAGCACTCGCTCATGGGCGATGGCGCATACATCATGGCCAAAAAATTAAAGCACACCAAGGATAAACTACTACACTAGAAGAAAGAAACCCTAAATCAAAAGTTGGAAAGAAAGAAGAATATTCTTGAGGCCATTAAAACACTGGATCAGCACAAAGAAACAAGAGATCTCTCAAGTGAGGAAGTACTCCAGGAAATAAACCACAAGGGGAAGTATGAAAGGATTATCTCTGAGGAAGAAGCCTATTGGAGACAACGATCTCGAATCAACTGGCTGCAACAAGGCGATCAGAACACAAAATTCTTCCATACCATTGCTAGCCAGCAAAGGAGTACAAACAGGATTAATTAGCTCCAAGTTGACAGCCAAACAATCACATACCCAACTAGAATTACTGAAGTTATTTCTAGACATTTCACAGGTCTGTTCGGGACCGAACGGGAGATGAGGTACAAGACCTCCTGGGATCGCCTGTTCGCACATTGACGGAGAGTGAACCTAGATCATCTGGAGCAGCCTTTCTGTGAGGACGAAATCAGATCGGCAGTCAAAGAGCTAGGAGCGGACAAAGCTCCAGGGCCGGATGGCTTCCCCATGACTTTCTACCAACAAGGGTGGGACATCATAAAGGAAGACATCCTAAAACTCTTTGACGACTTTTATCAGGGCACTGCCAATCTCGAACATCTAAACTGGGTGCATATCCTCTTGATTCTGAAAAATGAATCACCGGAGGCTTTACGGGATTACAGGCCGATCAGCCTGATCAACTGCTCCATCAAGATCCTATCAAAGGTCTTAGCCAACAGACTCAAGGAAGTTCTGGGGGATTTGGTGGATGAATCCCAAACGGCATTCATCCAAGGAAGAATTATACATGATAATATTATCGCAACCGAAGAATTAATATACAATATGAAGGATAACAATAGTAACGGGTCCATCATCAAGATCGACTTGGAAAAAGCCTTTGATATGGTTGATTGGGATTATCTCATAGAAATTCTACAAGCCAGAGGGTTCAGACCCAAATGGATGACATGGATAAGATCTTTACTCACCACATCCAAAGCGCGATTCCTTATCAATGGAACGCCGGCGGGATATGTAAGAAGCAAGAGAGGCCTAAGACAGGGCGACCCTCTATCCCCGTTACTCTTTGTATTGGCCATGGATGTGTTACCTACAATGCTCTCCGAAGCCGTTAGATCCAACATCTACCGAGGGATCCCAATCGAGCCTAATGGGGAGATAACTGTCACATCTTTGCAATATGCCGATGACATTCTAATTTTCTGCACGGGCGGACCTGAGGAAACCCGAATCCTGAAACTCATATTCTACTTGTTCGAGGGGCTATCGGGGCTAAGGATCAACTACACCAAAAGCGTCATAATCCCAATCAAGGCATCGGATCAAGACATACAAGTTCTTGCCCAAGTTCTGAACTGTACAAGAGCTAGCCTGCCAGTAAGATACATGGGGATCCCGCTGTCGGGCGGATGCCCGAGAAGAGAAGACTGGAATGTACTCATAGAGAAAATTCGTGGCAAGTTGGGGTCATGAAAGGGGAAGCTACTGTCACTTGGAGATCGTCTCACACTCCTAAACTCAGTTATCTCCACAATACCAATCCACTGGATGTCGGCCTACCGCCTCCCATTAGAAATTTGTAACGGGCGAAGCTTGTCGAAGTGAGCCCGGCTTCAATTCGCCTCGAAATATAGCCTAGCTCGAGCTTTCGAGCTGCATTTCGAGCTTCGAGTGCTTTCGAATAAGTTTGCTTTCGAGCTCATTTCGATTTTAATTTCGAAAGCTCGAGCTCGGCTCGAAAGCTCGAAATTAAGAACTTAATTATAATTTTTAAATTTCAGATTTAGTTTTAAATTAAAACTTATTTATAAATTAATTTTTTTATATTATATATTATATGTCAATACTAAATATTAAATATTTTATTAATATATTATAATATTTATTAGTTTTTACTAATTTTATTAAATTTTATTGATTTTTTTAATAATAATTACATTATATATTAATATATTAATATTAAATTTCGAGCCGAACTCGAGCTGCTCACGAATAGCTTGATCGTTTGACAGCCCTACCTCCCATAATGGGTAATCCAAAAAATAGATGCAATTAGGAAAGAATTCCTATGGAGAGGAGTGGACAATGATAAAAAGGGCTACCATCTTGTCAACTGGGACATATTGTGCAGACCCAAAGAAAATGGTGGATGGGGCATCTTGAACCTCAGAAGCTTTAATGGGGCATTGTTAGGAAAGTGGTGGTGGAGGATCCTAACGGGGAGAGCAGGAATTTGTCAGAAGACATTTCAAGACATCTAATCTCGACGAGGATACATTGATCCCCACAAATCACTGCCAAATAGAGCTTCTCCATTTTGGAAAAGCATTTAGCCGTGAAGTCTCACAATCACAGCAAATATAAAGGTCAACCCTGGGAGGGGCGAAACCACTAATCTGTGGATGGATAATTGGTGGGAGGGACTCACACTATGCAACATTTACCCTGGGCTCCAGGAATTATCAATCAAGAAGCATCTAACTATTCACAAAGCAAGAGTCCAACTACAGAGGGGCAACACAATACTCAAGGTTGGGCCCCTTAATAATGGGGAACACTTGGGTTTCGAGCTGATAAAACAAGTTATTATGACCCCAACCACACCCCCCATGCGAGACTCAATGGAATGGAAACTCACACCGAACAAAATCTTCACGGTAAAATCCTTGTATCGGTTCAAAATTGATGGCGGGGCCCGGAGTAATCTAAAGAACAGGTTCTGGAAACAACCATGCCCCCTTAAGGTCAAACTTTTTGCATGGTTGGCAAAAGAGAACAAGATTCTAACTCTTGACAACCTATACAAGAGAAACTGGAACAGGGACAGAACAAGATGTTATCTGTGTGACACGGATGATGAATTAGTAACACATCTGTTGGTTTCATGCCCCTTTGCAGTGCAAATTTGGAACCATTTCAGGAACCTGTTTGGGATAAGTGTAAATAACGCAGACACACTGGCCCATTGGGGAACCAGGGCAACCTCCTACGGGGTGGACCATACCCTTCAAGGAGGCTGGGATCTTATTGTGATGGCAATCACCTGGAGTATTTGGGGAGAAAGGAATCGACGATGCTTCCAAGACAAACATCGCGTTTGTTCAAGAATTATTTGTGAAATTATTTTCCTCACTCTTTCTTGGTTGAATGCAGCTCCCCGGGCCAAACGGCGCAAACTTGAAGCGGCATGGAACCTGGTGAAGCGCAACCTTGAATTCTCCAGGTCGAGGAGATGCGGGAGGCGATGAGTTTGAGGATGACCCACCCCCCACCTAGGGCACCCCAGCAAGAGCAGGCCAGATAATGGAGAAGAAAAGGAGGCAACATCTCAAACAGTGAAGAGCGTTTTAAAATGCTATGTTATCATTTCTATTGTCCTCATTGTTTGAGCAATGTACTGAACTCCCTTATGCTAACTAATAAATAAATTGTGGTTTATCCACTTCATCAAAAAAAAATTTATGTAAATGTAGTAAAACACAAAATAAAACTTTTAAATCAGATTGAAATCCAAATTAAAGTCGGATAAGATTTAACTAGAAAAAATCACCAGGATTCAAAATTTAAGAATATTTAGAAAGATAAGGAAGTTTGGATTTTATAAAAATAAGATAAAGCAAATTGTAAGACCCAAGGGTATTTTCATCTTTTGAGTAATTGAAGAATTATTTTATTATTTCGATTCAGTAAAATATTGGAGTTTAAATCTTTGAGGAATAATAAGATTAATTGGGTTTAATCTTATTTAATATTAGTAATTTATTTCATTGGTTGCCAAGGACTAAAGCATGATATTAGGTTACTGGAGGACTGGAAACTAAGTTTATTCCCCTCATAGTTTCAAACAAATGAGGTCCAGGATGTGTTATTTAAAAGTTTAGGGACTGCAAAACGAAATGAACTGAGATGAGATAGAAAAGAACCGAGGGGGGTTTTAGCATAATTCAACATGAACCATGCACATGGAGGCAAGGAGCGTTCTTCATCCGTTCATCCGTGGGGGATACATATCCCAAGGCACTGTTGCGCTCCCCTCCACCATCGCCGAACCGCGTTGCCGTTACCCACACCCCGCGATCACCGGGCTGTTAACCATGAAGGGGATAAGATCACACGATGTTCTCCACAACCAAAAAGATCTCCAAACCTATTCAAATTACCTCGTCTCGAAACCCATTCGAGAAAGGAGACCCTGGCGGCTGGAGGATCAGGAAGAAGCGACGCCCGTCCCTGTCGTCTGTTGGAACACAGGGGGTCACCGGAGTGGAATCGTGTGAGATCGTCGTCGGAGGACTTTAATCCCCGGTAAGCCCCTTGTTCCACTTCTGTCTTTTATAGACTGTGTTTTCCTTCCTTGGAAGCATGCTATGGCCATTGATAACAAGTTATGAAGACTAATAATGGTTGAATAGAGGGCCTGATCATAGGTTCTTGGAGGTTTCTGCATTTGTTCCGGGGAGTCAGGGTGATCGATGTTAGAGATTATTTGATGTAGATGTTGCTGTGGACAGGTTGAATGTTGTTCGAAATTGATGTGACTGAGGCGTGCAAATTGCACTGTCCTTAAGAACAATTTTACTCCTCTCTTTAGTGCAACGGGATTTATGTGGCGTTGTTCTCCTGTGATTCAACAAATCACGGTTCCTCAAAGTCGTGCACCCGAAGTGAGGAAATGAGTGCTCCTGATTTGCTCCGACAGAAGAAGTTTTGGAATGTGATGAGGAAGAAGAAAGACAGAGTAAGAAAAATTGGAAAGAATTGTACTTAGAATGGGAGGCCAGGGTTCCCTTTTATAGAGTAGAGTGCAGAGAGACACATCTCCTTGAAGCAACTGATTTGCTCCGACAGAAGAAGTTTTGGAATGTGATGAGGAAGAAGAAAGACAGAGTAAGAAAAATTGGAAAGAATTGTACTTAGAATGGGAGGCCAGGGTTCCCTTTTATAGAGTAGAGTGCAGAGAGACACATCTCCTTGAAGCAACAGTTCAATCCAAAAGAAGCATCAGTTTAAGATGAAAAGAAACATCAATTTATTTAAAGGGATGCATCAATTCAGAGAGAAACACCAGTTCAGAAAGCTACCGTTGGAAATCAAAGAGAAGGTACTGTTGGGCACCGTACCGACCGTTGGCAATTAGTCACGGGAAATTAGTTAAGAAGAGAAACGGTAAGTTAGTTGGAATAAAACAATTATTTGGGAAATATGCACAGCCACCCAACAATCAAAACAAAAAACCAGCCCCGCACAAGGTGAGTCAAGAAATCGGTGCATTTGTGTGCGCATGACGCGCCCACACGAATTCAGAATTTCAAAGCTAGCTAGAACCCTAGATTTGCACCCTACAAGCAGGTAGCGCTGTAGAGAAACATACCCACTAAATAAGTCTAACATGCTACTAGAGTAAAGTATATAAAAAGTGGATGCATGCTCTGTGAATAGGCAATGTGGTACTAAACTTTCTCTATAGAATATGAATGTTTTGAAACAAACAAAGGAAGGCCCAAACACAAAGCAAGGCCCAAATGGGCTTCCAACAATCGAGGCTTATAGTGAGCACTAGTTAGAGGCTGTGAGATGGACATTGTTAAGGTACTTTTGCTTTGTGTTTCTGTTCAGGCATGCCTTGAATATCTGTGATTTCATGTGATAGTATTTGGACTATTGTGTTGAGGATTCTTGGGGAAATTAAAAGATGAAAGCTTGAGAATGAAAGCTTGAATGAATGAGTGGGGTTCCTCTTATTAATGTGAAGATTTTTAGGTTTCATAAATGGCACTGATTTGACGATGGATAATAGTGGTTTTGGTGAATGACATAATCTCTCTAGTTAATCAATGGTCTATGTTGAATAAGGTTGCAGGCATGGGTTAAGTCCAGGAATTTTGAATGTTGAGGAGAGAAAGAGAGGGTGCATCATTCTTTTGATGAAATGCATGACCAGTTTAAAGAGGAATAGAATAGTTGACTTTGATGTGAGGTGTCTAGATCATTGATAATCTTTCAAAAGGTAGTTAACTTTTGGTTTATAGAAATGAAGTTCTATTGGATTGATTTGACACTTGATGAAAACCTATGTACTTATGGGTCAGGTAGGAAGATATATCCTCCTGGGTTGTGAGTGGGTTGTGAGTATAGATTAAATTAGATGAGCCTATAAGTATGCATGATTAAATTAATAGGATTAAACGGTTGCTAGTCAAACAAGTATGGGCAATCAGACATCCATTCTAAGTACTGAAGTTCATGGTTTGTTATATTAATATTTTGTTTGGATTTACAATAAAGATAAAAAGAGGTGATGGATAGGTGTTTTGATCTCCTGAGGATTTGGGGTTATTTTAAAAGCTTTGTAGAAAATTTGAAGCTTTTAGTTATAGTATCTTAATAACTTTGTAGAGGAATGATTGATGTTATTAATTGGTGATATTCTTTTTGAACTCAAGAGATGATGATGAGTGGTCTGATGATTGGGTTTGACTAGGAACAATAGTACAGGATTGATTTCCAGGAGGTGTTAGTATTGCATCGGTTTAATTAGTAGTTATTTAAGTGTTGAATTAATTTGATTTTTATGATTGGGCCGTGGGCCAGTCCAATGGATTATAGAGAAAAGAATTAATTAATGTGTTTATGAACACGATTAAAGGAGTTAATTGATTTTAAACTTAATGTTGTGTTAGCCAAGTTCAGAGATGGGCTTTGGGCCAAACTTGTGGGCCAAATTAAAATGAGGATTTAATTAAAAGGATTGTGTATTTAATTAAGTAGTTAATCAGTTAAAGGATTGGGCTGGGCCCATTTAAGTGCACATGCATTATTGGTAGATATACTTAAACACTTGTACGTGTGTTAAGTGTAGACTTGTGGTTACCAGGTATTGACGAGGAACGTTGAGCTTCATCGGGATAGATTCAGAGTGATCAGTTGGATTGCGCTTAGAGGTAAGTCACTCTTGCCTTGTTTCCACCCTTGCATGGGTTTTCTTGCTTTGTTGGATGCTATCTGTTAGCATGATCTTGTTTGTACTTACTCTTGTTGATACATGCACATAGATAATTTGATTGATATCTTTCCTGTTATGTGCATGGTTGAATTGCTTGTGGTAGTTTAGGACTACCGTTTGTTGATATACTTAGTTGGACTACCCACCCGTGGGCCGACACTTGATCATGGGCACATGGTCTTGTGTCTTTGGCCGGAGGTACGATCAACTAGGTTCACGATCTTCCGCCCGTGCTGATTGGAGTCCAGGGCTCCGTCTCGCCGGTGGGGTTGATTTCTTTGGCCGTGACGACGTGTAGAGGTGGCGCTACCGAGGTCTTCGGCCGGGTTAAATTAGCTCATGACAGGTCAGTTGTTTGTAGTCCGAGGTTTGCGTTACATGATCACATGAAATTTGGTTGTCAGGAAATCATTCTTTGAGTTGTTCTTTGGATTTCTCATCCAGGACTCTGAGGGCCGTAGCTGGATGTTTGGATCTGTTTGTATGGGGTGTAGCCCCTTTGTTTGATGATCCTATGATATTGATATATGTTTCAGCTGACCCTTGTGATTCTTGCAGGGTACTTACTGGGCTTTCCATTCGAAAGCTCACGACTTTTCTCTTCTCTCATTTCAGGTCCTGAGGAGTAGGTAGACTCGGAGCCTCGTGGACTGCGAGAGTCAGGCGGGATATTCTTTGAGGTTGGAGAACCTCCCTAGGTTATTTTATCTGTGTGTGTGAGGACATTGTCTTTATTTTATTAGGACCCTTGTAGGGCCTGGATTGTGTAGAGGGCTATGGACCCTCATTTGATTTTATTATGTTTCAGCTGAGACTTTGTGGTTCATTTATTGATTATTTTCTGGTTTCTTATATTATCTGCTTATCATTTTAGGCCTTGTATTCGAGTGGGGCTCGTCTCTACTTGGATACGGCCGATCTGTCGACGTTCCCGAGGACCCTGGAACCGGGTTGGGGCGTTACACAAATATAATGCTTTAAAAAGATAAAAAAAAATGAGCCATATAAATTTAGTGTTGGAGTCTAAAACAGTAGTAAGAAGCCAAAAACAAAACCTTTTTGTCTAATCTATGGAATAGAATCACAACGAGTTGTCCCACGTTCATGTTACTAAAGAAAATATGCATCCAACAGAGATCTTCCTATAGCAACAATATAATCTCTACAAAAAAAAACACAATGAAATTTGTCTAAAAAGTGTCTAATAACATGGGCCGTTTGGATTGGCTTATTAATTTTAGAGTAATTTGTTTGGATGTTCGATTCCAAAAAGATTTTTTTTAGTGACAAATTATTAAAATAGACATTCACTGGATGATGATAATAATAATAATATCTATTATTATTATGCTTATATCATGTGTCATAATTAATAATAATAATGATGATGTTATTAATATTATTAATACTATTATTATTATCATTATCATTATCATTACTATTATTATGATTATTATTAGAGACAATTATTTATTAGTCCTTGTAATAGTGTTGGGGTCCCTACCCAACACACTATACACTACACCCCTAACACCCACCCCATGGACTATATGGGATTTTGACACTATTACAAGGACTAATAGTTCATTATCCTTTATTATTATTATTATATTATTATTATCATTATTATTTGAAAAGGGCTTGAGAGAACTCAATGAAAACTAAAGAGAAGGGTGTTTTGGTAAATATAACTTTTCGGAATAGCTTCTCTAGAAGGACTTTTTTTTAAGAAGCTTCAAACCACCAGTTTTTTTATAAAATATTTTTCATTAATTAACAACATTTGCTTTTGTGAAAAGCCAATATAAACGTCTTTTTTACCCACAAAAGCGCTTAACTTATAAAAAAAACCTTCCCAGAAGCCAATCCAAAATCTTACTACGGGCAAAACTAGGTGAAATATAGTCTCTTGATAGCTTCCAATTAAACTTCTTAGACTGGCCACTTAGCAAATGTTTTCTTTGATTGGATGAATGCACTTTGATTCACAGAAAGGTCCAGATATTTACACTGGCAAAAACAATAGAAAGTATGTCTTAATTCATAGAAGTATTAATTAACATAAGCAAAAATGGTGCTATTTACAACTATACGACCAAATATCTGTCAGTCAATTTCATATCAAGTTGGAAGAATTAGAGCACATGTGCAACAAAAAGCTGTCAAACAATGGTTTGGTGATGATGATTTATACCAATTTGTGATATACTTACAATAGAGACGGATAAGTTAGGTAGTAACTGAAACTGAATATAAGGGATGGCCCCATCGATCCTAGACCTGCCATTAGACAAAGCGATGGCGTTTTTATGGTCAGAACTAATGTTATATACTCACCATAAAGACAGATAAGTTAGGTAGTAAGTGAAACTAAATATGAATACCCCATCATCAGACAAGGAAGCATGGCTCTCCCACTGGGTCGGCTGTGAACTTGTCGGCTGTGAACTGGTCGCCGGGTGCATGATGTCCATCTACACATTTCACATAGAGACAAGACAGTCACATAAAGCTACCTCATAATAAGGCACGTAAATTATCAAAAGGGTACTTGACGGGAGGAAGGAAACTCACCTTGTTGGTTCCGGATCCGTTGCCCACATCCAGATCACCCAATATTTCAGACTCGCAAATTATGGTGGAGATCTTGATGGAACTGACCAGATCAACACTTTGCTGCGGACAATTGGTTTTAATATGTCCCACCTCACAATAGTTTCCACACTGTCGGGCCAAAGACTTACGTTTGTGTTGGATATTGGTGGTCGCCATCTTCGGGACCACCGGATCACGAACTTTCGCATATGGTTGGTTAGCCAGTTTCCCAATTGAATTCTATTGTAATTGCTGCAGTGTGTCCCGCAAGTGCAGAATTTCATTGTTAAATAATTGGAAGGCCTCATCGCTCCTAGAAGCAAGCTCACAAATGCTCTGACACTTCGTAGTTGCTGAACCATAATGGAACATTTTCAACATCTAATCTGTTAAACCAGGAAGGTCTATGTCAACACTGAATGATGCCTTTGCTTGCTTTGACCACCTCGGCCAAATGAAATCAGTTGGTAAACATGGCAAGCTAGCAATTTTGCAAACTACAAGAAGATGTCTACATGGAAAACCACATGACTCTAGCATCAAACATGTGCACTTCATAGTGGATGTGTTTCTGTTGTCAAAATCTCATTAAACACCCAAATATCCCAAAAATAATTTATTTAGATTTGCAATATTTTTCAGATTTTGTTTTTGGATTTTTGAGAGTTTAATGGGATTTTGACATTTTGTGAAATTTTTGAGATTTATTTTTGGAAAATTTTAGGGATTTTTATTGATTTTTGAAAATATTTAGATCCAAAGGTGTCATTTTTTTAGCGGCAAGAAAGTTCCTCTAGCAATGGGAGGAGCAGAACCTCGGTTCGACTCCCCCACTGCTGGCTTGAGGATTCTGCAAGGAGGCGGTTGTGTAGCACCGCCAGCGAGGGTGGCCTACACGCGGCGTGTGAGTTTACTCCACGTGGAGCACGAGAGTCGAGGTTTATCACGGTTGGAGTCAGCCTGTGTCCCGTCCTACCTTTGACTTATCCTTAGGAGTGCGCTTGTCGCATTGGTCAAAAAAAAAAAAAATATTTTAGATATTTTTCTATTTTTATGAGAGTTTTCATATTTTTCTGGCAACGTATAGGCGGGCCCTGAGTTGTCATGGTGTGAGGTTTTTTGGGTACCCCCGGAACTGACCTAGATTCTGGATCCCGAACCCTGTCATTTAGTTTTTATGTAACTTGCATTTTATAAACATTTAAGTTAAATAAATAAATGTGGTTTATCCACTTCTTCAAAAAAAAAAGTTTCATATTTTTTTATAGTAATTTTTTAGTTTTTTGAATTATTTTGAAAATTTCCTGGAATTTATTATTGGCTTTCCATTTACTGGGTTTTTTTTTTTATTTTTTACTTTTTGTAATTTTTTGAATTTTTGCTAATTTTCAGGGATTTTTAATTTTTTTAGTAATTTTTTGAATTTTACTGATTTTTGGGAATTTTTTTAAAGAATTTATTGTGGACGGTGTGCAATAGGGCCGTTGTAACAAAGTGCAAAATCAAAATAGACTATGCAAATGCCCTCACAATATTTGGATTGTTTTATTCAAATTTTTAATTTTTTTATATTTACATATTTAATAATTTTTAATAATTTAAATATTATCATAATTATATTGTTTTTCAATTAAATTTTAAAAGAAAATATTTTAAGATTTTATTTTTTTAGAAACTTTTCTAAAATGATTAATGATTTAAAAAAAATATTTTTTTATGAACTAAAATATTAGTTCTTTAAAATTTTAAAGTATTAAAAAATTTATAGGTAAATAACTATTCATCCCTCAATAGTAAACTTATTCCCTATAGGTCCCTCAATAGTAACTATTCATCCCCCTAGGGTCCTTGGGTAGGGACTTAGTGTAAATAGGGTTTTGGGTGAGTGCTTTCAAAAGGTGAATAGTGTATGAATAGTGTAGGGACCTATAGGGAATTTGCTCAAAAATTTAAATTCCAAAAGAAATAATTTAGAATGAAATATTAGGATTAATTGTTTTGGGGTTAAAAATAATAGAAATTTATATTTTGTTTAATATGAAATTTAAATTTTCTTATTTGCACTTAAATCAAAGGGATTAAATATTTTAAATTTTAAGCATTATGTTTTATAATTAAAAATTTTATTGTTTAAAATATTCTTTCTCTTTTTCAAAAGTTGAATGTTTTTCAGGTCTAAAAGTGTTGTAGGAAAAAAAAATTATAGATTTGAAGATAAAAGTGTAGTAGGTTTGAAGATTCAAGAGAAAACGTTTTATTTGTGTTTGTTGTTTGAATATCTTAAGATTTTAAATTAAAAAAAATAAAATAAATCTTAGAAATGAGTTACTTTAAAAAAAAAAAAAAATTAACTTTTTGAATAATTTTTATGTGAAGGAATACTAACTGAGTAATCATATATTTAACAAATACATGAAACATCCATACAAAATCCTTCTTTTGCCAAGATTATCAATAAAAAAGAAAAAAAAAAGTATAAATCAAAAAACAAAGAACCCAAGTCTAGATGCTCTTTTCTATAACCGCAGTGACATAAACAACACCAGCCATCGTCCTCGAAGTCTTCCATCCTAGATGCAAAAATCTCAAGTGTCCATTAACAATCCCATGGGAGTAGGCTTGTAGCCAAAACTCAAAAGAAAGCATTCAAGAGACTCAGAAGAAAGCCTACACATATTTCAAATTTTTAATATTAAAATTTAAAATTCTAAGAAATTTATAATGTCCAATCTAATTTTGAAACCAATTCGAATTGAAGTAACATTTAAATAAATTCGAATTCAAATTGAAGTAACATTTGGTTATCATGCACAATAAAAGATAAATGAAAAAAAAAAATCTTTAATTGAAATTGGATAACACAACATTTAACCCTTGTTTGGTTCAAAGGGGGAGTTTGGAGGGGAGGGGTGAGGGGGGGTTTGGAGGGGAGGGATTTGAAGGATTTTAAAAAAATTTATGTTTGATTCAATAGGGGAGTGAGAAAGAGGAATCTTTCTTTTTATTTGGTTGTAAGTAAGAGTGAGAAAGAGTGTAATGTACATTTGATCAATTTGCCCTCTAATATGAAATAAATAATGATAATATTTGGTTGGAGGAAAGAGTGAGAAAAAGTGTAATGTGTATTATTACTATTAATTTAATACTAATTAATATTAATTATATTAAAGCTAAAAATTATATGAATTTAGGTATAATTAATACTAATTATTAAATCAATACAATTTTTATTACTATTAATTATATTAGTATAAAAGTTAGTATTAAACTAATTAATATTAATTATATTAAAGATATTAATTATATTAATTTAAGCATAATTAATATTAATTATTAAAACAATACAACTCTTATTATTATTAATTATATTAGTATAAAAGTTAAAATTAGACAAATTAATATCAATTATATTAAAGCTAGTATAAAAGCTAGGACTTAGATGGAATTTTAAAAATAAATAGAGGGCAAGATGGTATTTTCAAGTGATTTTTTGAGTTTAAAAAATGAAAACTTTTCCTCTCCTCCAAAAAACCCTGATTTGGGGGAGTGGAAAATGAGAAGTTTGGAGGAATTTGTCACCCCTCCACACCCTTCCTCACCCCCTCTCACACCCCCAATCAAACACAAAAAAAAAACCCCAAACACCTCCTCACCCCTCCAAAAACCTCCAACCAAACCAGGTGTTAGACGACACTAAAAAATATAGAAAACATTCAAACAACAAACAATCTATATCAAATCTAAAATTGTAATTGAAAAAAATTACATAGCATCGGAAAGAGTTAAAAATTACATGTGTATCCGTTCGTCTAATGAATGAAACCACTCCAAACATAATATTGCAGAAAATCATCTGAGATATCATATTAATTTGTTGTACCTATTATATAATCAAATTATCAATCTAGAAAAAAAAACCTGCCTAGAGATAACATTGAAACAAATAGAAAATAAAAAATATTATATCAATATCACTAACATTTAAACGGCATTAAAATTATTTATAAAATATTCCACATATCAATATCAATAATGTTCACAAATAAATATTTGAAAAGCACTATTTAAATTCAAATTGGATATTATGGACAATAAAAGATAAATAAAAAATAATAGAAAATGGATAACATTTTTAATATCAAGAAAATTGGAAACCAATTCTAATTGAAGTAACATTTAAACTGATTCAAATTCACATTGAAGTAACATACGGTCATGGACAATAAAAGATAAAAAAAAAATTGTGGAAATTGGATAACACTAACATTTATATCACATTAAAAAATAGAAAATATTTAAACAACAAATAATCTATATCAAATCTAAAATTGAAATTAAAAAAAAAGATAGTAAATGAAAAAAATTAAAAATTACCTGCGTATTTTCTTTCTCTCAAACCATCTATTGTTCAGATCGTTGATATCGTTCAAATAAACGAAACCACTGCATATAAGAAACACAATCTTTTAGAAATTCATCTGAAAGTCACTGAATTTGCTAAAAACCACTATTTAATCAAATCATCTCTTGAAAAAACCTATCGAGAGAGAACATTGAAACACCACATGATCCAAAAAAAAATGAAGGTAGAACGAAAATGGGAAAAACATTACCTATATCTTTGATTTTTCTCATATTGTCGTTTTGATAAGAGCAAATTATTTATAGGTTCCTACACTATTCATGCACTATTTACCTTTTGAACCCACTCACCCAAAACCTTATTTCACACTAAGCCCCTACCCAAGGACCCTAGGGGGATGAAGTGAATAGTACCAAGGACCTATAGGGAATAAGTTTACTATTGAGGGATGAATAGTTATTTACCTATTTTGATAAATGAAACCATTATAGATTAGCCGGAGGAGATAGACAATAGTTTCCCATAACCACTTGGAAAACTCATTATAAAAATATGTAGTGTTTAAAGAATGTGATTTTTTAGAAAATATAGGAAAGAACGTATAATAAAATTTTAAAATATAAAATTAGAAAATCTGAGAAATTTCAAACGTTAAATAATAAATAAAAGAAAAATACGTTGTGAATTGAATTAATTTAAACCAAAAAAAATTATAGTCGCTACCAAAAGGTCCTCAAAATGATGCACAGTTGCACAGGAGTCTGAATCATAAAAGAAAAAAGAATCACAAAACATATACACTAATAAAAAAATAAACACTCCTTTTTCTTTCCCAATTCCCCTTCCGTCCAAATGGATTAAAAAAACCAAAGATCAAAACATACCAGTACCCAGAGTAATTCAACAGTTCGCATCTAAAAAGTGCTCAGGAGTCTGAATAAAAAAAAATCACTCCTTTTCCTTCCCAATTCACTATTCTTTCCAAAAGAATTAAAAAAAAAAGGTAAGATCAAAACAAACCTCTTCTCAATTTGTGAGAATAAAGCAAATTTAGCAGTTTGCATAAAAAAAAAACAATTCATGAGTCTGAATCATAAAAAAAGATCACAAATATGTCACAATCTCCTTAAAAAAAGCTACACCTTTCTGCTTATCAATTCATCTTTCCATCCAAACTGAGAAAGAAGTTTGCAATCTTTCAAAACTGAGAGAGAAGTTTGCGTGATAATTTGAAATGATGCGAGATGTCATGTGCTAAAATAACCAACAAATTTAAATTTTAAATTAAAAAATTCTCAAAATTTGAGAAATCTCGAATACCTCAATCCAATCAGGTAAAGATTGATTTACTTTTTGAGTTTTAGCAATTAATGAAATCTTTTTCTCCACCAAGAATTTATCGGAAAAGCATCTATATATTCATTAAAAGGAAAATGAAAAGGAAATCAAGATCTAGCCCATACAAAACAATGGAAAAAAAAAACACCCTAAATTAAACAAGATCACAAAATCTCATAAGAAAAACAACATCAAGAAGCGAACAAAAAGGGAAGGCTACGGGTTTGTCATGCCAATTAATTTTGCTGGTGAAGAGGAACAATTTGAAGATGACAAAAACACGGCATAAATATACTTTTAGGGAGTGGAAGACCACCTATTAATGAAAATAGTTTTTTTTTTTAAAAAAAAATAATAATTCTGCTGGTGCTGCTCAATAACCTTGTCAATGAGCCCGGAAACCATATAGTCATCCATTTTTTTTCTCTCCATCCATCTTTTTCCGCATCTCCCTGGTCTTCATGGCTTTCCGGAACTTTTCTCTGATTTGAATCTCAGAAAAACCACTCCACGGAGGTACCGGAGGAGTACAGGGACAGGGAGTACAATAGGGAGAGATAGAGCAAAAACAATTGTAATTTTTATTATTTGTTTTTAACAATCAAATATTATATTATTAATTATTTTATTTTAAATTTTAATTGCATATTTTTTTTTCTTCTTAATTTTTACTATTTTTTTTGTTAATTATAACGAAGAGTTGGGAAAACTTTGACAAAGTAATATCATTAGTTTTGTTTGTCTATAATCAAAATTTTATAATTTTTTTATCTGTATATAACAAAATTTGAAAATATTTTTTTAAATATTTTATATTTTATTATCTATTTGTTAATGGTTTGAACAAAACATAGACATAACTACAAATAAGTTAAAGTTAAACTTTTAATGTAAAAAGAAATAAAAGAAACCTGTAAGTTATAATGATAGAATTTGAGATGTGATAAATGTAGTATTTAAACTTATAATCTCAACAATATAAAATATGTAAAAATAAAAATTCATAACTTTGAAAAAAATTCCGCTACGTCTTAAATCACATAGAAGGGAACATTTTTTTAAAATCACCAATAAGTATTCTTATATTTTTAAATACCATCGTACACATACATTAATATATAGAGGTAATTATCAAATAGTCAGTGGCGGAGGGAGGGGGACCAGCAGGAGTTCATCTTGCCTGGTTTTCCCTAGTTTGCTGCCATGTGGCAGCATACCATTGGTTGGGATGGTGTTTTGGTTTTTCTTTTTTAGTTTTTTGGGTGGTGGGGTAGGTTTTGGTTTTTTTTTTAATTTTTTTGGGGGGTGGTGAGCCCCACAACCACACAAAAGTCAACAAAATAGCCAATCGTGTGTTGCCACGTGTCCCAAACCAGGGACTTGCCTGGTTCTGGAAGCAGGCAAGTCGAGTCCGACCAGCCCAAATTTAAGTAAAATTTTTTTAATAAAGTCATGTTATATATATATATATATATAATTAAAAAAACCATAACATCAATTTCATGCTCTCCCTCCTCCTCACTTCTGATGACTAATGAGCATAGGCTGCAGATTTATCAGACCGCATGAGTGGTAAATAATATATTTTGGACATTATTTGTTTTCTTAATATCACCAAAGTTGGATCTTTGTGGGCCTTGTAGCTTAGTTCACTATCTATTTAAATTTAGTGTTTTTTTTGTCTAAATTTGATTGTCGGTAATGGAAACTGATTAGAGAAATACAACTTAAATTACTGATTTTTTTTTTCTATTAGAATTCTAATGTACAGTTTTGCTAGTAGTGGCTTTGTTAATCAAACTTCTAAACATATGTTTTAAGTTCTTAAATTATATTACATAATCTTTTTAATCTCGACCCCCCTTTTAACTAAATCCTAGCTCTGCCACTGCAAATAGTCCCTGGCACTATGCTACACTGTTTCAACTTTATACCCACCCCACCAAAAACCCTATTTACACTAAGCCTCTAAACACCCCTACCTAGGGACTATATGGCAAATACTTCACTATTCAAGGGATGAATAGTGCATTACCTATAATACATATGATATTATAATTATATAATTATGAATAAAATTAATATTATATATGAACAATTCATAAGATCCAAATTTGTAAGTTATAAAAATAGACATTAAGCCGTAATAAATAAATATAAAATCTTAATTTATAATTAAAAAAAATTATAAAAATAACCAGATTTGAAGTTGTCAAAAACGAACATTCTTTTTTTAATATTAGCCGACAAACAACCCCATGACCCATGAGGGATTCAAAGGACGAGCCAGCTGCACAGAGCAAGCTCGACGTGTTGCACGTAGAGCAAGCTTAATGGGCGCATTGTGCCCTCACCCTGCGTAGAGGAGAATTTTACCACGGAGCAAGCTCAAAGTGATGAACACCTTTAAGGAGAGAACCTTATCACTACCTTGTTCGAGCCGGGGTTTGAACCCAAGTGTGGGATCGAAAATACCCGCCTAACATCGTGTTTGTGAAAGGACACCATGCGATACATTGTATCACAAATATCGCATTTAGTTATCATGGGTTCTTACATTCCTAATGTGAAGACCACCCCTGTTGGTATAGTAGGAATTTAATTTTTTTTTGAATGATTAATTAGTATTAATTGTTGCTAATTAATTATGAGTTGGAAATTCCCTAGTATAGAGGATCTTTAATGTAAATTTGATTGAGAGGCTTGCAAGTAAGGCAAGGGTGTCATATCAGCTAGAATAGGCGATGATGCTGGTGTACATAATTGCCAACAAGTGTAACCCAAGTTGAAGTCTTCCTCTTGCTGTCACTGTCTCCCCTTAACTTTTTGGTAATAAATAAAAAAAAAGGAGAGCATGGGAGGCCACGCTCCATGACTGAAAGAGGAGATGGTGGAGGTCTTCATTTGGGCTACAGACGCTCGCAACTCCATGACGATCAGCATCTCATCTCCTGCGGCCCTGAAATCTCGTGGAGGTGTGGAAATGGTGGATATGGGCAGAGGAGATGGACTTCGTGTTCAAGGTGGTGCTGATCGGGGACGCAACCGTTGGGAATCCATAGATCTTGCCGCGTTTCTCAAGGAACGAGTTCAGTTTGATTTCAAAGAGGTAGACTTCCTTTGCTATCAGTAAAGCTGTCAAGATGAACACCGACATCACGGCGGCGGAGAAGGGGTAACCATGACTCCATTGTCAAGAACTGTCTCTAGGTAGCACCATTGTTGAATTTTCTTCTTAATTTTGATGTGTGTTGTTTGTAATGACGATGAGAAGAAAACAAATTTATGATTAGGCTACCGAGTCAGGAATGGGAAAGTTGATAGGATTTTGGGCATGCACTTGAATCAGTTCCATTCTGTGGGTTGTGTTGAAAGTGGTTTGGTGTTTGAATTTAAGAGACTTTGATGACTAGAATTTCTGATATTTGAGACTTAATGTTGTCATTATAGACTCTGCTTTGGTGATGAGAAGCATGCCCAGTTTCTGCAGGCCTGCACCCCTAAAAAATCTTGTTATTCCATGCTTTCAAGGCCCTCGTGAACAGGTAGTCAAATGTTAAGCCTGATTGAACATTGATAGAAGAGTATTACACTTAGATGAACTGCAGTTGGATTTAAACAAGGGTAGAGGTTGAATATTTGTGATTCACATGCACACCTATACAAGAGTATTCATTACAAGTCATGGGATAAGACCATTAGCTATTCATGCTTAATGGCAACTGGGTAAAAAGGCTGGGTATGAGTTGATTTATTTTTGGCATAATTTGAGATGTATTTCATGAGATGCTTACAGCTCTAAGAAGCTTGGTTGATGGTCCTGTGAAAATCTCCATGTAAGCTTCATGTGATTTAGTTCAATATAGTGAATGTTTAAGTCTCAAGAAAGGACAGCATGGGAAATTATGCCTTATTTTGAATGTTGAAGTTAACCTAGTAATTAGTGAGCGTTGTGGATTGATTTTATTAATTTGGGAGGTGTATGGCTGCAACTACAACATATATGAAGGGTTGTATGTATGAGATGAAATGTTCATTCAAATGGATAGTTGGACTAATCATTAAGGATTAGATCCTTGATTTAATATTTATTGGGCTGATTTTTAATAGAACTGCAGATTTATACTTCAATGAACCAGTGTATTAAAAACACATATGCCAATGAGGGTTAGAGCTTGATTAGAAGCATAAGTAAAAGTGCAGGAATTACTGTAGCACCGGCAGAACATGGATTTTGTTCATTTTATTATGGGATCTATAGAGTTGATAACGAGCCCAAATCTGGGGGAAATGAAAGATAATATTGGGAATATAATGTAATAGAAATTTTGGAAGGAACGGTGAAGATTTGGAACTTCGATTTGAAGTTTCGAGTTCAAGATTTATACAGTTACTGTAGCTACCGACATAGAGTGAACTATTAATTCTAATGTTCTTCAAAAGACTCGGAATTTGATTCCGATTGTTCCGATACTTCGGGGATATAATTAAACTAATAAAATTGATGCCGGCAGGTTTTATAAGCCCTCAACTCGCCGGTTATGAATTAAGAAGCCGATATTTCTACAAATGCGTAATTAGGGTATTTTAATGCATATGTACTGAGGTCTTGTTCGTTTATCAGATCCAGACGTAGAGCGGGGAGACGCGTCAGGGAGGACACGTACTGACGGATAGATTTTAGACCTGTAAGTGATCTTGCCTCGTTTTCACCTGGCCCTGCTTGTCCAGCCTGATCCAGCCTCCGTAGGATGACTCCCCGGGCTCTGCTCCGATTGCCCGGCCCAAGACGGGCTCTTCCCCCGCGGTTCCTTTGCTCCCACCTCGCCCTGCTTCGCCTGTGCATCTTCCTCCGGTACTCTCAGTGCTGCTACTAATGTTCACCCGATGACTACTCGGTTCAAGAACTCTATTTTCAAACCCAATCCGAAGTACACTCTCTCTGCTACAGTTTCTTCTGATAGTGAACCTGCTACAGTGGCACAAGCTCTTCGCCATCCATACTAGTTTCAAGCCATGCAAGCCGAATATGATGCTCTTCAACACAACAGAACTTGGGTACTTGTTCCTCCTGCTCTCTATCAGAACCTTGTTGGGAACAAATGGGTGTTCCATATCAAACAACACCGGGATGGTACCATTGACAGGTATAAAGCTCGGCTTGTTGCCAAAGGATTTCATCAGCGTCCCGGTATTGACTTTCATGAGACTTTCAGCCCTGTTGTTAATCCGGTCACTGTTTACACTGTCTTGAGTGTAGCCTTGCATTACAGGTGGTCTGTTTGGCAACTTGATGTCTTTTCTCAATAGCCATCTTACTGAGGAAGTTTACATGGCCCAACCCCTTGGCATGCGATCCTCAGTTTCCTAACTATGTCTACCGTCTGCAGAAGGCTCTCTATGGTTTGAAGCAAGCCACGCGGGCATGGTACCAGGAGTTGAAGATATTTCTTCATTCTCTTGGTTTTGTTACTTCTCGCGCCGATAGATCACTCTTCATTTTTTCGGCGAGCTCCAGTCTTATCTATTTTATGGTTTATGTTGATGATCTTTTGATTACTGGTAATGATCCTCATCTAGTTGATCGTATTATTTGACAACTTGAGTCCAAATTTTCCACCAAGGATCTTGGGTTGCTCTCTTACTTCTGTGGTGTTGAGGTTACTCCGATCTCTGATGGTGTGCTTCTTTCTTAACACAAGTATATTGTTGCTCTTCTGCAGAAACACCACATGCTTGACTCAAAACCGGTTTCTACGCTCCTTGCTGTTGGTGCATCCCTCCTTCTTCATGATGGATCCTCTCTGGTTGATGCTACCAAATATAGACAAGTAGTTGGTGGTCTTCAACACTTACGCATGACTCGCCCTAACATTTCTTTTGCAGTCAACAAACTTTCTCAGTTCATGCATCAGCCTACTGAGAATTATTGGGGGGCTGTTAAGCGCTTGCTTCAGTATTTGAATGGCACCAAATCTCTTGGCATTCGGCTTCAGGCGAACTCTCCTCTTCAGCTTCACGGCTTTTCTGATGCTGATTTGGGGGGGGGGGGGGGGGTAATTTGGATGATCTTACCTCCACAGGTGCATATGTCATATTCTTGGGTGCCAATCCCATCTCTTGGTGGTCTACCAAGCAACGCACTGTTGCTCGATCATCTACTGAGGGGGAGTATCGTGCTATTGCTTCTGCTGCTGCTGAAATTCAATGGATCAAGACACTTCTTCATGAACTATATATCGATCCCTATTCCTTCCACACCCACTATTTACTCGGACAATCTTGGTGCCACGTATCTATGTGCTAATCCTGTATTTCATTCTCGGATGAAACATCTTGCCATTGATTATCACTTTGTCTGTGATCTTGTTCAGTCTTCTCTTCTTCGGGTTGTTCATGTAACTGTTGCTGATCAACTTGCTAATACGCTGACGAAAGCTCTGGCTCATCCTCGGCTACTTGACACTTGTGACAAGATTGGTGTTGCTTCTCGTACACCATCTTGAGGGGCCTATTAGGGTTCCATGTATTTATCATTAGAATTTCTTGTATTTATCTTTTTATGTTTTTATTTCCTAGTTTATCCTTGTAGTGGTATTATATATACCCCAACTTATTTTCAATAATATTAAGTCTTTTCCTATTATTGTCCACCCTATAGGAGGCCGCATGGGCTCCCCAGAGGGCCTATATATCTAGGCCATTTGTTCTTATCCCAAAAAGGTTCCCGAAGTGGTTCCAAATTTGCATTACAACAGGGCATGAGAGCAATAGGTGTGCTACGGATTCGTCTTCCGTTTCGCATAGGTAACATCTTGTTCGGTCTCCTCTCCAGTTGTCAAGAGTTAGGATCCTATTCTCTTTTGCCATCCATGCAAAAAGTTTGACCTTAAGGGGGCAAGGTTGTTTCCAAAACCTGCGCTTTAAGTCGCTCTGGGCCTCGCCATCAACTCTGAAATAGTATAAGGATTCACCGTGAATGTTTTGTTCGGTGTGAGTTTCCATTCCCTTGAGTCGGGTGTGGTTGGATTGGGGTTCAATATTGCTTGTGTTATCAGCTCGAGGCCCGTATATTCCCCCATATTGAGGGGCCCCGCTTTAAGTATCGTGTGGCCCCTCTGTAATTGGGCTCTTGCTTCCTGAATGGTTAGGTGCTTTTTGATTGATAATTCCAGTAAACCCGGGTAGATGTTACATAGTGCGAGCCCCTCCTACAAATTGTCTATCTAGAGATTGGTAGTTTCTCTCATCCTCGGGTTAACCCTTATATTTGCCAGGGTTGGCGGAGCTTCTTGGAGGAGGACAATTTCTACTGTTATCATCTTACGAGGTGAATCTAATAAGGTTATTGGAAACCATCATTGTGTGAGCAGGACAAATATCCCATAAATAGCATTTGATGCTTTCAGACTTGAATATGTTAAGTTTCTACTTGCAAAATTTCTTTTTTGGAAGCGTACTTTTAGGACATTTTCCCATTCTCTGATAATAAGATAGATGACTATCCAACAACCATTAAGTAACTCAAAATGCCCATATTATTAGACTCCTCCATCATGAGATAACCATTCAACTTTTTTGAAAAAGAAGGCAATTTGCTATTAAAGGTTAAAAGTTAAAATTATGTTAGTGGGGTGATGAATCCTGTTGTGGTAATATTGCCTTGATGTTTATCTTTTATTTTAAATATTTGATTTAATTACCTATACTTGTATTTGCTCGCATTTGATTGAGTTCTTAGATTTGTTGTATCAAGAGTTATACGTGAGATCAATGACATCATCATAAAAGGGAAATTTTCTGTGTGGAGGCTGCTTCATGAAATGTATGCAATGTCTTTGAATTTCTTATTAACTGAAAATCAAGGTAAATCATGATCTGGGTTCTTGGTTTTACAATAAAGTTCACATCTTTGTTTTGAGCGTTTCAAAATTGATTCATTTTCATCCCTTTTGGACCATTTGCTTTTGTAGTTCTTTTAGGTTTTCTGGTTATTCTAAAATACAAATACGAACAATAAACAAATGTGTGGAAAAGTAAAATAAATTTTCTTAAAGGGTTTTCTAACTAATCTTTTGTATCAAATTTTTTTTTCCTTAAAATTAATTTTTGATCATCTAGAACTGAAGGAAAATAATGTTATAGTGCGTGCTTACTAACGCTGCAATAAATGGGAACACATGTGTAGCAAATTTTATATAATCACTTTGAATGAATTGAAAAAATTAAAAATACTCTAATAAAATGGGATGATTGTTTTCCTATCTTTAAACCTTTATTCATGTAAATCTATAGTTTAATGCTCTTTTGATGCCCAATTCTGTCTTTTTTAATACTAATGCTTGTTTGCTTATGAAATGTTTCTGCAGGGTGATGTTCTCAAACAAGGGCAGGCCTTCTGCTTTCTGCCATTGCCTGTAAGAACTGGATTATCTGTGCAAGTAAATGGTTTCTTTGAAGTATCTTCCAACAGGCGCAGCATTTGGTTTGGAGCCGGCATGGACCGGGGTGGCAAACTTCGCTCTGATTGGAATAGACTTCTACTAGAAGATATGCTTGCTCCAATTTTTAATGAATTACTTCTTGGTGTGCGCAATATCTTGGGTCCAACTAAGCAATACTATTCTTTGTGACCAAATGGCTCATTTGAGGAACCTTGGAGCATTTTGGTGGAACAGATATACAGGATTATTCGTTTGACTCAAGTACGCCATTCCAACTCTGAAGGTGGAAAATGGACATCACCATTAGAAGCATTCATTCACGATGAGGAGTTTTGTAAGAATAATGATCTCTGTGAGGCACTAGTGTTGTTGGGTATGCCCATTGTTCATCTTCCTAAACTCTAGTTGAAATGTTTTCCGATATTGTACAAATTTACAGCAAAGATTGGTTAATCCTGTTACAGTACGACATTTCCTTAAAAAATGTGACACCTTGTTCGTGTTGCGCAGATCATACAAGTTAGTTCTACTTGAATATTGTCTCAGTGATCTGAACAATGTCGGTGATTATGTTGAGGGCCTTCCTTTGCTTCCTTTAGCAAATGGTGAGTTTGGAGTCTTCTCTGCAACCTCACAGGGTTTATCTTATTTTTTGTGCAATGAGATGGAGTACAATCTGCTAAGTCTAGTCCCAGATAGAATAATTGACTGCAATATCCCTACTAATTTATTTAATAGACTTTCTGAGATAGCCCGCTATGCTGAGACAAATCTTGGATTCCTTGATGGGAAGTTTCCTTCAGTTATTTCCCAGGTTTTTCCCTGAAGAATGGAGATGCAAAATCAGAGTTGCATGGAATCCAGAGTCTGAACTGACACTGCCTACTGAAGCGTGGTTTGTGCTTTTCTGGAAATATATTCAAGATCAGTGCTATTATCTGTCAATGTACAGTGAGTGGCCTATACTGCCTTCTACTTCAGGGCATCTTTATAGAGCCTTAGAATCCTCAAAGCTCGTTAATGCAAAGCAGTTATCGGCTATAATGAACGAGCTTCTTCTGAAGATTGGCTGCAAGATTCTGAACCCAAAATACAGGGTTGAACATCGAGAATTATCTCTTTATGTTTATGATGGTGATGCTGCCGGTGTCTTGAACTCAATTTTTGAGACTGTTTCTTCTGATGTAAACCAACTACAGATTCTTTTTGAGGATTTTTCTATTGATGAGAAAACTGAGCTGCATTTCTTCCTTTTTGACCCAGACTGGTACTATGGACTATGGAGGCAAGATATCTGACATTCACATAAAGATGTGCAAAAGATTACCTATTCATGAAGTCCATAGTGGAGGGCACACCGATACTTTCCTATTCTCTGATTTGCAAATGTCCCGCAAGTATTTACCTCCTGTGGGTATACCTGACTACTTGCTTGATAATGAATTTCTCTTTCGCACTTCTTCAACTGAGGAGGCTATCAGTCAAGTTTTATGGAATTGAACGCATTCAAATGACTACTTTCTACAAGAAGAATATCCTAAATAGGTTAGGTGAGTTGCAACCACAGGTTCGTGATGGTGTCATGCAATCCATTCTTCAAGACCTGCCTCAACTGGCTGTAGAAGATTCTTCATTTAAAGAATATTTAAGAATCACGAAATTTGTTCCTGTAACCAATGGAAGCTTAGAAAGCCCTCAGTCTCTGTATGACCCTCGTGTGGAAGAACTGTATGCACTTCTGGAGGAATCAGATTACTTTCCTTGTGGCCCGTTCCAAGAAGAACATATTTTGGACATGCTATTACTTTTGGGGCTTAGAACCTCAGTTTCAGCAGACACAATTATACAGAGTGCTCGACAGATTGAGTCCTTGATTCGTAAGGATCAAACAAAAGCTTACTTACGTGGTAAGGTTCTTTTGTCATATCTAGAAGTTAATGCATCCAAATGGTCATATAATCCATCTAATGCTGGGCAAAGATTAGTGAGCACCATGTTTTCAAAAGTTGCAACTGCACGCAAGCGTCATGATACATCTTTGGAAGCAGATCTGCATAGATTCTGGAATGAGCTGAAAATGATATGTTGGTGCCCCGTTGTAGTTGATGCACCACATCCTGCTCTACCGTGGCCTTCTGTTTCATCTTTGGTTGCGCCACCTAAACTAGTTAGACTACAGGGTGACATGTGGCTGGTCTCTGCAAGCACACGATTACTTGCTGGTGAATGTTCATCATGTTTGTCAGTTTGCCTGGGTTGGTCTTCTCCTCCTGGAGGAAGCATCCTTGCTGCTCAACTTCTTGAGCTTGGCAAAGATAATGAGGTTGTAACTGATCAGCTGCTTCGACAAGAATTAGCCCTTGAAATGCCAAGGATATACAACTTGTTGACCAATATGATTTGTTCAGATGAAATGGATATTGTTAAAGCTGTTCTAGTGGGTTGCCGGTGGATCTGGGTGGGAGAAGGGTTTGCAACTGTCAATGAAGTAGTTCTTAATGGACACCTTCATCTTGCTCCTTATATGCGTGTTATTCCTGTTGATCTGGCAGTATTTAAGGCCTTGTTCTTGGAACTCGGTGTAAAGGAGTATTTGAGACCAGTAGACTATGCTGACATCCTTTCCAGAATGGCTATTAGGAAAGCCCTTAATCCACTTGACGGGGAAGAAATCAGAGCTGCCATATTGGTTGTGCAACATCTAGCTGAAGTTCAATTTCAAGATTTACCAACTGAAATCTATCTGCCAGACACATCTTCTAGATTGTTTCTGACAACTGATCTGGTATTTAATGATGCTCCTTGGTTATTTGATATTGGTGAATGCGCTTTTAGAGATATGCCTAATTCTTCTTTAAATTCTGCAACAACTGTCCATAAATTTGTACACAGCAACATTTCAAATGATGTTGCTGAAAGACTTGGGGTCCGCTCACTTCGTCGGCTGTTGCTAGCTGAGAGTTCTGATTCAATGAACCTGAGTTTATCAGGAGTAGCTGAAGCTTTTGGACAGCATGAGGCATTGACAACCAGGCTCAAACACATTGTTGAAATGTATGCAGATGGGCCTGGAATTCTTTTTGAGCTTGTCCAAAATGCAGAGGATGCACGGGCATCTGAAGTGGTTTTTCTTTTGGATAAAACTCATTATGGGACATCATCAATTCTTTCTCCTGAGATGGCTGAATGGCAAGGACCTGCTCTTTACTGTTACAACAATTCTATTTTTAGTTCACAGGATCTTTATGCAATCTCTCGTATTGGGCAAGACAGTAAACTTGAGAAGCCTTTCTCAATTGGTAGATTTGGGCTTGGCTTCAATTGTGTCTACCACTTCACAGATATTCCTGGTTTTGTTTCCGGTGAGAACATTGTAATTTTTGATCCTCATGCCAGTTATTTGCCTGGTATTTCTCCAAGTCACCCCGGTTTGAGAATTAGATTTGTTGGAAGAAGGATCTTAGAACAGTTTCCTGATCAATTCACACCATTCTTGCACTTTGGCTGTAACTTACAGCATTCTTTTCCAGGAACCCTCTTTCGTTTTCCTCTCAGGAATGAAGTTACTGCTTCTAGAAGCCAGATTAAGAGGGAAAAATATACTCCTGTAGATGTAGAATCACTCTTTTCTAGCTTCAGTGAAGTTGTATCTGAGGCCCTTCTTTTTCTTCGTAACGTGAAACGCATAAGCATTTTTGTGAAGGATGGATCTGGTCATGACATGCAACTAATTCACCATGTTTCCAGGAAAAATATCATTGGGCTTCCACAACAACCCGATTCACTTCATCCCATGCTCAGCTTTGTTCATGGAAACCAACAAAACAGTATGGATAGAGATCAATTTTTGGACAAATTGAGTAAAACAATGGACAATGACTTGCCATGGTATTGCCAGAAGGTTGCTGTGGTAGAGCGTAATCCTCTTAATCACAGAACACATTTTTGGGTGACAAGTGAATGTATTGGTGGTGGGCATGCTTATAATAAAGCTTTAGCCTTAGGTAAAAGGTCTCAGAATTTTATCCCTTGGGCATCTGTTGCTGCATATTTGCACTCTATTGATACCAAGAATTCGGAAGAGTTATGTAATAGTATGAGCAAGGAAGAAGATATTGATTCCATTCAATTTCAATTACCAGTGGATTCAGAATTCAATAGGGAAGAATTTGAAGGTCGGGCCTTTTGCTTTCTTCCTCTTCCAATAAATACTCGCCTTCCAGCACATGTTAATGCTCATTTTGAATTATCTTCAAATCGAAGAGACATCTGGTTTGGTAATGACATGTCAGGGGGTGGACGAGTTCGATCTGAGTGCAATATTTGCCTTCTAGAAGATGTTATTGCTCCTGCATATGGTCATCTGCTTGCTGTTCTTGCGGAAGAAATTGGTCCGTGCAATCTATTTTTTTCTTTGTGGCCGACTGATGTAAAAATGGAACCGTGGGCAGCCATGGTGCGGAAGGTCTATTCCTCCATCATTGATCTTCAATTTCCTGTCTTATATACAAAAGCTAGAGGCGGGAAATGGATAACAACAAGACAAGCCATATTTCCAGATTTCACCTTTCCTAAGGTAACTGAACTTGAAGAAGCATTATCTGAAGCTGGTTTACCTATGGTCTCTGTCTCAAAGCAAGTTGTTGATAGATTCCTGGAGGCATGCCCATCATTGCATTTTCTAAGCCCTCAATTATTAAGGTCGATTTGTTGATCCGACGCAAGCGTGAATTTAAGAGCAAAGCTGCAATTATTACTACATTGGAGTACAGCTTGAGTGACATAAATGGATCTAAACATTCTGCTAATCTGCAAGGGTTACCTTTGCTTCCTCTGGCTAATGGTCTTTTCACAACTTTCAGCAAGCAGGGAGAAGGTGACAGAATCTTTGTTGCATGCCAAAAGGAATATGATCTTCTGAAGGACTCTATTCCTCACCTTCTTTTAGACTGTTCTATTGCAGATGAAATTTTCAAAAAACTTCATGACTTGGCTCATTCTGGTGAGTCAAATCTATCTCTGTTAACAAGTCATGCTCTTGCAGAACTCTTGCCTAGGATCTTGCCATCTGAATGGCAGCATGCAAAGCAGGTGTCTTGGTCACCCGGTCACTTAGGACAACCAAGTTTGGAATGGATGGGTTTGCTGTGGAGTTATTTGAAGGAATCATGCACTGATCTTTCAATATTTTTCAACTGGCCTATATTGCCTGTTGGGAATGACTTCCTCTTGCAGCTTGTTGAAAATTCGAATGTCATTAGAGATGATGGGTGGAGTGAGAACATGGTTTCACTCTTGCAAAAACTAGGGTGTTTTTTCTTGAGATCTGACCTGCCAATAGATCATCCACAGTTGACAAATTATGTACAGGATGCCACAGCAAGTGGCATTTTAAATGCTATAGGAGCAGTTGCTCATCAGGTGCAAGATACTAATAAGCTGTTTTTGAATGCGTCTAGAGGAGAGTTGCATGAACTGAGAAGTTTCATATTCCAGTCAAAGTGGTTTTCTGGTAGTCAGATAAATTCTCAGCACACTAATATCATTAGAATCCTCCCTATTTTTGAGTCTTATGGAAAGAGGGAGCTCATTCATTTGGGTAATTCCACAAAGTGGCTTAAACCAGTTGGTGTCAATGATGATCTTCTGGATGGAAATTTTATTCAGACCGAGTCTGAGAGGGAAAAGAGCATTTTAAAAGGTTACTTAGGTATATGTGAGCTTTCAAAAGCTGAATTTTACAAGGATTATGTGCTCAACCGCATGTCAGACTTCCTTTCACATTCAAGTCTTCTTTCTTCAATTCTTCTTGATGTGAAGCTTCTGGTAGAAGAGGACCCAACCATGCAAAATGCTTTGTCTGAGACATCTTTTGTTTTAACAGCCAATGGGTCTTGGCAGCACCCATCCAGGTATTGTTGAGGATCGAGTGCTATTTAACTGAATTAACCACGAAATATGAATAGTGACAGTGAGTGAATAGTAAATGAATAGTAAAATGAACAGTAAATGACACCAGAGATTTAAGGTGGTTATTCGGCCTTCATAATGGCTCGACGCCCAATCGTGGCCAAGGGGAGGGAGGAATTTCACTATGACAAAAGCTGGAGATTACAAGATAGAGACACTATTCACACCCTATGTCTCTCCCACTCAAACAAAAGAATCCTCCCAAAGGAAAGGAATTCTCACACACTAATCTTCTCACAAATCTGAAGCTATTAAGCTTTGGGTGTGTCTTCTTCAGAAGGAGAGGAGCTCCTTATATAGGCACAAGGAATGGCCTACGTGTGAGTGTGAAAGCTTGTGTAAAGTCAAGAAAACACACAGCCTTATAAGCTTCAATTTTTGACTTCTATGAGGTTGCAATTGCTGACTAGTTGCAATTGTTGACTTTGTCTAATAGAGACAAAATATCACAAATCTCCACCTTGGCTTTCATTAGACAAATCGATAAGTGAAACTCCTTTTCTTCCTCAACCGCCAAGAGGCATCTCATATGCTTCGAATACCAATCAAGTCCAGGCAATATCTGAACTTGATAGTAGCAAGTGGCGTAGTCAACATGTCTGCTGGATTGTCTGCAGTAGCAATCTTCTCGATTGAAACGATACCTTGGTTTATGATCTCTCTGATGAAATGATATCTGACATCGATATGTTTGGTCCTCTCATGGTGCATTTGATCTTTAGACAGATCAATACTTCCCTGGTTATCACAAAATACAAATGATAGATTTACCAGCACACGTAAAGCCGGATCACCTACCAAACCTTTCAAATGCATGCCTTCCTTCACCGCTTCGTAAGAGCCATGTACTCGGCCGGTTGTAGGACAGAGTAACCGTGTTGCAGAATGTTGCTTTCCAACCGATAGCACAACCAGAAATAGTGAACACATAACCTGTAAGAGATCTCAACTTATCCAAGTCACCTGCATAGTCAGAATCAGCATATCCAACAACACCAATAGTAGAGCTAGAACTACCATCATATACCAAGCCAATATTAGAAGTGCCTCTAAGATACCGTAGTATCCATTTCACAGCTTGCCAATGTTCCTTGCCGGGATCAGACATATATATCCGCTTAACAACACCGACAAATTGAGAAATATCGTGGCGAGTACATACCATAGCATACATAATGCCTCGGCGGCTAGCATATGGAACATGTGACATGTACTCCTTCTCATCCCGAGTTTGTGGTGAATGCTTCTTTGAAAGCTTAAAATGTGCAGCCAATGGAGTGCTCACCGCTTTGCAATCCTGCATCCCAAAGCGTTCAAGTACTTTCTCAATGTACCTTTTCTGAGATAGGAACAACTTTCCTGCTTTCCGATCTCTCTGAATCTCCATGCCCAAAATTTTCTTTGCTGCACCTAAGTCTTTCATCTCAAATTCACCATTCAGTTGAGTCTTTAACCTGTTGATCTCAAACATGCTTTTAGAAGCAATAAGCATGTCATCAACGTAGAGAAGCAAATAGACAAAAGAACCATCAGACAACTTTCTGTAATATACACAACTGTCATATTGGCTTCTAGTAAAGCCATGTGTACCCATGAAAGTATCAAACCGCTTGTACCATCAAGCCTTGGAGATTGCTTCAAACCATATAATGATTTCTTCAAAGAAACAAACAAGATCTTCTTTTCCAACTTCAATAAAACCTTCAGGTTGACGCATGTAGATTTGTTCTTCGAGCTCACCATGTAGAAAAGCAGTCTTAACATCAAGCTGCTCAAGCTCCAAATCCTGCAGTGCTACCATGGCAAGTAATACACGTATAGAGTTATGTTTAACAACAGGAGAGAATACCTCATTGAAGTCTATGCCTTCTCTCTGACTATAGCCCTTGGCAACCAAACGTGCTTTGAACCTTGGTGCTTCAACCTCTGGAGTTCCTTCCATTTTTTTGAAAACCCATTTGCAACCAACAATCTTCTGACCTTTTGGAGGTTTTACCAGATCCCACGTATGGTTCTTATGAAGAGACTCAATTTCTTCACCCATGGCAGCTAACCACTGAGTTGCTTCATCACTAGAGACAGCTTCACGATAACTGGTAGGTTCATCACCTTCAAGGTTATCTCCCACAGCCAAAGCATGAGTAGTAATATCAGAATAATGCTCTGCAAAATCTGCATATTTCTGTGGTCTTCGAATCTGTCTTCTTTCTCTCCCAGTAGCAATGCTGTACGGTTGCTCCTCATAAGGCACATCTGCAACATCATCAGAAGAATCATGTACCTCTTACGTTGGCCGAGACGGGCATCTTGAAGTGCTATCATGCACTTGTCTTGAGGGCTCCACCTCAAGCTCCACCTGCTTCATAACACCGTGGTCCTTTGCGTCAGGCATACTCCTTTGACGATCGTCAGCGCACTCATCAACTTGACATCTCTCGCCGATAATCAAACCAGGGATGATGGATCCGTACACCACAACCTCGTAACCTTTAACCCCGATGCATATCCCACAAATATGCATTTCTTTGCCCTAGGCTCAAGTTTACCATCATTAACATGAGCATAAGCAGCTGGCAACCAAATACTTTTAGAAAAGTATAATCGCCAGGAGAACTGCACTCATACCTCAAAAGGAGTTTTACTATCAATAGTAGTTGACGGAGACCTATTAATCAAATAATAGCAAGCAAGATAATAGCTTCACCTCAAAAGGTTTTAGACAAACCTCAATTGGACAACATCAACGAAGCTCTTTCCAAAAGAGTCCTGCTCATACGCTCGCAACCCCATTTTGCCGTGGTGTATATCTCACGGTCAGCTGTCTCACTATTCCTTCATTTTTGCGTAACCGATCAAATTCACCTTTGCGGTATTCCATACCATTATCGGTTACGAGGCGCTTGATCTTCCTCCCGACCGCTTCTCAATAAGCGCCTTCCACCGCTTAAAGATGTCGAAAACTTCACTCTTTTGCTTCGTAAAGTACACCCAAGTCATGTTAGAGTAGTCATCAATAAAAGTTAACATATATCGAGAACTACCCTTGGCGGTGACGTGATGCAGGGGCCCCAAACATCCGAATGGATGTAATCCAAAGCGCCCTTAGTCCTACGCAGCCAGCATCAACTTGACTCTAGTGTGTTTGCCATACACACAATGTTCACGTAAGTCAAGTTTGTTGGTTTTCTCGACCATTCAACAAACCTCGCTTGCTTAATATATTCATGCCTCGCTCACTCATGTGACACCTGCCGCATGTGCCATGTTTGCGCAGAATCAGACGTGATTTGATGAGGAAGTAGATCTTTGCGATTACACTGTAATCGTCTTTGCCTTGAAGAATGTAGGAGTGTGTTGACCAACTTTCCTTTGATCACCACCAACGCACCTTTGCTAACTTTTTAGCCGACCGCATCACCACCGTATTTGAAACCTATGCGGTCCAAAAGACTCAAAGAAACAAGATTCTTTTCTCATATCGTACATACCTAACATTGTTGAAAGTTACGATAATGCCATCATACATCTTGACACGGATGGAACCAACGCCGTGAGACCTGACATGAGGTATTATTCCCCATTAAGATCGAATCCACCTTCGCAGTTCGAAAAGTGGTGAACCAATCTCTACTAAAACATATATATGGTAAGAACAAGCACACAAGTATCCAAGAATCATCGTAACTTGTAGTAGTGGCATGTGATAATGCCATATCGCTAGCCTTCAAATCGCCCTCAACAATGTTAGCATTCATTCTGAAGGAGT
The DNA here is from genome assembly GCA_026586065.1 of Dioscorea zingiberensis. Lineage (NCBI taxonomy): Eukaryota > Viridiplantae > Streptophyta > Magnoliopsida > Dioscoreales > Dioscoreaceae > Dioscorea > Dioscorea zingiberensis. The sequence goes on from CM048826.1 coordinate 39,334,471, forward strand.
TTTCTCCTTATCTTGTTTTGCTTTTAGCCTTGATGCGATCTTTCACCATGTGCCCTTTCTTCTTGCGGTAGAAACGAAGTTACGACTTTGTTTCTAGATTTAGATCTAGATCTTTCTTTGTTGCTAGCCCCTCTCTCCTGAGGTCTACTTCTGACAAGTAGGCCTTCAGCCTGATGTTCACCCCGATTCTATGAAACCTTCTTTTTCAATTCCTTGGAGTTAAGAGCACTTTTGACATCATTAATGGAGATAGTCTCTCTCCCATATAACATTGTGTCAACAAGATGCTCAAAAGAAGGGGTTAGTGAACATAACAAAATTAGGGCCTAATCCTCATCATCAATAGTACAGTCTATATTCTTGAGATCAATAATGATCCTATTGAACTCATTCAGATGGTCAGTAATTGCTGTACCTTCTTTCATACTTGAAATGTGTAGAGTCGCCGCTTCATCAATAGTCGATTTGTGAGAGATTTTGTCATAAAGAGTGACTCCAGA